>OZ023182.1:20135708-20806415 GCA_963995505.1 Hypericum androsaemum | reverse complement strand
TCCCAAGTTTGGTCTAACAGAAAGGGTGAAAAAAGTTCTACAGACGACTAAAGCTATGCTACGGAAAAGAAATGATACAAGTAAAAGTAAAGAAGTTGGTTGTGTGGTTGATTGATGATGTCTTGGTCTCGCGCCCATGCCCTCCTTATATAGACGATGCCAATTGCCTCAAACGATGTCAACTTGGATCCAGCTCACGATGGAAACTAAAACTGCCTTTAGACGATGCCAACTTGGCAACCAACTCATTATGGAAACCGAAGCCACCTTAGACAATGCCGACTTAGCTACCGACTGATGATGGAAATCGAAACAGCCTTAGACAATGCCGACTTGGCTACCGACTCATGATGAGAAACCGAAACTGCCTTTGACAATGCCGAGTTGGCTACTGACTTATGATGAAAATTGAAGCCACCTTAGTCAATGCCGACATGGCTACTGACTCGTGATGAAAACTGAAGCCGCCTTAGACTATGCCGACTTGGCTTTCGACTCGTGATGACAAACCACCTCAGACGAAGCTAACTTGGCTCCGCCTCATGATGAGAAACGTAAACCGTCTTAGTCATATCGATGACTAAACCGCCTTAGTCACATTGAGGCACCGACTTGGTTCTGGCTCATCTTGAACGTTTCTACCAAAATAATGTTGTCTCTCAAAGCCCAATGAGCGAGCACCGAACGAGCAAGCATCGAGCGAGCGGCACCGAGTGAACACTGAGCGAGCGAGCGAGCATAAGGTGAGCGATCTTGTCTTCAAATAGACTTTTGACCTCCTTCCGTTCGGAATTTGAAGACAGTGTAAGTACAAAGTTGTAGGTCTACGTCTTAGCTTTCTATAGAAACTTGAATAATTTCAATCGGAGGTCTGAGGCAGAATCTGTGGTTTTTCTATCAAAATGCGATGATCCTTAGCGAGCGAGCACGACGTGAGCGAGCCAGCACCGAGCGAGCGGGCATCGAGCGAGCGGGCGAGCAGCACCGAGCGAGCATCGAGCAAGCGAGCAGCACCGAGCGAGCAAGCAAGCGAGCGGCACCGAGCGAGCACATAGCGAGCGAGCACCACGTGAGCGAGCGAGCACAACACGAGCGAGTGAGCGGCACTGAGTGAGCACCGAGTGATCGAGCACGCACCGAGCGATCGAGCGGCACCGAGCGAGCAAGCGAGCGGGCGGCACCGAATGAGTGAGCGGCACCAAGTGAGCGAGCGGCACCGAGTGAGCACGCACCGAGCGAACGACCACATCGATCGAGCGAGGTGAGCAAAGTGCACGCAAGTTGAGAATGAGTGAACGAAACTGAAAATCTGGCTTAATCCAAAGCCGAGGCTTTTTTCGAGTCCCAACAATATTAAAACCGATTTGACGCCAAAGCCATGCAACATTGTCTTCAACAATCAGTCAAAGTTTTCAATATTCTGTAAAGTAAAGCTTTCCGTTATCTCAATCATACAGAAAATAGGTCGAAAATATCAGTTAAAAGATAATATCTTTACACTAAAGAATTCATAATATAATCTAATACAGTAAAAAAAATTAATAGCAATAAGAGTTGCAAAATGCGGGATCATGCAAGATATGCTTTGAGAGAAGGATCCACTTTTAATCTTGTCATACTAGCTGCTTCTCTGGTGAAACACTACGGCCCTCAACCCCTCACCTCTGAACAGTGGGATCTAAAATAATTTTGTCAAATCCTCTCGAACCATTTCAGATATAAGTCGACCCGAATTACATCAGCACGACTTCCAACTTACTTACGCTAGGACATGTGCGATTACACGACACTTTGGAGCCATCCCCTAGAGTAATCAATGATCCTGGAACATCCATGACATCCAAGTCCAGTTCCTCAACCAACTTGCCATTACCGAAGGTGGTCGTACTTCCCGAATCAAGTAACATCAAGATAGGCTTGCCGTTAAGCTGTCCCTTCAACTTCAGAGTACCACAACCAAAGCTACCATTTATAGCATGCATAGAAATCTCAACAAGATCCGCACTACGATCATCCTCCATCGTCCTTGCTCCGTCAGCCTGATTACTCATGAACTCGTGTTCTTGATCTTGCAAATGTGACCCTACACCAACGATCCCAGCACTTGTAACAGCTGGGTTCCTCTCGCCTCTCCAAATTATCCATGCCCCTCAAGTAAACAGCCTCGAGCCATGGCGGGTTCGGGTAAAAGATCCTCCTCCTGGACGATTCCCCGTCCATTACCCGGGTATTCGACGTTCCGGGTGCATCGAATTCCATCAAATTTCCAGGCTTTCGTTGGAACCCACCAGGCTCCTCGAGCAAGTAGTCATCGGTCGAATCCTTCAGAGGGTGGAAATGGAATCGAAGGGAAGCTCGCCGGTCGAAAAGGGCTTGCAAGGGAAGGAGAAGGAAGAACAGGGGAGAGGCTTGGAGAAGGGAATTTGGAGGTTCATGTATGGTTTATGAAGGGGTTTGGGAAATTGAAACGGAGCCGTTTGGGTCATGGATAAAGGCAGAGCCAAAGAACCCGAAGCCAATGATAGAGGGTGAATTTCTTGGAGTTGAATACTCAGAAAATTTGGATAAAATTAAGTCTGTTCGGATAAATCCAAGAAGATACTCGAAGTTTTGATAGAAAATAAGCAAAAAAAGAGAATCCAAATTTAGCTTGGCCAATTTCTCCTAGAGCAACTATAGAGAGAACCAAATTCTTAATTTTTCAAAAGCTCCCCTTCAAGTTGGTTTTTCTTCTACTTATACCCAAGTAGCAACATGACCTAGCTACTGCCACCAGTGGGCTTAGTAAAATTAAGGAACTAAAGAGAAAAGGCCCACGGCCAAATAAAAATAAAACATAAATGGGCTAAAACAACAAAAGGCCCACTCTTAATATAATAAGCTATCGCCCTCCTAAGCTTCCAAGCTGTCACCCGCGTCCTCGTCCAAAAAAATCCCATTCATGTTGTTTGCTCAAGCTCTTGTCGTTCATGTGTCTCGGTTCCACATCCCGTCGATTCTCCATGTAACAATCCATCCCGCTTAAGTTTCTTGTCCTCAAGAAATTGGAACAAGAAAAACAACAAAAGTTGAGGTCCGAACAAAATTCCAAAATGACAGCAAGAGAAGATGATGCCACTTCCAAAAGCATGCCAATAACGATCTTGGCTAGAAAAATGGCCTCTAGTTTGGACCCCAGACTGAGGAGCAACTCTAAGAAGTATAGATTCATCTCGCTCCTCCAACCAGTACGGCTCAAAGATTCTGACTGCTTGCTCATAACCCTCCATGCTGTCATTCGATTGTAGATTTGCAATGACCTCCAAGCCTTAGCATCATCACCAATCATCTCGGCATAAAAAGTTATACATCCATAATGTCCCAAAACCTTGTCTGCTTTACATACCTGCAAGTTATTCTCAAGACCTTCCGAGCACACGATAACAGTTCTTGGATTAGGACAGCTCGTGTGACTTATTTCAGCTCCTCTTCTCATGGTAACAGTAAGTGAGTCCTTGTCTACGTCACCGTAACGCACGCAGCCACATCTCCATCACCCGTAACAACCTTCTTCTTTATAACGACTCTCTCAACAACCATACCCGAATATTCATCTACATCCTCTATGCAACATTCCACCCAGCTTAAATTTCGTGTACTCAATGAACAAGAAGAACAGCAGGTGTTGACATCCAGGGAAAACTCAAAAATGGCAGCGAGAAATACCATTTCCATAAGTATGCCAGTAGCATTCTTGGCAAGGACAGGCTTCAACTTTTCAACCAAGGGGTATATGCTTTCTCCGAGCATCAATCTTTGTTGTTCAAGCTATGTATTTGCCATAGAAAAAACCAATCCAGTAGTGAGTAAATGTTGTCCCATGACAAGCGTACAAAATGCCTTGACAACAAGTATTAAGCCTTCATTCTTCAATTTGTCATATAGCTCGAAGCTTTTACCAAGCATCCACCAGATCAATTCAACAGGACTTGCATAAAAAATAATTGACCAATCAAGATAAGTAACACCCTTCTTGACCAAGTTCGTTATACTCTCATCCTTGCTATCATGAATCTTCCCACACTCCAAAATTGTAACATTCGCAATAGAATAATTATCCGCATCACATTGATCAACACTTCCATTTCTCCATGTCGTTTTGGTCTCTGCAAGTTCATCTCCAGCTGTTCCGAATGTTACAGCGACTGGGTTATATCCTCGAGGCTGCAGCAGTTTGGCACAAACCCTGTCAACTTGCTCCTTCCATTTTCTTGATAGTGAATACATGTACATTTTGTCAACATCTACATCTTTAGAAATTGCTTCCTGCCTCAGTTCTTCAAGTTCAAGTGGTACATCTTTCAAAGCTTTTGAGTTGTTCACAAGAAGACCCACTTCATCAAACTTCCTATTCGTGCTAAAAATTTCAGAAGTTCTGAAATATTCTTCATTCACCACTACATTGGCACCACACAAACTATCATCGACAATCCACAAACTCTCAAACACAACAGCCTGCGTAACCTCCTCTTCAATCTCAGACCCCACAACATTACCATGTCTATCGACTAATTTCTCCTGATCCCTCAACTCAGAGAGGAGTTCTTTATCTATAATTGTGTTATAAAAATCAAAGCTTCCCTGAGAAATCTTATCAACAATTCTGGTAACTCTAAGAACCTTCAATTCAACACTGACTGCACCCTTTTTACTACCATCAAGAATCACCACTGTCACTTTTCCCAAGCGGCTCTACATGATCAAAACGGCTAGCTTCATCGCCTTCATTAACCCTCTTTTCTAGAATGACAAAATCAACAGTAGCGCTATGAAATTCACCATGTTTTGCTTCCCCAAGCACCACCATGCTATCAACAATATCATCTATCTTTTTCACCTCCGAAACTAGAACACCGAAACTAGCACTGCCAACGACACCCCCAACCAAATCAACAGCTCTAACACCCATTTTTCAACACAAGCATCCATCCATTCAGCAACGACTCCTACCAAATCTCCATAAACTTCCTGTGCAATCTCTCTTTCAAGCAATACGTCGAACACCTTCTGGGCGTCTATCCAGGCAGCCCCTTCATCTTCAAATGGCCTCAGACCACACACTGGCATTTCATCAAACAGATTTAGCGCATCTCCCTTTTTCCTCTCCTCACTCAAATCAATCTAAAAATCAAAACCAAACTCAGTTGGGTCAACCTCTAGGATCCTAGAATATCCTTTCTCGTCAAGTTCATCCTCCGATCGAAAATGCCCCGAGTTCCTAGCTTGGGTAATACTCGTATCCACATCAACCTCACTTTTAGCAATTCTCTTGGGAAACTCAACAACAAATACCTCATGTTCCAACCCTCCTAACCAACTTTTACTATCAACTTCGCTCGGAATCACCTTAGGAAGCTCTACCATCAAACTTACCTTCTAGCTCGACCGCATACTCAACCACCTTGACTTCCTCCTTGTAAACCATCTGCTCGCCCTTGTCTTCGTCGTCCTCCTCCTCCTCAGGTACGGAGCACTCCTGGACAGCCCGTGGTATGGTCGAATCAACCATTTCGACGAGCTTCTCCTTGGTTCTGACTTGAGCTAGGTCGTCCTTCACGGATTCCTTAAACTCTTTGAATATGTCTTTAATGATAGCCACCAACTCTTCCCTTGTAATGTCATTCTCCATCTCTATTTTTTAAATAACAGTAATAGGCCAAGGTGTTGATAGCTCTGATACCAAATGATAAAGAGGGTGAATTTTTTGGAGTTGAATACTCGAAGAAAACTCGGATAAATTCAAGGAGATATTCGAAGTTTTGATTAAAAAAATAAACAAAAGAAGAGAATCCAAGCTTAGCTTGGACCAGGGACGGATGTAGTTTAGAAGATGTGGGGGCAATTGCCCCACACACAAAAATTATGGGTATATATTCAATAAAAAAAAGTTTGCCCCCATATTAACTAGTTTGCCCTTACAATTGAAAAAAAGACAAAATCGCTTAAGGGTAAAATTGACTGTCTTGTAACATATACCGAGAAGGAGATTTTTTACATTATTAATACAGAGAAGATCATGGAGAGATTTCAGAACATGAAAAAAAGAGGGCAACAATTATGATATATTATAATTACTTGACGTAAGATTATATTCTAATGTCGTGAATATTTTTTTTTGTCAATTTCATGAAGTACATAAGCATTTTGTCCCCGTAGTATAAACTTTCTAGATCCGTCCCTGGCTTGGCCAATTTCTCCTAGAGCAACTCTAGAGAGAACCAAATTCTTAATTTTCCAAAAGCTCCCCTTCACATTGGCTTTTCATCTACTTATACCCAAGAAGCAACATGACCTAGCTAAAGAGAAAAGGCCTACGGCCGAATAAAAATAAAACATAAATGGGCTAAAACAACAAAAGGCCCACTCTTTTTAATATAATAAGCTGTCGCCTTCCTAAGCTTCCAAGCTGTCACCCGCGTCCTCGTCCAAAAAAGTCCCATTCATGTCGTTTGCTCAAGCTCTTGTCGTTCGTGTGCCTCGGTTCCACATCCCGTCGATTCTCCATGTAACACAGCTTCAGTGTGGAAGTAGAGAGAGAGATAAACCTCTGTCCTCTGCTGAGCCAAGGATGGGGGAAGAATTGGTGGCGGTTTTCACAAGGAAGGAGGAGGGTTGAGGGTTGGTCACTGACTCATACCTGCCATTTTTTTTGTTTCTAGCTTTGTCTTTTCTATAAATAAATAGAGTAAATTATTCTCAGGTCCCTGATTTATAGTTTTATTACTCGTAGGTCGGTGGCTATCGGAAATAGTGTTTGAGGTCCCTGCTTTTTAAGAAAATATTGGTCTGAGGTCCCTAGTCACCATATCGAAGATTTTCTTCGGAGATTTTTAAGAAGATCGATCCGATTAGGGACCTCAGACTAATATTTTCTTAAAAAGCTGGGACTTCATACACTATTTTTCAAAAGCTAGGGACCTATGAGTAATAAAACTATAATTTAAGGACCTGTGGTAATTTGCCCAACTAAATATCTCGTTTCCTATTAAGAAATAGTTGGTCACTAAATTATGCTTAAATCTCATAATGGTCACTAGTATTTGTTTTTCTTATTTATCACTAAAGAACATCGAGTATTTTGCGATGTTTTATAAAACGGTCGTACCGGATAGCATAGCGGACATTTTTTGTATTAAACCTGGAGAGTGGTATGTCGGTGTTCAACTCGTTGGTTTACTTTGACCAACAAAAAAAAGCGTTAGTTTTCGGTTTAACTAATCAGATCGATCGAAATTTCTCAAAAAAAATTTATTTTTTGGAAAAAATACGTTTTCCTCTTTTATTTTAAAAAATCTAACCCGTATATTCTCCCCTCTAATGTTTATGTGTTATGTACTCCAGTCCTTCCCTGGTGCAATACCGTTCCCATGGGATGAGGATCAACCGGAACCTGTAAAGATGGGAAGATGAATATTTAACTTGATCTTCCACATCCACATAAAATTGATTGTTGATTCTGATCCTGCCGAGTTCTATCTCCCGTAATTGCTACGGATCGATCATTGAGGTTTTAGTTAGGAATTATTTTTAAATTTCAATTCGTAAATTTTTATATTCGGTAAAGTTGAAGAAACTTGGATTTTTTCGAGCTATATATTATTTTTGGTCACTATATGATTATTAAATTCATCGTTTATACAACATTTTATACAACATTCTCTTGCGCAGTTGGATCAAATCTAGTCTTTTCCGGTGGGGAACATGCCTCTGCTACTTATCAAAAAAAAAAGCCTCTGCTGTTATTCAGTCAGCTAACAAACAATAGCTCTGAAGTCATCCAAACAAACAGAAAAACGTGAGCTAGGAAATTAGGAGGAGGAAGGCCAAGGGAGTGACTTTTTCTCTCTACCAATTCTAATGAAACTCAAGTTCGATAAGGCCACGAGCACGAGTAACATGGCAATCGAAAGTAAGATTAAGTTGTTTTAAGTGTGGTTCCATTTAGAGTTTTTTAATGTTTATCCACTGTGAATGATCCCTAAATTTGAGTGAAAAAAAAAAGAGCAATGTCCTTCGACACAAGATGATACTGCATGTTCACTGTTCTAGACATAGGATGGTCCTTTTTTCTCCTTTCACAGCAAAAAGCAGGCTTCGGCCTGGGCTTGTTAATCCCTAAACGAAAGGCTTGGGCCTGTTAAGCTAAACCAACTACATTTGAATTAAGAGGGGATGATGCGAGAAGGTAATTCCGCATAGAAAGAAAGATAAAAGTAATTTTTTTACACATGCAATGTGGACATTATTATGCTGACAAATATAACTTTGAGTCAGATAGCTTCAAATTTGCATTTATCGCATTAAAACTGCAGATATTGCTTTAAGGACTACTTCCTCCTAATCGGTAATGATTAAGCTGCCCGTTCATCAATTCGTGATGTATGTGGCTTTCCAGTTAAAATTAATAATTCCATGTCAGACCTTATTCTCCGGATACCATTAGGAAAATATGTATACTCTAAAATCTGAACACGCATATTGTGTGATCTTCAAAGTGGAAGATTAGTTTGTCTAAATATTAAAAAAATTTAAAGAATAGTCCTTAAATAAAATATGGTTGTATTCGATTCTCTTAGAAAAATAGGTGATTCTAGTTCATAAACGCCATTTTGACTATAAATATTCCAGAACTATAACACAAAGATTATGCCAAAAAAATAGGGAAAAGTCCACTTTAGTACCCTGTAGTATCGACCAAAATCACTTTAGTACCCTGTGGTAAAAAACCGATCAATCGAGTCATACTTATTCTAATTAACATCAAAAAGGGCCTCGGGCAGCTGCCCGGAGCTGCCCGAACCTACCCGAACCCTGCCCGAGCCACGTGGCCAGCCACGTCACCAATTTTTGAGGAGGAGGAGGCGGGGAGGAGGAGGAGGAGGGGGGAAGGAGATGGATGTCCACGTGGCGCCATGTCATCAAAAATTGGTGACGTGGCTGGCCACGTGGCCCGGGCAGGGTTCGGGTAGGTTCGGGCAGCTCCGGGCAGCTGCCCGAGGCCCTTTTTGATGTTAATTGGAATAAGTATGACTCGATTGATCAGTTTTTTACCACAGGGTACTAAAGTGATTTTGGTCGATACCACAGGGTACTAAAGTAGACTTTTCTCAAAAAACTATAACACAAAGACTGTGTGATCTCTTGCGTAGCGATCATCATCCAGACTATTTAAATGGAATTTGTTGATATATATATATATAAACATTTATTTTAGTAATTTAATCTATGTGTAATTTGAACCTGTATATATTGATAGGTCGATTTTTTTTTAAAGTGAATCGATTAATTATCTGGTCATGCAATTTCATCAAAGTGTCATAGAAAGTTACCTGGGATTTTTTCGCGAATTTATAATATGCTCTTAATAATATCTCTGTATATACGAATAATCATAGTTTTAAAATAGTGGTTCGACGGAGTGAAAAGCGTACCAGATTTGGACATAAACTTGCCAACTTTATGAACCGCCCAAAATTCAGTCAGACCGAATGGTTCGAACAAAAATTTGTCCCGAATTTTTTCTGTTCGTTAGGTCAGACTCATTCAATGGGTTATAATTGGAAAACCAATGAGTTGATAAATTCAGGTGCAAGTTGTGGAAACTTGAGGTTTTCTCCAAAGTGAGAGTCTTTCTGTAGAAGGCTGTGCATAACTCCTTACCAACTGCAGCAAATCTATACAGAAGATAGATTATCCCCTCTGCTATTTGCGGCCTTTGCAATGCGAAAAATGAAGACACAATGTACGCCTTGTTTTTTTGCCTCCATGCAAGGTTAACTTAGTTTTGTTCCCCTTTGGGATATATTTTGAATGAGAATGATGTCCCTGACTTTAAGTCCTGGCTAAAGAATGCCATTCTGAATTTGCAGCAGTTTGATCATCAGCTTGCTCTCTAGCAGATAGCTTTTATTTGTTGGCAAATCTGATTGACTAGGAATGAACATCATTTCGATGGGAAGTTACCTGATCCTTGCTCCACATGGACCAGGGCAAAGTTTAAGCTGCTTGAATTCTCTAATTTAAGAGGCCCTGCACTTCCTGTGTCAACACCTACAGTGGCGGATTGTTGGCGTCCTCCTGATGTCAACGAGCTAAAACTTGTGATGATCCAAAGAAGAAGAAGATTGTTCCAAGAACAGAAAGAGAAGAATAGGAGAGGGAGAACGAGAGAGAAAGATTAAGAAAGATTAGAAATTGTATTATTAGGATAATTGTTCAGATGATCGATACAATTGGATAACTCCTATTTATAGTGGAGTTGGTAAATCGGCTACGACTAATCTGCTACTATCTCCACTCTATGACTAACTAGTATCTCGTTGGGCTTTTTGGGCTTGACACAGTTGACCGGCCCATTCGTAGGTTGACTTGAGCTAGGCTTGTGACAAAACTCAATGTTGATGCATCTTGGATCTCGTCTTCAGATGATTCGGGAATTGCGTGGGCCTTGAGGGACTCCTTTAGCTGCCTCAGGGGAGCTAAAACCGCCTTGACCGAGTTGTTTGCCATCAAAGAAGCGACCAAGCTAGTTCAGCGTGACTGTCCTCTGAGTTGCATTCGGATAGAGTCGGATTGCAAGATCCTTGTTGATTTTATTAACGAAGGTTCCTCCTGTCTTGACTGGAGCGTTGAGCTTCTTACTTTGGAGGTGCAAACACTATTTTTTAGCTTATCCTTGTGTAAACTTTCCTATGTCTCTAGATTAGCTAACAAAGTAGCAGATTGGCTAGCTAAGTTCGCGAGATTAGGTATTTTTCCTGCTGATTTTGTAGGTGATCTTCCTCAAGAACTCGAGAAAATTATCTTGTATGACTCTAATGCTTAATGTAAGTTCTAGCTTCCTCTTTCAAAAAAAAAAAGGTTAGCTTTTTCACCCAATTTTGACCAGAAAACCCCCCCAAATCTTCGTTTCCCATTCCCCTTCTCCAATTCGTTCACCATTCTTCTTCCCCAACCCTAACCCAAATCAATTTCTTCCCCAAATCGTCGTTTCCCATTCTTCTTCCCCAACCCTAACCCAAATCAATTTCTTCCAAACACAGCAACCCCGACCGTAATCTCTCTCTTCCTGTTCCTGGCCATCATCCCGGCGGTGTAGATCCTCGTCATCCTCCCCGGCGCCTCGTCCTGGTAACCGGTGGGCGCGTCCACCATGATCAGGTCCACTCGAGGTTTCCGGCGAGAACCCTTTATGTGCAAGTTCACACTTGGAGGATCGCGGGTCGCCAAAAACCTTGCATGCTTCTTGACTCTTAACGCTCTCTAGCATTCCATCCGCTTGGTTCACCTTAGTATCGTAGCTGACGGCTTCCTTTGTGAAACTGGGTTTGGCCTTGTTGTGATTGTGGTTCGAGAATTGAAGTGGGGCGTTTGTGCTTTTCTTGGAATTGAGTACCGGTAGTCTTGCTTGTTTAGTTTGTTGAGAAGTTGAAGAGAAATTCAAGAGAACTGTTGGGCAAAAGGAGGATGTCGGATGAGTATGGGTTGTCGGATCTATTTAGGAGTTTCTACTGTTGTTTGAATTGAGATGACTTTGGTTGATTTTGGTTGAGAGTTGGACGAGGACGAAGAAAGGCTGTCAAGGATGAGGACAGAATATTTGAGTACTTGCCTTATATATATATATATATATATATGTAGAAATTTCAATAATATAGGGTAAAGTACAAACTATACAAAAAGGCACCGACGGCGAGAAGTGCCCAATCGTTTGGCACCATTACAAGTAAACCCTATCACGAGTTACAAAAGAAAAACGGGATACCACAGAAGCTTGAGGCAACCTTCTACAACATACCATTCCAGAGAAGTAACAAGCAAGAGGCTGCCAGGCGCCAGCGAACTAATCTCCTGACAAGGTTGACTCCAATAGCAGGATGAAGTTCTGATTGTGATTATCTTTTAGCAATCCCGCCCAACATATCCATTCCTGTATATGAAAAATGATTGATTTTTTTAGTGCTTGACCATCGATTGTGGCTTCATCGAAAATAACCTTGTTTCTGTGATTCCATATAGCCCAAAAAGTGGCACCAAAGATTAGGAACCATAGATCCTTTAGCTGTTTCGTCTGCATCAGCCCCATCCAGTGAGTTAATTGATTTTTTACATTTGGTCCTCCACACCAACTAACTCCAAACTTTCTCACGAAGAAATTCCAGATATGTCTTGTGGTTTTACAATTAAAGAACAAGTGAAAACTTGTTTCATCGTCTTCTCCGCATAACGGGCATAGGCAATCCCAAGGGTCAAATTGCCGCCTTCTAATAAGATTGGTTCTTGTGGGAAGCCTATCCTGCATAGCGGACCACAAGAAGCATTGAACTTTGAATGGGATCTTGTTGGACCAAACCTGGTTTAGTTCTGGCTGTAGTTGGATGTTGCTGGCATTGTAGAACATAAGATTCATATTTCTTGTCGTGTATTTAGCGTCATTGCCATCCCCCCATTGAATTCTGTCCTTAACCTCACCCAGACAGACCATTTGAAGAAGTTGAATGAGTCTTCCTTCATCTTCCTCTTCCCATGTCCTCAGACCTCTCTGCCAGGTAAGCTGCCAGCTACAACTCTGCCCCTCCTTGATGCAGCATTGCTTGACTGTTGCAGATTTTTGAAGAGAAATAGAGAATAACCTCGGAAATATGACGCCAAGAGGCTGATCCCCAAGCCATCTATCGGTCCAGAGAAATAGTCTCTCTCCATCCCCAAGTTTTACGTTGAAACCTGCTGAGTAGAGGTTTCAACTTCTCCCCTAGAAAGAAGATTACCCTTCCATTTGGCGAGTCTGGCATCAATTGAATCTAGGACTGGTTTCCAGTAGCACAATTTTCTCATATTGCATCCAACAGGGAGACCGAGATACGTTAAAGGGAGCTTTTCCACCCTGCAGTTCCATATAGCTTGAGCTTGTAGCATCCTTTCCTCATCCACATTGACTGCATACATAGCCGTCTTGGTCATGTTTAGAACTAGGCCAGAGATTAGACCAAACACAGAAACAATAGTGTGAAGTTTGCTCAAACTTCGAGGACAATTTGCCGCGAATAAGAGCGTGTCATCTGCAAATTGCAGTAAGTGATGTTGGCTCCCATCAGGTAAGTGCACGCCTCTAATTTCATTAAGGTCTGCAGCTCTTTTGATCAAAGCTCTCAAGCCCCCTGCAGCGATGACAAACAAGAATGGTGATAAAGGGTCACCCTGCCTAAGACCTCTCTGAAGATCAAATAGACTGGTTGGGCTGCCGTTTACCAAGATTGAAGCACAAGAGGAATGCAGGCAACAAGAGATCCAATGTCGCCATTTCTGTCCAAACCCCATAGAGCACATAACGGCATCAAGGTATCCCCAATCAACGGTGTCCAAAGCCTTTTTGAAGTCTAACTTAATCAGGATACCATCTAGTCTCTTGTCCTTCAAGTAGCTAATGAGTTCATTTGCAACCAAAATGCTATCGACGATCTGCCTGCCACTAATAAAGGCAGATTTGAGCCTGTTTGCCATCAGCATCGAGATAACTGTACGTTCATTGATCATTTTTACTGAGTCCAAATTATGCCTTCTATTTCAAGCTATCCTGGAATTTCGTCAATTGATGAGGGCAGTGGCTGGAAAGGGTCGATAAGCTTTAATGTGCGTTCTATAAGATGGTCCTGGCACCTCGGATCTGGATTATTCTTATTGGTGGGTGTTCGGATAAAAAAGAAATCTGATTAGTATGCATCAGAAGGAAACTAAGTATGAATTAATGTTCCTAGAATTCGCTGTAAATGCTGCAATTAGATTAAGGCTTTTTATCTTTGAACAATCAAACTGTACGTTCTTTTTTTATTCGATAATCAATGTACATGTCCTATTGGCGACAAATATCAATTCAAGAGTAAAATACTACAGGATTTTTGGGAATATTTATGTTATAAATTATGAAGGGATGCAAATGCTTTTTTTTTTGGCAAGGGACAAAAAACTACATTACTTTCAATTATTTTGTCTAAATAAAATTAAACTCTACATTGAATGAATGGTTGGAAGGATACTTTAATAGTATGACACTCCTTTAATATTCAGGCTAGACCTAAATAACCGTTAAAAGAAATCAATATAAGTGTTCTGGAAATTAGTTTTGTTCGACACTTTTGTTCAATTCACAATTTCGTTCAAAAAACCCTTGTTTAAGAAACAAGTTTATAATATAGATATGAAACAAACTTAAAGAACTCATGGATAAAAGGAGATATTTAAAAATTATATAATTAGTTTTTTAAACCACAAATTCTTTATGTAAAGTTCTGAGAGAGGCTGTATTTTGTTACAAAGAATTGTGTGCTTTTATTCGTTTATTAGGATTTTTCTCACAATTTTTTTCCCAGTACGTTTTTAACAATGCACATTATTTCAAATGGATATTCAAGGAGGTGACTTATAAATTATATTTATGGATATCCGCTTTCTCGATTGCCTCTACTTTTGATGATATTTTTTTATAATCTCAATTTTCCCAAATATTATAACCCATTTTCTTCGATTAGAGCTTAGTGAATTAAGGTAGTTACATAAAATTGCTTATAAATAAAGTACATTACTTTTAATCTCAACTTTCCCAAATGCTAGTTTTTTTGCAAGGGACAAATAACTACATTACTTTCAATTACTTGGTCTAACTAAAATTAAACACTACATTGAATGAAAGGTTTGAAGGATAGTTTAATAGTATGGCACTCATTTAATATTCAGGCTAGACCAAAAATAACCGTTCTAGAAAATCAAAATAAGTGTTCCGAAACTTAGTTTTGTTCGACAATTTTGTTCAATTGACAAATTCGTTCCAAAAACCCTTGTTTAAGAAGTAAGTTTATAATATTGATATGAAACAACTTAAAGGTCTCATGGATAAACAGAGATATTTTTATATTGTATAATTTTTTAAACCACAAATTCGTTCCGTAAGGCTCTGAAATTGGTAGTATTATGTTACAAAGAATTGAGTGTTTTTTTATTAGGATTTTTCTCACAATTTTTTTTCTATTACGTTTTTTTACGATGCACATTATTCTAATGAGATTAATGATCAAATCTAATGAGAAGCTGATGTTACATGTTTATTCTCTCTAATTTCTTATTCTCTCCTTTACCAAATCTCCCTCTCAAGTTTTTGGCTATTTAATCTGAAACATTGATGATAAATTGAACTTAATTACAACTACTAGTTGACACATACGACCACCGTAACGAGAAAGTTTCAACCCGAGTATAAACCCGAACTTCGATCAATAATGAAATTGAAAATAGCCAATGACTAACAAGAGGAAACAACTTTGCCACCGTAACTTAACTTAGTCAGTTCAGTGAATATCTGTATATCAAATTGTTTAAAAATAAGGGAATAAATCAACAGCGTCTTTTATTTTTGCAATTCAAATAAGGGCTTAATTGCCTGTTAGATGCAATTGAAATTTTCGTTTAAATTTAAAAAGAAATGGTAATTGAAATTGCTGAATTGCCTGTTGGTTTGGGCCGTCAAGCACCCAACCATTGAGAGAGAGAAAGAACCAAAATTGAATCACATTGGTATAGAAAGTAGAATAATGTCGAATTTTATTTAGAAAAAAATTATTTTTATAGTATTTTATTCATTCATAAACTTGTTATTAATTTTAAAAAAAATACAAAATACAAGTTTTTAAACCGAAAATTGGAAACCTTCATCCAATAATTAATTGTGATAAGTAATCATGTTGGTGAAGTTAAAATTAATAAATAACCAATAAAACTTAATTAAGATAGAGAAAATAAACTCTAGAAGTACATTAAAATCTCTCTAAACTTTTTTTGGGACCGAAGAATAATATTACTTTAGAGAAGTTTGCATTTTTCTCCAAAAATATTAAAATTAAGTTTTTGAATAATATAATTATAAATACCAAAAAATTGCTCACAAATTACCTAAAGTTTCGACTTATAATATTGTTCAAATGATGCACTCGATTGAGATATTTTCTTACAACAAGACGATGATCACAAGGACCATTAGAAGACGATTGAGATGATGAATGATGATGTAAAATTTATCAGACAAGTAAATTTAGCACAAACTAATATCTTAAAATATTTTTTGAATTCATAAAATATGTAAAAATATATGTATTTATTCAAAATATCACTTTATGCAAAAATTGGGACCGAGATTTAGCACTAAAATTTTCTGAAAATTATTAGTTATTACGATAGAGAGTTTATTAAATTTTAATACTAGTCTCTACTCGAGGACAAATTACTCTCTAGTCCCTGACCTATGGTCACCCTCCCCCTAGGGTCCCTGACTTTTGGAAAATGATTGTCCCATCCCTAAGTTTTGATGATAATAGACTCTCGAGTCCCTGGAGCTAGAATATTTCTTTTTCTCTGGCGAATCCTACTTGAAATGACCAAAATATCCTCCTTTGTAAAAAAATCTTCTTCACTTCATCTTCTTCTCTGGTCTACCTTGAAACCCAAACATTTAAAAATAAACAAAACAAAATAGCAGAGAAACATCAAGTGCACATAACTATCTAGTTTTCTTCTCATCATCTGCAAAATCAGAAACTTTCAGAAATAAAAACTCAATACACCAACCAAACCCCAACAATTAAGCTCTAAAGCTCAACACTTGAGAGACGCATGGTGACGATATTGTGAGGGAGATTGAGTACGGCCAGTTATCTTCTTGTCGAGGATGAACTTGTTGTAGACGATGACGGTGAAGGAGAGGAAGATCCATATCACCACGTAGGAGTATGAGAGGAGGATTTTCTTCAGTACGACATCACTTAAGGGTCCGCCGCCGTCGATACGGAGGAACCAGATCAGGTCGATTCAACAAGAAGGGACCACTGCCTTCTGATTCAAACCACCGCCGCCACCCTTTCCTCCTCTGGCGACTCTCTCCTACTTCCCTCCTTTGTCGCCCTTTCCTCCTCCGGCGACTCTCTCATACTTCTCAGGGAAATCGCCGCTAGGTTACTTGAGCCAACGATGGTGTCGTAGAGGAACACACCCTTCTTGAGTTGAACAGACCTCCTTCTTCCTATGTGATGATGGTGTTCTTATTCCTTTGTTGTTTCTTCTTCCTCCTAAATTGGGAATTGTCAAAATCTGTCTGTTTTGATTGTCAAGTTGGAGCCTTTACGTGATAATTTGGATGTTTTGTTATTGTTTTAGGATGGTTAAAGGAGTAGCAATCTGTCTGGCTTTGTTTTTGTTCGCCGAAATTAATTTTGGTTCTTGGTGGTGGGAGTTGTCGGGAAGAAGGTGAATTGGGGAAGAAGGTGAGGGGGAGAGGATTTTTTTAAGTGGGGGAGGGATATTTTGGTCATTTCAAGTGGGGGTTCGTCGGAGAAAAGGGAATATTCTGGCTCCAGGGACCCGGGAGTCTATTATCATCAAAACTTAGGGACGGGACAATCATTTTCCAAAATCTAGGAACCCTAGGGGAAGGGTGATCATAGTCTAGAGACGTGAGAGTAATTTTCTCTAATTTTTTTTTAATCAATTTAGAGAGATTATTATTTTGTAGATCACTTAAAAAAAATTAAGTATGAGAATCTGACTAGTAGACACACAACAACTAGCAGCTTGTTGTTTACCAGAAATTGGAAATGTTACTTGTTAAGGATCACAACAATGCAAATTAGGACAACATGATCGCAGCCGAATGGAATCATGATGGAAACCTATTATGATGGAATTATGAGTGTTCTATAACTAACTTGATATTAATTTTTTTTCCAAATTACAAGCTTTTTACTTTGACAAATTTTATTGGTAGTGCGTTGTAGGAAATTTTAAAATATTGAGTTTAACCGCAAATTTGGAAACCTTCATCCAATAATTGAATTGTGATCAGTAATCACGCCATAACACCTTACCAACAGTTGAAGTTGAAATTAATAATCGGTCCATACCAAATTACCAAGTGATCAAATAAGTGAGATTGGTACGTTCGCCATAATTACTATATCAAGTCTCCAATTGATCAAATAAGTGATCAAATAAGTGAGACCTTCCCCCATTTAATTTCTCAAACAACCCATCTTCCTCCTCCGCGTCTATTTATTTCCCACCTTTCCTGCCACCGGAACATCTTCAGGTCGTCGGAGATGCACTCCGGGAACAAATGGGGAGGGCCACTGGAGGTCGCCGTCGATCAGGAGGCAGAGACTCGGAGCGGCAGCGACTTGGACCGGGCGGCGCTGTACCACCGGCAAATGCTGGCCTCCCATGAGCTGGACGAGACCCAGCAAGGTTGGCTTTTGGACCCTCAGGAGGAGGCCAACAGGAGGAAGAAGAAGAAGTATGTGGATTTGGGGTGCGTCGTTTGCAGCCAGACGGCGTTGAAGTGGAGCTTCATTGCCGTTGGGGTACTTTTTGTCGTCGTCGGACTTCCGATCATCATCGCCGGGACGATTCCCAAGCCCAAGCCTCGTCCTCCTCCGTCGGATGTTTATGCACTGGCGCTGAAAAAAGCGCTCCTTTTCTTCAACGCCCAAAAGTGTACGTCTCTCTCTCCTCTCCCTGAATCATCATTGCTGGTTCTTCAACGAATCTATGTTTCCTCCGGCGAAAAGGTGCACCTTCCAGAAACAGTTGGAAGCATATAATATCGTCATTAATTATTTTTACATAATTGACCTTTTGTATTACATAATACATACCGATATTTGTGGATTTTGAGACATGGTCATTAAATTTTCTGGACCTCGTAGTCGTAAACTTTTTTTTCTTCTGATTTTGGTACGTCGTAATCTCACATGATTTATATGTTTCGGAAAAAAATAAACACGTCGTACCTGTATTGTAATGTTGAATACTTAGTATAAAAATTGTGCATATATTTTAAAGGTCACATTTGACAAAATTTAAATGAGTCAGTTTAATAAGTGTCCGAATAATATGTAATTTTAAAAATCTATTTTTTAATGTTAAAGTAATTAAAGAGACCCACCTAAATCCGTATTTTCCCAAATTTGTAAATTATGTTTATAGCTTTGGTTGTATAACCAATCTAGCATGAAACGGTATTGTCAATAACAGATACCAAAAACTAGATAACGATTAAACAAATCAATAAATTCTCATAACTAACAACAAATATTAGTCGATAAATCTTTGTAGAAAAAAAGTTTTTGTAGTTTTGAACCAGGTAAATGATGTCAATTAAACTGTAATTTTTGAATTATCTTTATTAATTTCAAATCAAATAGTTTATTTCTTGTTGTTCTTTTATTATTATAGATTATAACTAATGTTATGGACTCGATAATATTATGAGCAGCTGGTAAATTACCCAAGAATAATGGGATACCTTGGAGAGGAGACTCAGGGTTGACCGATGGGAAAGAGACCGACTTCAAAGAAGGACTAGTTGGAGGTTACTATGATGGAGGCGTCAACGTCAAATTTCACTTTCCAATGGCGTACGCCATGACCATGCTGAGTTGGAGCTTCATCGAATACAATCACAAGTTCAAAGCCACCGATGAGTATGACTATGTAAGAGATCTCATCAAATGGGGCACTGATTACTTGCTCCAGACATTCAACTCCAATGCTACAACTATCGATAATATCTATTTCCAGGTACGTTTCGAATTCTCGGGACTTGATATCAGAAATCGAGTAATTAATTTGATAGTTGTCATACAATATAGTAAAATTTTATTACAGTCACGATCATGGTTTAAAAAAAGACATGGAGACTGATCCAGAATTTCTCCCATATTCCAGATCGCAGTACAAGTATTAAAATTATAATTTAATTACTTTTAAATTTAAAATTATAAATTTAAAAAAAAAATCATTTTTTACTTGGACTTGTCGGTCTGACTGATTAAACTAATTGACCACCAGGTGAATCGTTGATCGTGTTTAGGTTGAAAATGACCCGAGGTTAGCCCCGAGTTGTGATCCGACCAGTTAAACATTATTTTTTAAAACCATAGTTACGATATAAGTATTACTTGATCTATTCAATCAATAGATTCTAGTATTTTTCAAACTTTTAAATCGTACTTGATTCACTTTCTTCTCTTTTTCATTTTTGATTTTTATTTGACCACCAAAAGTTACTCTTAAAAAATGTTTGAAGGTGGGTTCGGGTCTAAATGGGACAACACCAAACGACGCATACTGTTGGGAGAGACCAGAAGACATAGATTACAAAAGAACATCATTCTCCTTAACATCCGGCTCTGACCTAGCAGCGGAGATGGCCGCGGCGCTCGCGGCCGCCTCCATAGTGTTTCGAGATGATAGAGCCTACTCTAAGAAACTGCTGGAGGGGGCAGCAGCACTATGGACTTTCTCAAGGGACAAAGGAAAACGAAAGCGTTATTCTGAGAACTCCGAAGTGGTTGCACCATTCTACAACTCCACCGGGTATTACGACGAGTACATTTGGGGAGCTACTTGGTTGTACTACGCAAGTGGCAACATAAGCTACTTGAAGAAGGCGACCAGCTCTGGCTTCGCGGAGCACTCCAAGGTTTTGACGAGGCAGACGGATCTTATGGTGCCCAGTTGGGACAACAAGTTGCCAGCGGCGACGCTACTGCTTACTAGGTGCCGGATTTTCTTGGGTCCAGGTTATCCCTACGAGAAAATTCTCAGGGAGTACCATGATACCACCAGCCTCAACATGTGCGCCTTCGTCTACCGATTTCAAGTTTTCAACTGGACCAAAGGTTAGTAGGACTTAATTCCTACCTAAGTACGAGGTTCGAATTGACATTTTCGAAACGTAGGGAAGCGAAATAAGAAATCGTCAAACCATAAGGTGCTGATATGAAATTTCTCTATGATTTGTGCCTTTCGCAGGGGGAATGATCCAACTAAACCATGGGAAGCCAAAGCCATTGCAGTACGTCGCAACCGCAGCCTTCTTGGCTTCGCTCTACGTGGACTACATGAACGCCAACGACATCCCTGGATTCTACTGTGGTTCAACTTTGATCACTCCGGATGTGCTCCGAAATTTCTCCACCTCACAGGTCCGGATCAAACTATAATTTCTCGTACTTCTTTTATCTTTTGTCATATGGTCGGTATTAAACTGATGTCTATATTATTACTTCTCGTCTGTCGTAGTCATTTGGTGGGGTTGGTTATTTCCTGTAACCAGTCCATGCTTCTGTCGTTGCAAGAAGTTTGTACTTTGATGGCTTTTAATTATCTGCACTCTCTGTATATATCTGTGGTGACTCTTGGTAATTAATAAAATTATACTTTTCAAAATAAAAGGGTCGGTATTAACTAAATACCGACCATAGTAATGACACGAGTGTAATTAAAATGCATTCAGGTGGACTACATATTGGGGAAGAACCCACAGAACATGAGCTACGTCGTCGGCCACGGGACCAAGTACCCAAGGCACGTGCACCACCGCGGGGCATCCATCCCCCACAACGGCAAGCGCTACTCGTGCACCGGGGGGTGGAAGTGGAGGGACAGCCTTGGTCCTAACCCGAACAACATCACCGGTGGGATGGTTGGTGGGCCCAACCGGTTTGACCAGTTCCATGATGTACGAGCCAGCCCCAACTACACCGAGCCTACTCTTGCCGGAAATGCGGGGCTCGTTGCGGCACTCGTTTCGCTTACTAACATGGGTGGCAACGGCATTGATAAGAATTTCATCTTCTCGGCTGTTCCACCGCTCTACCCACCGACCCCCCCGCCGCCGTCACTGTGGAAGCCATGATATATATTTTTTTGAAGGGAGGAAGCCATGATATGTTATGTTTATTTCTAAACAATTTGCAACAAATCAAAAAACTTTGATCAGACTGTTGCATGAAATTGGAGGGGAAAAGGGGAACATGGGCCAATCACGACAAATGGATAGGTAAATTATATTATAGTGACGTCTATCATGTAATTGGAGTTTGTGAATCACAAATAAAATGCTTTTTTTCCTCAAGCTCGAATTTAGATTACTCAATTCAAAAATATTAGATATCGAAAGATATAAACTAAAAATAAAGTGTGTTGCATTTCTTTTCCCGACATTACTTACTATTCCGCTCAATCTTAGTTCTAAATGGACTAATTTAAATTTAGTTAAACAAAAATTTTAATTAGTCCATTAGTACTAAGATTCTACTTGAGGGGTACTATGTATTATGTGTTGAGGTATGTATTATCTGGAGGTGTAAAGGTGTGGTGTACTTGAGGTGTATGATGTATTATGTAATTAGTTTGGAGTATCACGGCCTACAATTAATATAACGATGTTATGTCAAGACAAAGATTTTTTTTATCGAGTTACTTTTTTCTCATATGATATTTTTTTTACTAAATTTTATCATGTTAGAGTTTTAACAATGCTGCCATTTGTAACATTTCAAGGAGAAATTCCATTTGTAACATCGCAAAGAAAAATTCTATACTAGGTAAGTTATTCTTGTATCCTATTTTCAAGTTAATCAAGAATCTATTTTCAAATTGACATGGTATTAGAACCAGGTTCATTAAAAAACATAACCCTTTAAACTAAATTCAAGTCTCTATGGCTGAGAATGAGAGTTCCTCGCAAATCAATTCAGCAGCTGGTGTTCCTGCAAGTTTAGGGCACAGCTACTTGAAGAAAATCGCTGAGATGGATGACAATATGAGTTTGAAAATTACTACGGTTGCCTTAAATGGTGCAAATTACCTATCGTGGTCCAAGGTTGTGTTCATCGCCTTAAGTGGGCGAGGATAGATTGTATTTATAAATGGAGACTTTCCAGCTCCTGCTAAAGATGATCTGGATTATCCTGAATGGAGCATGAATGATCATCTTGTGATGTCATGGCTCCTTAATTCGATGGATCCTAAACTTCATGATTTGTTTACTTTTGTAGGAAGTGCTCGTAAACTGTGAAAATCTATTAAAGAGATGTACTCGCAGGAAGAAAACACTTGCAGAGTGTTTGAATTGAAGAAAAATATTGTTGATCTCCAGAAAGGAGACAAGCATTTTGTTGAATATCTAAGCAAATTCAAGTCCATGTGGGATGAACTCACAATGCTTGGACCTACTTCAGTTGATCCTCATGTTATTCAGAAACGAGAGGAAGAAGACAAAACATTCTAACTCCTGATGGGACTTGGATCTGAGTATGACTCTCTCATTGAGCAAATACTTACAGCAGCTGCTGATATTCCTTCATTTGGAATTGTTTGTTCCAGGATTCAGAAGGAAGAGACTCGAAGGAAGGTTATGAGTTCCTACCAGAAGGGTGAATCTGCAGATTCAAGTACTTTTCTAACTTCTCTTGAATCATTCACAAATGCTGCTAAGAAGTTCTCTCAATCCAGAGGTGGCTACACTCAATCAAGAGGAAGAGGTGGTGGGAGAACCGGAAGAAGTAATATAACCTGTGATCATTATGGTAAAAATGGTCACAACAAAGATAAGTGTTGGATCCCCACACCTCAAGCAATCAAGAGAGAAGAATTTTGAGCAATCAAATGCTCATGCTGCTACGACATCCTCTCGATTCCCCTCTAACATAATTATTGATGAGCTTGCTCAAAAATTACTGCAGCACATGAGGAGCACAGACTCATCAAATCAACTTGACTCAAAGAGCAACAAGCACCTAGATGAAGGTAAAGCAGGTAATTACCTTAACTTCTCTGCTGCTCTTCATACTTGTTATAAAATTGATAAGTCTTGTTGGATTATAGATTCGGGAGTTAATGAGCATATGACCTTTGATAAAAAATCTACTTGAAAATTATAGCGAACTGGACAATCAATCTATATCAGTGGCAAATGGAACTTCTGTTCCTATTAAAGGAAAAGGATTGACTAAAGTTCTAGGAATAAATAAAAGAATAATGGCCCTTTATGTTCCTAATCTGTCTTGCAACCTTCTATCAATCAGCAAGATCACACAACAATTGAATTGCATTGCCATATTCTCTGCTAATACTGTCAAATTTCAGGACTGCAGAACTCAGATGATGATTGGTAAAGGAAAACTGTTGAATGGACTCTATGTGGTTAATCAAATACCAAGAACTTTGTCTACTAATAAGGAATCTATTGAATTATGGCACTCTAGACTAGGTCACCCTAGCTTTAATGTGATGCAAATCTTATTTCCACAGACTGAGAAATTGAAATTCGAATGTGAAAGCTGTCATTACGCTAAGAATAAAATATTGCCATTTGATTCCTCTGAAAGTTACAATTCTTCTATTTTCAAACTTGTTCATTCAGATGTATGGACTGCTCTTACTTGCTCATACAATGGTTATTACTACTTTGTCTCTTTTATAGACCACTTTAGTAGAGCAACTTGGATTTACTTACTGAAACAAAAGAGCGAAGTGTTTTCTATGTTCAAGGAGTTCAATGCTCTTGTTCAGAATTAGTTTAACTCAAGGATTAGAATATTACAAACAGACAATGTTTATGAATACAAAGGTGAGTTTGTTAAATTCGTTAAAGATGCTGGTATTATATTCATTAGACATCCTGTGTACATACCCCACAACAAAACGAGGCTGCTGAGAGAAAAAATAGGCATCTTTTAGATATTTCTGGAGCTATCATATTTAAGATGAATGTTAAAAAATGTTTTTGGAGTGATGCTATTCTTATAGCTTGCCACTTGATCAATAGACTCCCGTGCAAGCCCTTAAAAAATCTGTCTCCAATTGAGGTTCTTAGGAACAAGAAACCTGATCTCTCGTACCTAAGAACCTTTGGCTGCAGTTGTTATGTTCATGTTCCTTCTGAAAAATGGGACAAATTGGACAAAAGAGCTAAAAAATGCATATTTCTTAGGTACTCTAATACTCAAAAGGGGTACAAATGCTATTGTCCTTCAAAAAGAAAGTGCATTGTATCTAGAGATGTTCACTTTATTGAGCATCAACCATACTACTAGAACATTGAAGATGTTCAAAGTCAGGGGGAACTTGTTATTGAACAAACTAATAGACCATTACCTATAATCACAAGTTCAACTCCTTTCTCATTAAGAGAAAAGGAAAGTGGTATTCCTTTGCAAGTTCAGGAGCCACAACCAACGGAGGAGACTGCTGAAATTTCAAATGAAGAAGCTACTAATAGTCAACTTGAAGCAAATGCAGAATCTACTGGCAACCCAGGTACGTCCCTTAATCAAGAAGCTGTCAATCATGAGCTTAGACAACCTAGCTCTAGATTAAAGGACTTTAAGACATAATATACAATAGGGCAAATTACTCTCAAGTCTCTGACTTTTAGTCACCCTTCCCCTAGGGTCCCTAGCTTTTGGAAAATGATTGTCCCGTCCCTAAGTTTTGATGGTAATAGACTCTCGACTCCCTTGAGCCGGAATATTCCTTTTTCTCTGGTGAACCCCCACTTAAAATGACCAAAATACCCTCCTACTAAAAAAATCCTCGATCAAAAAATCATGCAGTCTATCTTCTTCTTCCTCAGGCAGCCTCCTCATCCTTAAAACAAAACAAATCTAGAAATCAAATCTGGGCTAGTCCACCTTTGAAACACCATGAACATAAGAAGACCCAATCCAGAAATCTTAAAAAAAAACTAACCCAGAAATCAACTTAGAAACTTACCTTCTGTGCAACAACCTCATCCTTCCTCTTCGTTCTTTGATTTTTACCTCAATTTGCAATTCTTCAAAATCTGAATCTATAAAATGCTATTCCAAGTTCAATACACAAAATGCAAAATGCAAAATGCAAAACGCTTCAATTTATACGCAATCTAGAATTCACAATTAAGCGACAAACTAATTCTCTCCAGATTAATTAACTTCAACCGATGGGGACAAACCTAGGGTCTTCGAGTTCAGTTGGTCGAGCTTGATCCTGAGAGCGGAGGAATCGGTGCCAATCTCGATCTCGCCGACATCGGACGTGGCACCGGCGAGCAGGACAATGGGAGAAGCAATAACGAGGTTAAGATTTTTTAATTAGGGTTCTAATTGGGAATAATTGGGTCATGAAATTCGTGGTCCAGCAACCCTTGGAGCCGTTACTAGTCGCAGCCATCCACAGCCACCTCTGTCAAACCTGTGCCATCAAGCAGCGATTCAGAACAGTCGGCATCGACGAGGAGTGAGGATGGAAGACGAAACTTTGATTAAGGTGGCACCACGAGGTCACGCCGACAAAGGCCTTCCGCTGGCCAATAAGGGCATTAATTACCGAGTGGTGGGCCTCAACGAGGAACCGTTAGGGCTCGAGGAAAGCCATTTAAAGTAAGGGAGATCCAATTAGGGTTCGAGAGGAGGAGAAATATTAGGGCTCGAGGAAACATTTTGTGGGGATCTAATTAGGATTTTTAAGTTTTGATTTTTTAATTAGTTTAGATTTTCATTAAGAATGTTTGGGTTTGTGTTTGAGTTTCATATTATCTATTTATTTTGATTTATTTGGGTATGAGTTTTAGTTTAAGATGGAGGTAGAAGATGGAGGTAGAGGAAGAAGATGAAGAGAGAAGGAAATTTTTTTTGTTTTTTAACAAAGAGGGGGCATTTTAGTCTTTTCAGGTAGGGGTTCACTGGAGAAAAATAAATATTCCGGCTCGAGAGACCCGAGAGTCTATTATCATCAAAACTTAGGGACGGAAAAATTATTTTTCAAAAGCCAGGGACCCTAGGGGGAGGGTAACCAAAGTTCAGAGATGTGAGGGTAATTTGCCCTATACAATATCCAATTGAGAATTACATTTCTTACAAGAACATTAGAACTGGATATAAGATGTTCCTAAGCAGCATAGATCAGATCACTGAGCCTAAAAACTATCAGGAAGTAGTTAAATATAAAGAATGGAGGGAAGCAATGAATGAGGAACTACAAGCTTTGAAAAGAAACAAAACTTGGGACATTGTAGATCTTCCTCAGGAAAAGAAAGTGGTTGACTGCAAGCAGATATACAAAATTAAGCACACAAGTGATGGGACGGTGGAAAGATTCTTAGCTAGATTGGTCGCTAGAGGTTTCACTCAAACTCTGGGAGTAGATTATAGTAAAACTTTTGCACCTGTAGCAAAAATGAATACAGTTTGTATCCTGATCTCCATTGCAGTAAATCATGGATGGAGAATAGAGCATATGGATGTCAAAAATGCCTTCTTACAAGGCTACATTAAGGAACAAATTTATTTCAAATTGCCTCCTGGTGTATTGAACTATGATTCTAACAAAGACTGCAGGCTAAAAAAGACTATATACGGGTTTAAACAATCCCCTCATGCCTCGTACAATAAGCGGAGCAGTGAACTATTAAACCTAGGCTTCAAGAAGTGTTATACAGATTCATCATTGTTTGTTTCTAACCAAGGCCAAGGTAAGACTATAGTGTTAATTTACGTTGATGATATATTGATCACTGGCAAAAATATTCAGTTAATCAACAATTTGTAGGCTGCTCTTCACAAAAGATTTGATATAAAGGATCTTGGTAAGTTGAAATACTTCATTGGTGTTGAATTTGCTTATTCTAAGATTGGAGTGTTCATGAATCAACAAAAATATGTTATTGATCTGCTTAAAGACACTAAGAAAATTGGTTCAAAACCATTTAAAACACCTCTGGAGCAGAATCTGGAAATCACTAAAGAGGAAAAAGAGAAAAGTAAACCACTTAATCACAAAGATGCTCTACAATTTGCTCGAACTGTTCGTAAATTGATCTATCTAACAATCACTCGAACTGACATTACTTATGCTGTGAGTAAGTCAAGTGATGCATTCTCCTCGTGATATCCATGTTGAATTACTGGATATGATTCTTCAATACTTAAAAGGATCTCCAGGAAGAGATGTTCTTATGAAATAAAGTACTAACTTGGACATAATTACTTTTGCAGACTCAGATTGGGCCGGGTGCAGTGACTCAATGAGATCCACATCCAGATATTGTGTTCTTCTGGGTAGTAATCTTGTCATCTGGAGGTCCAAGAAACAACATGTGGTTTCACTATCAAACGCTGAAGCTGAATATAGATCCATGAAGCCTGCTACAACTGAATTGGTCTGGGTTCGAAACCTTCTAACTGAGTTGCAGTTCAAAGTTCATGGACGAATGACACTTTATTGTGACAACGAGGCAGTCATTTACATTGCCAACAATCCCGTATTTCATGAACGCACGAGGCACATCGAAATTGATTGCCATTACGTTCGTGATAAAGTTTAAGAAGGATCAATCGTCACTCCATACATCGAGAGTGAAGAGCAACCAGTTGATGTTTTCACGAAGGCCATCAAAGTTAATCTTTTCGAGAAGCTCCTATCCAAGCTGGGAGTTTGCAATCTATATGACCGAGCTTGAGGGAGGGTGTTGGAGTTATGAGCTTCTCCCTCTTCTCCTCTTATCGAAGTCCTGGGTTCTCTTCATCTTCCTCTTCCCGCACTTAATCCACAACTGCTAGTTGCGGCCCATTAAGAGCCTAACTGCTTCTTTAGTCAAAGCCCTTTATGTTGCTTAGTTGTATATAGCTATTTCCAAGTAAATTAATTAATACCCAGATGTGTATAAATACTGATGTATCTTGTATCCTATTTTCAAGTTAATCAAAAATCTATTTTCAAATTGACAGTTATAAATATTACTATCATTAATAATAAATTTTACTTATAAAAAGTCTCATATTTTCTAAGACCTCGATAAATTAATTACATAACATGTAAGGTAGGATAAATTAATTACATATTATGGGGGGAGTCACTATCTAGTTTTATCATCCAAATATAACCTCTACCAACTCGTGAAAAAATTTGAAACCACGAGATGGCGGTAGGAGAAAATAGTACAGTGGAAAGATGTGTGGGCCAGTTAGCTGGACTTCTCCCCAAAACCCTAAACCTAAGACCGTGTTTCACCATCAGATACATCAGCCAAATATAAACAAACGCCCCCCACCCCCTTCTTATCCGGTACACAAATTAGGGTTTCACCCCGCCGAACACACCTTCTTTAAAATAAATAAAAAAACCAGGCAGTCTCCAGCAAGCAATCATGGACGAGATCCAGGAAATCATGGACGTGGCGGTCCGAGCTGGCATGAAGGGAGGTCAATTGCTCCCTTTCTCCTTCTTGTGTTCCTTAAGAAAAATGACGAGTGAGTTAATCAACGGCCAGAAGCTTGAGCTCAGCGAGATCATCGAGGCCCGGATCGCCATCGTCAAGAAGGAGGAAGAGCGCCTCCGATTGCTCAGTGAGGTGATGTATTTTTCTTTTCTTTTTTTTGTTGTTGTTGTTTGGGGTTGGGGTTGGGGTTCTTTAGGTATAATTTATCCAATACTGATTCTGAATCCATGCACGATTAAGGCATTGGAGGCGAATGAGCTGATCAAGCGCCAGAACCGTGCCTGGCTCGATTCCGTCAATAAGGGAATCGAGCGCCAGAAGCCTGAGCTCAGCGAGATGGTCGAGGCCCGGATCGACATCGTCAAGAAGGAGGAAGAGCGCCCCTGAGGTGATGCATTTTTCCTTTGGGGTTCTTTAGGTACAATTTATCAAATGCTTAATAAAAAAATTTTCCTTCAGGTGTTGGGGCTGGAAAAGGTGTTGAAGAAAGCTTGATGTGCTTCTCTTGTCGGTCTATTATGCTCTAGTTTCAGTATATTTCAATAAAAAAATGTGTAATGTACAGCACTCGTCCATGTTGACGAACGTTTGATGTGCTGTGCGACTTCAAGCTCAAAGTTTGGATCTCTTCTTATTTAGTGATGTTGCGTTTGATGTGCTTGCTGGGTATTCAACACTATTGCATGTCGCATTTTTGAAGACTCTAGTCGAATTCTTTTTCGATTAAACTATAAATTATTTTATTTCTTGCTCTATTTTGGAATGCGACTTGGAAGTTAGTTTGGTATCCAACCGATCAAAAATGCATAAATAACAGAAGAAAAAACCTCTACCATTTGGGGAATAAAGAGTTGCAAATATGTCCCATTTATGTAATCCTTGACACGATTAGCTGCGGCGGTTAACTGGTTCAAAAATCCCGGAAGCTCATTTTGAGGTTTTCTAAATCATCGATTCCAACGGAAATCCCAAAAGGAAAAGGTACATTGAGCACCAAAGACTACACAACAATACATCTCAACGCTACAAGCCAATCTACTTGCCGATCATGCACTAGGGTCAACGCTGTTCTCCCCTAGAAACCAAAGATCAGTAGCGAAAAAGAGGGCTCCAACCGATTAATTGTAGATTGATGGAGTGTAATTGATTGGGGCCCTCCTTTTCAACTAGAACCTTATCAATTTGAGACTTCCAACTTTTTTTTAACTCTTGGTGCATTCACAAACAAACTCCACAAGTTAATTGGCCATTATTCTTAATATACAGGGACACTTGTCCCTCCAAATTCCACCCCCAAAAAAAATTCCACAAGTTAGCAGGTCGAATTCTAGTTTGCATATGCTCGTGTCCCGCGGCACACGCAGAGGGTCAAATTCTCGAGATCAAAATTTAAAATTAACCATATTTTTATAAGTAAAATTAATCATATTTGTTATTGTTAGTCCCGACAGTGTATTAATGATATTTTTAGTCTAATAATGTACACATAAAATTTCAAACTACACACTGCAAGAACATGACACCCAAACACCAAACCGAAATTAAACACCAATCGTATTAATTCCTCACCTCTGCTCTTCCCAGCTGCTAGTTCATTGGTTAATATTAGAATAGGAGGTTAATAACACAACAACAACAGGTCGACTACATGCTGGACCAATGGTTATCAGCACTAAATTCCTGCCTAATTCATTAGTTGCATGAAGTGTGCGGCAGTACAGGAAATTTCTGATGATGTTTTTTTTCATTCGTTCGGTAATGAAGTGTAGAACCCGTTTTGGTCGCTTTACTAATATAAAAAAGAACCCGTTGTGTCCCTCCATAAGAAAAGAAAATTAGTACCATATCACAGTTTGAGGGCATCAAATTACTAGGATCGAATTGCCATTTTTCAAACGTAGCGTACCGAAATAAGAAATCGTCAAACCATAAGGTGCTGATATAAAATTTCACGAGGGAATGATCCTACTAAACCATGGGAAGCCAAAGCCATTGCAGTACGTCGCAACCGCAGCCTTCTTGGCTTCGCTCTACGTGGACTACATGAACGCCAACGACATCCCTGGATTCTACTGCGGTTCAACTTTGATCACTCCGGATGTGCTCCGAAATTTCTCCACCTCACAGGTCCGGATCAAACCATAATTTCTCGTAGTCGTTTTATTTTTTGTCATATGATCGATATTTACTAAATACCGACCATAGTGATGACTAGAAACTATAATTAAAATGCATGGAGGTGGACTACATATTGGGGAAGAACCTACAAAACATGAGCTACATCGTCAGCGTTGGAACCAAGTACTCGAGCCACGTGGATCTCCGCGGGGCGTCCATCCCCAACAACGGCAAGCGCTACTCGTGCATCGAGGGATGGAAGTGGAGGGACAGCCATGGTCCTAACCGAACAACATCACCCGCGGGATGGTCGGCGGGCCTGACCAGTTCGCCCAGTTCCATGATGTCCGGGCCAACCCCAACTACACCGAGCCTACTCTTGCCGGAAACGCCGGGCTGGTCGCAACGATGGCAACTGGATTGACAAGAATTCCATGTTCTCGGCAGTTCCGCCGCTCTATCTACAGAGCCCGCCGCCGCCGTGGAATCCATGATCACGTGAGTTAGATCACATATAATTAAGCATGCACCTGTCCATTTCTTTTTTCCTTCGATGTATACCTTATTTTTTGATTTCGAATAGTTTATATTGGATATGAATTGTAATAATAATATTATCGTAGCTTTTTTAAAGAAAGATTTTGATTGGTTTATGTTAGATTTTTGATTTATTTGTGTAGATTGTCATATATTAGTGACAAAATATTTAATTGGATCATTTTTTTTTGTTTGTTAATATTAGGTAATATTCTGACACTTATTAAATGGACTAATTTAGTTTGGACCTTTGATTGATGACATTATTTTTTCTACAAATATTTAACTCTGCTATATTCTCAAAGATTTAAACTCGAAATAATCTTATTAAACTAAAACAACTCTTGATTTTTTGTTTTATTGCAAATTGAACATTCCCAATACGGTATCCCTCAAAAGAACATGCCTAATATAGTATACCAGAAGCGCTTATGCCAACATACACTTAGATTAAGTGGTGAGAGAGTTGTTCTAACTTAATCATGTCTCGAGTTCGATTTCTTGGGTACGTAGCAGTGTTAAATACTTGTTGGAAGAGTTTTGCCATCTTTCAAAAGGTCCTATCCGGCTTGTATTGGATTAGTCGATCCAGTAGGTCGAATACCAATGATTAAAAAAAATGTTGCTTATGGACCACTTTGCCAGTTGTGGTCTGGTCTGTGTAGATTGGGCCCAAAAGCCCATTTAACTTCCTAAGACCTTGGTTCAAGTAAGAATCCTCTAATCAGGAGAACAAGTCCGAGTTAGCCAACTTGGAGTTTCAATTGATTAATTGGATAAGAGGGCTCCAATCTTGGAGCCCTCCTTTCAATCGAAACTTTATTAATCTGAGACATTGTGCATTTCAAAGTAAACTCGACCTGGGTCGAGTTCTAGTTTTTACATCTAAATTGCACTTTTCCCAAATTTAAAATTATCCATATTTGTTATTGTTAGTTCCGTTAGTTTATTTACGATATTTTTAATTCTAATAATGTACCCATAAAATTTTAAACTACACACTGCAAGAACATAACACTTAAACACAACCGAAATTAAACACCAACCATATTAATTACTCACCTCCGCTCTTCCCAACTGCTAGTTCGTTGGTTGATTTTCGAATAGGAGGTTAACTACATATTGCAGAAGAACCCTAAAAATATTTACGTGGTCGGTTATCAGGTACGTGAACCACCGTGGGGAGTCCATCACCCCACGACAGGAAGACGTACTTGTGAACCGCCAGCATTGGAAGGTGGAGGGACAGTCACTGTACTAACCTGAAATATATCACGGGCGGGGTGGGTAATTTGTTTGTTTACGAGTGTAATATTCTTATTTCATCAAAAAAAGTGTAATATACTTACCTATAATTTTGAATATGAAAATTTTAAAATATTTTGGTCCGAAATGCCGGTCTGGTTGGGGCGATTGCCTCCTTAACAAACGTGGGTGGCTATTGGATCGACAAGAATTCCATCTTCTCGGCTGTTCCGCCGTTATGTATACCACTGCCGCCCTTTTTAAAGTGTTAAAATTTTCATTATCAATTCAAAATTATAGACAAATTTTGTATATTTATAAACAATAAAAAAATTATTAGATTGTCATATGTCCTTCCAAATGAGAAACTGTCTTTGATTTCACTGACGTACGATAAAATGGGATCGTAAAAAGACAATAATGGATACAGGATTAAGTCACTCTGATGCCATATTAAAATTTCTATATCCAATTCAAAATTTTAAGCTAACAGTAGATAATTTTTTCACATTTATAAACAATCCACCACTTTGGCACTTGTAAGAAATCAGCAACTTCGAGAACAAAACGCGAAAAATACGGATACAAGATATAACGTGGTTCGGCCTAATGCCTACGTCCACGGACAGAAAGGAGAATTTTTATTGATGGATCCAAGTCACAAAGCCATACAAAACTCTTGGATAACATGCCTTTATATAGAGACAAATCTTTGTACATCAAGTAATCTATTTAGGTCGAATTAGGAGTCTAAACAAAATAGAAAAATAATTCTTCTTTTATTTATTCCTCGCCAAACTCAACAATCTCCACTTTTGCGAGAAATCATCCCGTGGACAAACCATGAAGCTCCATGCGAACTTCAACAAAACTCCACCTTAACGAAACACCACCCCATGAAGAGATGAGATCTTGCAATACCAATCCGACTCCACCGATTCTACCTCGGACCATAGAAACACCACCATCAATAAGACCATCTCAACTTTCTCACCACCTTTGTTCACTCACTTGGAGCCAGCCCCTAAGCTCGAACTTCCGAGCTTGCTTGGCGTCTTTCCTCCAACCTCTATTCAATCCCAACTAGCAAGTCCACATGCCGAAGCAACCTTACGACCAATAGATGCACCCTCTATTTTTCGGTCAACCCCATGCTCCGCAACCTCGAACTACTTTTCTGCTAGACCTTCTTGCCTCAAACCAATGCTACTTGCCACATCATACAATGGGCAACCTTTTATTCCACCAAGTAGAACCCTCGACATGCCACAAACTTCACCGTTTGGCCTTGAGTGAGATACATGATTCGCCCGTGGTGCTACCAACGGCTTCGCATTACCTATGCAAAACTTACCTAACATATTTGACATGCACGTGCTTTTAGACAATCATAGCGAGAACTTGCTAACTTTGTCTCCGCGAATCTCAACTCCACTCAAACCATTCATGTCAAGCCTTTGCTCCATCATAGAAGAGCTTTTCTCCCCTCGATCGGAACCCAACGAGGTGACTCCACCTACAACCATGTTCCCCACTAACCTGTAGGTGTTCCTAGCATTCCTTTCACCCTTCATCACCACCACAGCATCCTTGTCCACCTCAATTAGTCTGCATATAACTTTATAGCAGTATCCACTATAATCTAAGACACCTAATGAGATCAAATTTCTCTCCAACTCTGAAATATGCCTAACTCCACACAACTTTCTCTCAACACCATCCCATATCTTGATTCGGATATCACATATGCCAGCAATTCTACAAGTAGAACCATCACCCATAGTCACCATACCTGAATCAACGAACTTGTAAGTGTCGAACTACCCTTTCTTGAGCGTCGTGTGAAAGGAACAAACACTATCCAAAATTCAGGAATCAGAATACTTTGGACTTGACAAAACAGAAAGAAAATCACTATCCGACTCATCCAAATATGAGGCCATATTCATGGAACCCGATTCTTTTTCCTCGCGATCACGAGTTCTTCTCGAACAATCCTTCTTCACGTGCCTTTTTTCTTCGCACTCGAAGCAATTTTCTTTGAACCTCCTTGACCTCGACCTGGATCCTTTTTCATCATCAGTATGATCACCATGGCTCGCCCTCACAACCAGCCCATCTGTTTGTTCAACGCTAATTTTTTTCCTTTGATGAAACCCTAGCAGAGCACTTGTAATATCTTCTAACACCAGGAACTCCTTCCCCCAAGTTAGAGTTGTAACCAAATTTTCGTAGGAGACAGGTAAGGAATTCAGCAACAACAATGCCTTGTCTTCTTCCTCGAACTTCACATCAACCTTTCTCAAGTCGCTCATAAGTTGACTGAAAATATTAATGTGTTGGCTCAATTCTGAGCCCTCCTTTATCTTGAGCTCGTACAGTCTTTGCTTAAGATAAAACTTGTTCGAGAAAGACTTAGACATATACCTTGCCTCCAATTTTTCCATACCTCAGCTGGTGACTCCTCATCTATGACGTGATACAATACATTGTTCGCCAAGCACAAGTGAATTATTGACACCGCATTGGCCCCCATCTCCTTCCACTCTTGAACCTCCATCTTCTCGGGCTTCTTCTCCGAGAGCGCGATGACCATCTCTTGTTGCACGAGGAGATCATTGACACGCCTTTACCATAACCATAAATTCGATGAACCATCAAACTTCATAAGAGCTAATTTCGCGCCGTCCGACATTCTCCAACCTTAGCTCTGATACCACTTGTAAAAAATCAGCAACTTCGAGAACAAAACGCGAAGAATACGGACACAAAATATAACGTGGTTTGGCCTAGCCTACGTCCACGGAGAGAAAGGAGAACTTTTATTGATGGATCCAAGTCACAAAGCCATACAAAACTCTTGGATAACATGCCTTTATATAGAGACAAACCCTTGTACATCAAGTAATCTATTTATGTCGAATTACTAGTCCAAACAAAACAGAAAAATAATTCTTCTTTTACTTATTCCTCGCCAAACTCAACATCACTTAACAATGTTGATCATATTGATGTAGATTTCTTGAGATTTCGAGTAATTTGCATTGTAAAAGTATTTAATTTGATTCAATTTTGTATGTCATTTTGAGTTCAGAGTCGGAAATTGTTAAAATATATTATGAATGAAAAGCTAAAACTAGATTATGTATGTTTATATAAATATATACTCTGCCACCGTAGTGCCAACCAGACCAAAACCGCACCTACGATGGCAGAGTTTTTTTTTCTTAAAAAAAATCTGATCTGGTTCGCCCATATGGGGCCTAAAAACCCAAAGGCCCATTTTAGCTTCAAGAGACCTTGGTTACTGCAAAGAACCCTATACCTATGGAGAACATCTCACTAAATGGGATGTGGTCTACCATTTTTAGGCGCTCGTGGATCATATACTTAACGATTTTTCATCATAAATGCGGTGAATTATTTGTAGCCATAGGATAAACATCTCTCTGCGGGAACTCAGAATCTTGTGGTCGAAGGTTTTTTAGGTTTTAGGTCCTTTTATGATTTAAATCCGAAAAGTACTTTCACAAGTGTTCCATCCTTTTTTTTCGATATCACATCTTATCCAAATAATTATCGAGACGACTAAGTCACATACATAATAAATATTAACAAAGTTCTCCCCATCAAATTTTAATATTATTATATTATCAGGACTCAAATTCACATTAGTTAAGCTAGAAGAACTCATATATATATATATATAACATCTTTATTATAGATAGGTTTCCAGATTTTCAATATAAGTCACCGAAACTAGCAAATCAGATTGGTGTTCCAACTTTCAACTAGCAAATCAGAATCACTGAGTACAGAGTTGTTTTGGGGCCACCAAATCGACGGGAACGGTTTGTTCGTAGAGAGGTCGGTCTACGCGCTCTTAACTGCGTCTCTTCACCTATCCGCCACCATCCTCCTACTCAAAGAGTGGAAGCACCTGGCCTCAACCACTTCCAAAACTTTCGGCCAAAGATATCAATTTCAAAAAAAAACTATTCCCGGGACATGAGATCAATTGATAAATAGTTATTATACATTAATTACATGTCTCGAATTCGAGTTCTAATAATGCAGTCTCTTAAAATGTCAAATAAGTGTCTGAATAACGATTAATTCGAACATAAAAAATGTGTTATGTTGACACCCCATGTTCTTGGAAGTTATGATAGATGGATTGTGATGGTTAAAATTTCTAGACCAATTCCCATGTGAGAATAAGAAGCAAATACCCACCACCAAATCACAAAAAATGATACAGGTAGAAAGTTAATCGGCTCAACGGTATTTTTTACCATTTGAAATATCTTTTTTGGTAGAAACCATTTGAAATATCTTTTAGCTAACTCAACAACCATTCGTGAAATAATTTAGTTTTGACAACTGGAAACTGTGACCAACACGTGCTCATATTTACCAAAATCAATCTATTTACATAGGCCACTTTTGGCAAAACAGATTCGGAACAGATAGCAGATAACAGAAAGCAGATAGCAGATTCATTTTAGCAGATAGCAGATAGCAGAGTGCAAATTGCAAATTGGACAAACTGTTTGGTAAAATTAACTAGCAAATTGCAAATTGAATTTAGTACATTGTACATGTTTGGTTAAACTTAAATAAAATAACCTATATTATTTAATTAACTTAAATACTAATAAATTAAGATAAACTTAATTATATTTAAATTTAATTTTTTATAAATATAATATAATTAAAATCATGAAAATAAAATCAAACATATATTAAATAACTACTTAGTAAAGATTCACGAAACTAAAATAAGAATAACAAGACCATATCATTCATTAAAGTAGATACATTAATATTTATTACAATATTTAAAAGATCATTGAATGATCATTTATTCTAATTCTTACGATTACATCAAATTAATCTATTAGTATTTATATAGTGAAAGAAATAATAATTTTCAGAATGAAAAAACTCTCAACTTAAATATAATTTAAAATATTTATATAAAAAATCAGTTTTGAAGAAGTAGTTTAAAGGATATCTTTTAAAATTTGTTTGTTAAATTGAATCTTTAATTTTTCAAATAATTATCAAACAAAATAAAATATATAGTAGGTAAAACAAAATCTCTTAAAATTAAAAAAATCTTTAAGTTTAATAGAAAATCTACTAAATGAAAATCTCATAAAATTTAAACGAACCAACCTAAAAAATTTAGAAAAAAATCTCTTAAATTTTTTTAGTTAAATAGAATCTTTAAGTTTTATAATAATTCATAAGCAAAATAAATAATGAGCCTTCCTCGGTAATTAGCCTCTCAAATAAAATTTATATTAGTCAAAAAATTAATTAACTTTAAAAAAAAGATAACCAACCAAAACTACTCCTAATCTACTCCAAATCTTCCATCTACTACCTCAATCTTTTTCAACAAACAGGCCCATAATTTTTTTTAACTTAACAAAAATATCCGAATTCAAAATTTTAAAACCAAATTTGTAGAAGGACCTTTGCCACATTTTAAAAGTGGCATCCGATAGCTTAAGTTAAAGTCTTCATCGATTGATCTAAGTATTTGTGATAAATAACAAATTTCATCACCCATAAAAACGAAGTATCGCCCCCCAAGTCATGCGATCCACACAGTTTCCGTTTTAAAAAGAAAAAAAACATTACACTTTGGAGATGATCGCAAACCTGTAGCCTGCCTTGCCTCTTCATCCCTCCCTCCCCCAACCAATTCTTTGTCATTAATAAACCGGTCGGCACCTAGACCTTGGCCATCCCAACAGCTGTGTGCCAAGGACAATAAACGATCAAATTCAAACACGTCGAAATTCAATTCAATTCCCTCCCTTTAAGCCGCAACTACAATATCCGAATATCTATTAAATTGTCTAATACAAATTCGAGTCACATCGAAAACCTCAACCGTATTTGAACCTAACTTTTGTTCTCCCATTATTCCTGTATTTAGACCACTATACTATATATATAACTTTCCCTAAGAGGAGAGGAGTCACATTCTGAGCTACATTGTCATTTACTAGAGTGCCCATACCTCCTCCTTCCCTAATAGTATTACTTTAGGACAGCTTATCTTCCTCTTTCTCGTCTCTAGATTATTGGGTTTCCATTTTCATCCAAGATAAAGAAAACCCACTAGAGATTTTTAATATATCAGCTTCCAAGAGACAAAGGAAATAGTTGAAGGTTTAGCCATGGTTGCTCCTTTATCAACTTGGCCCTGGGACAACCTAGGAGTGTACAAGGTACCACATCACATCTCTTATATTTCGAATCCTCGAGGTGTAACAAATTCTATTTATCAAATAATCATAATTCATGTTCTATCTTTCTCTTGTTTGTTTTGAAGTATATCTTGTATGGGCCTATAATTGGGAAATTGGTCTACACAAAGCTTCAAGAGGGTTCCTTCCCTGTGGACTGGTGCTTCCATGTCCTTCTCCTATGTCTTCTCAGAATTGGCATTTACTCCCTCTGGAGCGCCTTCTCTAACATGCTCTTCATCAACAAAAACCGGCGGATAAGCCAGCAAGGGTACGACTTTAAGCAAGTAGACCATGAGTGGGACTGGTAAGAAAATATCTAAACCGTAACAAACAAAAAGTTTCTACTCGGTTCGAACATAATTTGGAGCTCATTTTGATCGTGATTTGCAGGGACAATCTCATCATCCTTCAAGCTATGATTGCATCCGTGGCCTGTTGTTATGCGCTCTCGCCCTTCTCCGAGAGCGTCCCGCTATGGGATCAGAGAGGGTTGATCGCCGTAGTGCTCATCCACGTGGCTGTATCGGAGCCTATGTACTATTGGTTTCACAGGCTACTCCACACGAGCTACATGTTCACCCATTACCACTCCATCCGTCACTCCTCGCCCGTTCTCCACCCATTCACTGGTAACCCAACAAACACATGACCCACCAAATCACAACAATTTTTAACATAGTTGTATTTTACGAGTTCAAACTCGAAACTTCCCGTCGTCATCATTAGTTGATCTAAATAGTTACGTGATTGACTTTCAGGCGCCAATGCTACACCATTGGAGCAACTAGGGACGACGGCCATAACTTTGATCCCTCTGATCGGAGCGTACGCCATGGGCTACGGTTCGAAGAGCATCGTCTACCTCTACATATTGGCTTTCGATTTCCTAAGGTGCTTCGGGAATTCCAATGTCGAGCTCGTACCTTATCAGCTCTTCGATGCCGTTCCCATCCTCAAACACGTTATCTCCACTCCAACGTAAGTTCAATGTTTCTTTACCTTAAAGTTTGCCCGTGTCCTTCTGTTGATTTCCAGCTTTTTTTTTCCTTGCTAATTTGGAACTATGCATTGTCGTGACCTAACCTTGTCAGTTTTGGGCCGACCGTGGTTTCGTTCCGGTCCCCTCGTCATGGTAGAAAACCACAGTAGAGATCACCGGAATTTTCTTAAAGGGCAAAAAATGGCACAAAATATATATGAATTAACAGAAATTTCAATGTTCAATTTGGATATATTTTTTTAGAATATATTGGCATTTTTATTGTCGTGCCTAAAAAGTGATCGAAATTCAAGTTTTCTTATTAGAGTATTGTATATGTGCCAAAGAACTTGTATCTAGAAAATTCAGAATTCAAACTCTGACATTCAGGAGCGGAGCCAGAAAATTTGGGAATTGAGGGCAATATAATTTTTTTCAAAAAGTTTAATGTATGTAATTACAACATTTATAATTTTTTAGTTGATTATTTTATTATTTATGGTAGTATAGTTAGACTAATTAAGATCTTATAATATATATTAAGAAATTAATGAATGCCTAAATTTTTTTAAGATTTGGTTTCAATTTTTAGGTTGATTTTTTTTAGTGGGTTCAATTTCTAATTTTAGTAGAGATATACATTAAAAAATGTATCTAATTATCAAACAAAAAATAATTGACATTGTCATACTTATAAATTTTAACTTTAAAAAAAATTGTTCCGCAAGAAATCGGTTTCCCCAAAAATCCAATGTCTGAAACCATGGAGTGGGGAATTTAGAGGATAGCAGTGAGGCCATATACTATAGTACTCTTCTTGACTTTTCATTGTCTAATGTGGGGCCAAATTTGTTTTCCTAGTACACCAAATTGTATGAGTGGAAAGTTGTTTTTTAGACCGTAGATATATTATCAATAGTAGATTTGCGATATTTGTGATAGTGGCTCAAAATTATTTTGTATTTAATTTGTTTTCCTGATTGGTTTCTGGATTTTTTTTTGCTGTCCAGATACCATAGCTTGCACCAGAAGGACATGGGCACAAACTTTTGTCTCTTTATGCCCATTTTCGATTCAATTTGGAAGACTCGTAATTCCCAATCTTGGCAATTGCACAAGGAAATTACCACCAAAACAGGTAAATAATATTAGTTTCTTTTTCTCCTCGTAAAAAAATTGGATTTATTTAATAAAATTTTAAATTCAAGTGATAAAAATATTATTAAAAAAGTCACTCATAAAATATGTTCATGACAATTCTCGAATCTAAATTAAAAAATTTTAATAAAGCTTTTATATTATTTCTAGTAGTACAATATAGGCAGCTAGTATACTATTTGACTGTCCCTTTTCCATCTCACCCACGTGTTATGAATGCAGGAAACGACGTCGTGCCAGGTTTCGTGTTCCTGGCGCACGTGGTGGATGTCACGTGCTCGATGCACGTACCCTTCGTGTTTAGGACATTTGCCTCCATGCCCTTCAAGGCAAGGCTCTTCCTGCTGCCGTGTTGGCCGTTTGCCTTCGCGTTTATGTTGATCCTTTGGGCCTGGGCCAAGGCCTTCCAAATCTCATTCTACAACCTCCGAGGACGCTTGCATCATACCTGGGCCGTACCGAGATACGGATTCCAGGTTCGTACTCGACTCTAAATATCAAAAATTAATTTAAAATAAAATAAAATAAGAATCTCCTCATTTATTATCGAGAATTATTTTAAAAATTATATTTATTGTGACTAGAGGGCATTAACTTGATGATTGAATTTTGGGGCTTCCTACATTTTTTTCAGTACTTTTTGCCGTTTGCTAAAGAAGGCATTAACAATCGAATTGAAGAGGCCATCTTGAAAGCTGACAAAATTGGGGTCAAGGTTATCAGCCTCGCTGCACTGAACAAGGTTAGTACCACTCCTGCAATTTTTCGATATTTATTTGAACCCGGAAAATATTTTCCAGCAAACCGAATTTAAAATGATGGGTACCAATTGTTTCCCTCTAAAAAGACTAATTAAGATTTAATTGAGGAGAGACATGTATCCAATTTTTTTAAATATTATTGCTATCACCATCGTATTGAAAGTTGTATAATAATGTCCCAATATGGTCCGCTCTGATCGAATTTTCGTATTTAATATCCGCCCATATTTTTTATGGTTCAGAATGAAGCTCTAAATGGAGGAGGGACACTGTTTGTGAACAAGCATCCAGATCTCAGGGTCAGGGTAGTCCATGGAAATACATTAACAGCAGCTGTAATTCTCAATGAAATTCCAAAAGATGTCACTGAGGTGTTCTTAACTGGAGCCACCTCCAAACTTGGACGAGCCATTGCCCTATACCTATGCCAAAAGAGAGTCAGAGTCCTCGTAAGTATATCCTTCTACTCTTTTGTCGTTTGAGCTAAGCGTCGAGTATTTAGAAAATCGGGTTCAATGTGGATACATGGTTAGTAGTTGGCCGTTATTGGTTAGTTGTTGGGATATAGTGAGCAGGAGACAACCGGAGTTAAAGTATGGTCTTCATTTAAAACGCAAGGTGTATAAGATGGTAACAGATCATGTCTCGTTTCTCAAGGGTCGGTGGGTAAATTTTCACATCTTGCAGAAATGGCAAATTTTTGCTTGGGAGGGGAACAAAACTCAATGCCGTCTAGAACCCCGGGATTTAGGCCAATCTTCCTAAATTTTCTCCAAAAAAAAGCCACACAGGGTGTTCGCCACAAGAATCTGGTCCAAAAGTCTCTTTGGTGATAGGTTGATAGCGACTCTTACTTGATTATAGCTTCATAAAGAAGCCCAACTGCTTCCCGACATTGTCCATACCCAACTTTTATTGCGACAAACAAGAAAACCATCTCGTACCGGCTCGAACGAAGAGTTGATATTTAATCGGATATGATATTAAATGTGATCCGAGACCGATCGTGTAAAATAATTACATGGTCATTGGTGGTAGATGAGACTTAGCGTGTTTTTTTTTTGGTGAAGAGACTTAGCGTGTTTGGTTGATAGTTGGGTGTCGAAGTCAATCCCTTTCATTTATAAGTCGGCCACTTAAATTTGCTACCAAATTGATTTTGACTCTTCATTGAAATGGGTGCAGATGCTAACGCTCGCAGCTGAGCGGTTCCAGAAAATTCAAAGGGAGGCCCCACCAGAGTTCCAACAATATCTTGTCCAAGTCACCAAGTACCAGGCTGCTCAATCATGCAAGGTACACATGGTTTATACATTTCTCCAGTGGCTCGAATTTAAAGGAGCGTTTATTTACTCAAATCTTGTCACGTCCTATTTACATAATTTAAGGCTAACAATTACAAATGCATGATTTTGGGGATGATGGCTATTATAGACATGGATTGTTGGCAAGTGGATCACACCAAGAGAACAAAGCTGGGCCCCCAAAGGGACACATTTTCATCAATTTGTCGTCCCTCCGATATTGCGATTCAGGCGGGATTGCACCTACGGCGACCTCGCCGCCATGAGGCTCCCGGACGATGTCCAAGGCCTTGGAAGTTGCGAGGTGAGCTTGTTCGAACTTTTTTCCGCAATTTTCCGGGGATAGTTTGTTTCGTCGAAAAATATTTTTCCGTAAGAAAAGGACTAATACATGGCGCTATTACGATTTTACCCTCAGTACACGATGGATAGAGGAGTCGTCCACGCGTGCCACGCTGGCGGGGTGGTTCACTTCCTGGAGGGATACACTCATCACGAAGTGGGTGCGATCGACGTTGACCGGATCGACGTAGTTTGGAATGCAGCCATTAAACATGGCCTCAAGCCGGTGTAGAAAGTCTCGGCCGACAGAAAAAGAGTCATCCAATTGTGCTTTAGAATTCTTCTTAATGTAGTAAAAAAATCCCATCCTAAAAAAAAAAGTCTTACCATTGTAGCAAATGAATAGTGCAATCCCTAGTTGGATTGCCACTTGTAGCGTTGTGGATCATTTGTACTTCCAAATTTTAGTTAATTTGAGAAATTTGCCATTCCACATTTGCTTTTTTTTAAGGAGAAACTTAATGCCATACCATTAATCATTAGAGTCATACAAGAGAAGCTCTTTAAGCTCAAAAGGAGGATTATGTACTAAATCCTCAATTTCGAAGGAAAGAAAAATAGCTTTAGCTATCCAATCTACTACCCTATTAGAAACTCTAGGAATATGTACAAGTTTACACAAAGGTAAACTCAAAAGAGTAGATTGGATCTCCAAAGCCTTGTCCTCAATAGCCCATTCCATTTGCGTGCCCATAAATTTGGTAAGGAAGTCCACCGCATTCAAGCAGTCCGATTCAATGATGGACCTGCAAAAAGCAAAGTGCTGCTTTACAAGAGAAGCAGCCTCACCGATGGCATCAAGTTCAGCCTCAAGTGCTCATGAAGAAAGAGTAGCACGAGTACTGAAGTTTATCACATTCCCTAGATGGTCTCGTGCAAGAGCAGCAATGCCAACTTCCCCCGACATAGAGTTCCAGGCGGCATCCGTATTAAGTTTGACAGAGTTCACTTCAAGGGGACACCAGCATTCGTTGCTACTTAAATTCGGGGATAAAACTCTCTCCCTCAGGCACGAGAACTCACAACGCTTATTCACACTCTTGGTCCAAGTCACCATTGGAGTTGGAAGCTTTTCTTCAAAGAGGCATTCATTCCTAGATAGCCAAATCTGCCAGGAAGTGAAGGCAACCTGTTGTATCAAGTCCTCTCTGTTAGCTTCATCCAGGGCCTTCAAAGTGTTTGTGAGCCATGTCTTGACATCCAAGGCTGAAGATCTTTCAGGAACAAACCCCGTGGAAGACAAGAACCAAGTGGCTTTGGCATGAGGGCATTCTAAAAGCACATGGAGGACATCTTCCATCTCCTCATTGCAAATTATGCAACTTTGATCATCAATGATGTGGCGTTTCACCAGATTTTGTCCTGTGGGAATAGAGTTTGTAGTAGCCATCCATAATAAGGTTTTAATCTTAGGGAGAGCTTTAAGTTTCCACAGCATGTGCCATAAAAAATCATGGGACAAGTTAGTACTACTCATATTTCCTTTGATAGAATGATAGCCCATGCGAACTGAGAACTTCCCTGACTCGGCAGAGAGCCAAATAGGTTGGTCCCTGCCAAGGGCCTTGTGAGGGGTTATCTTTAAGATCTTGTTTATCTCATGTTGTGCAAACATGCTCTGTAATATACCAGGATCCCATTGCTCCCCTCTTGGAATCATCAAGTCCGAAACAAAGGTAGCACCTGGTGAAGTAGGTTTCTCTGATTGGATCATTTTATTAGGCATGTTGACCAACCAGGCATCATTCCAAATATCTATGCTCTCGCCATCACACACTTTCCACAACAAGTGTGGTTTGATGGTTTTTAGTCCATGAAGCATGCTACTCCAGGTTCAAGAAGGCGACTGACCTTTCCTTGCCTGCAAAAAAGATGAGTTAGGAAAGTAAATACTCTTGAGGAGTTTGAAACAAAGAGAATCTTGGTCGTTTAATAGTCTTCATGCATGTTTTGCCAACAAAGCACTATTGAATGCCTCCATACTCCTAAATCCCATCCCCCCACACACTTAGGCTTAGTCAAGTTTTTCCAACTCATCCAATGAATCTTCCCCATCTCAATATCACCTGACCACCAAAACTTAGCCATTAAACTATCCATCTTCCTACATATTGACTTAGGAAACTTAACACATTGTATCGCATAATTTGGGATTGAAGTCAAGACCGATTTGATCATAACTTCTCTCCTTGCATTTGACAGCAGCTTTTGTTTCCAAGACATAGATCTATTCCACATAGATGTATAGATATAATTATCATAGATCTATTCCACATAGATGTATAGATATAATTAACAGCTTAGTTTTTAGATCTACCCCAAAAGGACGGTAACCCCAAATACTTATCATGATCATTCATAGAACTCATTTCAAGCACATTCAAAATCAGCAACTTAATGCCATTATCAAGGCCAGAATTAAATCTAATGCTCGATTTCTCAAAATTAATAGGCTAGCTGGAGACAAGCATAAACTTTGTCAATAAACTCGTGAAAGCAGTGGCCTCTCTCACATCAGCAACACCTGTAAGAAGCGTGTCATCAGCAAACATAATATTTATAATAGTAGGACAACTCCTCGTAAGCTTGAGACCCATGATCTACCCAATAGACTTGTACCAATTAATATAGTGGGATAGGGAGTCAGCAATGAGGAGAAAAAGAAAAGGAGAAAGTGGGTCTCCCTATCTTATCCCCAGAGTAGGAGTAAACCACTCTTGAGGAGAGCCATTAATAATCACAGCATAATTAATACTCTTAATGCAGCTCATAGTGCATCTAATCTAATGATCAGAAAATCCCATCTTAACCATCACCTCTTCCAAAAAGGACCAATTAACCATATCGTAAGCCTTTTTAAGATCAATTTTAATAGCCATGGACCCTTTTTTCTTTTGTTTGCCAAGTTTAAGATGGTGAAAAATCTCATTAGTAATAAGGATGTTATCCTGGATACATCTACCTCTTATAAAACCATTTTGAGAATTAGAAATAAGCATAGGCATCCAAGATTTGATCCTGTTAGCAAGCACTTTCGAGTAGACCTTATAGTCAAAATTACAAAGGCTAATTAGTCTAAATTGGCTCACAGTCTCAGGGTTATTTACCTTAGGAATCAGAATAATATAGGTCTTATTCAAATATTTAGGAACATGCCCATCAGCATACCAACTTTTAATCATAGTAATCAGGATCGTGACCTACAATGCTCCAAAACTTATGAAAAAACAAATCTGGCAGGCCATCAGGGCCTGGAGCGCGAGACCCTCCCATCTGAAAAGCAGCCGCTTGTATTTCATCACTTGTCATGTCCTTTGCCAACAAATCTGCAATCATTGGTGAGACCGAACAAGGAATGCAAGATATAATTTCTGAGCCATCAGAAATACATTTTTCAGTGTACATCTCATTGAATTAAGACTGGATAGATGCTTTGATCTGGTCCTGGTCCTCCATCCACGTACCATTAGCATCTTGTAACTTAATGATTTCATTTTGTTGCCGCCTTTGTGTTGCAGACAGATGGAAGAATTTTGTATTAGCATCGCCATGCTGAATCCAATTCACCCTTGTCCTTTGGTGCCAATAAATCTATTCTTGGTTGTATAGGTTAGCCAGAGTAATTTTTAGCCTTTGTTCCTCCTCCTGATCTAGATAGTCTTTAGGATAAGTCTGTACATCCACCAGCCTAGCAGACAAATTGCTGATCTTTTGCTTCCTAGATCCCAAAGTATTTTTGTTCCAATCTAGTAGATCGCAAGCAATAATGGAGCTATGTTTATGGAATTTCTGGGATAGGTCACCTGAGACCTGGCAGATCCAGCTTCTTTGAATAACCTCTTTGCACCCATCTTCTTTTGACCACCATTCTTCAAACTTGAATAGCTTCTTTCTCCTCCCACTTTATACATTGAAATCAAGCACTATAAAGGCATGGTCAGAGGCATTGATTTCACCGTTAATAACCTGAGAATGTGGGAACAATTCTCGCCAAGCCGTGTTAGCAAGGGCGCGATCCAGCCGCTTCCAATTTCTATGTCTCCCATCCCTATTATTATACCAAGTGAAGTGGTTCCCTTTATAACCCAAGTCCATGACCTCTTGAGCATCCATAAATTATTGCAAGGGGATAAATTCATTCCACTCGGCAGGAACTCATCCCCTTTTCTCACTTTGACAGGCAATGATATTAAGAACACCAGCAAACACTCTTGGCATGCAGTCAACCAACCAGTTTATAGCCATAAACTACCAAAATTGCCTCCGTCTAGAGCCCTCGGGCTCCCCATAGACAAAGACAGACTTTCAACATCTTCTAGACCCTCTTTCTTGACAAGTAGTGTCAATAAAAGAGGGACAACTATCCTCAATGGTAATGGACAATGAATCCATCCACCATAGAGCCAAACCCCCTCCCAATCCTTCCCTCTCAATGTAGAAAGAATGTGTGAACCTGCATTACTTTTTGACTTTTTTCACGATCTTAGAATCTTGTTTGGTCTCCATTAAGAAGACCACCATTGGTCTGTACCTCTGAAGCATCCCCTTCAAAGCTTGTATTGTCAAGGTCCGACCAAGGCCTTGACAGTTCCATACTCGTGTCATCATTCTCTTTGTGGGTTAGATTCACCTTGGTCACCCTGTTCGTCCCCCTTCGTAATGCCCGCCAGGTCTCCTCCATAACCCTTCGACTTTAGGCCACCGCTATCTCTTTTCCTCTTAGTGTTCCTCTTCTTGTAGCCAGAAAATATAGGTTTTTTCCCTTTATCCACCAATAGTCCAGCTTGCACATCTTGAGCATTTTTGTTCCTCTTGATCATTTTGTCGAGCAGTTGGACTGCAGCCATTTCACCCTTAAGTTTCTTTGGTGGGGACTTATGCACAGCTACCTCCTCATCACACACATCCATATCATCCGATCTCTGAGCCCTCTTGCCATCTTGTCTCTCTAAATTCTCCACCGGAGAACCGATAAGCAAAGGGATTCCATGGAAAATTTTCTTTTTGTTTAAGTTTGTCCCTGTTCTTTAGAATCTCCTAAGGGCCGGTACACCTTCCTTATCTCTTTTTTTATTTCCCCGGCCAGCTGTCTGCTGATTTGGCATATATTTCTCAACTTCGCTGACCTGAATAGAGCAAGTAGTAGGGACCGAGGGGGTCCAATGGTCACTGGGCATATCAGAGCATAGGCCTAACTCTGCCAAAGTTATTGTTACATTGTAGATCCCCTAACTGTTCATAGTGGGGAGAGAGAGCGGGACAGAGGCGACAGACGGGTCCACCATCATGACACTTCTGCTCACGGGAGGAGCCACCTCCTTTTTCCTCGAGACCCCCGCAAGGCTGGTTTCTGGTTTCCTGTTTGAAGCTGAGATGTCCTCTTTCTTTCTACCGACACTAGACGATTCTCCGACCATCAACAGAAGAGGCCGCGTTTTATCATTTACCATTTCCTTAACTTTCTTTGGGATCTCAAATCTTCTTGGAGAAGGCTGCCACCCTCCGCCCCCTCGTGAAGCATCGCCACAGCCCTGGTGGTACAGAGATGAGCTTGGCTTACCCTTAGAGGGGGCCAATTGAGGGTGGGACCGAGGATCTGAGAAATTCTCTTCTTTCAGCCACACCCCATAGGAAAGCTTATGTATAGGAAGGATTCGCAGCAAGTTGACCGATATACCTTTGACCGTGCAACCTTTACTGATGTGACCCAGCCTCCCGTAGTAAAAGCAAAAGTCTGGGAGTCTCTTATACTTGAGCTCGATCTTTCTTGGTAGTCCTTGGCCCCTGTTAAGGGTAAAGCCGCTGAGCAATGGCTTATCCAGTTCAAACTCTACCTTAATCTGTAGGCAACCTTCAACCCTTTTCTCCTGCCAGTGGCTTTCATCTATCTCAATAAGAGATTTGAACTTTTCTCCAACAACTTCAGCAGTCTTCCTAGTAGTGAGATTTGGTGATAATCCATGAATTTGTACCCAGAACATGGTAGAGGAGAAATCCACCTCAGACCAATGGTAATCTGGGTCCCATTCTTTAAGCACAAGGTGGTGGTCAGAGAGAGACCATGGGCCCTCTTTCCACACCCTTAACCTCGTATCCATCTCCTTAAAGGAGAAGGATATAAGGTTAATTTTTAGCTCCTCAACTTCCACATCCTCCTCTTTCAAATTCCAAGATTTCATAACTATAGCCTTTATCACAGGGATCTTGAAATGCCTGTCTCCTAGAATCCATCCCAAAAGCACCAGATCTGAGGAGAATGGAGCCACCTCAGAGGATTCTGGTAGATCTATTGATGATCCGCATCTGAGCTGCTCCGTATACTTGATGAGTTTTTCAAGGCTCACCGGGACACTTTTATCACCACCTTCTTTAGACATAATGGTAACAGGATTATTGCATGTCCATTTAGTAAAGGTAGAAAAAGAATCGCACAACCTCAGCTTGGATAGAAAGAAAATCAGGGAAAGAAAAGAGATCTCTAAAGAGAGAAAGAGAGAGAATATCAGCGAGGATAGCAAGCGGAGACTGGGGACAGGGGAGGTCCGCGGTCTTGGCTCGTCCAGCAATGGTTCAGAGTCAGCGGAGATGAGGGGTCGTGTCCAGCGAACGACGACCACTGAAGAAGAAGAAGAACGAATAAAACGACGACAGCGGAGAGATGAGGGGGACTTTTTCTTTATTTTCTATGGGTTATTGATCGAGATGATGTCAGATGCTACGAGGTAGAAGAAGAGATGACATCATCGGTTTTTTTTTGTCATAAAGGTATTTTGGTCATTTTACTGACAAAAATAAAAAAGAGCTACTAACGTGCGCCAGGGACCCGAATGTATAATAAAAGTAAACTTGAAGGACGTAAGAATGTATTTTGTGAACATGAGGGATTTTTGGGTATATTTAAGCAAATCCAAGGGACTTGAGAGTAATTTTTCCTAGAAACAAACATGACCGGAAGAAGCTAAAACAAACATCAAAGAGATAATTACTCTCAGGACCCCAGGGTATAGTAAAATAGACTCTAAGGACCCTGTAGTTTCCCTACTAATTACTGAGCTCCTGTAATTTGGTTATTATTATACACTCGAGTCCCTATAGTCGGAATCGTCTATTTTTCTGGTGAACTCCCCACCTGAAATGTCTAAAATACCCCTAGGCATCTTCCTCCTTCTCTCTCACATCTTCCTCCTTCGTCCCCTCCTCTCTCTCTCTCTCTCTCTCTCTCTCTCATGGGAAGAGGACGAAGCGCGAAGAGGGAAGTTCAATTTGGGGATTAAATTCGATGCCCTCCTCAGTCTCGGTCTCGAGAGGCAAAATGGCGGCGACCATTTGAGCCGGTCCTTGAAAGGACCGTCAGAGAGCTCCTGGTGGGCCTCCACGAACAACTCGGACAGCCGCGACCCGAGCCAGTTCGAGAGGGACAAGATCGTCCCTCAAATCTTCGAGCCGTCCCTCAATCTTTGTCTTCTCCCCGATGATGAAATCCAGAAATCCCTCCCCTCCCGCCTCCGACTTCTTCGACTGTGAGTTTCGGGCCTGGGCCCAACCTCATGCCTACCACTTCTTCCGCCCCAAGCCCGACCGTAGAATCGGGTACTCTTCTTTTAGTAATAGTGACACAGACGGCGGTGGGGTTCACAAGAGCCGAGTTGCCTGTGCCCTGGCCCAGATCCGAGTCAGTGGCAGCCCGGTCGGTGTCTTCGACGTCGTCGTTTAAGAAGGCCCCATTCGAGTACCTTGGGAAGCCGGAGCTGGAGGAGGAGGATGCGTACTCGAGGAGGAGCATGCGTACTTCGCCCACAGTGTACTTGCAACGACATCGTCGTCAATTCCGAGCATCTGCAACGAAGAAGGTTTGAAGATGAGGGCAGAGAGAGGAGGGGACGAAGGAGGAAGATGTTAGAGAGAAGGAGGAAGATGCCTAGGGGCATTTTAGACATTTCAGGTGGGGAGTTTGCAAAAAAAATAGACGATTCCGGCTACAGGGACCTGAGTGTATAATAATAACTAAACTACAGGGGCTCAGTAATTAGTAGGAAAACTACAGGGTCCTCAGAGTCTATTTTACTATACCCTAGGGTCCTGAGAGTAATTATCTCAACATCAAATGATAGGATCTATGAGAAACACATCAGCCATTAGCCACAGAGCAAGAAAAGTTATAAACAAGAATAGGGGATCACAAAGCATTCGTGAAACAAAATTAACATGAGGTCAGAACACAAGGATAGCGGATGCATGCCAAAATTTGTATGACTCGTCAAGTAAATCATTGACACAGAGTGCATGACGGACTTCTTCACGCAAAACGGAATAACATGTCGACGATACATCAGAAGTCTTTTGCAAAAAAGTTGGGTTGGATTCTCATTGCACAATCTAATTGCTCGTTAAGTAAATCAGTGATAGCAAAATGAAGTAACTGCAAAACTCGCTCAATAAGCTTAATTTCCATTGCAACGAACAGTGGAGGCTTCTGATGTCAGGAACACCCGGTACCTTTTACTCTTTCCAAAGAGCAAGACACAATCCTATCCTCAATAACAAAATTACTGCCCCAACCATTCTCATCCGACTGGCACCTAAAACTTCCGCGAATTATCTACAAGTATCAGAACAAAAAAAAAAGAAAGCAGCCCGACAATTCAATGGTCACAAAGTTGACTTTCCTTCTATCTATTTTTTCCCGTTGAGAAGTATACGCACCATTGCTTAATTAACTCCAACTTTGCGATTGGATTCCTCGCGGACAAGCCCTGGATTCTACCATGAAAAAGAAAAGAAAAGGGAGAAGACCAAGAACAAGGTTTTAGAAAAGATGCGATTTTGATTTGTATTCTTAGTCCTTCACGACAATTAAGAGTGGACAATTAACCTTAACGAGAAGAGGCTTTGGTGGTTTTAGTCTAACGAGACTATTAAATGATTCTAGATAAATATTTAACAATCTTGTTTTAAAAAAAAATTAACCAAGTTTTTTTTGCTTAAACTAGACTGCTTGAGCAACCCTTATGACTAATAGTTCTTGCTCACTGGAATCTTCTTAATTTTCTTTTATCTACAATATAAATATCTATTTTGAGAAAAGAATCAGTCTTTAATAAGAGTTTATCTCTTCCATTGAGAATATATTCTTCTTCTCGTGATAGTTTATGCGTAAATGATATTTGAAATTCTTTTTCCAAATAACTTCATTTCGTTAGGAGGTGTTTCGATGTACATAATTTTCAAAAAGGTGTCAAACTTGAAGACCGCTTTAAGTTTGTAATACTTTTCTGAAATAAACAAAAACCGAAACTGGTAATATTTTTCAATTTTCAATTGTTTTCTAACTCCTACATCTTCTCTCCTTTGAAGCTCTCCCTTCTCTCTACCTTTTTCCTCCCTTCCCAAATCTAATTCTAGCTTCCTTAACCCCATTCCTTCCCTTATACCTTCTGCCTTTCTTTACTGGTGTGAGTGTGTCCGTAAGTGCTACTTCATCAGGTTTTAGTGGTCTTGTTGCTGGGTTTCTTGTGTGTTCTGCTGATTACTCCTCCTTTTTGTGATGGCTGACAAGGAAGGGCTTCTGCAAAAGGCTCTGCTCCAAAAATTTGGTCCATCTGTTCCTCTGTCCTTCGATGATGTTGCGTCGGTAGGGCAGGAGAATTTAATTCTTATTGGCAAGCTGGTCACGTCCCATACCTTTAAGGCTCCTTCTGTTCGTGCTAGTGTGGCCAAGTCGTGGGGTCTTCTTCTGAAGGACTTGACTGTAACTGAACTGTCCCTTAACATGTTCTCTTTCACCTTTTCGACTGTGTCGGATAGGAACCGCGCCCTCAATAATGCTCCGTGGTCTGTGAATGACCAGCACTTAATCTTAAAAGTTTGGGATCTGAGCTTACCTTGGGCGAGTGTGGATTTCTCCACTTCCTCCTTCCATGTCCAAGTTCATGGCCTTCCGAGGGGCTTGATTAACAGAGCTACTGCAGTCTCGGTGGGAAATCTGTTCAAAAAGCTTCTCTTTGTTGATGAGCAAGCTCTTTCCCACCCTGGTCGCCTTGCTTTTCTTTGCCTGAAGGTGGAGTTGGATATCACTTCTCCGATTGTTACCGGTTTTCGTGTCCCCAAAGCGACCGGTGATCATTGGCAGATCAGCTTTAAGTACGAACGTCTTCCCAAGTTCTGTTTCTTCTGTGGAAGGATCGGGCACTCCCATCGCATGTGCTCTATTGATAGGGGTATGTCAGAGGTTCTTAGAGGGATGAAGACGGAGGACCTTCCCTTCGGATTGTGGTTGCGGGTAGATTCACCCTTCTCCTCCAGGGGTGCCAGAGGTCATATTTCGCTCTCGCCCAATCTGATCAATAGACCTACTGATTTGATGCAACGACTTAGACTGGGTCCGGCTGTTCATTCTCCAGGTACTTCTCCGATACCGATAACCCTTGCTCTAGCTTCTCCTCCTTTGAGGATTTCTTTTGGTCCGTTGGGCTCAACTGCAGATTTGTCAGAAGCTGTCACTTCGTCCAATATTGAGAGGGGTTCTCTCGGTTGTCAAAAGCCTGGAAATATCCTTTCCCAGCAGACGAGGATCGAGGCAAATACTTGGTTGGGGTTGCAGGGCTCTGCCAATTCCCTTTCTAAGGATTTTTAATTGGGCCTGTGCGAGGCCGGCCCATCCAGTTCCCAACTTTTGGCTGGAGATATTTCATGCTTGAAGGTGCCGACGTGGAAGCGCAAGTTACCCCCCAGCATTACCCTCTCATCTGATGATGTGGCTGTTATGGACACCCCCACCCATTCTCTCTCCCATGTCCCTAAAATCCCTAAGTCTACTTCCTCCAAGCAAAAATCCCTAATCAAATCTCCCTCTCCCACTCCCCGAAAGCGTGTTAACAACGGCCAGCGAGATGTTGACTGTTCTGGTCCAGATTCTACTAACCCTCTTTTACTCCCTTTTTCTGGTGTTTTCTTTAATGCAGGTTTGGTTACCTCTTCATCTCTGAGTGGGGGAAAGTTACCCAGAAAGAATTTCAATTACAGGCGGTCTAAATCAAAGCCCACTCTTTTGGAACCATTGTCTCAAGTGGTGGTTCCTGTGGAGTCGCAACCTTCACAACCTCTCAATGGCGAGTCCCGAAGCCTCTCAACTACTCCTAGTCACGATGGCAGTGATGCAACGAGCTTGTCAGGTATTTTTGGTCCCTCTATGCTGCGGGTGATAGGCTCACTGTCACCCGAGCTCTAATGAGTTGTTTGGCGTGGAATTGCAGGGGACTCGGCCGTCCCCTGACAATTCAGGTTCTTAAGGGCCTCGTCAAGCAGTTTTCCCCTTCTATTGTGTTTCTTATGGAAACCAAACAGAAGCGTCATAAGATTGAGAAACTTCGGCGTAGTTGTAAGTTTTTAAATTGTGCTTATGTTGATCCTATAGGGAGATCGGGAGGTTTGGCTTTGTGGTGGTCTGAAAGTATTCAAATTGATATTATCTTCAGCTCGAAGAATTGTTTTGATACTTTATGCACCGATTTGAAGAATTCCTCCTCTTGGTTTTCAACTTTTATCTATGGAGAGCCTAACTCTTCTAAGAAGAAACAATTTTGGCTTGATTTTATGCCCTACTGTAAGCCCTCTACTGAACTGTGGTTGTGTATTGGTGACCTAAATTTAATTGCTAACCATTTTGAGAGACAGGGAGGCCTTCCTCCAGACCTATGGCAAATGTCTCTTCTTCATGATTTTATTCAGGCTGGTGAGCTTTTAGATCTGGGTTTCAAAGGTAATCAATTTACTTGGTCCAATCTTCAGTTTGGTAATGATAATATGATTCAAAGATTGGATAGATCCCTGGCTAATGTCTTGTGGCAAAACCTGTTTCCTAAAGCGCAAGTTCTTCATGGTCCGTTTTGGGGTTCTGATCATTGCTATTTATTCTTAAGTGTGGAGTTCTCTAGAATTAGGAGAAGACCGTTTAGATTTGAAGAGTTTTGGATTAAGGAAGTTGGGTGTAAAGATGTTATTGATCATGCTTGGTGTCACCCTTCCTTTGGCTCTCCTCCTCTGATTTTTAAGAATAAAATTCTTCAGTGCACTAACGATTTGATCTGGTGGAGCAGAAACAAGAACGAAAATAGAAGCGAAGAATTGAATCACTAACCTCACAACTGCAGTTAATTCAAATAACGAACCATGCCATCTCTTACAAAGAGGAGGAGATGCTCATTAAGAAGGAACTGGCTAGTTTGATGGAGAAAGAAGAAATTTTCTGGAGGCAAAGATCCAGAATTGCTTGGCTTAAGTGGGGAGACAAGAACACATCTTTCTTCCATACTTCAGCGACACAAAGGAGGCAGGTAAACCAACTCGTTAAACTTAAAGCTGAGAATGGTGATTGGTTGGAAGATGATTTTGTGCTTTAGATGCATGTGTTAGATCACTTCCATAATTTGTATACTCAGAGACCTACTGCTGACCCTGACTCTATCATTCACTGTATCCCAACTCTGGTCTCTTCCTCTATATCTGCTAAGTTAATTTTACCGATTTCTGTCGAGGAAATTAGGTCAGCTGTGTTCGATATGGGAGGGACCAAATATCCGGGTCCCGATGGTTTCTCTGGTATTTTTTATCAAAAATTTTGGAACATTACCTCGCCTGATCTTATTGCTTTGATTAGAAATTTGTTCGATTCGGGTGTTGTTCCAAATGAGCTTAACAAAACCTACATTGCTTTGATTCCTAAGGCTCCTAATCCGGTTAGTATTCATGGTTTTTGTCCTATTGGCCTTTGCAATTTTGCGTATAAGGTTTATTCTAAAGTGTTGGCTAATAGGTTGAAGCCTTGGATGAATTCTCTAATCTCTGAGTGTCAGGGTACTTTTGTTAAGGGTAGGTGTATTCAGGACAATATCATTATTGCGCATGAGACTTTTCATTGCCTTAGAACTGCTACTAGGAAGAAAAACAACTCTATGGCCATTAAGCTCGATCTGAAAAAAGCTTTTGATTTGGTCAATTGGAATTTTCTTGAGAAGGTAATGCGTAAGATGGGGTTTCCTGAGAAGTGGATTATTTGCACTATGAGCTGCATCACTTCTACTTCTTATAGCATCCTTTTTAATGGTCAACCTTTACCTTGGTTTCCGTCATCTAGAGGTATCAGACAGGGGGATCCACTTTGTCCCTTTCTTTTTCTCTTTATTTCAGATGCTTTTGCTCATTTCATCTCCCATGCGAAATCTTTAGGTGAAATTCAAGGCTTTGCTTTTAACAGGCATTGTCCTTCTCTCACTCACATTTTGTTTGCGGATGACACGCTTATTTTTGGTAAGGCATCTGTTCAGGAAGCTAGGAATTGAAGTCCCTACTGGTTCGTTTCTCCTCGGCATCAGGTCAGGAAATTAATTTTGATAAATCTAGTATTTGCTATGCTAAGTGGGAAACTGATCATAACATGCTCGCTATTTCTGATATCCTGGGGATAAAAAAGATGGAGGTTGGTGATAAATACCTTGGTCTTCCCTCTGTTTGGGGGAGATCAAAAAAAGATGCTTTAGATTTTATTTTTGACAGGATGTTGAATAGGACTCGAAGCTGGAAGCAAAAACTCTTGTCTGTGGCTGGTAGGGAAGTGCTTATCAAAGCTGTTTTATCATCTATTCCTTGTTATACTATGCAATATTTGTTGTTTCCTCCTTCTTTTGTGAATGAATTAAATGGTCTTATGTCAAATTTCTGGTGGTCTGGTGATGTTAATCGCAGTAAGATCCATTGGCTCAGTTGGAGTAAGTTATCTGATTCTAAGAACTCTGGTGGTCTGGGGTTTAAAGATTTGAAAATCTTTAACCTTGCGTTGTTAGCAAAACAGGTTTGGAAACTGCATATTGATCGGAGCTCTTTGTGTTTCAAGGTCCTTAAGGGCCTATATTTTCCTGATGGGGATCTGATGTATGCAAGTAAGGGCTCTAGACCCTCTTGGGTCTGGAGTAGCTTGCTTACGGGGAGAAATGCTCTAAAAGATAGGGTTCTTGTTCGTATTGGAAATGGTGCATCTACGAATATTTGGACGGATCCATGGATCCCTACTTTACCTGGTTTTAAGTTGAACCCAAGAACCTTTGTTCCCTCAGAATTTTCCACTGTTTCAGATTTGATTTGTCCTTCCACAGGTACTTGGAGATTCGATCTTCTTCATAGCCTCTTCTCCCTGGAGGAACATGCTGCCATCTCGAACATAAGGACTTGCAGATCGACGGTGGCTGATAGACCTATTTGGTTACCTTCTAGAGACGGGACTTACTCTGTAAAACGAGGGTATCATACTCTTAAAGCTCATGCTTCCTCTTCTCTAGTTGGGCAATCAAATTTGTCTGTTTTGCCTTCTGTTGACCCAGAGACCTGGCCGAGGTTGTGGAAGGTGCAAGTTCAGCCTAAAATCAGGCATTTTGTTTGGAGGGCAGTCCAGAATGGTCTACCTACTACCTCAAACCTTTACAGGAGAAATCTATCCCACTCTTCTCTTTGTAAAGTTTGTTTGATTGCTGATGAATCTATAACTCATTTGCTCTTTGAATGTTCTTATGCTAGAGCTGCTTGGTTTAGCAGCTCGTTGAGTTATATTTTTGATCCTATTATGCATGTTAATTTTGGTGGTTGGCTAAAATATTTATTTAATAACATGCGTACTACTTCTAGTGATAGGAGGTTAGCTTTTGTTTTCCATATGTGCTGGGGTATTTGGTTGGCAAGGAATAACTTCGTTTTTGGAGATCTTCAACCCGATCCTTCTAACATTGTATCTCAGGCCACTTATTTCTGCAATGAATCTTTGCAGTTACCAGGCACCCCAACTCTTGCTCCAGGTGATGCTGGTGCTATTTCAACTTCTTGGACCGCTCCTGAGCTTGGTGCCTTGAAGTTCAACTGTGACGCGTCTTGGATTGGAGCTTCGTCCCCATCCAGCATTGCTACAGTTGTCAGAAACTCATGTGGCCTCCTTGTTGATGGCCAAGCTTCGCTAACCTCCTTGTTGATGCCTTGAAGTTCAACTGTGACGCGTCTTGGATTGGAGCTTCGTCCCCATCCGGCATTGCTATAGTTGTCAGAAACTCATGTGGCCTCCTTGTTGATGGCCAAGCTTCGCTAACCACGGCTGTTTCTCCTCTGGAAGCAGAAGTGTTAGCCCTCCGCGCTACCATTGTGCTTATCAAATCAAGCTATTCGCAGGTGGTGTCTATTCTGGAGACTGATTGCAGATTAGCCTTCATCTTCTTGTCGGATCCTTCTCCTATTGTCCTTTGGCAGATTGAGACCTTGGTGTTGGATCTTAGAGCAGATTTAAACTTACTTCCGCTTTGTTCTATTAGACTAGTCAATAGGGTGCAAAATCAAGCTGCTGATTGGGTTTGCAGGCACTGTAGACTAGGATCTTTACCTGCGGATTGGTCTAGTCTCCATCCTTTGGAACTAGATGTTTTTTTGTACACCGACTTTCCAACTTAAGTACTTAATAATATTGTTGGATGTGGTTTTCTCAAAAAAAAAATTGTTTTCTAAAAACAAAATCCAAAAATCTAAACTGAGATCAGCCACAACAAGTTCTTAAGTCCGCTAAACGACAGAACTTCCAAAAAAAAAAGGAACCGGTGGACAAGAATCACTGTCCGCTTCCAACCAGTTAAGCCAGCCCCCTCCACTTCCGTACTCAAAAACACAAGAACAACAACAACAAAAAAGATTAAATTTTAAAAAAACCAAACCCATGATTTCATGCAAAGTCTCCACCTTTAGCTTCACAAGTACTCTTCGCGAACGCCCCACCGCCAAGGCAACAACTTTGAACCCAAAACCCACCAAGTTCGTGTCTTTCGGTTGCTGTGCTTGCCCCTCCGCCTCTGCTGGTGTAATATCCGCCGGCGAGGGCGTCGGCGATGAGCCGAAGAGGAAGCTCGTACCGGACGAGGAGGAGCAGATTGCGGTTGATGAAGGGAGGAAGGTGCATTGCGAGGTCGAAGTCGTGTCGTGGCGGGAACGGAGGATTAAGGGACAGGTCACTGTCCGGGCGGATGTCTTGTCAGTTTGGAACGTCATCACTGATTACGAACGGCTCGCCGATTTCATCCCCAATCTCGTTTCCAGGTACCCATTTGGTTCCTTTTTCCTACCTGGCTCGAACCCAGATTAGTCAATCCGATATACATGATTGTTAGGGGAATTGGTAGTTAGATTGTGACCTGCCTCTATAATCTTTTGTTAAGTGTGTAGTGGTTTGTTATTGAGTTATGATTGGTATGGAATGTTTGTAATTCAGTGGAAGAATTCCATGCCCTCATCCGGGTCGAATATGGTTGGAGCAAAAAGGAGTCCAGAGGTCAATGTATTGGCATATCGAGGCCCGGGTTGTGTTGGATCTGCAGGAAGTTATCAGCTCTGTAAGTGATTCTTTTCTTTTATTATCTGCTTGAAAACACGGGATCTGTTTCGTTAGATCAATTGTGTTTCGTCATACTTGCTCCACGGTGTCGTTAAACATCTTGTTTTCGAAAATGGGACCGGTCAGAATTAAGATTTTCATCTTGTTTCTTGATTCAGACTGATTTCATGCACCTAACATGCTAATTGTCTGACTCAGGCCGATGACAGAGAACTACAGTTCTGCATGGTTGATGGAGACTTCAAGAAGTTTGATGGCAAATGGACTGTGAAACCTGGTACAAGGTACTTCATACTCTGATGCATCATACTCTTCTTGCTTTCCTTTTGATTTTTGGATAGACGGTTAGCTTTAGAATTTCTGTTTGCAGTAAGTTTCTTTACGGTTAGCAGAGCAGTATTAACAATATGGTTGCCATAGATGCCACTGAAAGCTTAAAGTGCATCTCATATTTTGATTTGCTTCTATTGATCACTATTTTGCAGTCATGGAACTACAATTTTATCATACGAAGTGAACGTACTACCAAGATTCAATTTTCCTGCTATATTCTTGGAGAGGATAATCGCATCAGATCTTCCGGTGAATCTTCAAGCAGTGGCTTGTCAGGCTGAGAGAGATTTTGCAGATAATAGGAAAACAGGTGTTGGAGAAAATGAACTTTCCATCGACATGCTTTCTTCCCATGGAGTAAATGCCTTTCTTAATCAGAAGGATAAAATATCAACTGAAGATACGAAGCAGACCAGCACCGGTGCAAGTTTTGGTCATGGACCTTCACATGCTAAGGAGTTAAACAGTAACTGGGGTGTGTTTGGAAAAGTTTGCAATCTCGAGCGACCTTCTATGGTGGATGAAGTTCATCTAAGAAGATTTGATGGCTTATTGGTAGTTGGATATCCCTGGACTACGCCTATCAGGCTTTCCTATTTCTGAAATAGTTAAATTTGTTATTGATGTTCTGATGTGGTTGTTTTCTTGTTCTAGGAAAATGGAGGTGTTCATCGCTGTGTCATTGCGAGCATAACTGTTAAAGCCTCTGTTCGTGAAGTTTGGACTGTGTTGACTGCTTATGAAAGTCTTCCCGAGTGAGTCTTTGCTTTTGTTTCGGTCATCTGTGGTGATCAACTACTGAACCATGTCAGGACAAGCTGAAAGCTTATCCATCTCAATAACATGGTTTTATTCACCTCAAATGCTTGTTATTGATCTTTCCTTTCTGAATCTATTGTGCTAATTATTGTCAGGATAGTTCCAAATCTAGCTATTAGCAAGATTGTGTCACGGGAAAACAATAAAGTTCGCATTTTACAGGTACTAACGTTAACAACACCTCGACACTCCTTCTCAGCTGCTTTGAAGAGATTGATTGATTTCCTGCCAAGTTTAAATGGAAAAGTCAAGTAGATATTGACCTTTTTCTTATTCTTGTATGATTAAACACGGATGCAACAGTTTTCAGTCCTCTTAAATTACAGTGGCAGTAAAAGAAAGCTTAATGCTCTAAGTGCAGCTCATATTTCACATGTTTGGTCCTCATAGAAATCTTTAACTTGAACAAGCTGATAAGGGAAAGAAAGGAAAATTGAACAAGTCCACTGATTTGAATCTATATCACTTGTTCATCCGTCTTCTTACTTTACAAAGTTGCTCTTCGAGACAACTGCCGTGTTCTTGTGAATCTGATTCCTGCAGTATATTCATGTTCTGAAACTTTCTCTGCAATCAGCAATTATTGTTTGTATTCATTCTGTTGTATAAGGTGAGCCCTTGCCGATCAAAGCATTGAATTTTTGTAGGAAGGATGTAAGGGTCTTCTCTATATGGTACTTCATGCAAGAGTTGTTCTAGATTTGTGCGAGCGTCATCAACAGGAGATCAGTTTTCAGCAAGTGGAGGGAGACTTCGACTCGTTCCAGGGGAAGTGGTCACTGGAGCAGTTAGGGACTCACCATACACTACTTAAGTATAGTGTTGAGTCCAAAATGCACAAGAATTCCCTTCTCTCAGAGGCCATCATGGAAGAGGTCAGCAAATAGCTCTATTCTTTCTTCTAAAAGAAACACCATACAGCTCTTTGATGCTCCAATCCTTCCTGTTCCTAGTAAATGTCGTTAATGACCTGCCTCGGTGCTGGAGGTTCAAAAATTTTGGCAATTCGTGAGCCTTGTGTTAAATTCAAATGCCTTACCCTACCTAGGCAATTTGATTGAGGATTATTTGGCAAAAATATTTTGATCAATATATCACACAAAGCGTTAAGGTCTCTTCAACAAGGAAAAACATCTAGCACCTCTGCCTGGTATACATGGGAATACCCTTTCGCAAAAATGTTAGGCAGTGGCTGATCTTGTGTGAGAAATTCCGCTGTATCATTGTTGTAACTAGACTTGGCCTAGAGTATCCGTGTTTGATCAGAAAACCGTTATTTGATCACTTAAGCTGCAGTCAGATTCTTACGGCGTAGTTTTTCTTCTATGCTGATATTGTTATTTAGACATTTGACAATGTTTTTCTTTTAGTGACATCAATCAGTAGTGACGTGCATCTGTATGTAGGTAGTATACGAAGATCTGCCATCGAACTTATGTGCAATTCGAGATTATATTGAGACGAGGGAATCTACACGCACTTCAGAGGCATACTCTCAGGCATTCCTTGATGCTGTGGACTCCGATACTGAAGACAATGATAATAATCACAAGGCGACAGCCGAACAAGTTAATGGTTCCAGTAACCTCAAATCATCTAATCGAAGACCAAAAGTTCCAGGATTGCAAAAGGACTTTGAAGTGCTCAAATCTGAACTCCAGAAGTTCATCTCAGCACATGGGCAAGAAGGGTTCATGCCGATGAGGAAGCAGCTCCGTCTTCATGGCAGGGTCGATATTGAGAAGGCCATAAATCACATGGGCGGATTCCGGAGGATCGCAACATTGATGAGTCTCTCCCTCGCATACAAGCACCGCAAACCAAAGGGACACTGGGACAAACTCGAGAATCTGCAGGAAGAGGTACTACGTTATGTTTATATTAGTTTGTTTTATCAAACTATAAGGATTAGAATGTATTTAACTCGACTTATATCTAACCTTCATCACGGAAGAATGTCAAGATATAAACAGAGCATCCAAAACCAAAATATAGAACAAGATCTATAGAAACATGTGAATGGACCCTCGTCATTTTTTTTGTTGAAACTGTCTCGTATCTGGATATTCACGAGGCCGACTAATTTGGGTTCGAGTTGGATAGGACTTTAAAGCCGACAACGCTCTACCGACAAGTTTTTGAAGCTCGTCCGTTCTCTCCACCGCCGAAATCACCGTCTTTACCTGTTTATTCTTCTAATCTGCAGATAAATAGATTCCAACGAAGCTGGGGAATGGACCCTTCATTTATGCCTAGCAGAAAGGCTTTTGAGCGTGCAGGTGATTGATTCTCTTATTTTATCATTTCTATGACACCAAATATGCTGAGAATTCTCGAGTTTGAACTCTTTTCCTCCGAGAATTACGCTAAGTTGAACTCTTGATCATCATTCGTAGGGCGGTACGACATTGCACGGGCACTCGAGAAATGGGGAGGCCTGCACGAAGTGTCTCGCCTACTGTCGCTCAAGGTGCGCTACCCAAACAGGCAGCAACAGCAGCAGCAGCAGCAGACCAACCTCCTCCTCAAGGACAAGAAGACTACTGATCATCGATTGGCGACTCCTACTAACACTGCACATGAAGGTGACAAGAAGGTTGCATTGAACAATTCTCTGTCCCAAGACGCGGGAAAGTGGGTATTGAAATTGCGAGATTCGGATATCAACTGGGTCGAATACTAATACTGTACAATCCTCTTGATCATTTCCATTCTACCATTTGAGTTAGCTGCTTTAATTTTCGAGTTCGAGTCATAAAATATAAAATATAATTATAATTATTTATATATAAATTATCCCAGAGACCTGGGGTATAATTAATTAGACGATAGTTTCTTATAATTTTGTTAAATTATATTCTGGTTCCAAAATAAAATAACGGTCACATCCCTACATGAAAGTAGTTAGTTTATAATAAAGAGCAAAAGTTATAATGGCGGTGTAAAAGCAGAATACGGTCGGCAGTACTAATTGGGTCCGGAATTGACCTATTTCGAACCATTTAGACTGAAGGACATCGACATTGCTATTATCGATAACCGAGCATGTCATTGTCGTAGCACGGGGGCCATTATTAATAACTGGGCATGCCAGTATCATGACAAGTGCATACTATTATTAAAACTAGAACATGTCATTATCGATATTTCAGTACAAACGGTTCAGAATGACGCATAATCCACCTGCTAATATAGGAGTTAGTTTGTTGGTCAGAACTTAGAGATGCTGATTGAAATCTTACTAATATATCCCTAAAAAAAATACTAATATAAATTTTAAATTTATATTATTATTATAGTGCTCGATTCAGAATACGAGAATAAATAAAAAATACGGTGGGGAGTGACGTGTAGTCAACGTTACCCCCTCCTGTCGTTGTGGAGTTTCTCATGGTAGCCGACACGCTTCTGCTCCGGAACCCTACCACCCTCATCCCCCGCCCAACACGCCGTCGTTTTCAATCCCCTCCCACTTCTGTTCGCTCCGTCTTGCCTTCCGGGTCGAACCGCCGCAACCCGGGTCGGGGCGGTCCGCCGAAGGGGGTTGAGATGGATTTGGCGCGGAGGATGGGTAGCGGCTGCTTTTCTGGCCGGAGAGCCCGGCCGTTGGTGGAGGAGAACAGCGGCGGGGTGGACGTGATGGCCGCGGCGGCGGGTGTCAACGGGGAGGGCTCCCCAGAGCACCTTGTTGTTATGGTTAATGGGATCATAGGAAGGTAAAAAAACTAGGGTTAGGGTTTCGCCCCTTCTTCTATATCTCCCTTTTGTTTTTTTTTTCTTTCTGATTTCCAATAATTATCTTCAGTTAAGAATGAGAAATTATTGTCCGTGGGTATGAGAATTAGCCGTTCCCGCAGAGTAAAGCCTCTACACCAATCCCCTGTTGCAATTCCAACCCGTTTTCGTTCGGATTACCAGGATCGAGCCAAGCATGCAGCAGGGGAGAATGCTTGCCCCTTGCTGAATATATTGTCGGCTTGTGGGATCGTAGTGAACTAGATTGGAGATAACGTGTTCGGTTTTGATGGTTAGTTGAGGCCTGTGTGTCTGGGAAGGAGGTTTTGATGATTTATCTAACTTATGAATCCACGCCTGGGATCAGTTGAGTGATTGTGGCAACTGATTAGTGTGTTCTGCCGAGGGAAAGGTTCTTAAATGATTCGATAGGATAAAACGTGATTTGTTAAGGAGATGTCAAGAGCTTCCTTTGTTCCTTTTCTGCCTTCTCTATGCAGCTTTTTCGTTCCCATGTTACAGTTCTGGTTGCACTTAGCTGTGTGGGAATATTATTCTTGGAAATGCTTTTGGAATTGGTCATATTTTATCAGATACCGTATTTTGTCTCCTTGTCGTCCTTTTTGTCCTTCCGGATCTCCTTTACTTCCTACTATTAAACATACTGTACACCTCGTTCTGGACCTGTTTACTTATGTCTCTGGACAATTGATTAAGTCGTTATCCTTACTCCCTGTACATGGTCTTGGATGAAGCTCTTGCCTGTGTACCGTTGCTTGTAAATACAAATAGTTGTTGATCTGAATTTTCTTGTGCTCAGTGTTGGCTTTGAAGTGAACGTTGGATAGATTCTTAATATGCACACAACAAACTTGAAAGATTATTAATGTGCATGATTCGACTTTAGCTTACAATCTTTTTATGCTTTGCAGTAAAGCAGATTGGAGATATGCTGCAGAACAGTTTGTAAGAAGACTTCCCAACAAAGTAATTGTGCACTGTAAGTGTAGTTACAACATTTCACATCTCTGCGCAGCTCAAAGGATTCTAGATAGATTTCTGGAGTTAACCACGCTTGATCGATTAAGTGTAAATATTCTGTCAATGAGAGGTTATTACACAATTAGTTTTCCCTATGAAGGGTTTGACAGAGAAGCTTTTTTACGTTTTGCTAAATATTTGATAGTTATGAGCTTCTAGATTAAGGCTTTGTTTATTTTGGGGAATGCAAATCTGGGTGGATGGCTTTTGTAAAAAAACAGTTTTTCAATCGCTCAACTTTCTTCTTCTAGTTAGTTGTACAAGTAATGCTTTCTTATAATTTTAGAACATATTTCGTTGACAGGCAGTGAATGCAATACCTCAAAGTTGACTTTTGATGGAGTTGATATGATGGGAGAGAGACTGGCTAATGAGGTAGGAATTCAGATCTCTCCTGTGTGTTCATACACTCGCTTCTTTCATATGAACTGTGCTGTCTTTGCGTGACAGTTCTTGAATCATGTAAATTTCATCTAAGATTCCTGCAATCATATATGTAGACAATTAGTTTGGGCTGATGTTTGATGCAGATATTAGCAGTAGTCAGGCGCTGGCCTCAAGTTCAGAAGATCTCCATTGTAGCACACTCTCTAGGCGGTTTAATTGCAAGATATGCCATTGCAAAGCTATACAGACCTATCCCAAAGTCAGATCTCGTTGGTCCTCAAAGGTCGTCTATCACAGATCATGACAATATAATGCAGTATCCTGACCCGCTTTATGAATCCAGAATTGCTGGTCTTGAACCCATTAACTTCATAACATTTGCAACACCACATCTGGGGTCTAAAGGAAACAATCAGGTTACTAGGAAACATTTCTTTTTCTTGTTATACTGTCTGATTCATTCGGGCCATGCGGATGATTTTCTTTGTATCGATAAATAGATGTTTGGGCATGCTTCATAGTACCCGCTAACTGGAACATTTATGTAAGTTCTTGGCTAAAATTTCAAGTTTGATTATTGCTGCTTTGATGTTTCTGATTCTGTTTTCCTTATCCTGGCTCTGTTATTTCTCGTGTATAGTGAAGACACTGGTCTTGAGGTTTACTGATTGTTCTTTGTTCAAACAGCTTCCAATTCTCTGCGGGCTTCCTTTTCTTGAGAAAAGAGCATCCCAGACGGCACATCTAGTTGCCGGGAGGACTGGCAAGCATCTCTTTTTGAGTGACGGCAAGGATGGGAAGCCACCCCTTCTCCTTCAAATGGTTAAAGATTCTGATGATTTACAATTCATGTCAGTGACTTGTCTGATAATGATCATCGAGCGAACTTTGAAAATCTAGCAGATGCGAGTAACATTGTTTTTGACTTGTAGATCAGCTTTACGTGCATTTAAGCGCCGGGTAGCTTATGCCAATGCAAACTATGATCGTATCCTATTCCACTTAATTTACCTCCAATTACTTCTGGATAATTTTCCAGCTTTGTTTCTCCTTTTTGTATCGGATGTTTTCATTTCACTTCTTTGAAGATATGGTTGGATGGAGGACCTCATCAATCAGGCGTCAGGATGAACTTCCTAAGGTCAGGTTTATTTTTTAAGACATTTATACTTCTTCTGTCTAGGGTGCTCTATTGATTACTGAAAGAAGATCTTTGCTTATACTACACTAACTTGTCTCTTTCTTATCCAGTCCAATCTTCTAGTGGTGGATCAGAAATATCCACATGTTGTTTTTGTTCAGCGAGAAACTACAGAGGGGAATAAAGGATCTGCAGTAAATCAAGAGCCTATTGGCGATTTAGAAGGTTCATCAAAATTTAATTATACTAATATGAAGGAATTTCTTTTTTTCTTTATTTTGCTTCTATTTGAGAATCGATAATTGATTTGTGGAAGTTTGAGTTTTCATGAGTTAGTGATACTTCTTGTTGAAAGGGCACCATTTTATCTCATGTTGTTTTCATAGCTGGTGTTAATTGTAGATGTCATTCCTAATGAATGTGAGAATAATCATCATACCTGCCTACAAGAAGTTATACACCTTTTGGCTTTATAATTGCCCACCCTAGTGAGAACACATATCCATATTTGGGAGATTGGCAGAGCATTGTCTCCAGAAGTTTCAACCAGAAGAAGTCTCACCTGGATTCTGAAAGTCGGTTGTTCTCTCTTAGGTGAAACAACTCATTTGTGTTATTTTGTCTGTCAATGATTGATTATGACAAGCATTTTTTTCCCATTTAAGAAAGAAATCATTGATGATGTGCTTCATCAGCTGCTTGACCCTTGAAAGTGATTTTAGAGGCCTTTGCCAATGAGCTTATCTTGCTGTTGGACAAGTGATTTAGTGGATGATTGGTATAGCTTTTTCAGTAGTGTAGTGAAATATATTTTGATTATGATATGGATTTTGTGGAAAGTCTAGGTTTTGTAGTTTCTTCATTCGATTTTCCTGAGAAAACCCCTAGTGCATTGTCGATGCGACCTTCTCTCCTTACCAAAAGTCAATGAATCTAGTTATCTTGTTGTCTAGCAAAGTTATTGCTGTCTTGTTTGTGAATTGCTAGGTTTTCACATTTGCTGATCAGTTAAAATTACTATTTTGTAGAGGAGATGATAAATGGGCTTACACAAGTAGCTTGGGAGCGTGTCGATGTCAGCTTCCGGAAAAGTAGACAGCGCTATGTTGCCCATACAACAATTCAGGCAAGGACTCTTTAAATTTTGTTAAATCTGTATTTATTGGTACTGCTGTCTTCAAATGAGTTCAATGCCTCACTGATTGGTATAAAAAGTGTAACATACTATGGGATGTGAGACACTTACCGGTGGTATGAGAAAGGAAGAAACCAATATGGCTAAAGATAGTACGAGCTACTTGTTTGGGTGTATAGATGACTAATCATGGGAACTTCATGATAGTTACAAGAGTTTTTACACGAAAAATTTGGTTTAAGCAAATCTGTCGGGAATACAAGATCTATGATTTCCAATATTATACACCATAGAATGATCTAATGGAAAAACAAACTCCTGTTGGAATCGTATATGTGATTCCGACATGGGATTGTGTAAATGTCCAAAGGCACCAAAACATGTTTTGCTTGAAGGCTTTTTTGTTTGGGTTAGCTACTCTTATATTGGTGTCTGTCTAAAACTAGTACTGGCAAGAAAATGACAGTTGGTCACTGGTCGTTTTGTGTTCTGGAAGTACGTCCTGCCTGTTTGAACACCACACGATTCTCTTCGACTTGGTTCAGCTCAATATGTTCATTTATTACTTTGAAGCAATACATTCTCAAGGGTATAAGCCCACTAGTAGCTATGGTGACTACCGTTCGACTATGTCTAAAACATGCAAGCGGATCCGTTGTTGTGCAAAGAATCTAATGGTTCTTGCTTCTGCTGAGGAACGTGGTGGTAACATCTATTCATGTAATCTGTTGTTCATCGAATCAGGTTAAGACCTATTGGCTGAATTCTGATGGTGCGGACGTGGTCTCTCACATGATCGACAACTTCCTTCTCTAGCCCTCTCCGCTGGCGATCTTCGATCGGACCATTCGACTCCTTAAAGAAACTGTGCTGTGGCTCATCTGTTGTGTTCTGTAAATTGATTTTCGCTTTTTGTAGTTTCTTTGCCGATATTTGTGAGAAGTTGGTATGTATATATATACATCACCAGCATGCAGATTAGCATATTCTTTGGAATCTCTAGAGGTTGGCTACTGTCTTGTATTAAAAGCCGCAAATGGTTATCCTTTCTGGAGAGATAGAGACCGCATCAAGTGGTTCCCGTTTTAGTGTATGCGGAAACATGTTCCTGTTAAGCAGTTGAAGTCGCCTTCGTCAGGAAAGATTTTTCCTAATCTCGGGTATTCAAAGTTAAGTATTATCGAGCGCGATAGATTTCCTAATGAAATTATCATTTGTAAGACTTAATCCAATATTTTTTTAAGTAAATTATATCGCTTGTTACCTGAACAATTCTCATTAGTACCATCAATGAAGGTTTTAGATCCCGAGTGTTTTCGAGATTTTTTTTGTAGTTCGAACAAGTTTTTTTTTGGATGTCATGAATAAGTACAGTTATGTTGAAATTGAAATTGAAATTGAAATTAGACACATTTTAAAAAGAAAAAATTACTTTACTACTATGTTCTTTGACGCTTTTTAAAAAAAATATCATATCGTTTGATGAAGGAAATTTTCTGACTAAAATTGCAAGGTCTCGCAGTAGTATACATGGTCAATTACATGTTGCCAAATTTTTGGAGGAGCAATGTCAGCAAAAGTCCACGGCGTTGACCATTTGAGGTTCTCATGTTCATTATTGATTTTTCATATTTTAAAATTTTCATTTCTTGTTAACTTTTTAATTTGTTTCCTAACTTTTCTTTTTGTGGAGATGGAATATTTTTGTTAAAAAAACAACTTAACAACATGGATTAACTTGTCTTTTGAAAATCGTTGTTGCTTTAACCATCGCCGAAGTGATCAGTGCGACCGATTTCGTGCGTCGACGATCTATTACCAATGCCAGGAAGTTAGGAAGCGGACTTATAATAATAATAATAATAATTTATTTGCGTCCTGAAAATTTCCATATATTTTTAAATAATGTATTTTTTATATATAGATTTTAAATTTTGTCTTTATACAAAAGTGTGGTCAACTTCGGTGGTGGATGACAATTAGATTTACATAGGTTCAACGAGACCTCATTGCCACACAATTAGTTACTTTATTCGTCAAACGTGTAGTTAACATAAGTATATTTTCTGAGAATACAAAGATCTAAATTTTCTAAGATTGCTACATTTTCAATCCTCCAATCTATATATGTTTTTTTTTGTGGTATCCAATCTATATATGTAGACTCATCATATATGTAATCGACAACAAGTTTACAATCTGATAAAATGTAGGATTCGTATACTAAGATCTAATTTTAAATATAAAAAATTCATCTTACATGAAAAACTGATAATCAATTATACAGCATGTCCGCATATTGGACTAGGGAATGGATTTTTTGGTCGAGGACCTTGAAGGATATTGGCAATCAGGAGCTCGATTTATATTCAGACTCCCTAAGGGTCCGGTAGTCGCCTTGTTGTGGCTGGTTTGTTTGGATCTCTAGGTTAGATTTTTCGCAAGTAGCGAGCTTGTTCGCTTCTTGTTCTTTCTTTTGCTCGCTTGTTTTGTGTATATTTTTATTAATAAAGTGCATTTACCTATTTAAAAAAATAGTTATTCTAGTTTGAAATCAGATTAGCTAGTTGCACGACAATTTCCAAACCAAATATTTATTAAACATTTGAACCTCCATACAACTGGGATATCATATTTCACTCTCCGGCCGGTTTGAAAGGAATGAAGTGAAGAGCCGCGTCCTTTATATTTGGGTTCAAATTCAGTGAGGACATGGGTAATCCCCACTGAAAGGGACATGGGCAATATTGAAAATACAATAATTAAAAAAAATATCAGTAAAATAATACAATTTATGGAAATACAAGTATGGGAATATTGGTTTCCATTTTATCGGATATTGGTTTTCATCTTCTATGCTATTGGTTTCATTCTACTATGATATTTGTTTCATTCTACTATGTTATTGGTTTTCATCTTCTATGTTATTGGTTTCATTCTACTATGACATTGGTTTCATTCTATTATGATATTGGTTTCATTCCACCGTGATATTGGTTTCATTCTACTATGATATTGGTTTTCATCTTCTATGTTATTGGTTTCGTTCTACTATGATATTGGTTTCATTCTACTATGATATTAATTTCCATCTTCTCGGATATTGGTTTCATTCTTCTATGATATTGGTTTCATTCCACCGTGATATTTGTTTTTATTCCACGTCTCACGTGGCAATTAAAGTAAGTCAAAATAATAATAAAAATCAAAGAATAAAATTCAATTAATCAAATTAAACGCGACAAAATCAAAACCAAGAAACACAGCAAAATCAAAATCAATTGACTGCGAGAAAAAAAATATACACAAAACGAAATCAATTAAATAGTTATGGGTAATCTTTAAACAGAGACAAAATTAATTGCGACGGCTTCGGAATTGGTCTGGCTGCCCGTATCCGGATCTAGCCACTATCTTGTTCTTGGCGGCGGCAGAGAGCGGGGAGTTTGACCACTGTCCTGTTCGGTCGGGGGGGGGGGGGGGGGGGGGGCGGTGGGACGATTTTTTTTTTTTTGGGAGATGATTTTTTTTGTGAGATTATATAGGAAAATGGTGGAACCCTAATGAGTATGTTTGGATAAAAACTCGAAAATACCCTCAACAGATTCAGGCCATCAGATCTATAAAAAAAAATTTTGATAAAATCTAAGGGTCCATATTTAGTCCATACTATGGGGATGGTTTTTATGTAGTCCCCCCGAATTCAAATCCATCCACCAACCCCATGTAATCTCCCAGCTAACCTCCAATCAGAAGTTGACCAACAACTAAAAACTAAAAAACCCCACCAATCAAAATTTTGTGAGGGTGAAGTGCCACCACAAAAACCTTTTCAAACGTCTAATATTAAGAGTTAAATACTATCAGATTTTTTTCGGACCATCAAAATTTCTGTCCGAAACATATTTAACACCTTCTAAAAAAAAGAAACATATTTAACACATGAGATATATCATGCTGTGGACGGAGCACAAGCGTGTTGGCAAAACCAGTAAGATATGAAACCGAGTAGACCAATTAGGTCATGCCAAATTCCAAACATCAGATTTAGAATTAGGAAAATCTCCAAAGTTAGAGGAGTGGAAATCCGACGTGGCCGTCATCACTAGGACCTTATTTTAAACACGTTTTCGGATAGGAACATCACAAAGATATAACTAAGTACAATTTTTTAAATATATAGTGGAGTCCACATGATTTATTTACTACCCCTAAATTTTTTTTTTGAAAATTTTTTGGTCCATATCGTGCTACTTAGTATGTTGTCACCATTCTTCTAGTACGAAGAAGAGGTATTCTGGACCAAATTAAAAATTATGAACTAAAAAATACCCTAAAGAAAATTTGAACTCATTGAAAAAAAACTCGAAAAAACAGAACAATGAAATCTTAAAGAACCTAAAACTAACCACCGGAATCTTAGCCACTGCATATAAAAATTCTAGAATATACGAGAAAATATGTTTTTTTCTTCGGCCCAAAATTGCTCTCAATTGAAATCGTGGAAAACTCCCTCGGATAATTCAATTATGTCTGACTACTTTAAAGCCACTAAAAATGAAACAATTATCCAACATATAAACGATTTAAATTATACCACGAAAATATCGAATTCGAATCTTACGGATAAAAATGAGAGTACTTTTATTGAAATGCATTAATTGTCCGAGACAACGCCGCACCAAGACAGGTTGCACTGTGTTCTTAGGTGAGGGGATGAGATGTAACAAGCTGTCTAACTTACCATTCAAAAGTCAAAAACACGATGCACCACCCAGCTAGACAAGTTAACAACTGGTCTTAGTCTTCGTAATCTTTTCATCCACCCTCTTTCCTCCACATAATTTTGAGCTCTCCAATCTCAATTTTTGGATTCCCCCAAGCATCTAATTTCAACGCCACGTTTTTTTATATGGTTTATAATTGATCCTCAAATAATGTGAACCTTGGCTTTTAATTTATGTAGGCCACACTTGTTATAATTTAACTAAGAGATTTCAAATTTGAGCTTTTGGAAACGTTGCACTGTTAAACCTTGTCTGAAATTGAACTTTGGATTTTCGTCAAGTCATTACTGTGCCTTGTGTCGTTGGACCCTACGTATTAAGATACGTATTGGTAGAGTTTTTCAATATTTCAAAAGTCATATCTAGCTCGAACATGAATTAGTCCGCCTGTTCAAATTTCACTCCCTTCTTAAAGAGACATTAAGGCAAAGTGGAAGCAAGGAACACAGATTTTTATAAGTACATGTGATCCATACTATATTTATAAATACTAGAGTTGAAGAAGGATTAGAGAAGGGAGAAAGTCAACTTTTGAAGGGAAGAAGAAGAAGAGAAGATGGGATTTGCAGGCAACATAGGCAAGTACCATCTGAGCAGGACGATAGGGGAAGGGACCTTTGCGAAGGTGAAGCTTGCTGTGGATAGCACCAATGGCCATTACGTGGCAGTCAAGGTCATCGACAAGAACATGGTCGTGGAGAGCAATCTCAAGTATCAGGTAATTACGTGGCTGCAACTTCGTAAGAATTCTATACAATTGTAAATATTTCAATAAAATCACATTTAGTAAAAATCAATTGTGTTTCAAGTTTCTGTTAATGGAGTCATTATGATATATGGAGGTGATTTGATTTGAGGTTGGTAATTGATTTCAGGTGCAGAGGGAGATCAGGACTATGAAGCTTTTGCATCATCCGAATATTGTTCGGATACACGAGGTACTCGATCGATGCACTTTCGGACTTAGCAGACATTTTCATGGTTTGAATCTGGTCCGAGTCCGACACTACATTTTCTTGATTGTTTCGGTTATTGGTACGGATGATGATTACGCAAGTCGAATCCTCGCACTATCGTTTGCCACTTGAGTCAGGCCTCGAGGGCGATGATGATTCGAATGTTTGGATATATATTTTCTTGGCTAGTTTGATTGTTGATAGTGGAATGATGATTTCGTAGGTTATTGGGACGAAGTCGAAAATATATATCGTGATGGAGTACGTATCAGGAGGGCAATTATCAGACAAATTGGTATGCATACATTAAACCAGAACTTCGATTAAGAGGTTTCGGGTCTGAATCCTTACATCGGTTCTTCTTGGATTCAGTCGTATGTCAAGAAGTTCGACGAATCGGATGCACGGAAGCTTTTCCATCAACTGATTGATGCAGTGGACTACTGCCATGACAGAGGAGTTTATCACAGAGATTTGAAGGTTCGAACTAGATTAGTATTGTGCCTTAGCTTTTGAACTTGATTGGGATAGTCTGTACTATGGCTAAATGAGAATAGACGATTTGTGCAGCCAGAGAATTTGTTATTGGATAGCAAGGGAAACCTGAAAGTATCGGATTTCGGATTAAGCGCATTGAAGAAGGTACTGAAACACACCGAATTCCCCATTCGTATTCTGGTTTCGGATCAAATGGACTAATGATGATTATGGTTGGAACAGCCTGACGGAATGTTGACAACTGCCTGCGGATCGCCGTGTTACGTAGCACCAGATGTATTGCCTCGATTTCTTCCCTCATTTTCGGTGCTTTGATTTTAGCTTCAGACAGAGCAGAATGATAAGGTTTTGCTCATTCCTTGTTGGGCGATATGTAGCTTCTTGGAAACCATGGATATGACGGATCAGCCGCGGATGTCTGGTCTTGTGGAGTGATCCTCTTCGAGTTACTTGCCGGTTATCTGCCATTCGACGATCGGAATCTTATGGCGCTATATAGAAAGGTTCGTGTTATTTAGTTCTGCGCCTCGTATTAAGGCGAGATTGCTGCAGAATTCGGGTGACTTATTTTCGTCTTTCTGCAGATTGCAAGAGCTGATTACTCATTTCCTCAGTGGTTCACAGATGACCAAAAGAGGCTAATCTCAAGGATACTTGAACCAAATCCTAAAAGGGTGAGGCTGTTGAGACCTTCTCTACTTGGTCCGAAAATAGTAAAGACAATGCCAAACTTTGGCCTAAATATAATTAGATGAACAATTTGGATAGGCTACATGGAATTGATATTTGTAACTTGGGCAAAAAAAATGCAGAGAATAACAATACAGGAGATTATTGAAGATCCATGGTTTAAGAAAGATTATGTGCCTACCTGTGGATATGAATTCTCTGAGAAAATCCAATTGGACGACGTCAACACTGCATTTGACTCGGTTGAGGTAGAATTTGTTCATGTCTACCTTCAAATAAATGAACATATGTTATTATATCATCCGATTTAACGGTTCCAACTCGAATCAGGACGATGTTAGGGAGACCAAGATACGGAAATCGCCAAGCTTCATCAACGCCTTCCAATTGATAGCAATGTCACACGATCTTGATTTGTCAGGTTTATTTGAAGAACAGGCAAGCACACCAAACTACAAGCAGAGTATCTGTTTATCTTTTCAGGGATTAATATATCTTTTTTGCATCAGCAGGATGACAAGAAGCAGACTACCAGGCTCGGATCAGAGCTGACCATCAGCGAAACGATAAAGAAAATCGAAGCAGCTGCAACAGATGCTAGTTTGACAGTCGAAAGAACGACTAACAACAGGGTAATTCTCGAACATGATTGCGCAGATCGGAGACTTCTCATCTTGCTGAGTAAGATCATTAACACATGTGCTTATCTTGCCAGATGAAAATGCATCACAAGCAAAAGCTAACTAGAAATTGCAGGTCGTATTTTGACCTATCCGCGGAGGTAATTAAATACTTGTCATATACAATTTAAACAGTCTCATTGAAATACTCTTGAACTTGTAAACAAGTCAAATTGCTGACTGTTCTTCTTTCATTGTTAGGTAATCGAAGTCACCCCCACAAATTGTGTCGTAGAAATATCAAAATCAACAGGGGAACTGAGAGTTTACAAGGACGTAAGTTGCTTCTCGTAAATCGTATGATCGTTCGACGGATTAATCCCGAAGAACTATAACCAGAATGTGGTTGTTTTTCTTGTGGCCAGTTCTGCAGAAGTTTGTCAAGTCTGCTCGCGGAGAATCCAAGCGTATCATTGCAAATCAAGGAGTCGGACGAGCATCCTAACGTATGCGAAGATATCCGCGAGACGAGAAGGTAACGAACCACCTACAACGATGCAACCAACTTGCAGCATTGCCCTCTCGGCCGAATTCATCATACTTTCTTTCGTCCCTTCGAAATACGACATAGCCGTTGTACCGAGGCTTCATTTAGTCGAGGTATGGTTGTCTGAATTGACCGGTGGACATTTGACTGACGAGCAATTTCTGTCCTCAACTTTGCAGTTGCGAAGGAGAACATGAGGAGGCCAACGATGTTAGAGACTATGCATCCTCTTGAAGATAGGGGTAGGATGGTCTTTCTAAGCAATATTATGCAGAAATGTTTGTGACGAAGTCAAAACATGATTCATTTGTAAAGATGACTGTAGACACCAAAAGAAGTTGTTAGTCAACACTATCCGTATTTAAAAATTTATTAAGCCGACTCGAATCAGAAACATAAAAAGCGACCTCTGGCTGATCAAGAATTCTCCTCCATGATCTATTCACTTGGTGGTGGAATGTTTCCCTTTTCTGATACTTGTGAAATTGTTTACTGTAAACATAAAAAAGTTTTGTATGCTCAGTTGTGCTTTTACGTTTTTCCGTGTTATTAGCAAGGTTCTAAAAAAATGTAGTCCTTTTACTCTAAAAAAAATACACTCTAACCGGTCGAAACGCGAATCGTCCATTTGGATGTACCGAATTTGGGGTTAGTACACCCACCTTGCGAACCGTCCACCAGTCAGACAAGATTTTTTTTTTGACTTGGACCGCCCAGTCTTACCGAATTTTGTTCAAAATCAATACAAAATTAAATAAAATATCGCATTACAAGCTCGATTTTTCCAAATCAACACAAAATAAACCAAATCAATAAAGAAAAGTGGACCGGAGATGAAATAAATTGGTGGAATATAAATTTTGAAACCTTTATTTTGACTATTTAATTTATATTATTTTAAAATAGTACAAAAATTAAAATTAAAAATAAAAGTTCGATCGGACCAGAGGCTTATAATTGGTTATTACTGAGATGTCTTAAAACAGTCGAAGTTCATGATGCTCTTCATTTGTTCTAGATAAGAGAGTTTTCGGTCAAATTATCGGATATATTAATGTTGTTAAAGCGTTCACGCACCAGCGTCTAGCTTTGACTTGTAGGTCAGAACTGAAACATCCTTTTATTAGAGAAGCAAAAAACCGATACGCCACTATTTTGAACCGTATAAAGGATCACGTGGGTGGATCACAATATCCAATTGATTAACATAAAGATGGGCCCTCTAACGACCCAACCTTTGGAACCCAACTATGTCTAATATGATTTCAATCTTCTATATAGCTCTCTCTTAATTGACGGTTCTAATTCAAAATTATTGACTATGTACTACAGTTATAAATCACGATCGTAATTATTGGCTCACGGTAAGGATCACAGTTAAAATAAATTAAAAGAATAGGAAATTAAAAGAAAAATAAAAATTAATAGTCAAAATACATGATTCAATCTCCGGTATTGTCATGGTGTAAAATTTATCTTTAAAAAAAAGGAAATAGCTATGTCTTTTTATTTTTGTCTCATAACTTCAATCTTTTAGGAAAAAGAATAGTTCAATCTTAGATTCTGAATCTAGACCTATATTCGTATTTGCTATCTTTTCTAACTAGATATAACTTGTCACTTTAGAAAAAGTAAAAAAAAAACATAACAAGCAACTAATCCATTTTACAATTATTATTGTATACTTAAAATTAGGTTACTTAACATCCCATACTTACTGAATTAGAATAGTTAACACATTTTATTGATTCGTCATCACTTAGTTAACATTTACTTAATTTGGAAATAGCGCACCATGTTGATTTTTTTTTTATGTTTTGGGAAAAAAATTCCGAACATGCTCCTACGTGTACAAACTGTTGGATCACAAAGATGCCTACCAAACGACCTAGATTTGAGCAGGAAGTTAAACACGGTAAGACCCCTTGTAGGCAGCGGAACTCCTGTATTAGACCTCATAATAGAGGATTCCAAAAACATTGAAACTCCCTTTGGAAAAGAAAACATTCAACTAAAATAAGAAAAAACAAATGCCCCAACTTGTTTCCAAATAATTTATTTGTTTTTAATAAATTCGTAAAATTCAAATAATTGAATATATCAAGTAGTATTTGCAGAGAGACGATATTAAATTTTTCGCCGTATAGTAGTAGCCTGGACGACCGGAAAGGAAAATATTATTATTACGCCCAACCACACAACCGCAATACTACACAAAGTTGCCTGTCCTGTCCCCACACTCTTCAACAAACCACAAATAAAATTTCTTACATCAGGACCCCACCACCACCCCACCTTCATCTCCGCTGTCACCATGGCCCACACGTCGGCACAGACAGACATTTCCAGAAATTAAAATTATTTTTTAGACCAACTAAAAAACATAACACAAATGGTACTGACTAATTAAGATTTAATATGTACGAAATTTTAAAAATTAACAAAATTTACCAATAAATATTTAATATTAACAAAGACTGGAATATTAAGCTGCAATATTTCAAAAGGCAAATACCCCTAAAAAAAGCAAAAATTCTATTTAAAAAAAAGAGAAAGCAACCACGCTTATTAAAAAATCCGTTTCTTTTAAATTATTTCACCCGTACCAAATGTTAGTGGCCCCACGGCCCCACCAACAAAGAAAATCTTTTTTGTGGCCAAGATCATTCCACGTGTCCCAACCTAACTCGTCAGCAGCCCATATCTCCTCTCCCACCTCCTTCCTTTCCTGCCCAGCTAATACCCAGACAGGTAGAGGTTTAATTCAAACCCCTATCCAATTTCTCCAATACCAAAAAAAGAGAATAAAAAATTATTTCAACGGTATTATGGGAGGGACTGAATTAGCAGAGGGACTGATGGCGGCGGGGTGGAACACCGGTAGGCCCTGCGACTCGTGCAGGCTGGCGTCGGCGTCGGCGCCGGCGCCGGCGTCCGTGTTCTGCCGGGCCCACTCCGCGTTCCTCTGTCTGAACTGCGACGCCGCGCTTCACACTCACCCCACGCGCCACGCGCGCGTCCTGGTCTGCGAGGTGTGCGAGCAGGCCCCGGCCGCGTTCACCTGCAGGGCGGACGCGGCCTCGCTCTGCTACGACTGCGACACGGACATCCACTCAGCCAACCCGCTGGCCCGCCGCCACGAGCGCGTGGCGGTGGAGCCCTTCTACGACTCCGCGGCGGAGGCCATCGCCAAGTCGACGTCCGGGTCCTGCTTCAAGCTCGAGGACCTGGGGATCGACATCAACCAAAGTAGCACCCTACTTCCTCCTCCTCCTCCTCCTCCTCCTCCTCCTCTTGGTGCCCATGGAGTGAAGTCGGAGGAACAGCTGCTGTTCTTCCCGGAGTTATCGGAGCCCGTGTCGTTGCTGGATTTCGAGTTCGAGAATTTGGGAGCGGCGGCTACTACTGATAGTTTGGTTCCGGTGCAAATTAAGCTACCTCCCGGCGGCGGTGGGAGGAGTATCATCGATTTTAGTAGGGCGAATCTTTCTACTCAGTTTGACTACGTTCAGCCCCAGTCCATTAACCATAGTGTAAGTCTCCTAATCTCGATTTGTTAAAAATTACGATACTAATACTAATACTAATACTAATACTAATACTAATACTAATACTCGAGTACTGTTGGTTCTTGACTTCTCGTTCTTGTTTTAAGATTTAATATCTATTGTTGTGGGTTATCTAATCTGAAAATATATTATATAGGGTTAATAGATAAGTATATGTAACATATTATTCGTTCTTCGGATCAGTGACTAATTCAATTTTTATGAAGAATATGAAGCATATTGTTTGTTTGATTTATTTAACTGTGTAGTATATTACTGAAAGTGCAATTGTGAAAATTTCACTAATGTGTTTTTTTTTCAATCATTACTTGGTAATCTTTGGAAGAATGTATTTAGTAATAATTTATGGTGCTTCAATTTCATTAGAGGGGCTAATTGTCTTGGTGGGTGTCACCACAAGTTAGGTTAGAGAATTATTTAAATCAGCAACATTATATGTTTTTGGTAAATAATTTGCTATGCAATTAGTGGATTAGGGCGACGAATTGGCTTGTTGCGTGTCATCTTACGATAGGTTAGATAATGATTTAAATTAGTCTCATTGCACCGTCCAAGTAGATAAACTATTCGCGGATGTCGATGCAATTGCATTTTAATAAAACATTCGTCAACCCATTACATGTTGTTGATTGGACCACTAATGTTCTCGTGCCTTCTTAGATTATATGAATCATTTTTTTTTCCAATAATTATAGTGGAACACTTCCAAATCTCATAGACCAATTTATCATTTAAATGGACAGAAAGTACTATAACATGATTTTAATTATTCAATGTTATTTCCCGCAATAGGTCTCGTCGTCCTCCGTCGACGTTGGAGTGGTGCCGGACGGCAGCTCCATGTCGGACATATCATTTCCTTACGCCCATAACATGACAAATTCCGGAACCGGCGTCGTTTCGAACTACCCGACGCTGTCGTCGGGCACCAACTCCGCGAATAGCCAGTCGGGAGGAAGCAATCCATGTGGGATGGATCGCGAGGCCAGGGTTCTCAGGTACAGGGAGAAGAGGAAGAATCGCAAGTTCGAAAAGACGATAAGGTACGCTTCAAGGAAGGCGTATGCTGAGGCTCGGCCCAGGATCAAGGGCCGGTTCGCAAAACGGATCGAACCGGACGATGATGTTGGGCCGATCCACCACCATCCCTTTATGGACCCTCGCTCTTCCACTCCTTTCGTTGGGGCGGCTGTCCAGTACGGTGTCGTGCCAACCTTTTTACGCTCTGGCTGACAATGCCATGTAACTTGTGATTTATGGCATAACAACTATTCGCCCACTTTTGGGATCTATCTTCTGCTGCATCTGACTTACTAGATCGGTTAATACAAATTTAAATCAAGTAAAAATTTAAAATATCTCAATAAGTATTTAATATTTTTTTTATTTCTAAAAAAAAACTAAAATGAAGACCGAGTAAATAAGAAAAAGTATTTTAACCTGGATTTTTTTTACTTAGGCCCATTAGCCATTATCCATTGTTTGAAACTATCACGGATCACAAGTCTGAATCCTATACAAATAAGATATCATATTGAAACTTAAGGTTTCGCCACGAACAAAATATCCTTAATAACATTTTTAATTTGAAATCTGAATAAAATTTCTAACTTATTTTTGATGATTTTTTACAATTTCATTTTCAACTTTTTAAATGGTAAAGGAATTAAGTCATTTTATAGTTGCCAAATTTTAATTTAGATTAAAATACGTTTTATTTCTCGCAGTTAAAAGAAATGTATAGAATATACCAAATGACATACCACTTTAACACGTTGTGAACATAGTAAAATTATTCTTTCGCACCATTTTTTATCGATATAGTAGGAAAGAAACTAGACTGAATTCAACCAATAAATTTAATCAAATTTATTTCCTCGCTACCAAACCTGGTATAAAGTTGTCCACCTCTAAAATCTTAAGTTTTGCAAAGTTGAATTTTATTTATATACCACTATTCGCTTATTATATGTAACCATCATTTGCAACCGCAATCTGATTAAAACTCTAGCTCAGTAAAATCTAGTTAAAAAAATCAAGACCGACTAAAATCATTAAATAATCACAATCATATATTCATATTTTTTGTTAATTACATCATAATGTTGTTACCCATGAAACACCCACATTACAAACATTGAATGTATACATATTGCTGAGATATAACCAAAAAATAAAATGTAACAACAAATACAAAACGAAATAAATATTCAACAAACAACATCACACAACTCTAGCCATTCTCATCTTGCCATTTCCAAGACGCTTGTAAGGATCCTGCATTCACTGAATCTCCATAGCACCAAAAACTCCAAACCCACTTTCCTCTGGGATTCCACCATCATCTTCCTCATCAGTTGCTTGATCCATAGCCAGCTTTTCTTCCTTATATCTTGCACTTTCAATCCTCCTAGGCACCCCTTTGCCTCTTGGATCATGCCCTTTAAGCATGCTCACCACTTCCTTCATGTTCGGTCTCTTCTCGGGCACGCACAATGCAGCTACATTGATCGCCTGTTTCAGCTGCGCCTCATCGAACCCGCCTCGGAGCTTCGGGTCGACGAGGTCCCTAAACCTTGATTTGGATATCAGCGGCTCCGCCCACTCGGTGATCATCCTCTTGACCCCGCCTGGGAGCTTCTCGATGGGCTTCCTCCCGGTGAGAAGCTCCATCAGGAGGATCCCGAAGCTGTACACGTCGCAGCTCTCAGATACCTTGCCCCACATTGCGTACTCGGGGGCAAGGTAGCCGAGGGTGCCCTTGACGCGAGTCGTCATGTGGCTGACCCCTTCCGGGATGAGCTTGGCGAACCCGAAATCGGCTACCAGTGGCTGGAATTCGGAGTCCAGGAGCACGTTGCTGGCCTTGATGTCTCTGTGGATTATGTGAGGGGTGACCTCATGGTGCAAGTACCTGAATGTTACAATCAGTGAGAGATTTACACGATTTAGTATATTCGACCAATAAAATTTCGACATTTTTTAGATTTATGGTAGATTATATGGACTTTATTTTCACCATCTTAAATGAATAACATGTTAACATGTTAGAATTTGTCTCAAATTGTAATAGATTAGAATTCTATTCCTACTATATAGGAGTTATTTGGCTTTTGGCTCAGCTCGACAATAGTAATATAAGCAAAGATTTAGGCTTGAGACATAATGACTGCCTATAACTTATGTAACATGTATCTCCACATATTATATCAATGATCATTCAGCCGTTTTATGTAGGTCAGTTGACATAAAAACATGCATCTTATGTCCTTTATCTCGTATGTTTTGATACTATTTGTTATGACTATTCTACACATTGTGTTTACGCTTCCGATTCCTAACATAACAATGTTAAGTTACGCTTCCGATTTCTAACATAACAATATTAAGTAGTACTTACAGGATGCCTTCGGCGGATCCGATGGCGACTTTCATTCTCTTTTTCCAGTCGAGCTGAACTTCACCGGCGAATTGGCCATGGAGATGAGATAGTAAGCTCAAGTTAGGCATATAATCGTACACAATTAGCCTCTGGTCAGTACCAACACAATACCCCCTGAGGCCTAGCAGATTCTTGTGCCTCACCCTCCCAAGCACTTCAACTTCAACAGCAAATTCCATCTCGGCTTTGGAGTTCATTGCTTTTAACTTCTTCACTGCAATCTGCGTTCGTCGAGACATGGAAATGGTTTAATTTTGTGCATATACATTTGGTTATATTATTGTTTCTAGACCAACAACTTAGGAATCTTCACATCTATAACTAGATCGGACGATTCCAAGTTGTGAGCCCTTCCATTGCCGGTATTAATTTTTTCTCAAACTACTTGGTATCCGGACACTCACTAGATCAACTAATCAAGTTGGAGTTCGTTAGAATCTTTAAATGATGACAAAATAAAATCTTTTATATGGCAGTTTTCTTTTCATCATCAACTTTTATTTGATCTGATTGCGATTTTATCATACCCCCATGTAATAATAAATCAACCAACAGCATTCATACCTATTATACAAACTATAATTACACAAAAGAAAAACTTAAGCATCCAAGCAACGTGGTATTAAAATCAATAAAAGGGGTTTAGGACATGCACAATTAAAGTATGATATTTTCTCATCATTCAAAATCTTTTTCGATTCGAAATAGATTAGTCAGTTTTGTAGGAGCTCTAAAACGAAAGTTTTACGGATTTAGTTAGTGAATAATCTTTGAAATCTGAAGTTACCTGAAGGCCATCACTAGTTTTACCCCAGTAGACGCTCCCAAAACCTCCTTCCCCCAGCTTGTTGTCCTCGCTAAACCCATTGGTAGCCGCATGCAGTTCCTTATAGGTGAATATCCTCCATGAGTGGTTAGCTCCATCGGCAAATATAGTAGCCCTAATCATTCAGTTAGCCTCCAATTAGTTATTTTAGCCAAAATATTATTTAGATGACGAACGGAAGAATTTATTCAAGTAGTAAGGAGCTTGGATCCCTTTAATTAGATTTTACTTTCAAAAAAATACATTATTATGATAGACATTCTAAATAGGGTACTATAATATTCGACTCGAAATATACGAGGTTCATGACAGATGACCAGAATTTGTGAAGATAAAATGTATCACACGTACCTTTCTTCAACCTTCTTTTCGCCGCAGCAACCGAGGGCTGATCCCATAGTTTTTGAGGTATAATATCGACCCCAAGAAGAGCTCAGGTTAGACGTTGATCTTCTCTTTGTATTTATCAAATGATTTGGTTGATGTTTAAATGTGAACAAAAGACATTGCGGTCATTTTCGTAGCCGACCCTCGCCGGCTTGTTCGTATTCGGTAGCAGTTGCAACGGAAATCACCAAGTAGTGGAACAAGTTCCGTATTTAAAATCATTAATGATTAGTTCCGTATTACACTCATGATTAGTTCATTATTGTTTTTCGAACCCGCTAAACAAACCAGATAATTCATAATCGAATCAAGTGAGATTGAAAAACATGCAAAATATTTCCTACCGGGGTCTAACAAGAGTGCATTCCAAGTATTTGACAACTTATACTATCAATCATCAATGATCTAGGTACTCTGTAGTTCGTGATTAGTTCGTATTTTACTCTCAAATAGTAATGTTCACACTTGTGACGTATGTTCTGTTAAATGCGTACTTTGGAAATACAAAAAATCAAATACGACCGAACTTTAAAAAATCCCATATATTGCAATATTCTTTGTTAAATTTTATCATGTTCTCGAAACGAGATGAAAATCCACCTGAAAAGAGTAGCACGTTTTTTTATTTTTTGATTAATAAAAATGGTTTTGGATCTGAGATGTGACCAAGAGTAGATAGATGGGGTAAAAGGATGCTTTATCCGTCCAGAGCCTAGGTAAAATATGTTTTTCATATTTTGTTGATAATCTCTAAATTAATTAATTCTGTTTCAAGACTTGTAAGACTACAGTAAGTGACTAAGTTTTTCAAACTGAAATTTAAAGCATCTACATTTTTTAAGTCTGAATCGAAACTATGATATTTGACTAGAAGCTGTAGCTACATTATAACTACATTTTTTAAGACTCTGAGGTGCTACATTTCCAACCAATTGTTTTTTAATTACTTCCAACCAATTGTTGAGTCAGATCTAAATGTTAGTTTCTCATTAGTGGTATTTAATTAGAAAATGTAGCTATTTAACTACGTACTTAGGCTTTGACTTCGAGTACATCTAAATTTTTTGGAAGCTTTGCCAATTGGCTTCATCTAGTATTACCGTGGAATTTCTTGCAATGCTCTTCCATTTGGATGCTCAGAGTTGCCTAAAACATAACTGAATTAAAAATAAAGGTCGAACATTACTTAAACATTGTAGTTTTTTTCACAAACCCAAAAATAAAAGAAAACCGATATCAAAATACCTTGTAGTTTTACGATTTTGCATTGAGAAAATTATTATCCAAATTGCGTAGAAGAAAAATTACTTCGAAAACTGTGATTAAAATTACAATACATCAAACACAGATATTTTTTTTATAAGTAGATGATTTTATTCTTCCGTCGATGATTTTATAGAGAATGGAGCAAACTAGCCATTCTTGGGTGTGAGAAAAGATAAAATGAACGAGAAATTTTGTTTCGTCTTGAAATATTATCTAGTTTATACTTTGTCAAATTCTCCGCATAATACAAGTACATTGGTGAACGAATAATTTTACGATAATCCCTACGTTTTAATTAATTATGTTTGGACCATTGATAAGAGAGAAAATTAAGCATAAATAAATAAAAAACGAAAGCAAGCAAGTGGGCCTGAAAATGGACCGGTGGCACTATCAATTTACGCAGAACCCGCCACCAATTTGGGCTCGGACTCTGAGCCCATCGACCCAGAAACCAATTAGGGTTTCCAACCATTTTCGCCTCCCAAACCCTAACCTCCATCCGTCTCTTTCCTTCCGAGCAGCAAAACTCGAAGAAGGAAAGCAACAGAAAGAGAGGGAGAGGACTAATTTAATTAAGGGAAGAAAATGGTTCAGCGGCTGACGTACAGGAAGCGGCACAGCTACGCCACCAAGTCCAACCAGCACAGGATCGTCAAGACCCCTGGTACTCAAAAATTATTCATCATCAACCCACCACGCGCTTCCCCTTTTTTACCTCGTTATTTAACGAAACTTGATTTGGGTTTTTTTTTCTCTGGGTTTGTAAGGTGGGAAATTGGTGTACCAGACCACCAAGAAGAGGGCTAGCGGCCCCAAGTGCCCTGTCACCGGCAAGAGGATTCAAGGGGTTAGTTTGGTCTTTTTTTATATTTCGTGTCGATTTTACGTCGAAGCATATGAAAGCTACTCTTTTGTTCCTGGTTGTTTCTTGCTATTTGGGAGTGGAAAAGGTGTTTTGGTTACTGGAGATTTGAATGTAGATGGGCAGATTTTGGATCGTCAGTGACTGTAATTATCCAAGGACGGGAAGTTGGATTGCTTTATGTTGCGTGGTTCGGTTTAACAGATTTTACTGATGGGGTCAAGCTAGCAATACGATACAAGTTTCATTTTTGCTCAGTTTTTTAAAACCTTGTTGGTTTAGTTTCGAATCTTGGAATTTTGTGTTGATGCTTGAGCATCTGAATACCTACTTAGGAGGACGAGATTTGAATCTTAATCTGCTTCTACTGCAGGCCTGCTTTTCGTGTGTGATTAGGGTTTTCCCACCTGAATTCTATTTGATCACGGAATCCGATATCTGTTCTGGTGCATGATCCTACCGAATGATTTGATCCGTGAAGTTGTCAACAACTAGAAGTCACTAACAAAGCCTTTCTGTGATTCTATGGCCAGAATTGTGGTACTATAGTAATGCATCATTAGTCGTTGACGGTCTCTTATAATCTGTTTTGCATTCTGGTTATTGGTAATTCTGCTGTTATGTTTAATGTTGTAATTCTGAGCACTGTTTTCTGTTTCTCTTGCTCTCTGCATCCTCTTGTGCAATTTGACCTAACGGTCTTTGACATTTTCTGCAGATTCCCCATCTCAGACCTACAGAGTACAAGAGGTCTAGGTTGGCCAGGAACCGCAGGACTGTCAACCGTGCCTATGGTGGTGTACTATCTGCAGGTGCTGTGAGGGAGAGGTAATTTCTCTGGCTTATCAAACACACCTTGCTTCTGCATTGTGCTACTGGGACTTTGTCTGAATAGGGGGCTTGGATATGCAGGATTATTCGTGCTTTCCTCGTGGAAGAGCAGAAGATTGTAAAGAAGGTGCTGAAGATTCAGAAAGCCAAGGAGAAGCTAGCTGGAAAGAGCTAAAATGTGTGTGCACTGTCTTTTAAGTTATAGGTTAATGCATGAGCAAAGTTTTGGCGTCATTTTCAATTATAAGATACGAAATCTTTGCTATTTAGCTTGTTCATTTGTTATCTGGTTCTTGTTTTCTTGTTGAGTTTTGGCCGGCAATGCAGACTACTCTTCCTAAAGCATTGCTCTCTATTCATGCACTCTCCTATTTCCTATTCCTTAACCATTGGTGTTGTATAAACATAACTTTCTTCTGCAAGTTCTGGTTCAGCTACTTGCATTATATTTTCGCCCTTCTGACGATAAATCGCAGGTTATAACCATCCATTGTTCGGGGTTTAGGATTTTCTTGATCCGGTAGCTGCGGTAACATTCATTCTTCCTCGTCTTCTATGGCTTATGAAATGTAGCATTATCTGAAAATCTGTGCTCTTTTAAGACGTGATACACATCAGCAGCTCCTAGTGTAATGAACTTTGTTTCACAAGGGGTAGTGGAGGTAGACGTAGAATGTTATGGTTCGTAGGATACTTGTTTTTAGTAATTACCAGCAACCGACCGTTGCTAGGGTACGATCGGTGGACTGCATTCTCAAAAGAGAAAAGTCCACTTTAGTACCCTGTGGTATCGACCAAAATCACTTTAGTACCCTGTGGTAAAAAATTGATCAATCGAGTCATACTTATTCCAATTAACATCAAAAAGGGCCTCGGGCAGCTGCCCGAACCTACCCGAACCCTGCCCGGGCCACGTGGTCAGCCACGTCACCAATTTTTGATGACGTGGCGCCACGTGGAGAGGAGAAGGAGGAGGAGGCGGGGAGGAGGAGGACGCGGGGAGGAGGCGGGGAGGAGGAGGATGCGGGGAGGAGGAGGAGGACGCGGGGAGGAGGAGGAGGACGCGGGGAGGAGGCGGGGAGGAGGAGGACGCGGGGAGGCGGAGGAGGAGGAGGAGGAGGGGGGAAGGAGATGGATTCCGGGATCCGGGTCCTCCGCGTCCTCCTCCTCCTCCCCGCCTCCTCCTCCTCCTCCTCCCCTCCTCCTCCTCCGCCTCCTCCTCCCCGCGTCCTCCTCCTCCTCCCCGCCTCCTCCCCGCGTCCTCCTCCTCCTCCCCGCCTCCTCCTCGTGGCGCCACGTCATCAAAAATTGGTGACGTGGCTGGCCAAGTGGCCCGGGCAGGGTTCGGGTAGGTTTTGGGCAGCTATGGGCAGCTGCCCGAGGCCCTTTTTGATGTTAATTGGAATAAGTATGACTCGATTGATCGGTTTTTTACCACATGGTACTAAAGTGATTTTGGTCGATACCACATGGTACTAAAGTGGACTTTTCCCTTCTCAAAATTATAACCTTCCTATGGCATATAAGCTAATAATATATTTTTGTCCGAAGTAAGTTTTCCACCAAGTCCGGTCTGCTAAAACTTGAGTCATGAAGGGTATAACAAACGTACCATGTTTCCACATTGGATCAAGAATGGGGCTCGAGGGATAAAAAAATGGCTAATTCATATCAAGTCATCGAACCATCCCAACCCGCAACTGAAGTTGTATGCACTACTTTGACAGACAGCAAACAACTGGGATCATTTAATACAACGGTATGGACACGGTATACCATTCCGTAGATGTCTTCTCTAAGATTTGAACCCTTGTTTCGAAATACAAACAAAAATATTCATTCTACCTTTTGTCACTTGAATCGTGTATCCACGGTGGATGGCTGGACAATAATTGGATATGGCGGGTGTGCTATCTTTGTACGAATTTAGAATGGGCCTCCTAATGTCTATCTGGTTGAGCTACTTACGTCTTCCTTAGGAAATGGACCTTATCTTACATGGGCCCAGTTTATACGGCTGTCGAAGAACTTAGGCTGCCATTGTACGCCATTTTTCATGTCGTTTTAGGGCAACAGATTTGAAGTCACCGCGAGGACCACAAGGAAAGAACCAACACTAGTTTCCTGGAAGTATATTTTGTCTTTATCTTGCCTGAGGCCAAACTCCATGTGCAGTTATACCAGCAAAACAACAATCCAAGTTCACATTCCAGCCCACCTGAAGGACCACGGAAATGGTCCTTTGCTCAAGAACTTCTTTAGAGGTAGGTCGTGAGTTCAAGCCTTCCCAACTCGCTAACTTACACTAACCCTATCGAATTCATAACTCAATAGGGGTCAGGATTGAAGTAATAATGCAGATCTATCATATTCCCTTGGGGCGTGCCTATCTTTACACTTGGTACCCGCACAAATCACACCCTGCATCCCACTTTGTTCAATTGGCCACCTTCTCATGTCTTCCTCCCTGAATTAAATTTGTGTCTCTCTATATGGTTCATTCCCTACTAATATCCCTTTCTTCACCCCCACCACCATTTTTACTTTTTGGAAATATGGGTAATCTTTGCATTTGCATATTCAAACTCGAGACCATAATTAAGTTCAAATTATTTAGATTATTATATTAGGTTAATGAATATTGTTTATAAGTGTAAAATTTTCTAAATTGTTCTACGCTTTTGTTGATATAATTTGCCATTTACTGTATAATTATTTTTCTATATTAATTATCTGGGTCACCCACCAACATCAATGTTCATCAGATTTCCCGGGAGAATTGGGTGAACCAACAATAAAAACCTGATGAAATCAGTATCCATAAAATTAAACATTGAAACTTTCGACCGTAGGAGAAGAATTGATCCTTCCATTAAATCTCAAAAAAATTTACATCAATTCCCGAGTTGGAAATTTAGAGAAGAGATGAGAGAAAAAAAAACTAAGGACCCAAAGAAGCAAAAGGGCTATCTATTTATGGAGTATGTTCTAAAGAGGAGGAGGAGGCTACCACTTGTTGACTTTCTTCTTCTTCTTCTTCCTCATCCCTTCTTCTTGAAGCATCAATGGAGTTGGTTTGATGTTGCTTTATATTCATCTCATCATCAGCTCCATCACTTTTCCCTCCCTCTTCACTCCCACAAGAACAGCTCTTATCACTTCGACCACTCGTAATGTTCGTGTCCCCAAAGGAAGTTGACCTACTGGTCATCGGGGTGGCCAGGTAAGTCGGCTTTACCTGGCCAGCCATGATCACCAGTATCTTCTCCTCGAATCCTGCTCCTTTGTTAGGGTTACCATTCTCTCCTCCTTCTCCGGACTCCAGGTCTCTTTCCGCTTCGCCTTCGTTCGGGTTCTCCAGGTACCCGGAGAGCTTCCAGTAGGAGCAGGCGAGGATAAGCAGGGCGAAGGCGATGAGGCCTAGCATTGCCGCGAGGCCCCCGAAGAGGTAAGGCACAGGGGAGTGCCATGGGGAGTGTGGTTGCTGCCCCGCCGGAGTTCTCTCCGCGGTTACGTTGAAGGGCTCTCTTGCTGCCATTGTTGCTTAAGGAAGGGAGGAGAGGAGTTGTTGTTAAAGAGATTTAGGCTTGGGAAGTGAAGGATATGGGTATATGTGTTATTTATAGTGGAGAAATTTATGAAGCAAAGGGCTAGGTAATGGAGGGCAAATGTGGGTTTTCATCCTCAAATTGTTAACGGGTTATTTTAATTTAACTATAAAGTGTGATATTTGAAAAACTAAAATATAATAATATGTTTTTTTTTAGGGAAAATATAATAATATGTTGATTTTTACTTTTGAAACAAAAAAAAAATTTCTGGGTGTGTGGGGTTTGGCTGTTTAGGTGATTTATGTCGTCATTTTGCATGAGAAGCTAGTGTCTAAGGGGCAGTGGAGCCCGGTTCTTCCACTGATTTTATGTTGCTACGTATCGTTTACTAAAACGGAATATTTGCAAATAGCATTTGGATAAATAGTCTTTAGTCTAATGATACAAAGTGTATAGAATTTGACGCAAGTATAACTAAATTCAATGTACATTTTCGAATTTCGATTGAATAGAAAGATTCTAATGTGATATTTCTTTTTCGGGCTATGAATAGTTTTAATGGATATATATAAACAAGAAGATGCTCGTGATGGGAAGAAATTTGAAGTGGTACCATCATTCGGCATTGACGCCATCCCAATTTGAGAGTTGCTCATCATTACTTGTTGCTCACAATTTGTTCAATTTGCGCATACAAAAAAAGGCATCGGCCCCATAACCATTGGTTGCATGATGAGTAGTTTGTTTGCTGCTACTATTTGTCATCTCCTTATGATCAGCATACCTTTTTATCCAATTAGCTGTCTGCACAAAACTCCATTTCTTCGTAACTAATCCCAACCACTTCAATAGGAAAAGTTAGTTCAAATGGTAAAATATTTAGATTTATTGAATAAATTTTTGGATTAACTCTTACGAATATAAAAAATCCTCCTTAAAATAGACCAACAATACTCAACTCCTAATAAAAAATAATCTGAACCACTTTTCGTGTGCAATTTTTACGTACAATGTTTAGGGGTGAAGCAAGGTGAAGTAATCTAATATATGTATGTCTACAAAATATTTAAAGAGGCAGAGGATCATGGTTTACAAAATAATAAGGCATAATGGATCGGGATTAGAATCAAAGCTTATTCATTAATAGTTATGGTTTGATTACCCCGGATTGAAACAGAAGGGAGACTGATGATTTCAAAATTACATAAAATAATAGGGAGTAGTATCGAGTTTATTCTATCAATCAATTGTGTGAGGAAAATAATAGACTCAGAATCAACATGCTCTAATACTATGTTAAATCTTTGTATCTAACTCAAAATTTTATGACAATAGATATGTAGATTTTTTACGCTTATAAATATGTCCACCGCCCTTGCAACTAGTGGTAATCTCAACACCCGTCATTTTTTGTAATGCTATTTTTCTTCAGCCGGGAGTTGCAACATTATAGACGTGACATTTTAATTACTCTTTACTTGAAAGCTGCGTGTGGTTACAGGTAACAGCTTCCGTGATAATTTTCTTTTGCTCTTCGGAGAAAAGAGAACAAAAAAGTTGTGAAAAGGCTTCGAAGTAAAGCAGTGAATAGGTAGTAACGAGGCACAGAAAAAGAAAATGGCGCAACAGTTGTGCAAGAGACGAACACGAAACTATTTTCAGATTTCCATAATTCTTCAAAGCAAGTGGCTGTTCCTATCGAGTGCGGATTCGGATAGGGATTACAATGGATGGCTGATCTCATGCTTAGGATTTAAGTATTGGTAGCAAAATGTAATGAATTCAGAAGCTAATTATGTTCGTGTGTACTCTTGCGTACAGTTATAGTTTAATCAAAATATTTTGAGTTCGAATATTAAAAATATAACCGCTCATAACTTAGATATGAAGAGCTTAGTAGTTTTTGTTATAGTGATTGTGATCGTCAAAGAACCTTGCTGTTTTCGATTGGTCATGAGAATGCTAGTATGATATAGAATGGGCTGATCATACGGTCATACAATCCTTCATTCGATAATACTGGAGGAAAAGTTTCACGCAAATTTCATTCCATTGGATTTTTCATTTCTTGAAAAAAATCATATTAAAAATGAAATGTTTAATTACTTCAAACTATAAAAAGAATTTCACCTACCAATTATATTAATATTTAAATTGAATATAAAAATTGAAAAGTTGTATGCAAGATACAAACTCCAAAACATCATTGCCATTAGCTTTTCCATGTTCGTGACGTCCAAACCTAAATGCATACAAGGGCTAACGCATTATTTATTACAATGTGATTTAACCAAGCAAAGGAGGCGTCCCAAACAAACAATTTAGCTGGAGGGTCTCTGTTGTTATGAACCGTGGATTCCTGCCAGGGTGTCGGTTGTTAATTAGATCTCCTTCTCCTTATTCTCTTATTAGAGTCTCTGGTATAATTAGCCACTCCACTATGAGTTGGAGGGCGATTTTTTTTTTTGAAAAAGGTAGAATATATTGATAAGAAAAGAATAAACACGTAATATGTACATGTATACAAAAGGGCAGCAACGGCACAGCCAAACGGAAAATTGTCAGAAAATTGTCAAAGGCAAATGAACCCAACGGAAAATTGTCAGAAAAATAGCAGAACAAATGAAAGCCATAAACAAGCAAAGTCCGACTAGATGATTAATCCATCAAGTTTTGAATAACCAAGGAGAGGTCTTGTCTGCAGTAGATTTCCCTGGAGGAAGACCAATTCTGCCATTCTGAAGCTCTCCTCAGGATAACCGTAATAAGAGACCCGGTGTTAGGAGAGGAGCCACGAAAAATGACATCATTTCTTAACAACCGAATGCTCCAAATCGTAGAGGCAAAGATGGAAAACCAAAGCATACAGACTTCTAACCGAGAAAATACTTGAAGAGTCAAATGCCCATTTGAGGCGGTCCTTGCCCATAGCCGAGGGGGAGAGGTTAAGGATAACCTAGTCAAGTGGAGTGAAACAAGGCAGCACTCAATCCCAAAAAGGCCTCCGCCACGAGAGATTCCAGAACCAGCATCCGTTCGAGAAGTAACTGCAATCTACTACCGAGGAGTTCTTCTGAGATGAAACCGAGAAGAGAGAGTGGAACCTGACCTTGAGCGGGAAATCACACGCCCAGATATCCTCCCAAAACCTGGTATCCCTGCCATCCGAGACCAGCATAGAGCAACCATCTCTAAGCTTGCAGGGATCACAGAGTCCTCTAAGGCAAGCTTGACAATAGCCATCTATACCCCAGACCGCGAGCCATGAAAAGGAATCTTCAAGATTAGAAAGGGGAGAGAGCGACTCTGGCCGAAACCATGGATCTCCAACACCACTTTGGCCCAGAGCATATCAAAATTATTGATAAAATGAAGGATCCTGGTATGAGAGCCATTGATAAGAACAGAGCATGAACCCCTCCGTACGCAGCATATAATCGACGAGCACCATTGTGAGCATTCCTTTGAGTAGTGGAGGGCTGATGTAATTGCTAACTCTTTTGATTCTACTGAGCAGCTTGCCATTGCGAGCATTCATTTGAGTGGTGTGTTTGGACATGATAGATTGATTTGGAAGCACTGCAAAGAAGGTATTTTTACAGTCAAAAGAGGTTACCATTTCCTCAAAAATAAACATGCTCTGGTGAGACAAGCTAACTCAAACTCTTTTTTGGACTCTCCTGGCCTTTGGAGGCAGCTCTAGAACTTGTTGCTTCCTCCTAAAGTCAAGAATTTTATTTGAAAGTTTGTTCATAATGGTGGTTCTACGGCCTCTAATCTGCATAGGAGAAATCTATCTAGTTCTCCTCTCTGTCAAGTGTGTTTTTGTTGCGATGAGTCTGTGTTACATATGTTATTTGGCTGCTCTCATGCTCGTGCTACTTAACACTGTAGTGCTCTAGGTTATTTGTTTGAACCTTCTCTGCATACTTCTTTTGCTTTATGGTTTAAGTATATTTTAGGTCTTTTCTCTTTCGCTGATATCTTCTTTCATTTGCTATACAATTGTGTTGGAGTTTGTGGTTATCTAGGAATAGATTCATTTTTAGGGTTCATGTACTGACCCTGTTGTAGCTGCTACGAAAGCTTCTCATCTCTGTTTGGAATTTTTGCAGTTAGCAGGTCCTACTCCGCGCTGCTTGGTCGAGGATCAGCAGAGACAAATTTCGTGGATGGCTCCAGATGATGGACTCCTGAAATTTAACTGTGACATTTCTTGGGTGGAAGCCTCTTTGCCCGCGGGAATTATTGCAGTTGCTAGAAACTACCGTGGCCAGATCGTTACTAGTCAGCATGATGTTATTCCAGCTCATTCGCTTTTGAATGCCGAACTTTTTGCGATATTCTTGGCAATTTTTTTGATCCAGAGGGATTTTGCCTGGAGTCCTACTTGTATTGAAACAGATTATGAGTGGGCTGATGTGATCAAAGGTGGACGTCTCTAGCTCGTCGGATGTCCATTTTGTCCTTTGCCGTGTACGAAGAGTGGTGGTGGTGGAAGGTGACGACTGCCAAGTGGAACACCCAACATATATCCAACTTTACTTAGCTAAATTGTTTGTTTTTTTAAAGACACTACCATATATTAAAGGGTAATAGGAGAATGCACCCAATAAGAATTATATACATCATAGGATAGAAAGTGACAGGTATGGCTATGTAAACCAAATCCCACTACCTAGATTATCTTTTGTCTTGGAACATTATTGCAGCTTTGAAATGTATATAATATTAATGCTGCTGATCAAATAGATTTATGATTGGATTTTCTTACCTTTTGAATCAATTCATGTGGGCCAGTCACTAGGCTAATATTTAATTTGAAATGTTTCCGGTGATATATTTAATTATAACCATCATTTTCTCAGATTGATGATATATTATGTAATATAATACTTCAAATATTAGAAATGTATTTGTACTAAAATTAGTTAAGGAGATATTTTTCGTTTCTTTGTAATCTAAATTTTTTCAATGTAAAATAAATCAAACCGCATCAAATTAATGATTGCTGAATAAGCTAATTGGATCACAGTACAATTTTGGATAAGCTAATTTAATGATTGCTGGAATATATCATATTAACAAGTAGTACTAAGTCCGTAATTTATATAATAAAGTTTGAGAATGATGTTTGCTTCCACTTGCGAGCAATTAACTTCAGGTGATCAAACGACATGGCACTGTCTTAGTGGGTTCTCCACTTTCTTAGTTTCTTTTATTATTATAACCTAATGAGGCGTCCTTAGGCTACTGGTTTCCAATGTGGGGTAAACTTAATCCATCATTGGCATTTTCCTATCCGTAATCACACTGTTAATATCTATTGATCGGGGGTAGTTACGTGGACGGATGGGTGTTAGAGGAGACTATGTATTTAGTTCGTGTCCGGCGGTACGAAAATTAATTAAGCGATTTTAATGTTAGGATAGGGGTTTATTCGGAGGCTTGGCGTCTGGTCATTGCGATGGGCCTCTCTTGGGAGGAGGACACGTCCAAGATCCTTCATCTAATCAAGGATGCAGCCCGAGGTTCATATCCGCCCTGGTGTTTCGATCCTCCTTGATTTACTCCTGCGTAGTGGTATTCTTGCCTTCTTGGTGTATAGCTGGTGTATTTTTGGTGTCACTTTGGTGACTGTTATAGATAGTGTTCATCTCCGCGTTGCTTATGATATGCATTATTTGTAACCTTGGTGAACTTTTGGTGAAATACAACTTTTACTTATAAAAAAAGGATAGGGGTTTGTTCATCGATGTATTCTTTTCCTACCACGAGTTTTTTCTCTAGGTTTTATCGTAATATAGTTTTACTGAAGTCGGCGGTCTCAATCTCGCGAGAAGGAAATTTGCACTATGTAAGTTGTAAATATAATTTATTAATAAATAAATTTTACTTATAAAAAATATCTATTTATTTGGCACTTAAAATGTGAAGTTTATTTCAAGTTAAACGAATTTCAATTAATATAAATTCAGATCCTAATTTCTGAGTGGAAAATGTCTAAAATTACAAGATCTGACATGCAAGACCAATAATCTAGGTCCTCTTTTAAAAATATAATAATTTGGGACAAAAAATTCTCCCCATAATTATCCATATCCATCATTGGCGTTTTCCTATCTGTAATTCCTTAGCCGCCAACTTTTGAAATTCTTATTGCAAAGTAATTATGTTGCTCGATAAACAAATAGGCACGTATTTGTTTTAGTTTATATTAACTAGTGGTTTAATTAATCTAGATTCGAATTGGGTGTGACTTTTGAAAGGTGATAAAAAAATTTCAACGAGTATTTAACATTGTTACGTTCCTAATGACTCAAACTCGAAACCTAGTTAAACTATAATAACTCTTTCTTCACCAGTTGATTGAAGTGCTTGATAGTAGTCACGTATTTGTTTAAGCGTAATGATTCGGGAAAAGTACTTTTGACATTAAATTACAGCAGATTTGTTGGATGAGGTTCCATAATGAACGATGAGAAGGACGTAGGCAGATTAGTGTCTACAAGCATATAGCTGGACCCTCTTAATCGAAAACTATTGTTGGAAATAAATAAATTAAGATAAATGGAAGGACAATGTCCGGCTGCAACGATCGATGTTGGAATATATAGTCACAGCTGCGTTCATGCAAAATGGAATATCAGCCAGATCAGCTTTGTTCCCCATGGGAAGAAGATCAACTTCCGTTAGAAAGGGATTCACCTCCTGAGATTTTGAAAAGCATTAATTTTTTAGAACACAGTACGATAAAAATTGTAACCTGTATTCGAAGGAGAGTTATTGTATATCATTTGCCTCGATAGAATCAGTAGGAACCCGATAGGTGGTGACTTACGTTATGGTTGATGTCAGTAGTTCGAGATGCTTATCCACTCATAAATTTGGTCGGTACAAAGTTATATGATTGCCCCAATTTTTCAGGAATAGTATTGAGAATTTTTTTTAATGAAAGGTACATTTTGCAAATTAATGAGACGGATCAGTACATTTTGATAAACTGCGGACTAAATTTTGTTTAAGTCAAAATATTATGAAGGGATTCTGTTCTTGGTTAGGAACTTGTTGGGTATGGAGTCTGAATGCGAGTGAAGCATTCGGACGGCTCGAGTGAAGAGTCGTGAGGATGGTCCGAGAGTTGATTGAAGTGATCTGGTGCTCGGGGACGTTCGGGAGGATCAATCGGATCAAGAAACGGAGCTGAAACGAAGAGATGAAGAAGCCAAGAAGAGGCAGCCTGGGCAACCCAGCGGGCTCCCAAAGGCCAGCAGTCGCCAGCCTCTTGCACTTCTCCCGAACCTGGCGAGTGCCGGACAGCCCGCTTCCAACTCCACACTTTAGCCAAAACGTGGACAAAAATGTCCCTCTCGACCCAATAACTCATCTAGGGTTGTTGCCTCTATAAATACCCATTCTTGGCCTCTTAGGTTGGTTGGAAAAAGTGTTTCCCACTTCTCCAAAGAGAAAGAGAGAAGAGGGAGGAAGGAGAAAGGCTCTCCAAGTGAAGGAGAGGCCAAGTGCCCACTCCTCTAAGTGAAGGAGGAGAAGGAGAAGAAGGTGTGAACCATAAAAGAAAGGGTTGTCCATGGCAAAAAGAGTGAGAAGGAAAGAGGAGAAGCTCTCCAAGTGAAGGAAAGTGGCCCATATCCTCCAAAGTTGCCCAACCCGAGTGAAGGGTTGTCTCCAAGTGAAGGAGATGGAGAAGAGGAAGAAGACCTACAAGTGAAGGAGGAGAAGAAGAATACCCAAGAAGAAGGGTTGCCTCCAAGTGAAAGAAGTGGAGAAGAAGAACTCCAAGTGAAGGGCAAACCCAAGAAGAAAGGTTAGCCACCCCGAGTGAAGAAGGTGGTGCTCTCCGAGTAAAGAGAGTTGTCCGACGTATGGGTAGAGCCTAAGTGAAGAGAGCTGTCCGACGTGTGGGTAGAGCCAAAGTGAAGGGCTTTGCCAAGAAGAAGGGTTAGCCACTCCGAGTGAAGGAGGTGGTGCTCTCCAAGTGAAGGAGAGTTTTCCCAAAGAGTGAGTAGAGTCCAAGCCTAGGGTTTTGCCAAGAGTGAGAGCTCATAAGCGTGTGGGTAGCCTATGGTGAGATGAGGAGGAGAGAGTGAGCCGAGTGAGGGCATCCATTATTATGAGAGCGAGTGAAGCTCGAGCGAAAAATAGTGGAATCTCTCCTGGCTTAAAAATCTCCGGATGTAGATCGTTGTGATCGAACCGGGTAACTAAATTTTTGTGTCCCTCCTTGTGCTTTCTTTGTGCTTTGTGCGTTGTGCTTCTCGTAGTTATCGTGGTTTGCTCGTATTTATTTTTGTTACATTGATTGGGCCCCCCGTAGGTGGAACGGAGAATTTTCGAACAACTGGTATCAGAGCCCGGGTTATGGCGTGGTGAGAGCAACCATAATGAGTGAAGTGGAGTCGCCCGTGGAGAAGTTCGACAACATGAAGGAAGAGTAGTGGAAGCTCCTAGACCAGATGGGGATGAGCGTGGTGTGCTTGTCCTTGTCTAGGAGTATGATGATCAAGGAGGGGACGTTGTATGCAACAAGGAACACACATGAGAGCATTGGCCTTGTAAGTGCGACGGAAGATGCATAGTGGTATTGTCGATTTGGCAATGTGTGTGAAAAGAAGATGAGGGTGCTATGCTCAAGAGGAATGCTACCAAGCTTGAAGATCGTAGTGTCGGTCTTCGTATTATGGTCTTGAAGAGCGGAAGAGAGTAAGCTTTTTAAGAGGTAGCAGTTTTTGAAAAGGTGAGAAATTTGAATTGGTCCAAGTGAGGAGACCGCCACCGGTGACATCCTTGGGTGGTTCGTGCTACAAGACCTCTATTGGTAAAAAGGATCTTGAGGTGTACTTGAGATCGAGAAAATGGCAGAGAGTACAATTTTCAAGAGTTCAAGAAGTACTATGAAGCGATGGGGAGTCGCAGGAAGAAGACAGTAGCTAGAAATCTCGAAGAAGATGGCATCGTGGAGAAGATGAACAAGACAACCAAGTGAGAGCCATGCGAGTGAAATGTGGCCTATCGAAGATGTTGAAGGCAGATAAAGTGAACACCGCTGCTTACTTGATCAATGGAGTACCATCAAGCCCTTCAGAGAGTGTGATACTGGAAGAGGCTTGAAGTGGGAAGGAGATTGATCTAACTCATCTTCATGTATTTGGTTGTGTGTCGTTTGTTCATGTTGATACAGATGAGAAGCGCAAGTAAGATGTCGAGTCCATGGAGAAGGACGATGGGAGCTTTGCTAATGATGTGGGTTCTAGCAATGAGATGGTCGAGCGAGACATCTCGAACTCGGGTGGGAGCAAAAATGTACTGAATGGCCAGGAGGTCAATGAGAAGAAGGTGAAACTAAGTTCCCCACCGTCAGTGGTTTCACAGCGGAGTTTCACAAATGAAGGTGGTTTATCGCAGTGGTTCTCGCTCGCCAACTACTATCTCTTGTCGATAGATGGTGAGCTTGGAGATTATGCAGAGGCGCAGCAGAGTAAGCATATGGCTAAGAGGATGCTTGCAAAGAGTGAGTGCCAACGAGACTTGCCTCTATAAATACCCATTCTTGGCCTCCTAAGAAGGTTGGCAAAAGTGTTGTCCACTTCTCCAAAGAGAAAGAGAGAAGAGGGACGAAGGAGAAAGGCTCTCCAAGTGAAGAAGAGGCCAAGTGCCCACTCCTCTAAATGAAGGAGGAGAAGGAGAAGAAGCTGTGAACCCCAAAAGAAAGGTTTGCCAAACCCTCCAAGAAGAGGAGGGTTGTCTGTGGCAAAGAGAGTGAGAGGAAAAGAGAAGAAGCTCTCCCAGTGAAGGAGAGTGGCCCATGTCCCCCAAAGTTGCCCAACCCGAATGAAGGGTTGTCTCCAAGTAAAGGAGATGGAGAAGAGGAAGAAGACCTCCAAGTGAAGGAGGAGAAGAAGAAGACCCAAGAAGAAGGGTTGCCTCCAAGTGAATGAGGGGGAGAAGAAGAACTCCAAGTGAAGGGCAAAACCAAGAAAAAGGGTTAGCCACCCCGAGTGAAGGAGGTGGTGCTCTCCGAATGAAGGAGAGTTGTCTGACGTGTGGGTAGAGCCCGAGTAAAGGGCCTTGCCAAGAAGAAGGGTTAGCCACTCCGAGTGAAGGAGGTGGTGCTCTCCGAGTGAAGGAGAGTTTGCCTGAAGAGTGGGTAGAGCCCAAGCCTAGGGTTTTGCCAAGTGTGAGAGCTCCCAAGAGTGTGGGTAGCCTATGGTGAGAAGAGGAGGAGAGAGTGAGCCGAGTGAAGCTCGAGCGAGAAAATAGTAAAATTTCTCCTGGCTTGGAAGCCCCCAGATGTAGATCGTTGTAGATCGAACCGGGTAACCAAAATTTTGTGTCCCTCCTTATATTTTTTTTGTACTTTTTGCATTGTACTTCTTGTAGTTATCATAGTTTGCTCTATGTGTTTTCTGTTGCATGCCATAAGAAGTGGGTAATTTCTGCAACAGCTCGTACCCCAATCAGGTGCGAAAATATTATGATAGGGATTGGATTCAGTGGGGACAAAACTTATCCCCACTGAAATGGATCAAAGTTTTGGACTTCCAGGCACGATTTTTGATGACTGTGAGATCTATAGACACGATTTTTAATAAAATCTAATGGTTCAAACGAAATCTCCTCTGTACGGACAATTTTTATGTTGTCTCCACTCAATCCAAAACCATTATGATGTGGTCCAGGAATGAATATGGAGAATCTCCATGTGATTTGGTCTCGGAAATTCAAGCTACTTTGAAATCCTTTGGGCCTACTTATCAAGACGCTGAGTGAGAACCAACGATTCTAATTCAGAGACCAAAAGTGATCGAAGAGATTAATCAATGTTTGAATCGGATAAAATTTTTGAATGTAATAAAGTTGTTTCAACAAATTTTAAAAAAAACTCGGATGTCAAACCTTTGAAAAAGTAACAATGTTAAATATTTGTTAGAAAATATTTCTCATTAACTCATTATTCAAAGATCATATTCGGCTCAAATCTTGATCGGTCAATCTAATAAATATCCAGATATCAAAAAGAGGTGCCATCAATAAATAAAAAAATCCTCACCATCATTCATGGAACCCACTTACTCTGTGTACCACGAGCACCATTCACAGACAAAGACGGGTATTAATTGTCTTTGATGGCCTCACCCAGAATTCATTTTATAAGGGAAACAAAAGTTTCGCATATTAAAACAAAAAAATTTACCTAATGGCAGGGTTTTCTAAGACTTGAAACGGAAGTCAGAGTTTCAGTTTGACGACCAAATTGTATGTGACCAGCTCGTCGGTCGGATGTCCGAGGTCGGAGTTTCTCAACATTATTTGTTTTTGAAATGTCTCTTTTCCCTCATTTTAAAAGTCCAACAATTCATCCACTTATTAAGATGACTAGTCATTTAATTTTATCCATATATATTGTGGCTTTTGCCAACAAATAATTAGATCAACTGGCGAGGGAATCGTTCTAACTTAACTAAATCTCGAGCTCAAATTCTTAGGAATGTATCGTCATTAAATATTTGTTGGGAGCTTGGGGATGCAACTTCAGCTGAGTCGGCAAAGTGGTATAAAAAATATTGTGCCTCTTCTTTTAGAAAAGAAAGATTGAACATTTTGAGTACAAATTTGAACTTGAGGCTAACAATTTTAATATATCTTATTTTACATTAACCTATTTGTAAAATTGATTGTTTATAAAAAAAAAATCTAGTAATATGTTTTACCATAAACGGACAAAGCCTCGTTTTTATTTTTATTGTTGTCTATACTCTTGGTATGTGGATAATAAAAAACTAACTTATTTAGATTCGTACTTTTAAAAAGTGACAGACATCTTCCAACGTACTTATTTCTCATAAGTTCAAGGAGTTGGCAAGTCTTACCCAAAGCAAACCATGCTTTTAGTAGGTAAAATTATATTGCTCCAATAATAAATGTGCATTTGAGCACTAATTTATTTCCCAAAGATAATCACATGTATATGTACTCTTATGCTAATTAGATAAGAACTATCTTACAAGTTAAGTTTCCTAAATTGGTGTCGGTAACAATTTTGCGCAATAATTTAAGTATAGTTGTAACGTCTCCTTGTCATACCACACAAAGCCTCTAACCGAGGTCTCATAGTGCCATATCCGACTCGCCTAGAAATGGTATCCCACCTCCTTAGTTAAAGGCTTTCAAATGCATGAATTAGCATCTTCTCTTTTTATGATGATGCTTCAGTTTTGTTTGCTCATAATTTTCCCAAATTTGAATGCCCTTCAACTTTACGTCCCACTTACAAAATATGGCATTTGGTGGACCAAAAATATTCAAGTTTTTGGTTCCCACATTGGTATCTGGGCACATGACAAATATAATTGATCGTATCTGCTTTATTTTGCATTGTCCAAAGGGTATCAGAAAGAAAGAAGAAAAAAACGCGTCGATCGTGATTCAATCAGGTTTAAAGATGTCGGCATTTGCTATTTATAATATGCGTCAAATTCGAACTATAATAATAGTAAATAATTATTTAGAGAATTTTGTAATCATTATGAGTTGAATATTTTACTTTTCAATTTTTTCTGACTCTTATTAGTTATTACATACAATCAGCGCAACACATACATATAGTAGTTTTGTCGTACCGTGCTAGACGATATAAAGCAGTGGTCAAAAGCACAAAAGAAATATTCACTAGTCAAAAGTGATTCAACTTCAAAAGATTGAATAAAGGAAGGCTAAAATGAATATTTTATCTGCTTATTTTTTTTGTTTCTGAAGGCAAAAGAAGGAGTGAACTATATTTTTATATATACGTCATAGGTGGAAGATAAAATTAAAAAGGAAATACGACACTACTTGATAACCCCAAAGATTATTTATTCCCGTGGTATAGTACTTGTTTTGGATTACTCGGCAACAAAATCCCAAAGTTATAGGAAAAATGGAACAAAGAGATAATACATTATATAAATCCCATCCACGCAAATGGCACAAGGTATCTATATTTAAAATTTTATATTCGTCTTGAATTTAAATTTTTTCGATAAATATCTTGAACTTAAATTATTTGATCTAGTAAGTGTTCAATTTCAACCTTAAATAATGTCGTCCTGCTGCAAAGAAATTGGCAACGAGCACTAATTAATCCAATATTATTACCATTTAATTTTATAATTTATAATATTATCTTTTTTTCTCCATTTTGATTATTATGTGCCATTCTTCACCTCTTTTTTCACTACCATTAGGAATGTCAATGAGCAGGATTTGGCTAAGATCCATAGGACCCTGATCCTTGCCCTCTGTTTTTAAGGTGGGTCCACATCATTGCCCTTATCCTCTTTAAAAAATAGGATCTCGGCAGGATATGTGTCTTAAAATACTGAACAGGATCAGCGTCAACCCGCGGGTCCATAATATTAAAAAAAAATTACGTGACAAAAATTGAACTTCATAATATTAATTCTAAATTGATATGTAATCGTATATCTATTGTATCAAACATTCTCCCACTATTATCAATTACAATTATTTAAACAAAGAGTAATTAAAATGTAATTTATTGACTTATAAGTGAATAGATAAATTTCTCTAGACAATAAAAAAAAGAAATAGACGTGATATATGAAAAATACATATTATACGTACATTTAAGAAAATAAAAAGAAGATTGCATTTAATTTTTTTTTGTCTATGTTGAACGAGTTAAAAGATTTTTACATTCGTAATAGATATGATACATAAATTTTTTGCACCATAATCATAAGAGATTCTCCTCTTCATCTTACAGCCTTCTTTTCCCATCCAAAGAAAAATCTTCACTTATTTTAATTATTCAAATAAATTTAAAAAAATGAATAGATTGATATATAGAGAAATTTGGGACACGATTCGCATGAATAACGAATGCAAAGAGTTTTGGGGTTTTTATAGAGGGTCTTTCGAGGTAGGCTAGAGGGTTTGAGAATTTTAGTGTATATATATATATATATTTTTTTTTTTTTTGAAAATTCTTGTAGGATCCGGGCAGAGTCCTATGGATCCATATCCATACCCTTATCCTTTTTGAAAATAAAGATCCGGACAGAATTCGGGTCTAGACCCGGTCAAAGTCAACGGGTCTTGAACCCGTCGGGTCCAAGACAGGGTAGACCCTCAGGATCTGGGTCAAATTACCATCCCTAACTACCATCCTCTATTCAAATTTAGTTGGTTACATTTTTTTTAATGAACATAAACTAAATTATATTTCTATTTCTCATAGAACTGAAAATGGTATTCATTTCCCTGCAAAATATATTCCAACTGTTTTCGACGAGTATGCTTAATCACAAAGTCCACTTTCAACCTGCCCAGAGTGACAAAGAATAAGATTATAGGAATTATCAAACAAATGAGAAAGAACCAAAAGATGGTAATTCTCATGGGCCTGGGACCGATGTGGAGGCCGAGTCAGTAACCAATAAGCAGTGGTGGTTAGAGAGAGAAGACAGAGAGTGCTGCCCCCCAGTTGGTAGACACATCACACACACTGACACACATATTAGCCTTATTTCGGTCTTGATTATCGGGTATCTAGACACTCATTCGTCGACTAATTTATATTCGAAATTGATTATACATAAAATTATCTCTATTTGCCGAGTTTGAACATTGAGATGTATTCTAACAAGTTCAACTTTTGAATTTTGACTATTAGTTGATCTACGTGTTTGACAAAATATCCGCATTAGGAATCTGATAACACGGGTGCACAATGGGGACCGCATCCGCTGCCTTGGGTCAATACCATTTCTTACAAGTCCCATTCCAGCCTACAACCTGCCCAGGCCTGGGTGTGTTGGATCAATCACAGGGAAAGTTCACCCACTCGCCCACTAAAACTTCCCTCGAATAAGTGTCCTTTTGTATGTCAATTTGGGCTCCAACTAGATGGCTGGCCAGGTGATTCACAAAGCGTCGCCCAATTGCGATTGGTACCTCTTCTACAGCCAATTGTTTAGTGCTCCAATCACAGATCCAATGATGTATCATCATAGCAACATTAAGTGATTGTTTGGTTCCCACCTGGAATGCAAACCGGAGATTGATTCCAGTTCATACCAACATACAACTTGGACGCCAAATGGCCAATGACTTAATGAGTTTTTCTCGGCACGCGCTGAACGGATAGAAAACGGGTGTTGTTCGGCGTAAGATCGGTTCGCCGTAAAGCAGGTGCAGCACCATAACCCAATTGGTGTTCATACATTAAGCATGCTACGAATTAGATCCTTACTAAACTGTGTAAATGCACATGAAGGGTGTTTGAGAATCTTGTGCATGATGTTAAACGCAGCAGCAACGATGTGGCAATTGGCACCATCAAGTTTAGGAGCATACAATAAGACATGGTTTATCCATGAACAATCACCAGGACTCTAACAAATCACCACAATTTCCTCGCAACAGAATGGTTCACCGAAATTAACCTTACTGGCAATTAACACTAACCAATTAACACTAACCTTCACGGTATTTAACAATATAAACTTAATGGTAATTCCATAATTGTCTACATAGATATTGAGAGGCAGCATCACGAATCTCTACATAAGTTTAAGTACAATGGGGTGGCTTTGCCTCCGATGGCATCAACGATCAACCAGCAACAACTACTTTCCCCTGCAGCAATCCATAACCATAACCGTAAGCACGGATTCATGTACGTCGATGAGCATTCACACATGGGCTGAGAGAGAGAATTTAGCTTCAAGCGACTTACGTGTTCATCATGAGAGTTATGTTGTCCCCTTTGAGAAGGATCCTACCTGAAAAACATGAATTACAAACTTAGAACATCTGCCAGATGGAGCTACATGCAATCACATAAATCCAAGGTTCCGGTAAAGTGATTACCTAAAGACTTCCTTGTTTTTTTCTTAATACTGACTTCCTCAGCGTCTTCCAAGACAAGGTTCATGTACTCGTCAAAGCCCTGTAAACAAAAATGAAACAGAATGATCAGTCTATTAACTAAATAATCGCCAGCTGAGTTGACAACCAACCCTAACACTAAAGGGAAATCTATCAGTGTTTCCACAACCGCTAGCATATTCCATCCAGTAATGACCAACATAAATTGAAATGATTGCTGATAAAGTGAATAGGATGGATGCAGTTTACATCTGTGGGACTTGTTCATCCCTAAAGCAATCAAGTTGGTGCTGAAGGGAGAGATGAAAAGTCCCAAGCCGTACTTGGAATGAGCAGATAGAAGAGCAATACATCACAAAATATTGAATGCAAATAACATTTGGAAGAGGAACAGATGAAACATGTTCATTTGGTACAATGTAAACTAAAAATTGATGAAACGTGGTACGAATGTAAAGAAGAAATATCGTAGCAGCATACACCGCTTTCAAGAGAGAAAATTTTGTATGGATTTTGCAAGAGAGCAACCTCAAATGCTGGCAGCCTAGAACTTACTCCAATGCCAACATGTGAATGCGATACACGAACATAATAAGGCAATCACTGGTAGAGGCCAATGCATAATTCCTAACAGTTGAAAAAAAATGATTGCGGCAAAGTTTATTCAAAATAATTGAGTACAACTTATCTTACATCCGATTAGAATATTGAATGATAAATCAATGCCATAACCAAGTGGCAATACAAGAAGAATAGCAAGGTAGGGAGTAAAACTAGAGTCAACAGTGAGAAGATTAAAAAGCACAAAACAGTTAATTCAAAATCATGATGATTCCGGTTACGTCAATCACTATAAAGTGAAGCCAAAACTTGCATTTTGATGGCAACCAGTGTAAAGAGTGGAACTAGTTTACCAATAATCAACAGTCAGATTCCAACAACAAAATTATAAACAGCCAGAGAACCAAAGTTTTTGTTCTCCCAGATTAACTTGATTCAAAGTTCAAACTTATGACGGCAACAAAGAAGAAAAATAAGGAATTCTTTCTGGAAAGGACCACTGTATTTCCCGCAACAAGTAAATCAGAAGAATGTCACTTCAGTTAACCGTTCTAGAAAGTGCAAGTTGCCCTGTATGATGCTACGTTGTATATTTTGAGAGAAGGAACCGAGGCTGAAAACAAAAAACTGGAATTCCAGTGGCTCATATAAACCGGGAGCTTACTCACATAACAAGAAGAACTGAAATGAACACAAGAAAGCAAAACGAAGGAAGCACCCCACTCGAATGACGGGTGAAACTATTTTTTTTATATATCAACATGTTCAACAACTTCTCAGACAGTCAGCAGAGCAGCACATCCCTCCAAACTCTGGGATTCCAAAACGTTCAAACATTGCAACTACAAATTATTCTAATCAAAATCTCGAGAAGAATATTATAAAGCAACAAAGTCCCAACACACTAACACCAAAACGAAGAAGCAAGTAGCCCCGACAAAAGAACTTACAATGATGCGGCCCTCGATCCTCAAATCCTTCTGCTCGAAAAGCCAAATCTGGATACGCGCTTTCTGCCCCGACACAAAACAAACACAAACAAAATCCATAACGTTACACAAAAACACACACTAACAAATAAGACCAAACATTAGTTCCTGATATTACTCACACTTTGAAGGAACCTGAAGATGAGATTCTGAAATTCCACGTGGACCCAGAAAAAATAAAGCAAAGTGAACAGGAGTTAGGATATGCAATTACAAGAGCATAAAACCCTAAAAACAGATATTTAAAAAACAAAATTGAAAACTCACAATGGGTTGGGTCATAATCCGTTGCACTTTGGTGCTAGCCATGGCTTCGAATCTATTGGGTTCTTCTTAGTTTTCCTTCTTTCTGGAAGATGCGTGAGAGAGAGAGAGAGAAGAGAGAGAGAGAGAGGCGTTAAACCCTAGATAGAGATTGTGAAGAAAGAGCAAGAAGCGCGGGAGGGAGAGGGGAAAGGGAGTAGAGATTGCTGGATATTTGATTTGGGCTGTGGGCCTATCCGTGGGAGAAGCCCACGACCTGGATAAGTGTTTGTTGGGCTTCGGGACGATAAACTTGAACCTAGACATCATCACTATTCCAATTAATCCTCTAATTAGTGTTACGGCTTAAGGTTAGTAACATGAGTTTCTATATCTTTATAATTATTTTTTATTTTTTGAAAGGTAAATCTTATATCAACTACACCTTTACTTGGGTTTCATGTTTGAGTTTGAACCCAAAATTTTTGTCAAATCTTCTACACCTTGTACTATTAGGCTAAATACTCTTTGGTATATACCATTTATAATTATAAGAACATGAGTGCACTAAACTTCGAAAAAAAAATTTTAAGAATTATCTTCGAAACATTTCAGCAAATAGTTATTGCTTTTCTTTTTATTTTATGGTCTTTCAATTTATTTTCCTTAAAAACTATTGAATTCTAACTTTACAAATGAAAAAATATATATGAGAACCGATTTATAAGTAAAAGTTCAAGAAGTACATCATAATAAATTTAGATATTTTTTAAATTTCTATATTTAGGGTTCAACACCATCAACTCTATTATATTAAAGAGAGAGAGTGTCATTTCTATTCGTAAAGTTTAAATCAGAACATTTTTAACTTTAATCAACTCTTATTCCTATTAGTTCAATTTGAGTACAATAATCATTGCATGGGAAACTAACTTCTCGTATAAAACAAGGTAACCCAACTTCCATACAAGCCCTCGAGCATGAAAAAATGTTATCTATTGAATTTCCAAACACAATAAAATATTTTATTTTTCAGAACAATAACTTGATAAATCTTTTTCCCTAAATTATTATTTGGAGAAGATTATTTCTGCAGAACAAACGAAACCCTAACATTAACATGTTTAATCAACATATAACTACAAATATCACACACACTCCTCTATAACTACAAATAACTATTCGGAGATCCTAAGCTCTATTACAAATTTGGGATTGGTACATTGTACTACTGGGTGCTAACCTGGCTAGCAACTGTACAAGATCTTTCGTTTTTGGTAGGCAGCTTCCAACTGGAAAAAGCCACAACTCAATCAACCAAAAGACCAAGAGAATGGCAGAAGCCAGGTTGTTATTCCCCGGTGATCATGCATGATTGGAACGGAACCCTCCTGATTTCCACGAACGACGAGTACTCCTTGCTCATCCGCTGTTTCCAGGGTTCGCCGTCCATTTGCATGTATGAGTCTTTCCATTCCCCGCCTCGTATTTCCAGTCGGATCGCGGCGGCCTGGAAGGTATCAGTAGCAGTTGCAGAACGCATTAAGAACAATGTGTAAAGACCAGAACAGGTTCCGGACGGACCAATGACTTGAAGCAATGCACGAAAACTACTACACGGATGTTTGTCAGAACACTTGCATCTTAAAACCAGACACTCGCTTATACCACAAAGGGCAGTAGGTTTAGCTAGACTCAACTCGGCAGAAGAACATCATCGTGCAAACTAAAAGATAAGGTAACTTCGGGGATAAAAAGAGTAGTAAGTTTTGTTTGTTAGTTTAATTTTGGGGCAGAAAAAACATTCATACCTGGGCTATGTGCTTGGCTGATATGAGCTCCACCATGACGAATGACGCATGCCACCCTTGCTTCAAGCCAAAAATTTCTAGAAGACCATCATCAACATGCGCCTCGACGAAACCCCTCTGAAAATATATTCCAAGTCAGGAAGAAAAAAGGAAAGGAAAAGCCATATCTCACGGATTATTTTGATAAGTTTTATGTTCACAATAAGCAATAACAGGCGCGGTTCATTGTCAATCACATTATATCAGAGGAGGAAATCTGACGAATTCAAGTTCATTAGTATGAAAAAACATCACACTGCACTGCACCGTCAAATAGTTATATCGTACCTTCTCCATATATTCTGGAGTAGGAGTACCCCAAGGATTTCTTCCACTCCCATAACTGTGCAGATTCAGAACAACAATAGCCCGCACACTAGCAAAAGAACAAAAACCGATAAGATTGTGAAAGGGTAGAAAAGTTTATTTACTAATTAAACAACTTCATTCTAGGTAACTTCAACAAGGCAAAGAGACCAGTAACTAGAAATAGAAAGATTTGGGTCAGAAAGTCCAAGTAGAGCATAGAACATGCTATCATCTAACTTTCAAAGATCATAACACAAAACCATCAATCCTAAAATTGTACCTAGTAGGGACTGGAACCTGCTCCCATTCCGAACAATTGACCTTCTTGATATGCAACCTTAGAATATTCTTGAGTCCCCTGCATTAAGAAGGTTTACCATCATTTCACAATCATATTGTAGCAAGAAAGCAAAAGCATGAATTAGGGATGAGGAATGGAAAGACTTATTTACAATATTAATGGTTTCGAAGTTAAGCAACTTCCACACATCAAGGTTCTATCCAAGGCGTTTGAATGAAGAGACTTATTTACAAAACGCGTACAACAAAAAAATGGTCTAAAGATCTCTAACCTTAAACTTGGATCAGACATGCAAGGAGTCAAGAACCAACCTTGAGTGCAACTATAACCAGAGTAGATGATCTGTGAAACGAAAAAAAGAATTATGATTCAAGAGTAATTACTGCATAGTATAAATCAGTTTATATGTTGAGGACAGGGAAATGAAGATTTTAAGAGAGCAGAAGAATATTACAGGAAGTAGAGTCTACTAAGCTACTTCACACCTTAACGCTAATCAATCATTAAAAGGAAAGTGAAACAAAGATGTACTATAGGCAACATTTACGAACTCATCTCTGTTGGAAGCAACAACTTTCCACATTATTGCACGCTCATCCTTTTCAAATGAGATCTTGCACATGAATCTGAAATATTGAGATCTTGTGCATTAATTAAAAATACCTTATTTGCAATAGGACCTTGGGCAAGATAAGGTTTCTCATTACGAAGATGATGGAATCCATAGGCGACTTGCGCATCCATTCCTAAAGAATGAACAATGCAGTTAAACTCCCTCTAATCAGCTAGATGTATTACAAAAAAGAACCTGAAAATGCTACTTGATATGGAAATCCTGCAAACTAAATTGGCCAAAAGAATTAGGCGTAAAAACAGCACATAACTGCTGCAATGGATGCAAGAGGTCTCAATGTTTAACAATACGGGTGATGCTTGATCCGCAACTTAAAAAAGGTAGAACGACCCAAAATCTGTAGGCATGAGATTCAAAATGAAGAACGAAGAAAAAATTTTCGACCGGCGTTTTAATGGCAACCTTGCAACCACATGACATCAAAAGGACTTTGGTTAGTCTGAGAATCATCATAGTGTCGGTATTTAGTTTTAGAACACTCATATGGGGAAAAGCTAATGAACCGTGACTTGGGTTCCTAGACAATTTTCTAACCCCTGTTTAATGCGAAGTGTCTGCAATTACATCTGGTACTAGAAATGAATGCTTTCCTCACCTATGCTGAAGTAGTTATAGAACACTCCTTCGTAGCTCTTCATTTTTTCAGGTAGCTGCCCTTCAATTTCCATACCCTGCAAAGAGAAAAAAAATGACAGATACAGAATCAGATTCGTCATACTACTTCCAGACACCCAACGACACGTGCTCACATGGGCACTTACGGGTGACACACATATGTAAGCTAAGTTATTGTTCTAATAATTAAATTAAGCACATAGTAGCTGATTAAACGAAATCAATGTTCTGAACAAAGAAAATGTCTGACCTCATGAAGTGCATGCTCCTCTGTAACTTTCAGAGAATGAGGTGGATCAACAACTTCACCAGAAGGAATTGAGACCAAAACCTGCCAGCTACATCAAGAAAGAGATTGTTAACACCACTGTCGGTTTAATAAAACAATTTAAGCAGAAAATGGCTGCAATACAATGAGTCACTATGAGAAAAAAGATTCGACGAAGGAGGCCCGCACTAGATTTCCTAGTACACAAAAGGGCAGTTCAATCTGACAACAAAAATCAAGATCTTCACCATTCAAAGCAACACCAGGTAATAATATTGGCTGATGAACATGTGAAATGATGCAACAAAATTTCTATGTTAGTGCGGATGACACAAAGGAAACTGACATACACTGTCAATCCAAACCGCAGTTTACCCCAAGTTCACGTGTAAGAAGAGACGAGAAAGAGGTACATAAAAACAGAAAGAAATTCAAACAATTAGAAGTAACTTGAAGTTTGGTATAATCTGCTTTTCTCAGTTTTTCCCTTATTATTTGGCTATACTTTGCTTGGCTAGTAGACTGTTACTCCAAACAGTACCTTCTCCATTCTTTAAGTTACATGGGTTAAAAAGGTCCGTCTTTCTTTGCCAATGAGAATCCGCAATTTATCAATATCTGGTAAAAGTTTATCACAAGCATAATGAAACAGGACGAAAGCATCTATACGACCAACAATAGTAACTTCGTGAAGGAAGGTATCAGTAAGCACGCAGAGGCACTAGACCCTTAAAAAACCCACCACATAGACGATCTCGTGTTAAACCTATTTCAAATTAGGATAAACCTTTATTTTACCTGTCCAAACGGCAAACCGGAGCTGAGATAGCCTTATTAAGCGACCTTTTAATAGCAGATTTCCAGGCAAAGGGAAATGAGCCACCCTGAAGGAAAACCACACAAAGAGCGACTAAACAGATCAATTCAGAACGGTGGGAAAAAATTACAAAATTTTGACAACAGGAAGAAGCAAGCAAGCTTACCCAACCAAAGCTCCTCGAAAGGTCATTGCCAGTACCGAGCGGTATAATCCCTACCGGAGGCACAGGCTCTCGGCCCTCCTTGTGAAGCTCGGAAAGAGCTCCAAGCACCCAACCAACTGTACCATCACCTCCTGCAACCTGCAAAGTGATCGCCCAACAAACTTTGGCATCTCAACCAAGCCCTAAAAACCAATGAATACATTCATCAGGACCCTAATCCAGAACAGTAGCATCACTAAGCATACCATAATCCTCAACTTCTGACGAGTTTCTTTCGCACATAAATCGCCAAGCTCGACAAACTTATCCAAACATCCCAATCCGAACTGCACAAACTGATGCGGCTTCACAGTTGTCAAGTCCAAAACCTGCAAAACCCAAATACTCATCAACAAAAAAACCAACTTTTTAAGGAAAAAAGTAAAAAAAAACACAATATTACTTAAGATATCCAAAACTGTTCGTAAGCCATAGCACCAAAAAGGCAAAAAAATATATAGAAAAGGTCCCACTCTTACTTCAAATCGTCCCATTAATTCTCTACTCCATCTCACTTCCAAATTTTTTTAAAATTTATTTATTTATCTGACAAAAAAAATAGAATCCCAGTTGGCAACTCTCTAGACGAGCACGTTAGCTAAATTAATCTACATGAAGACCATACAAAAACACACTCTTTCAACTATATACATATATATTAATACATAGAGACTAAAAGAGAAGAAATTACGAAATAAAAAAAAAACCAAAATTTCAAAAAAAGATTGTTTTTTTTCATTTGGGTTCTCACTTGTTCCTCTCCCATGAGCTGCGTCAACCGGTCCCTGAGCTCTGGCCCGTGGCGCCCGCCGCTCTTCGAATTGACGAAGACGACAATGGGGCACTCCGGCGGGTCCTCGTCGATGAGGACCCCGCTCCGGTTCTCGTTGACGTCTTTCAGGTAGTTCTGGACGCCGGCGGCGGGGTCGCCGGCGGCGATGGACTCGCGGATGGCCACCCGGAGGTGCCTCGGGACGGTCAGCTTCCGGCGGAGATCGTCCTTGTCGATGCGGACACCGGAGAGGCCGCACCCGCGGATCGAGTCGATGACCGAGGACCTTGCCCCGACTATCCTCACCGTGGAGTCCCCACCCTGCGTGCTCGGCGAGTCCATGTCGTAACGTAAGTACGAGGGTAGTTTGGTCTTTTTCTCGTTTTTCTTTTTCTTCCTTCCCAAGCCAATGAAGGAGAGGGAAGGGCGCGGCGGGAGAGAGGGAATAAACCGGGGCGGGTATAATGATTAGTTTCTAGAGAGAGAGAGAGAGAGAGAGGAGAGAGAACGATGACGCGGGTTTGAAAGGTTGAAGAAGGTGAGGGAGAGAGAGAATGGGGTAAGTGGAGGTGTCGGTGGGGACCACTTTGAGGGAATTTTAAATACATACGGCCAATCGCTTGGAGACAAGGCGTTTTCATGTTATGATAGGCGTCAGAATTTGATTTTTTTTTTAGTTTTTGATATTTGGAACCCAATATTTTGAATAGTATGTTTTATATCCTTAAAATTTGAATGAAAATTTTGGAAAATAATTTGAATTTTAACAATTTTAGATTTTGGGGTACGTACAAGTGTCTCAGTCTAAGAATCATGACCAAATGAATGCTCCAAAGAATTATTTCTTATGTATGACAGTCGATTAATATCCATTTATTTATTTTAATATTGTATCAATCTGGTGATTTGGTGGTCCTTTGAATAATTTTTTATACTTCTTTAGATCTAACTATTTTAATATTATATTAAAATTTTTGCATCTATCTAAATTTTAAGGATATTATTTGATAAACTTTTTCATAATTTTAAAAAATGCGGTCCAATCGGTGGTTCAACTGGTCAGACCACAAATCATCTATGGCACCGGCCCATTTTTAAGGCATGAAACATGGTCTGTACTAACCGCCCAAAATTCGGTTGAACCGGACAGTTCGCATGTTTTTCTCACCCAAAAAAATCCAGTTTATACGGGCAAAATTGGAAAACTGGGCCGACCTTTTTCCCCCAAATTCCTAAAACCCTTGAGCATTTATCCCCACATATGGGCACCAAATCGACCCCCCTCGCTCCCTCCACCGGCCAAGTTAACACTAAGTTCTCATAGCAGCCATGGACACTGAGTTTGGCAAAGCAATTGAAAGAAAGAAGTCATGAAGCCATCCCGAAGAAGAAGATGGTTCATTTTAAAGAAATAAATCTGAAGAGAAAAAACAGAGATAAATTGTGTGTATGAAGAGGAGGAGAAAGTGTGGTTTGGAACTTGATTATTGACATGGACGAAGGGAAAGAGAAGGTGGGTTGAGATTTTTTGGGGAGTGGAGGCCAAAAGAAAAAGTTGCAGCAATTGTAGGTTGAGGTTTTTCTTTTTTTTAGGGAAAAAGTGGCGCGAAGCCTATATTAAAAAATATATTACAAGCAAAAAGTACGAAAGCGAAGCAGAAATACAGACACAAGACACAAAATCCAAGTAAAAAATGAGAGCCACTCTGATGACAGCAAGGTGGCACAGGGGGGAGCGATGGGTGGTCGAATAGAGCACAAAGGCCGACGACCGGGGCGGAGTTATGCCGAAGCAAGCTTCGGCCAATAACCTCAAGACATCGTCAAGAGGGCATCTGAATGCAAAACACTCAGATGAGAGTCAAGGTCGACGTAAATCGACCAAGACAAGGTTCTCCACCCGCAATCATCGGACAAGTTGCTAGGATTTTCGTGGGGAGTGCAGGTAAGAAGGAAAAGTTTCAAGGAGTATGCTTTGAAAGTGGAGGGGATAAGGAAAAGTTGGAAAAATAAAATAATAAATAAATTATAGTTCGACCGATGGTCCAACCTATCAGACCAGTTGATCCGGAGGACGGGAGAAATCTCGGGTCGGCCTTCGGGTAGTTTTTTAAAACCATGAACTTTTTACCATTTAATGATGCACAGTTATTCTTTCATTTTTAATGTGTGTTTTTTCCGAAAGACTAATCTGAATTTGACAGAAAATACTAAAAAGGCTGTGAATCTCGGGGCCTTGGGCAAAACACAACCCCTTGAAAATTGGATTCAGTGGGGACTACTTAGTGGATGTCCCCACAGAAGAGACTGATTCTGGGCCGTTCAATTTGATAATTTTAATCCTTCCTTGATCTAATGGACTAAAATCATTGAGGGCATTATTGGTTTTTAACATTCAAGTTGTCTGTGTAAGCTTCCCGCCCAGCCTAGTACCTGTAACCCACGAATTCCCAAAATCGTAGCCCTCTTCATCTTCCAATTTAAAAAAACCCATTACCCACGAAGTCCCAAAAACTGTAGCCCTCTTCATCTTCCAATTTGAAAAAACTCATTACCCATGAAGTCCTAAAAACCGTAGCCTTCTTCTCCTCTAAGAGTAAGCCCTCGACAGTACCTGAGAGAACCCGTCTGACCACATCTAGCCGAGGAAGCCATCGGCGACACCTGTTGAAATCTATTAGGCATAACTCCTGTCTCCCGAGGAAGCCATCGGTGGCCCATTGGAAAAAAATCATCGACGGCACGTGGAAAGAGCCTACCAACTACTTCGACCCTTCACCTGTTAGCCCTAACCCCTTGCGACTCAAAACTGGTAAATTAATAAGTTTCGACCTCCACATTGATCTCTTTCTGCTGACCTTGGTAAGTTAATCAGTTTCCCCCTTCCCTAACTCTTTTTGGTTACTGACCCCTTGATTATGTTGTTAAAGTGGTTACTTCTTGGTGCAATAGGTTGAAGGAGGCTATTCTGTGGAATAGGAATAGTATCTCTGTAAAGAGATTGTTGACAAGAGGAGGAATAACACAGTGTAAATTTTCAACTTCTTTTTGTTTGTGTTCTTGTACTGTTATTGTTGTTATTTCTCTTTTTTGTGTTATCTAAATTATTTACTTATTTTTGAAGTGGAAGAAAGGAACAAGTCAAGATGAAGCGGAAGGCGGAGGGAAGGCGGAGCGAAGACAATAAGAAGTCAGGGAAAAAGGTACTAATTATCTCATCACATTTGTACATGTATGATCCAAATTCCATAAATGTGTAACCTTGAATTTGCCAAAGTTTGGAAGAGTTTCGACCTTGTTTTTTGTTTGAATTCTATTTAGATGAAGGAAGGCTCATTGTTGAAAGATGATAAGAAGGCCGCTGAAAAGGAAAAGGTATTAATTTCTCTTTTTTTGTAGTATGTTTTGATGTACCCTCTTTTAGATGAAGGAAGACTCATTTATTTATATTTGCATATATATATATTTGTTTGCATGTGAAGTGATTTTGGTGTGGATGTGAATTGATATCGATTTGGATGTTAATTTGATAATGGTTTGAATGTGATTCGGTCAAAGTATATTGTCTTGCATGTATTATAATATCGGTTTGAATGTGTTCTGATATTAGTTTTCGAGTATTCTAATATTTGTTTCAACGTGTTCTGATATTGGTTTTAACGTGTTCTGATATTAGTTTCAACGTATTCTGACATTGGTTTGTATGCGTTCTGAAAATGTACTAATTCCCCTCTTTTTTGTAGTATATTTTGATGTACCCCCTTTTAGATGAAGGAAGGCTCATTTATTTATATTTATTTATATTTATATTTATATTTATTTGCATGTAAAGTGATTTTGGTGTGGATGTGAGTTGATATCAATTTGGACGTTAATTTGATAATGGTTTGGTTGTAAAGTTATTCTGGTTTCAAAGTGCATTGATACTGGTCTGAATATTAGTTGATACTGGTTTAGTTTTGAATCGATATTTGTTTGTATGTTATTGGCTACAGTAATTAAATTTATTCTTGACAATCGTTGTTATATGTGTTTCTTGTCAGACGGTAAAATTATTCTGCCAGCCTAAAAAATTAATCAGTGTGAACGAGTTTTTGAATCAAAAAGCTTCTGATGGTTCCAAGGTGGAACGAAGGGGGTATACAAGAATGGCTGGTTTTGGTATATTTTTGGAGTTGGTTGTAGATGATCCTTCTCCGGACGTCGTGTGCCCAAATGGTTCTTCAAATCAATAGGAAGAAACCCAAGCTTTTCTGCTCCTCCAACTACCTTTGCCATCAGTTCATAAGAAGACTTGAGCGGAATGCCAAAATCATTGTTTATTCTAGCAATTTGTTGCTACATTGAATTGACTCTCCTGTTGAATCTTAGCATGTAAGCTAACTCTCTGCCGAGAAGATCATGGTTATGTTGTACATCCCACTCCTTTATGAAATAAAATGATTTCTCAGCTGAAAGGTGGAATCTGATCAGTGCCCCACACCCTGTTCTTTTCTCCCTTCGTGAATATTTCCGAGCAGTTTTATTTTTAGGGACTTCACATGTCCTACGAACGCCCTCCTTGTTGCAAAGATATCTGATATTGTATATCTCTGCAGTCTTTTCACCATTGATTTTTTTAGGCTTTTGATAATCTTTTTGCACACTAAATTCTTTTCTGTGGGCATAAGAAAGTTAGAAGTTTAGAGTCTCATCCACCGTTTGAAATTATATTGTAGACCACCATTCTCTTTTTTCCATTTTCTCAAGTATTTTCCTTGATGTGGTCATTGTTGGTGTCACTGCAAAATCGACACGAATAAAGAAAATATTTAAAAATAATTTTCAAAAATATACATTAAAGCCAAGATCACGAAACAAGAAAACTAATATCACAACAGATTCAAACCAATATCAGAACTCGTCCAAACTAATATCAGAGCACATACAAACCAATATCACCACACAAGGAAACCAATATCAGAAAACATGCAAACCAATATCAGAAAACATGCAAACCAATATCACAACATAAGCAAACCAATATCATAACACGTCCAAACCAATATCAGAACCCCTTCAATCCAATATCATTACTCGTTCAAACTAATATCACAACACTAGAAAACCAATATCACAATATAAGCAAACCAATATCAGAAAATATCCAAATCAATATCATAACACATCCAAACCAATATCACAATACTTTCAAACTAATATCACAACATAAGCAAACCAATATCAAGACAGATGAAAATTGATATCTTTCCAAATTCAAACCAATATCAGAACACATATAAACCAATATCAAAGCAAATCCAAACCAATATCAGAACACAACCACACCAATATAAGAACCAAAGCAAACCAATATCAGAATTTATCCAAACCAATATAAGAAAATATCCAAACCAGTAACAGAACACCTGCAAACTAATGTCATAACACAAAAAAACTAATATCACAACATAAGCAAAACTAATATCAGAACACATTCAAACCTATGCCATAACATAAGAACACTAATATCACAGCACAAGCAAACAAATATCAAGACAGACGAAAATCTGTATCTTGCAAAAGAATATCAGAGCAAATCAAAACCAATGTCAGACCTTCTATTCCATCACCGTTTTGATTATCACTTAAATACATCTCTTGGGTATCTTGGTTTACAGTTGTTCCACTAACATGCATTTCATTATTTAAAATTTCACCGGTGGTGGTCCTTGCCGGTGTTTCTGCAAAATCAATAACAACAGAGCAAATGTAACTAAAAGAATATGAATATGCAAACCAAACTCGAACCCCACTGCTTAAAAAGCTTTTGAACTTAAAATTTTCTATGAAATAAATAACTAGTATTTACCTCTAATTAACGAGATGTCATTTGTTTCACCAGCCAAGCATTCATCTTCATTTTCTCGACTTACGTTTGCTGAAGTCATAGACGGAAGCTTTGGTCCGAATGGTTTAATGCAACTTCGGAAGTGATAGCTAAAACTCAATTGGAATGGTAGAGAGGTGATAGTTGAGGTTAAGTGCAATTGAAAACGGAAACAGAGTGGGAGACGAAAGGTTGAAGGTGCATTCGCTGGCTGCGTTGGTTTAGTCATTATTGGATCTGCGGCGGTGATAGACCAAACATCCCAGCTTTGGTTTTGTCGAAATGTTGTCAGCCGAAATTAATTTCCTCTACTAAACCATTTTCATTAACCTATTAGATTATTTATGATTTTTCACTAATACCCCTGATCATATTTTTACTCTCTTTGATCCATTTCAGTGGGAACAATCCTTGTCCCCACGTAATCCGCCTCCAACCCCGTGCCTAATATTCATTTAAAATCTTTTCTAGTTCCATTCGGATCTATGAAAAAGTGGAACAACAATTTCGATTTTTGTAAATAGCAAGATTCTCTCACCTTTTTAACTTTATCTAGCTTTATGTTCCATCTGTTAATCTCCATTCCGCTTAAACTTCTGTCGGACAAATTTAGAAGCTTTTCCTCCATATTCGTCACTTTAGCATCTTGTCAGAACAAAACAACAGATAAATGCAGATTAACAAATTTGGTGACACATGGTGTGCACATATATCCCAAACTCTCCTGAAGTATTAGTTACTAGTCAATTCCTTTGCCAAAAACTACCATTATATTCGTTTAAATGTAACAATGTGAACATATAACTATATTTCAAGGTAGGTTTTTCATACAACTTCACCGCACTTGTAACTAACAATGATAATCTCAATACGCTTAGTCAAACAAAGTCTATTAGAGTGTAATTGCATGGTCTTTAATTTTGGCGACATACCATGAAAAGAATATCATGCAAACAACAATAGACAAACAATAAATCTCATGTTAGAATATCCAAAATTATTAAATCAACAAAATTTTTACTTTTTTAAGAAACAATTATAAAAATTTTACACTTTTAAACAAACCGATCCCAATCCACCATCACATCCGGACATTAATGATCTAGAGCTATAACTTGCAGCAGGCTGGGTCCTGGTCTTGGCCTTAACTATCTTATTTAATTACCATAGTTTTAAAAAATATGGTCCGACCGGTCAGACCGTAAATCATTCAGAAGAATGGTCCATTTTTTGGGATAAATAGCTTTCGATCAGACCGCCCAAAATCTGGTCGGATCAGGCAGTTTGTACTAGTTTTTGACTCGGACTGCCCGATCTAACCGAATTTTATTATAATCAGCAAATTAAAATAAAAAGTCATATCATATGCTCAAATTCTCTAAAACGACAAAGAAAAATAGACTTTATATGTTATAGATTGGTTGATATTTCTAAAACGTGGATTTTAAAACCTATATTTTGACTATTTAGTCAACATATGATTCGAATAATAATAAAAAAGTCCGGTCGGACCAGTCAGACTGGTCAACTCAGAAAACAGACACATTCCGGACCGTACCAAAACTCGTATTTTAAAACTATGATAAATTACCCTCAGGTCCCTGGCTTATAGTTTTATTACTCGTTGGTTCCAAGCTTTCGAAAATAGTGAATGAGGTCCCTAGTCACCGGATCGATCTTCTTAAAAATCTCCGGAGAAAATCTCTGACCCGGTGACTAGGGCCCTCAGACCAATATTTTCTTAAAAAATTGGGATCTCATACACTATTTCCGAAAGCTAGAGACCTGCGAATAATAAAACTATAAACTAGGAACCTGAAGGTAATTTACCCTTAAAACTATGTTAAATACAACTTTTCGTAGGGTCCAGAAGGTATGGCCGCTGCCAGACTTGCTAAAGACAGTGCCATGTGGGAGTTGACGATACGGTAAATTAGACGGAACTGGTGGAGTCCATAAGGCGCACAAAATCAAGATGGAGATACATAAGTTTAACAAACATCTCGGCCCCTTGGAAAAATTCTCCTCACTTGGAAAATCATCTTCATATGAATTGGTCAGATGTTATCTTAGAAGACGTTAATGGATTCACCGTATGATGATTTAAAAAGGAAAATAATCTTTGATGTTGTTCACGAATTAGTTGTAAGATAATCTCTTTCTATCGTTGCTTATTAATTAGGTTTTTATCTTATGTTTGTCTACGCGAAATGTGCGTATAAGCGTTATAAGCGTTATAAGATATAATAAAAGGTAAATTACTCGCTGGTCTCTAGGATTTCAACACCCTACTTCTAGCGTCCCTCTGTTTTCAGAAATGATCTTTTAGTCCCTCGTGTTTAGTTTTATTATACTGTGGGGTTCTTGTTACCAGAATATGTCATTTTCTCCAGCGAACTCCCACTTGAAAAGACCAAAATGCTCCTCCCAATTAAAAAAATCTCTTTCTTTCTCCCTTCATCTTCTTCGAAGAACACATTTAAAGCAAGGAAAGCTCATATCCAAGAACACATTTAAAGCAAGAACAAGAGACCACCAGAACTGTAGCAATCTGCTTGGATTTCTTGGGTTTATGGAGTAATAAAAAATTGCTTGTACTTATATGCATTGTTTTCAAAAACGACCCGGAGAACGACCCGGATTTTGGTCCGTTCTTCGTGTCAACTGGTCCGACCGATCAAATCGGCGGTCGGACTAGTAGTTTATTATATATATTTTTAATATATATTTAGTAAATAATAGGTTTAAAAATTAATATTCTTGAAATGTTGATAAATTTATATCATATTTAGTACAATTATCTTTGTAGATTTAGTTTATTTTGTGTTGATTTAGAAAAATCGAGTATAAAATCTAATTTTTTTGGGTTGGGTTGGGTTGGGTGAAATCTAGTTTTTGGGTTGATTTTTTGGTCAAACCTAACGAACCAGATTTTTCTGGGTCAAAAATCCGAGCCAATTACCCGGTCTGACCAGAAATCATCCGGTTCGTTAGGTAACCATTCAAACTTAGTTTTTTGACCCGCTATTGGCTCCGATTCGCAGTCCGACTGGTCAGACCGCCGTCTCGAAAACAATGCTTATATGAAAACAAGACTCGTTCCTTATACCAACTACAAACAAACAAGCTCATGTATCTGCAGGCACACGAGGAAAGAAGTTTCAGTGAACTTCAACAGGTCCAGGAAACCAACCCTACGAAAGACCAAAATGGCCACCTTTGATACATACATGTGAATCTCGCTCAAGTAGAAACCCGCGATGTACGAGAAGGATGATGATGCGAGAAAGTAATAGGTGCCCCCCAATAATCCCCAAATACAGAATCTGCTCCAAAAGGAAACTCATATCAGACCAAGCACCGTTTCTTCAAAAGTTGTCATCTTTAATTAAAATCCAGATCGGTCTCTGCTTGAAGCACTCTCGCGTTATTTTGGTGGTAAAATGGTTGAGAGAATAGTGTATCTTCATCTATCGGTCTCGGCTTGAAAGCGTTGAGCCGAGAAGCTCTATCTGCGGCCTGACGTGGTTTTGAATGACCATTGGTGGTCTCTTCGTCGGTTGTCGATTTGGTTTTACGACGAAAACTTTCAATCGGGATTAGGGTTCCTCCAAATTTTCCAGAATTGGGGATTAAGTTTTTAAAATTTTGATTCGTTAATTAGTTTTAATTATCACTAAGAAGATTTGAGTTTAAATTTTTGTTTTGGTCGAAGGTGAAATGGGAGGAAGAAGGTGAAAGGGAAGGAAAAAAAAAAAATTTTAAGTGGGAGGAACATTTTGGTTTTTTCAAGTGAAAGTTTCCTTAAAAAAATGGCATATTTCGACAACATGGATCCAAGACTATGATAAAACTAAACACGGAAGACTACAAGACCATTTCTAAAAACCAAGGAACACTAGAAATAGGGCGATGAAATCTTAGGGACTTGAAAATAATTTATCCTATAATAAATAGTAAATTTAATTACTTACTATTTATAATTTATTTTTGTACAAATAAAATTTTACTTAGCAAACTAAGATCATGTGTCCCACAAGATTCAATTTACACTCATAAAACAAAAAGTTTTATGAAAAATTCTTTGCATTCGTAAACAAATGTTATTAGTTGAAATTTGTAGCGAATGTAAAATTTATAAATGTACGAATTTATTTATATCTTATTTTAAAATTTTTGAATAGTTAATCTTGTAATCTATTTCTAACACGACTCTTAATTCATAAAACATTTGGCGAAACGATGTCAAAATTCGTGATAACGTTGACGATCAGAGCGGGCACAGATGTTATGGCCCGGCAAAAAAATCTTGGCATATGCATGAACTGTCAGCTAATCGGATCGTGAAGATTCCGAAATGGACTCGCTGCAAGTGACACCAGTGTTGTAAAGTTTAATACTCAGTATAATAATAATAATAATTTATTATTATTATTATGACACCAAGTGTTGATGTCTATAGTAAGAAAAATGTGATTCCATAGAGAAATAATTGTTCCAACGTGCTCTTTTAGTGTAATGTTTTAGGTGCATCATTATTTCAGACGACCAAGTGGGTATATTATAATAGATTAAGAGCTTAATTTTTTGAATGGTGTAATTGTAATTGTAATTAAATTTTGCTTTGTACCTTCGAAAACAATATCAATCCTTTACGCATGCCTACGATTTTTGTTGGTAAATTTTTATATTTCGATTAAGCACGGTTGGCTCCTATTGTTAGGGCTCGCTCAATGATTTTTGTTTCTCTTGAATGCTAGGGGCAACGATTTCAGGACCGAATAGGAGAAAAATATAATAGGATATCTGAGGAAAGGATACTAACAATAATAGTAATTTATAAATAATAGGAAAAGATACTAAATTTAATGCGCGGACCACGAATCTTGGAGAGACATAATAGTTCGCAACTAGAAAATCTTGCCCATCATCTGATGAATTGAACCAAGATTGAAAAAAATATATCGAAAGTATTTTATTCTAGTTTTACGGTCCGTAATCTCACTCGCTCTCCTAACTCTCGTTTATAAGTTTAGTGTCAGTCTCATTTTTATTATAGCATTTTATCGTTCTCAATTTTCCAAAATTGTATAAGAAGTGAGTTATTCATCGATGAAATCCACCGACACAACACAACACAAGCTGGAGGACATTGGTCTTATTAAAATAAAAAGCTTGAAGACATTAATTTCTGGGTTTTCTGAAGATATTAAATTGGTTAATCAATAATGTGGAGCACTGCAAGTGGATCTCGTGTTTGGTTTCTGGTTGGTTGTTTCAATGCTTCAAAAGTAGTTGGACAGCGTTGTACTGCTACTGGGTCAAGAGTTTATTGAGTTAATGATTCTCTCAAGTGACAATACTTTTGAAATATAAAAAATTGAGTTTTTTAAATACCAGAAAATTACTTGTTAATATTTAAATTACCTAAAATCTTTTATAATAATTAAAAAAATGAATAATGATGTAAAATTTATCAAACAAGTAAGTATACCACAAATTAGTGTCTTCAAATATTTTTCGAATTCGTAAAATATGTAAAAATATATTTATTTATTCAAAGAGAAAAGTAGACATAATACCATGTAGTTTAGCGAATTCCACATTTAGGGTTCGTAGTTTCAAATTTCATATTTGAGCCATGTAGTTTTTTTTTGACACACCTCAGTCCCGTGCAGCTGCCCAGTCATTTGGTAGCCCAGGTGGGTTCCACCTCAGCCTAAACGTCGTCATATGTTTTCCTACGTGGACAGTCCGATGTATAAGTCGTTGATGATGTGGTAGTTGGCAAATTACCAAATTAGTCTCAATTTTTGAAATAAAATATATATTTTAAATATCGGGTAACAAAATTCAACGGATTGAGAACTACTACTCATTTTGTGTAATGTACAAGAGGGACTAGATTGAAAAGTAGTGACAACTAAGGGACTGAATTGTAATATATCTTGTAAACCGCCTGAATAAGGGTATAAATAGGAGTAGAAGGAACTGTAGGGATCATTCTGATATTTGACATCAAATCTAAAGAAACATTATGTTTCTCTTCCTCTCTATCTCCTTCTTCCTATTCTTCTTTCCCCTTTTTCCCAATTTCTACTTTCTTCGAACCCTAATCAACCATTAGGTTTGTTACATTTTGGTACTCAATCAAAGGATGGGTACGACCTGGAGGGCAAGCAGCTTGAGCGACCCACTAAAATGACCTCCTTTTTAGAAGCTTGATCTTCGTAGAGGGCAAGCGGCTTCGTGGAGATGGGGTTGGGTTTTAGGGATGGGGATGGGCGGCAGAATAAGATGGGGATAGGTTGTATTTAGGGTACATTTTTTTAGTATTATGTAGGAATTTTTAAAATATATATTTTATTTCAAAAATTGGAACCAATTTGGTAATTTGCCAACTGCCTCGTCATCAATGACTTGTACATCGGATTGTCCACGTGGGACAACATACGACGACGTTTAGGCTGAGGTGGAACCCACGTGGGTTGCCAAATGGCCAGGCAGCTGCCTGGGACTAAGGTGTGTCCCAAAAAAAATACCATGTGGCTCAAATATGAAATTTGAAACCACGGACCCTAAATGCAAAATTCGCTAAACTACAGGGTACTTATGTGTACTTTTTCTTTATTCAAAATATCACTTCATGCGAAAATTATGATTGAGATTTATCACATAAATTTTTTAAAAAGTATTAGTTATTATGATAAAAGAATTATTAAATTTTAACACTGGTCCCGATTCAAGACCCAGAGTTTTTTTATCAATTTAAAGAGGTTATCACTTTACATGAGATCACTTTACATATGTTTTATTTTAGTTCAAACAAGACTTGAAATTTTAACACTGGTTCCGATTCAAGACCGGAATTTTTTTTAATTAATTTAAAGAGGTTATCACTTTATAGGAGATCACTTTACATATGTTTTATTTTAGATCAAACAAGTATTTAATATTGTTATGTTTCCTAGAGCTCGAACTAGAGACTTTTTAATTAAACTATAAGATAGATTGATATAAGCGCATATTTGAATCTCCTTTTCCATGACCTAATCAAGTCATGCCATGACAAAAGTTGGGAACAAGAGGTCTACGAAGTACCAAAAAGATACCAGGTATCATGGACCTTTTCAATATTGGAACAAAGGTCTTTTTGGACCCCAAAACTAGTCGACCCAGTTTATTTCTAGAAGATTCCTGTCGCCATTTGTAGCTTGACGTCCTACTTTCGCCCGTATTTATATGAGATAATTTTGACCAAATAAATAACCCACTTTTTAATTTAAAAAATAGAAACCCACTTTTAGTAGTCAATAACTCAATATTCACGTTGAATGATCGATCAACCTTGGCTGAAAGATGCAGACCATGCTTCCACTGAGCAACCTTTGGTCGCACGCTTGTCTGAAATAAGTGACATCGGATTTGATCACATAACAAACTAACAAAACCCGGATTCCAACTTCATTAATGGGATCAAATCAGAAAGCTTAGTAGAACAAGATTATTCTTTTCATCTCTATCGAACACGTACAGTGGATGTCCAGATACCGAAATGTTCCGACCAAAAAGAAAGGATCAGCTAAGGTCATCTCTCCACGTCAAGTAACCACAACGTTTTTGGGTACCATTTTGTGCGTGTGATGACTGCATGACCTTCTCAACAATGACATTACCATATCCGTCAATTTGGTAAGATACATCGATTCCTTCGAGAATCAGATGGTATACTACATCATCCGGCAAATGTGATGCCTTAGCTTTTTCATCTTCATCGAAGATCGAGTCTGTGGACTCATTTTCGCCGTAGCCGATCTCAGCCGGTGACTTCCGAGATTGGTTTCTCTGGGACACTGATCGGATGTCCCAAGAAAGCACCTGCTTAATCAAGCAATGGAATTCATCTGGTGATTGGTAAAGTGTCTTTGTTCCCTGCAGGAAAACAAATGCACTTCAATTACGACAATCCGTGATCTTATTTAGAAGTATTCCGCAAAGCTTACATCTGCCAAACATTTAAATTAGATAAGGATTCCACTTACTATGATGTTCCAACAGTCAACAAGTGATGAAAAGAAGTTCTCCGCAAAGCTTACAGAAGCTACTGTTAGCATATCATCAACCTGTCCAAATAGCTGGCACTAAGAATCAAACCTTTCCGACGATTACATAAGCAGCGGGACATAAAGAAGTGTCACTGTTCAGAGGAATATGGTTTGGAGGTCTGAGAAGTTAATTTTTATCTGAGCACTTCATTGAAATTCATCACATTACTTAGACATCAGTACAGGTGGCATCACGACGAAGGACTTACCGTTACCCAAGCTGGCACCTTTGCTCCTTGGATGCAATCACAATAAGGTAAATATGGTTTGATGTCTAGTATCGGCTGTTTGCAAGTCCAAACAACAGTTAAAATCAGAATCCAGGAAGGATATACACACATGCAACTAAAAGGCTCTCTTCCTAAATGATCAGCAGAAAATAGGTGGAAGAATAAAAAAGACTTACCGTCCCGTCGACCAGGTCAACACCAGAAAGTAAAACCATGTTTCCTCTCACTGCTTCCACCTAATGATTCGAATAAAATTAGTATGATCAGCAAACATGCATATACTAACCAGCGTTCTATGAAGAATGACGTGGGCAAGCACAACAAACAATTAGAACAGATAGGATAAGAATCTCTGAAAATCAAAATTTGGATAAGGGGGGCAAGAACTTTCAAAGGAAGGATGCATTGGGAGTCCTAGAAAAAACCACCCTTTCTATGAAGATTCTACTGGAACGAGACGTAGGAACCTTTATCTAACAGAATGATGTAAAGCAAAGCCACTTCTGCTACTATACCACATTTCCATGGATGGTAAAGTTTTCACCTTTGCAACAGTAAGTCCAATAGGGCATGGACGATGTGGAGTTCGTGTGGCAAAAACGCCCTTCCTCCCACCTTTCAATTTTGGTACTCTAACCTATCCACCAAGAAAACTTTTGCAGAAACGTTACCACGAGTAAGCCGATAAAATTTCAACTCAATCATGTATCTTAGAAGAAAATTTTACTCACTTTGGCCTTGAACTTTGACCTGGATGGTTCTTTCCATAACTTCTCTAGATCAGTGTTCAAATGGAAAACATAGATAACCCAACAGTGAGAGTATTCGGCGAGACCCTCAAGGGATGCTGGTGGAACTCGAGCAGGATCAAAGACCAAACAGGCCCTAGCAAGAGTTACAAGTAAAGGTTGTCTTGGAGTTCCATTTCTGCAGAGAAAGGAAAATAATAATGGTTTGAGGTGGTCACGCAAAACTTAATGCCATATGTTTGCATATATTAGTGGCCAAAGCATGCACACCAAGATTCTTGCTCTATACGTCGGGGTTTTGAGAAAGTCAAGCGATCTTGAGAAAAAACGTTTATGTTCATAAATCATGATAAAGGACAGGATTGATCATTACATACACAACACTAAGGATCATGAAATACAGATCATTCAATCAACACGCTACAAAAAATATGCATCTTATCATAATAAACTGTTTGTCCTAACTATTCTCACAGCGGAAAACACGAACTCTACTCCGTGCAATATCGACGCAGAATCTCATAAGGTGCTGTCCCAGGTTTCTTCAGATGCATTACATCATACACGTAACGTGCACCAATTTCCACTTACAAAACAGAAGCAAGAAACACCCACCAGATCTACCATATCAATACCTGGTAGAGAAGCAAGACTGGACCACCCCGATCGGCGTCATGGGATACCAAGTGTTCTCCAAAGTCTCCGACTTCGGTTTCGCCAATGCATCCCTCAGAGCCTAAGAAACCACAAACCCCACTAAAAGACTGACCCTATCTTTATGCAAATTGGGCAAAAAGATTTCACCTTTTGGGCCCTAACTCGTCCTTGCCTCTCGGAAGCACATTTCTCCACGGAGGAGTTGAGAGACGCCTCAAGTTCTTTGATTTTCCTGGCCATGAGTTTGCTCTTTCTCTTGCACAAGTAAACTGATGGGACCACGTTTGGACAAGGTTCGTTCAACTTGCTGCTACAAAGATTGCATTTTAGAGAGAGAGAGAGAGAGAAACAGACAAGATTACCAGAAATGGCGGCGGAGGCAGATAAAGCGGCGAGCGTCGTTATGGTTGCGATGGTGGTTGGCGGCAACCATTTTGAGTTTCCGTTACAAACCATCATAGGACACCTTTTTGGGCAATTCTAGCGAGGGACCCTTTCTTTTATTTCTTCTAGACTAGATTTAGTTTCGGACAATGCTTGGAAACAGACTGTACCGTTTTAATAAGAGATAATTATCGAGAGGACTTGAGAGTATAGTTAAATAGATTTTGAGGACCATATAGTTTCTCTACTAATTGCTGAGCTACTGTAGTTTGGTTATTATTATACTTTCGGATCTCTGGCTCAAGTAAATGATTCTAATATCCTTGCAAAAAAATAAAAAAAAATTAATTACATTGGCTGACCACTTCGACACCATCTTCTCTTAACGGCGCTGGGGGACGACCTTATGTACGACGACAATGCCGTCATCGATTTCGACAACAAGAAGGACTAGGACGTCGAGCCCATTTCTCTCTCTCAGCAACAGCAACATCGATTTAGTTCTCAACGAAGGAGTCCGATTAGGTTAGGGACGAGTTAGTCGGGGGATTTGCATCGATTTAATTTCTCAACAACAACATCTCTCTCTTCTTGTCCCAACATCGATTTTCATCTACCTTTAGTCGGGGGATTTGCAGTTGCGAGGAAATTGCATTGATTTCCAACGAAGGGGTCCGATTAGGTTAGGGACGGGTTCGATGGGGGATTTGTAGTTGCGGAAAAATTGCATTGATTTCCAACGAAGGGGTTAGGTTAGGGACCGGTTCGATTGGGGATTTGCAGTTGCGAAAAAATTGCATTGATTTCCAACAAAGGGGTCCGATTAGGTTAGGGACCGGTTCGATGGGAGATTTGTAGTTGCGGGGAGTCTCGATTGGCATGGCCCGCACGGCCCTTTTTCCATAACCCTCTTGTCGGCCTCTTGTCGGTGAGGAACCACACCGAGAAGGATGAAGTTATGGAGTTGGACTTGGATATAGGCAGTGGTGGAGGACCGGGAGAAGCTAAAGGCGGAAACTTTATGGGGACAAAGGAAATGGCCAGAAAAATGACCGGCGATTTTAATTGACCGGAGCAATGGCATATCCGTCGTTTCAAATACAAAATAAGAAAAAATCGATTAATGACATCAGCCGGGAACCTGAAAGTATAATAATAACTAAACTACAGAGCTCAACAATTAGTAGAGAAACTACAGCGTCCTAGAATCTATTTAACTATACTCTAGGATTTTTTATGTAATTATCTCTTTTAATAATGGACAAACAACCCAATCTTTGGAACATTATACAAGTGACTAATTACCGTCATTGTCATTGAATGATTCGATTTTCAAAATTTGAGCTCGATATCTCTATTAAGTTTAACCTGCGGGTTCGATGATGCAAGTTGGGCTTGGTAAATGCGGACCACAACCAACTACTAGGCCTGATCAAAGCCACTCGACAATTTCTCATTTTAAAGCGATTACCCAGAGGATTTGGGCCTGGATGACCCATAAATTGAGACTTGAGAGCCCAAGATTTGGGCCCAGATCAAATCCCAAAATCAATTCGTTCTGCATTATTCAAAATTTCGAATTGGCCTAATCACGATTTGGAAATAATGGGCCTAGTTTTTGTTTTTGGGGCGGATTCCACGAACCAAACGCACCGTTGGCCTCCACTTAATGATGCCTTGGAATTTCTCTGGCGATTTCTTATCCAAACACATGGAATGGAAAAGAATTTCCTATTTAAAAAATTGGGAAGCATTTTACAGCGTCTCATACTAGTTTTGTTTAATTCAAACTAAAAAATTTGTTTATTGATTACATAAATTTTGTGTATGTACCCACAAGAAGTTTGACCTCATAAAAAATATATAATATAAAATCTACCTCTAGTGTAAGATAAAAATTAGGTGCATTTGAACTAACATGTTAGATTTCTGATTCCGCCACTAAACGGATTAATAATAACAATAAGCTACCTATGATTCCTACAACAGAAACCAGTGGAAATGATTTTCAGGAACATTAAACTAGTAACACGATTCGGATATTCTCTGGTTTATAAAAATTTAATTATCACCTTTTGCCCTAGTGGAGAGGGAAATGGTTTTGAATGGTTAATCTTTTACATGCCGTCCTTTTCGCTAGATCATCAGTACGTAGAGCTTTGTGTCGCCGCATTCATGCCATCAAAAGCACAACCACTTTAGTTAATTTGGAAAAAAATCAACAAACACTTTCATCAATGAGATTTTATAGCTTAATTAAAAGATATCAAGTTTGAAACATAAAAAAATGTTAAATATTTGTTTGATACATTTTATCACTATTCAAAAATCCTATCAAATTTAAAAGATTTTCGGATACAATGTGATTTAGAATAAATACAAACTCGAAAAGTTGTGGGGTCGGGAAGGTGGTGGTTTTAAAGTCTAATTGCTTTTGGTGGAAGAAGTTTCGTTCCTAAAGCTTTTCAAGAGAGAGGGGATCGATCGACAGACGGGTCTCAGAATTCTACCAAAGTTATGAGTGGTTTTTTGCTGTTTGTTTGCGTAAAGTTTGACGACCCCTTGGTGTATGATTGTCACTTTCGGACGTGTAAAAGGCATGCCGGTTTGGACTTGCCCTAGTGATAGATTGGAGCTCTATTTGTCCTTTGGTCTCCTCATGATAATATTCCATCGAATTATGGCAATATTGAGAGATAAAGTTCAATCGTGATCTTATCACGCTCAAGATTAGCGACACGTTAGTCTCATTATGACATATTTTTGGTTGATACCAATCTCCACACGCACCAGTCGGCCAATTAGTTTAGGATCAAGCGAGGTAAGTTTTTTGAATGTACCAAATGTCTCTCAACAAATATTTAACATTGTTATTTTCTCAAAGAATAGAACTTGGAACCTCATAATTAATCTAGAACAATTTTCTCACAAATTCATCTAGGTTGGTTGTTATGACATACAGGTATAAGGTATTCAACACAAAACAAAACGAGTTATGAAAATCTCCAAAAAAAAATCTGGAGTTATGTTTTAACTTTTTTTTGTGGAAAGTTATGTTTTAACTAGCCATTGTGGTATGACTTTACAATTAGAACTAAGTTGAAAAAATATTTTTAACCTTTTGAACTGAAGAAGTTTGATATTAGTCCTATATAAATTTGATTATTACTTAAGTTGAAAATAATAAAAAACTTGAATTTTCTAAAGAAGATTTCGAATTCTAACCTTACAAATAAAAATGACCTTAAATATGATTTCACAATATTCGAAAGTATCAATCTTCTTTTAACTCTTAGAATTATTCGTGTGGAATATCATGCATGGATTATTGAAGGTAACAGGAGATGCATAAAGTTGTATTTACTTGTTACTAATGGATGCTTAGCATATACAACTTTGCATAGTACTTCCTTGCAGACGTGGCCACTCGTTACTCTTTAGGAATCTTTGCTTGCAACAAGGGGAAACATATAATCGAAGGGTGCACCTTTTGTGAATCATGGCACTTCCACTATTCGTGGGATGGTGGAGAAGATTGATTGAATAATTGGAGTACGGTGTAGTGGAGGAGCTTTTTTCTTTATCAAGGAACCAACTCCAAAGCAAGCTTGTCTTTTGAGTATCATTGCTAAAGGTTGAGTAATCTAGGAGGATATGTAGTCGCAATTTTCAAGCCCGAAAATATTTTAGCTATTTGTATTAATCTCAAATTTTTTTTTTCATACGTGCTCTTTCAGAAGCACGCACTATAATAAGAGGTAAAAAAAATTATTTATAGTAATAGATGGACATCACTATACGTAAATTGAGGTGCATGGTATACATCTGTATACCCCGGTGCATTTCTCCTTCAGATTCAGAATACATATATTTTCACACCTTCTCATTCGAAACGGGGTATTAGCGGCAGTTTTTCAACTGTTCTTCCCATCCCAAAGGCAGGTTCTTACTCATTAGTCACTCGTTTGCCACCAGAAACACTACTTTCTCTTCTAAAAATATTGTATGACCTGTCAGACCATAATTGTTGTCAACTCCGGACAAGGTTGTCAGGATCGCGATTATAATCGTAAGATCGCACTATTTTATGAGTTGCCATTGCACCACCGTGCTGGATCGCATGCAAGATCTTAATGTTGAACGGATCGGTGGGATCGCCGATTATAATCGTAAGATCGCAAGATCTGCGATTAAGATCGCAAGAATTTTTTCAACTAATTACCTCCTTCCTGCGAAAAATTTAGTGAATATTTTTTGTGTTTCTTTTTTTAAATCATATTCGGTGTTTCCTAAAAGTTTCTTGATTATTTTAAAGATATGTGGTATTTTCTTAATAGTTTAAATCAGTATAATCCTAACTCTAATATTGTGCACTATAAATATAAAGTCTCTGGTCGTATTCTAAAGAAAAAATAAGAAGGAATTAAATAAGATCGAGAGAGGGATGAGCAGACTGACTTGAATGCTCTGTTGAATTAAAGTTTTTTAAATGATGTTTGAGAAATTATATTTTTAGATGATGTCTGAGACAATGATTGTTTATGACTTATGATTAAATTAATAAAAGTTTATGTTAAGTTTATTTTTCTTAATTATTTCTATAATTTTGTCTATTTGGTGGGATCTTGCGATCCGTGTTACGATCCTCCGATCTACGATTTTTTTATACCCAAGCGATCCTCAGTGGGATCTCGATTTTGACAACCTTGACTCCGGGTATTAAACACCAGTTCAACTAGTCGGATCAAACCAAAATTTTTTTTAATAGAAATAGAAATATATATATATATATTTCTTTTTTTTTGGTTTGACCAGTGATCCAATCAGTCGGACCTGTTAACCCAAAAGATGGAGAAATTTTGGGTCGACCTTCGAGTCATTTTTTAAAACTATGGTTTCAAATCAATAGTACATGAGGCAAAAAAAATGTTTCCCATTGGGGAAAGGTTAATGGAGAATGAGGTCACTTTGTAAACAAAGTGAGATTAGGGTTACAGATATATGTTATGCCAAACTTCATTGTACTCAACCATCAAGATCTTAACAAAAACAAGAAATATAGTACATAAACTAGATTTTGAAGCCTAGCTCAAATGATAAATAGTAAGATTGTCACATATTCAGAAAATATTAGCACAAACAAGAAGAAAATAAAAATTACATGTCAACAATATTCAATATTTTGCTCGATAAGTTGCATGTAGTCGGACTCTCGTTCAATCCGAATAGTTTTCTTTTTTACGCAAGTCAATTTTTGCGAGCTACGCAAGAGGATGGCAAGCAATTTTATAAAAAAAAGCCAAAAAGATTCTTTCTTACAATGGATGAGGAGTTAGTATATGATTAAAAAATATGAATACATCAAAATTGAAGTTTACTTAAGAAAATTTTGATTTAAACATTACGAATCAAAAAACACTCTTAAAAAAATTACTGCTAAATAAAATCTGACAATACTCAATCAATGTGGATATGATCTTCTTAACACTCAGAAACGCAATTATGTCAAAATTGTTCATGCTTTCAACCATATTAGACAGAAAATTAAGATAAACCATAATTATACAAGGAAATGTCGGGCTCTAACTAAACCTTTTAAAAAAGAAAACCTTATCCGATTGGCGAGTGATATGATATAGAAGTGGAAAGCGTCGTTTGTTTTTTTCCCCTGAGCTAACTGATTGCGACGGTGGACACACGCGTCTGGATCCCGCGTGGAGGATGATGAGTTGTTGAAAAGCAGAGCTCGCGAAAAGGTAGTAGCAGTTATAAAGGTGGGAAAATGAGAAAAAAAAGAGAAGAAGAAAAGGAAGCGGGTGAAATTGGAAAACGCGTAAAAGGCAAGAGAAGAAGAAAGAGGGCATGCGTCGCGAAAAGTAGATGGTGATGATGATATATTTTTGTTTCTAAAAGTTGAAAGAATTCGATATTTATTGAATTAATGAATTTAGATTTGAGATATAATTTTTGGAAGATAATATTTTTTAACAAATATTTAATATTGCTAATTTTTTGAGATTCAAACTTAAAATTTGTTAGTAAAATTATAATAAGTTTTTTATAAATTGATCGAAGTATTTGTTACTGATTTCTGTGGTAAGTTTGTTTCATGTGTGAAAAGGAGATGGAGCTTGTTTATTGCCTTTAGAACCGGCTTAAAGGAGGAAGCAAGATATGCAAGGTTAGGAATCTCTAAAAGTTACTTTCTGACCTTTAATTACATACCTTTTCTCATAAAGTAACCGACTGCTTTTTCAAGTGTGAAAGTCGTGTTGTTGGAATGCTCGACTCGCACCGAACACTTGCTTCAACAAGTTGTAACTAAATACGTTATTTTATCTTAATCAGGTTTTAAGTTAAAATTTTAAGAATATAATTCTGTTAAATATTTATTAGGAGTGTTTTATCATTTTTTAAAAATCAATACCAAATTTGTATTTAAATTAGTCAATATAGTAATATCTCAACATCAAATTTTATAAATCAATAGTCAAAATCTTAATACGGTGGATTAATGATTTCATTATACAAATTTAGTGTGCTACCTAGTTTCTCTCTCGATTAGCTCTTTGTAGCTGATTGAGACTAATCAGAACTTCATTGATTTTTCTACACTAAGTTTTATCTAATATAAACTTATGCTGATATTCCCAATAATTATTTTACAATAGTTTTATCTGTGTATTTTATTATTCTAATATTTACGTTTACGTAATTACGATTATTATGAACTTGTCATTGAAAACAATTTTAGATTATAATTTATAGATATTTTTTATTTTTCTTGTATTATGATATCAAATTTGAATGTAAAAGATCTTTAACCCAATGTAAGAATGTAAATATATTTGTAATTTTGTAATATAATATTTGACATTTATGCTACATAATAATTGTACTTTTATCATATTTTTACACATATAGCAAATTAGAGCTGATTCTTTTTCCGTTTTAGAATAAAAAAGTGAAACAAAAGTTTTTTGTTTTGTTTTAGAACAAGGAGTGATGGGAGAGGGCACACGAATTTTGGTTTTGTTTGTTTGTTGTTGTTGATAGAATTTAGGTTTTCTATTTGCGATAAACCAATAAATTGAAATTCAGACATCCTTTCAGAGAAAAGAGCTAAATCAACTAGCAGGAGTCACGAGGTTCAATTATTATCATCTTCCGCACAAAAAAAAGCATCTAACTGGGCATGAACCTGACAGGGTGAGGGTAATAAAGATGCCCTTAATGAAAACCATCTGAGATTCAAGTTGGCCATGAGATATATGTTTTATCCACAGCCATAAGAACATAGTTTTGTTGTAAAAAAAAAGGGTAAATTATACTCAGGTTCGTAAAATTTGATAATCCTATTTTTCGTATCCCTTAGTTTTCAGAAATAATTTTCTCGTCCTCTCTGGGTCGCTGTTGTCAGAATTTGTCATTTTCTTCCTTGAACTCCCACATAAAAAGACAAAAATGCTCCTCCTACTTAAAAGACAAAAAAAATCCTTCTCTCCTTCACTTTTTTATTTCTCCCACTTCATCTTCTTTCTCCAACCTTTAAAACCAAAACTAAAACTATTTCTCAAATCTTGTTAGTGAGAATCAAAACTAATTAAAAAAACAAAATTTAAATATCTCTAATTTTAAAAAGTCTAATTCGAATTAAAAATCTATATTCGAAAATTAAAACTCTAATTCGTTTTCAAATTAAGACTAGGAAGAGATGTAGTAAAACCGAGGCGTGTATCATCATAACATAAAGGGAAAAGTACACTTAAGTACTCTGTAATTTTAACGATTATTACTTTGGTATCTTGTGGTTTCAAAACCGTAAAATAGGTCTAACTTATTTCAATCTTTGTCACGAACCGGTCCCGAACTCTGATCTGATTTTTTTTGGGAGAACGGCGTCGTTTTACGGCCGACGTGGACTACCACGTGGCTGAGATTATGATTACTAGATGCTGACATGGCGGTGGACAAATTACCAAATTAGTACAAAATTCAAAAAATGTGAAAATACCAAAAAATTAAATTAAATTATCTGCTGCTGGAGGAATCGAACTAGGGTCTTCTGGTTGAAAAACGACATCATCACCAACTAGGCTACAACAGAGCTACTGATCAAATGCAGCATAGTATTAATATAATCAAATTATACGACGTACTTCCTTCTTCCACCCGATTCATCTTCTCCAGATATTCGCGAAATCAATACCCAAATTCCATGAAACCACATCGAGAAGATCAAAATTCCAACTCCAAGAGGTCGTTGCCGTCACTATAGAAATCAAAATCATCCTTGCTCGATCTTGACCTCTTCATCTTCAATTTCCCCTTCATTCTTCTCCCACTCTCAACCTTAGAGGAGCTGCTAAGGTTCGAGAAGGTCTAGGAGCGAAGGGTTTCGTAGCCACGATGCCGCCATTTCTGGTGAATTCTCGTTCAACGGGGACGAGTTCGTGTCTCTGGATGTTCTGTTTGACCACTCCGAGGACGGGTTCAATGCTGCCGACGGTCACTGTCGACGTTGTAAATGCAGGGGTAAAACAGGAAGGCCGGGAAAAATAGAAAATATTTTCAGTATGGGCCCCTTATTTTGAGGCCACAAGAAACGTTACTGGTCTTGAAAATTATTTTTGCTTTTCTGGAGAAGATGAGTCAGGAGGAAGAAGGATTCATGTCTGATAATATTATTATATAAATATTAATCTGCATTTTATAGACAAGTCTGTTGTTGTTGGTGTTGATGTCAGTCTTCCAACCTGAAGACCCGTGTTCGATTCCTCTGGTACGTCAGCATCTAGTAATCCTAATCTAAACCACGTGGCAGTCCACGTCGGCCATAAAACGATGCCGTTCCCCCAAAAAAAATTGGACCGGAGCTCGAGACCGGTCCGTGACAAATATTAAAATAAGTTGGACCTATTTTACGGTTTTGAAACCACAGGGTAGCCAAGTGATAATCGCTAAAACTACAGGGTACTTAAATGTACTTTTCTCTAACATCAATCTCCAATCACCCAATACCCGGTCAGAAGCAAATTTTCGACCGCCGACTAAGTGGTCACTTGATTTTTCAGGCACCGATTACCCGTAACCACTGAAAATGTCGTGTTCCAATTTACCAACGCAACAACACCTGGTTTGAATAAACTATAAATGTGGCTTTAACAAGTTTCCAATCGGTAGCTTATCACGTTGACCAAAAAGTCTTTTTGTATGGGAGCTGCCTTTCAAGAAGGCCAAAAATCACAGCCAAGACTCCGACAACCAACAATGGATGACCCCTCTGAATTTTAGTATTTAATATTGAGAAAAGTTCACATTAGTACCTTGTAGTTTGCTCAATTATCAGAGATAGGTTTGTGGTCTCAAACTCATCAAGGAAGTCTCCTGTGGTTTCACGGGCTCATCAATTAAAGGCTCGGATAGCTCTCCGAGCCTAGTCAGCATCCTTGGAGCTTGCCACATTAGAACGGTATCATTTTTTGGTCTAGGTGGCACTCCACGTCGGATTAATTATTAACCCAAAATTGATGACGTGGCTAGGTGGCACGCCACCAGAACTCGTCCTCCCCCCTCGTCGTCATTTCCATGTTTCCCCTTGTCATCCTAGCCGGTGAAAAAGCCGCTCCCGACATTCGATGCGAAGCTAACCGGACGACGGGTACATGCCTGGGGTGCTGGATCTCATTCGGAAGGGTTTAATAGGCAACGATGTCGGGTCTTATTGGTTTCGAATTGCCAGATTTCTGGGGATCTAGGGTTTTTTTCAAACCCGTCATCGCCGCCGGCCGAGTGGGTTTTTGCCGACGAGTGGAGTTCGTCTAAGCCGTGGCTGAACCCGGCTGGATGAGAACCCCAATTTCACTTGAGTTGAAGTTGTAGTCGTCGGGGGTGGAGAGACCCAATGGCAAAGTCGCTGCTCCAATGTCGAGACCGAGGAAATGACGATGACGTCGTTGGAGCCGGCCACACATCGTCTCCTTCCCCTGGTGTCTTGGTTGTTGGATCGTGGGTTTGGATTTTTGACAGGGGATGAAGGATTCATGGGTTTGGGGTTTTGACAGGGGATTCGTGGGTTTGGGTTTTTGACAGGGGATGAAGAATTCGTCGGTGAAGGATTTTTCTGGGTTCTTGACATGGGATTAAGATTGATTTTTTGACAGGGAATTCGTGGGTTTTTTGATAGGGGATTCTGGGTCGCCGTCTCAAGGAGATTGGTTCGAACCTTGCCTTTTTGCCATTTTTTTGAGATCAGAAAATGGAGAAGGAAGAAAGGGAAGGAGGAGGAAGAAGAAGAAGGACGACGTCGTTCTGATGTGGGTTAATAATTAATCCTACGTGGCGTGCCACATAGGCCATGTCAACAATTTTGGGTTAATAATTAATCCGACGTGGAGTGCCACCTAGGCCAAAAAATGATACCGTTCTGATGTGGCAAGCTCCAAGGATGCTGACTAGGCTCGGAGAGCTATCCGAGCCTTTAATTGATGAGTCTGTGAAACCACAGGAGACTTCCTTGATGAGTTTGAAATCACAAACCTATCTCTGATAATTGAGCAAACTATAAGGTACTAATGTGGACTTTTTTCGTTAATAATTCTTTATATGTTCACCAATTGACGAAAGGGAAGAAGGAAGACTGTGCAACTTGTCCTGGTATTTTGTTCAACCAGCTTACTCTGTTTAGAAGATGAAGAAGAGTTTCATACCTCTCCCTAGTCTTAATTTGAAAACGAATTAGGATTTTAGCTTTCTAATTTGGATTTGTTATTCGAATAAATTTTTTTAAAACTAGGGTTCTTCAAATTTTGATTCTCTATAATTAGTTTTGATTTTGACTTAGAAAGTTTGAGAAATATTTTTATTTTTGGTTTTGAAGGTTGGAGAAAGAAGGTGAAAGGATAAAAAGAGATATTTTTTTGTCTTTTAAGTGGGAGGGACATTTTTTCCTTATAAAGTGGGAGTTTCCATAGAAAATGACATATTTCGGCCACAAGGACCCCTAATAAAACAAAAAATGGGGAAGAGAACATTATTTCTGGAAACTGAGGGACGTGAAAAATAGAATGACCAAACTACAGGAACCTGAGAGTAATTTATCAAAAAAAATGGAGTATAATTGAAAAAGAAGTATATTTTATCACCTTTGTATTTGTAAAAAAGAAGAAGAAAACTATCACATTTAAACAATTGGTTTATGACATATTTATAATAAAAATTTAACACATTTTTCTTGGGTCAAGATTTAACACATATATTAACACAAGTTGGCATACTCTTTTTTTTAAGTAGCGGACTTACCATTATAAGTAGGAGGAACTTCGAAGTTGATCGGTTAACTCATGGATGCAACTTTATTAGGTTAGTGAAGAGCACTATGGGGTCGAAAAATCTTGACCCAAGAAAAATATGTTACAATATTATTAAGAATGAAAAATCTATCTATATATTATTTTACAATATTATTAAATTTGTTTATAAGAATGAAAAATCTATCTACATATTATTTTAATTTTTTTAATTAAATATAAATATTATATTAGATCGAGTGTCGCAATGTACGACTCACTTTCATCGCAATAGTGTTTTGAATAGGGCCGATCCCTTTTCTCTAGCAGTTGCGTGTGAAAAGCAGAAAATTGGTTGAAAGGGGCCAAACACAAAAAAATTAAAGCAAGAAAGAGAGCGTGTCTTACAAAAAGGTGATTAGTTTTTTGGCCCCTCGATTGCCAGTCGCACCTCCGGTCGCGTGGTCAACAACGACTTTCCTAGGTTCAACCCATCTAGACTTTCTTGTAGCTGCCCCGGGTCCGGTGTCCCGATATTAAGTAATTTTACTGTAGGTGAAAAACATAAATTGATGAAACATTGACGAAAAATTAATAAAATGTAAGAGATAAAAATTAATCTCATCCAAAAAATTTCGTTATTGATATTTATACTACTTACAATTCATACAACTTACATTTCATGGATAAAATATAATTTTTTGTTGGTTAAACGTTCACGTAGACGTCGACATGAGTCACATTAATTTTTTTTGGTTGGTAAAATACTTTATTGAAACAAACGAAGAAACTTAACAACGTAAAACAGCAAAAAAAAAAATTTACTGATACAACAATGGTCTACCCGTACGTAAAAAATTCTACCCAATCCTTACCCCATGAGTTCTCTGCCCCTTCCGAGAGATGACTCCCCCAAGTATGAATTGTACAAGGGTTAGAGTCAAGAGTCTCACTAAAAATTTAACTACCACAAAATTTGGTAGGAAAAAGTGGTAGATGGAAAAAGAGATATCTCGTTTCCACTGCGATATGTCAATCACTCGGAAAGTAAAGAGAGTAAAAGAAAAATAATATTTTATTAAATTAAAGATGTCGTCAAATTGTTGGAATATTATGTCCATTGAATTTGATTATTTTCAACATTCTTTTATTTTTTCGTCATAATAGTATCATTCTATTATGTGTTGACTAAGTAATTGTCCATCATTAACTAGCAAAAATTGAAGTTGTCTCTAGATTATTAACGGTATACAAGAAACAACCAATTGACCAACTCTGCCAAACAAATATATTTAGAGGGTCTCCTAACGAAAATTTTAACCATTACTCTTTTGGGGCGATATTTTAACCATTACTTTTGAAAAGCAAAAAATCGAAACTACCGTGTACTAAGCAAAACTTTTCCCGAAAAAGTAGGGGATTTTTGTACGCACTTGCTCGCGCGTAAGGGAATAGCGACGGGATAAAAAGGTTCATCCCATCATTTTGCATAATATATTAACGTATGGAGAGAGATTAAAAAGGCGATCAATCTTTAGTCATAAAGAGAGGCGAGGGAGAGAAAAAAAAGAAGTAAATCAACCGTTGAGAGAACTGTTCAACTCTCAAGTTTGAATTATTAGATTCCATAAATATCAAATACTTGGTGTGAGAAGTTTATCCGGCTCAAATTTGGATGAGTTGGTCTCATAGACCAGATACCAAGTGATATAAACTAAAAAATATCTTTAAAAGTTGATAAATTTTTTTTAACAAATATTCAACATCTTTGGTTATTCAAACTCGAAATCTTTTGATAAAGTTACGATTCTTTTAAGAGATAATTTAAGTACTTATAAGTATGAGTAAGAGATAAGTTAATAAAGTAATCTAGAGGTACTATCTTCGCGTCATCACTCTTTTCTCTCTCTTAAAAAGGTACTTAGTCACCCCATTATCCCCCTAATGCAACCGGACAAGAGACGTTAAAAATGAAAAGTCGTGTTGATATATTTAAGCAATTTAAAATTGTGGATGCCATTTTTTTAAAGAAAAAATTAAGGGAAGACACAGAAAGTGAGGGGCAGGTTTTTGTTCTGCCCAGAAAGCAATTTCTCCAGAAACCCTTGATACTGACACTACCAACAAACCTCTCCTACTATCCAGAAATTCTCTCTGGTTTTTCTTCTTCTGAAGATTCTCTTATATGCAGCCTTTTCTGCTTGTTTTTCCTTCCCATTTTTCCCCCCCTACCAAAAGCTAAGAGCCTAAGACTAAATATAACCTCCATTGTCTCTAATAGTTGTTATTCATGCCTCGGATACGCACGTTTTTAAAATACTGTTCACTCGGGACTTTAATGTCCTTATGAGTTATTTTCCAAGTTGTATTATGTGTGCAACAATATGCAATCGTTTAGCTTACGGTGCGATCAACAGTTATTTAGGTGGTTGTATCTTAGCCGACATTATTTTATGGACTAGGCCACTCTCTTCCTATTTCCTGATTAATGAAAGACTTCTAAATCATTTTCTTCAAAAAAAAGAAGAAGAAGAGAATATAACATTGATTTCGGGTCAAAAGATAAGTTTAATTAGATTACAAGTGTCGAATTGAAATTCTAAATTGAAATTTGATTAAAAATTTGGAGAGCCGTATGAATATTCGAAGTTCTAGTTTGAATATCTTCCTGGCTTTAGTAGAGGGCGAAATTTTGGTATTTTTCAATAGAAAACGTAAACAAATCATGAAAGAAGAAGTCAAGTTTACGTGAAAAGTATTAGTATGCAGTAAAATATCCATAAATTATTACTTGATAAATTTAACAATATCTCTAAAATAATATTTTGATCTGGTCCTAAGTCGGACCGGTGTAAAAAATAACAATTTAAATCATTAATAATATATTAATTTTTAGAAATAGTCTTAAATAAATCTATAATTTTTTTAATTCATCATAAACAACTTACTCTCTAAAACTATAACTAGAACAATTTAGTAATAATTGCAGTTTTAGATGTAGTTTGTAAACTGTAACCAAAAAGGGTCAAAAGTAGTTGTAGTTATAATTGTTCTTAATCGATTAATTAATTTTTTAAAAATTGATAAAAATTATGATCTTAGCTTTATTAATTTATAAAAGTTCCACTACAGCTTGCAAGAAAAAAATCTTATCATTTAATCCAGAAAAAAGTGGTTACAAAAAGGATCACAAATTTGATGCCGGCAATTACTGAAAAGTTCTCCTCCCACAAAAATTAATTGGGGAAAGGGACAAGTGCACTCTTCTTTACCTTCCTCACAAGGCAAACCCGAGCGTTAACCAAAAGGGCCACCTCAACTAAACCTTAATTAACAAGAATTAACTCCCAATTACTTTTGCTCCTATCTTATGTCGGCCTCTTAAAAAGATGGGAAAAGTCCAACACCCGTTAAAGCAGAGGACACAAACAAATTCCAAATAAATAGAAGCACCATTATTTGCCCCCTTTCTCCCTCCCCTTATAAATTGTTCCATGGCCATCTTTCTAAAATTTCAGAATATCTACTATATTAACTAGTTCAAATTAGAACTAGATAAAATTTTCGACGAGTGATACAAGTTTTGTAACATATATTTATTGTTGCATTTTTAAGGAGTCGATTCTTCACCCATTTTTGTTGTCATCTTTTTTCTTTGGTTTATAATATTTAGTGCCCATCTATTGTACCAACTAATCTAGATTTGAATTAGATAATATTTTTGAAAGGTGTCAAAACTTTTCCAACAAATATTTAACAATGCAGCATTTCTAATGATTCAATTTCAAAAATCTAATTAAACTAAAATAATGCACTCGCTAATTTAGCGATAGATATTTTATTTATTATTTATTGCATCAGCTAGATAGATAGATAGGGATTAGAAGAAGAAGAGAAATATAAATATAGAGAGAGAAATCTAAAATCCTCCTCTCGACTACTTACCACTAGTATCCCTAATAAAACACAAAAAAAATATAAGTATTTGCAAGTTGGGAAGGAGACGATCCCAATTTCCCCTTTTTGGCGTTCAATTCTTCTCCTCTTTAGCCCAGAAATGAACCCAAGTTAATACCAACACACAGAAGAAACTAACCCAAATTCTCTCTCTCTATCTCTCTCTCTCTCTCTCTCTCTCTATCTCTCTCCCTCTCTCTCTAGAACGGAAGAGCTCTTTTTTTTTCTGGGTTAGGGGAATTGGGCAAATGAGAGCCGGGTTGAGCACGATCCAGCAGACGCTGACCCCGGAGGCGGCGGCTGTCCTCAACCAGTCGATCGCGGAGGCCGGACGCCGGAGCCACGGCCAGACCACCCCACTCCATGTGGCGGCCACCCTTCTCTCCTCGCCGGCGGGATACCTCCGGCAAGCCTGCATCAAGTCCCACCCGAACTCGTCCCACCCGCTCCAGTGCCGGGCCCTCGAGCTCTGCTTCAGCGTCGCCCTCGAGCGCCTCCCCGCCGGGCCACCGTCCTTACCGGACCCGCCGATCTCGAACGCGCTCATGGCGGCGCTGAAGCGGGCCCAGGCCCACCAGCGGCGCGGCTGCCCGGAGCAGCAGCAGCAGCCGCTCCTCGCCGTGAAGGTGGAGCTCGAGCAGCTCATCATCTCCATCCTCGACGACCCTTCCGTCAGCCGTGTCATGAGGGAGGCCAGCTTCTCCAGCCCCGCCGTCAAGGCCGCCATCGAGCACTCCCTCACGGTAACCGCCGCTCCCTCGCCCCAGCCCGGGTTCGGGTTCCGGTCGGCTGCGACTCCCGTGCCCGTGCCCGTCCCGGGTGGCAGGAGCTTGTATGTGAACCCGAAGCTGCAGAGGGGTGCGGGTTCGGGCTCGGGTGGGGTCCTTCCGGACGATGTGAAGAAGGTGGTAGATATTCTGATGAGGAGGGGGAAGAAGAGGAACCCGGTTCTGGTCGGGGAGGCGGAGCCGGAGATGGTGGTTAAGGAGGTGTTGAGGAGGGTGGAGGGCAAGGAATTGGGGAAGGATGTGAGGGTTTGTCGGTTGGAGAAGGAGGTTTTGGTTGGGAGGATAGGGGAATTGGTGGAGGAGGAGGAGTCGGTCGGTGGGATCATTTTCGATTTGGGTGACTTGAAGTGGCTGGTTGAGCAGCCGGTCGGGGAGGCGGGGCGGGCGGCTGTGGCGGAGGTGGGGAAGGTGTTGGGGAGGAATGGGGAGGGTGGGAGGAGTGTTTGGTTGATCGGGACCGCGACCTGCGAGACTTACTTGAGGTGCCAGGTTTACCATCCCACCATGGAGAATGATTGGGATCTGCAGGCTGTGCCTATTGCAGCTAGGAACCCTGTTCCTGGGATGTTCCCAAGGTGTGTTTATACTGCTTGTTCTGTTGTTGTCTGGATCATAATTGCGGTTATGGTTGCCTTGATTCTTTGCTATATTCGGGATGGTTGTTGTCTCGTATAGGATAGTCGATCACGGGTTCCAACCACCATAGATTTAGGGGGAACCCGAATGAAACAGATGTATGAACAGCTGATCTCTTTGGGAGGATGGGCTAATTCTCATATCTTTGCGTTATTCAACTCGTTCATGCTGTATGCTGCTTTCGGATATTCTTATGTAGTTTTTCTCCTGGACCTAATTCGATTTCACTATTATAGGTTCACGGGCAGTGGGCTTCTTGGCAGCTCAGTTGCAACTTTATCACCATTGAAGGGGTTATCCACCTTAGCCATGACTGGGCCAAGGTTATCGGAAAAGTCGGATCCTGTTCAAATCACCAAGTGTTGCCCGCAGTGCAAGCAGAATTACGAGCACGAGCTTGCAAAAATTACACCGAAGGAATTGGAGAGATCTCCTGTAGATAGTGCAGAAGTACGTGAGCAACCCCTGCCACAGTGGTTGAGAAATGCCAAGCCTCAAGATGGCGACGTAAGAGCATTGGATCATATTGTCAGTTCACTTGGATTTATGCCAAGCTTATCGCTTTACTTGTTCATTGTTAGATGATGCGAGAATGTACTAAGTTATATCGCCTTTTTGTTTTTACAGAACAAGGACGGGGATCAGTTACAGAGGCAAAAGATTCTCGAGTTACAGAAGAAATGGCAGGATGCTTGTGTACAACAGCATCCTGGCCATCATCAGCCAAAGGTTGGCTCTGACCGAATCCAGTCATCTCTTTCCTTGACAGGCCTTTGTAATCCCATTACACTATCTCGTCAGCCATTTGTTCCAAAGATGCAATTGAATAGAAGCTTCGGTGGTCCTCTGCAGTTGAACCGTTCTATTTTGCCTAGTCAGTCACCTGCACGAGCTATCACCCCTCCAGAGAGTCCAGTCGAGACAGACCTTGCCCTTGGCCGTCCAAAGGTCACCAATGCTACTGGCGAGGGGGGCAATGAAGAGATCACCAAAGACTTTTTGGGTCTTGCTCCTCCCAAGGAACCAGTGAAGTTGCCTGAAATGGCTATCAATAAACTTCTCAACTCATTAGATAAGGACTCCTTCAAGAGGCTTCTCAAGGGTCTATTAGACAAGGTGCCATGGCAGCAAGAAGCAGCTGCTTCGGTAACTAGGACTATTACGCAATGCAAAATGGGCAGCGGAAAGCGACGTGGTGGTGGATCGAAGGGTGATATTTGGTTGCTCTTTACTGGTCCAGACAAGGTAGGCAAGAAAAAGATGGCTTCAGCTCTATCAGAGCTTATTTGTGGGGCCAATCCAATTATGGTTTCTCTCGGTTCCCGGCAAGATGATCGGGAATCTGACAGAAGCTACCGTGGTAAGACAGCCTTGGACCAAATTGTGGATGCAGTGAAGAGGAACCCCTTCTCTGTAATCATGCTCGAGGGCATTGATGAGGCGGATATGCTTGTCCGAGGAAGCATCAAGCGGGCAATTGAGCGAGGCCGGCTTGCTGATTCTTATGGCCGTGAGATTAGTCTTGGTAATGTTATTTTCATTCTTACAGCCAACTGGTTACCTGACAATCTCAAGAGTCTACCGGAGCGTGTCTCGTTTGATGAGAAGAAGCTTGCTAGTGTGGGAAGTGGAGACTGGCAGTTAAAGCTATTTGTTGGTGAGAAGACAGCGAAACGCCGAGCTCATTGGCTGGATGAGGACTGGCCGATGAGACCGAAAAAAGAAGCCGGATTAACATTTGATTTGAACGAGACTGCCAACATCGAAGATGATAAAGCAGATGGATCTCACAACTCGAGTGATCTGACGATCGAACGCGAAGAAGAGCCAGTCCTCTGTAATAGACTACTGATACCTGCAACTTCATCGATCTCGCGGGAACTAGTCAATAACGTGGACGACAACATTGCGTTCAGGCCTATGGATCTCAGACAGATACGCCACGACATCTCTGGTTCCATCACCAAGAAGTTTGCGACCGTGATGGACAACGCAATGTCGGTCGAGATCCAAGAAGACGTGCTCGAAAAAATCGCAGGTGCAGTGTGGCTCGGCCGGATGGGACTAGAAGAATGGTCAGACAAAGTTCTTATTCCGAGCATTCGCCATCTCAAGATGCGGTTACCCTCTTCGACGGAGTCGATGGTGGTCCGGCTCGAAATCGACAACGATTCTCCGGACTGGCATCACGAAGACATTCTGCCGTGCAATATCAGAGTGGTGGCTGATGGTTTGTGAGCAAGGATGGCGGAATCCTGTAAATACACGGTCGGAGACCGTTGAAAGGGTAAAGGTGGAAAAGCAGTTGGAAAGATGGGAGATGTTGATAGATTAACAGACTTAAACCGGCTGTTTTCTGTACTTATATATTTTTGTGGGTTTTTTTTTGTGGCTAGATTGCCCTTTTTATTTTTTTGTCCAACTATTTTTTTGGTTGCTATAGGATGTTTAAGAATTATAGTTGGTTCACGATAGTTACTTATTAATTGCATGGACAGGAATTAATAAAGATGAGGGCATTCCTCTCGCTATTTTGTATGAAACTTTGCCAAATTTATATGATGTTTCTCCAGAACTATATTCCAATTATGTGAGGCTATTATTAAACAAAGAGAGAGACTACCGATAAGTTTTTTTAATGTTCGAGGGCACTAGTCCTTAGTCACATGCTAGCGTATGGGGGTGAGTACACCAGGGTAAGCTAAAATCCTTTAAATCATCAATGATAAATATCTAGGCAAACAGGAAATGGAAAATCAGACAATATAGACAAGGCATGTTTGGACGGAAAATCAACAACACAGTTTCATTTATTCCACGTGTGTTGTATCTGGGTCTCTCAGTCCCTCTCCAGGAGATAAACAACAACATGCTTTCGCGTTTGAGTTCGGACACTAAAATTTTGGATATTTTAGTAAAAATTCTTTACCATACCATATTCTCCCTCCTCTTACTAATTTTTATAAAATTATACTTTTCTCTTGCAACTTTTATATAGTCTCCCTACTTTGACAAGTTCTAGTTCAATTTTGGCTGTGTGTTTGCTTATAAATGGTAATTTCTGGCTAATTATATGAACTGTACCAACCCAAGTTGGGAATGTACCTTTCCTCTTTATTTTCGTGGATCAATTTGTTGGTTGGTATCCTTCAAGTTTAAAAACATCGATAAAACATATTGCGAGTGTTTCATGCACATTATTTAGTATAACTTTTTTTTTGAATATTTTTCATTCAATATCAATCACAATCTGATCATGTATAGGTGACTCTTAAAATAATATTTTTTAATTCTATAGACTTTTTTTGGTCCACAGCTCGTTGGACTACGATAAGTACCCAAAGTGAAAGAACAATAATTGTAATTTTTAAAACTAAGAATCTTCTTATTAGTTATTATAAATCAAGTCAAAGCAACTGTAGGTATGGTATTTTTCTATTTTTTGGGGGAATACGTAAGATATTTTTCAGAAAGGGGTCATATGGCATTTTCCTGAAATATATAAACAATTGGAGAGTTTACATGCAATTTTAGGGTGACTGCATTTTTATAACGTTTGCCTAACTTTTTTTTCTTTTTGTTATAAAAGTGCAACATCATTGAATTTTCTAATTTTTTTTGAAGTAAAATTCAAATTTTAAAGGGACGAAAGTTGGGTCTAACATATAATTAAATAAATTATACTAACACAATGTATAATTCTTTGAATTAATTATGAATTTTTTAGCATAGGGTAACAAAGCCGAGATCATCCATGCATGACCCAATGGATTTGATTTGAAGAGTTATGATAAAGTAAATTTCAAAGTGGAAAACTGATTAATGTTAGGCCAAATACATATTTGACAAAAATCTGTCATGCTTTAAGATTATAACTTCGATATAAAGTTCCTAAGCTCCACAAAATATTACAAATAATTAATTTATTTTTATACTTGTATTTAGTGAATTCTAACTTATATATTTTTTGGTTTATAACTCCGGTATTCGGCCTATTAGGCTAACTAATTTAAATTCGAGACGAGTATGATTTTTGAAAGGTGAAAAAACTCTCCCAACAAATATTTAACATTACTGCTCTTAGAATGACTCAAATTCGAGACCTGACTAAGCTAAAGTAATTCTTATTTATATATTGGTCTAGTATAATTTATCACTGTTATATTCAACTCATGATCAAATTATTTTATATATATTCAAATCATAAAAAATATCAATAATAATATTACTTGATTTCCAACAAAAAATAAATTCTAATTGATAAAAAGAGACAATTCTCACCAGCTAAAGAAATCCATTAGAGTAGATTTAATTTTAGCTTACTAATTAAGGCGACGCAACGAGCTTATTATTAAGTCAGTGTATTTATGTTGCATCGATTCTAGTCATATTCTATCACAACACCATTAATTACACAAAGGCAAGTTGGTCTCGTTCCAAACTTTGATTAATTGACATGGGTTGTTACACTATAATATCATGAGTCGAATTTGAATAATATGAGTACGGTGGTGTTAGATTTTGGTAAGAAGAATTTTGTCCGAATTTTGTGTAATACTTGATTTCAAAATTGAATTGATTGATGAAGTGAGTTTTAATAACAAATATATTTGAAAAAAGGTTGGGAACGTCCCAGCAATTAATTGGACGGCCAGCCGACATGATTTCATAAACTAGTTGTATTCATTGTGTATATCAAATGCAGTGTATTAATTTTAATATAATAGTTTTTTATTTAACAATTCTACTTAATTAACTAAAGTTACAATTAGTCTATAAAGTTTTGATGTTAATAATTTCGAAAAAGTGTATAAATCAAATAGTTTAAACAATGTCAGCCCAAATCATAATTAACCAATGTTTTAAATTTGCGGTTGGACCGGGATCCAATCCTCACACGAGAAAATTCGGATCATCTTCTAAATAAAACTCAAGCCGAACCTAATCCTTGGAACAAATAAAAAAGCCAGCCCCACCAACGATCCATATCCACAAACGCAATGCCGCCCAATAAATGCGCGTCGTCCTTGTAGTGACCAGATATTTCTTCTTTTAGGTATAAACAGACGAAAAGCTGATGGAGACCAAATTAAAAATGACTAACTAATTCAATGAAACAGGCATCTGCAGCAGCAGGAGGAGAGTTGAGGCCCTCATGCCACACAGGTGGGTTAGCATGTGTTCTTATTTAATGGCTGCCCTATTTGACTCCATTCTTAAAAGGCTCCCCTAACTTCCATGAAGTTGGTGAAATTATACGTTCAAGCCAGCTTTTGTGATGTCAGTACTAAAAAGGTAAATTTCATTATATCACAACAACAAAATCCCGTGCGGAATGAGTTGGTCCAAGTGATAAAAAATTCAATTTACTTAAGCAAGTTCTACTTTGAGTATTACTAATGCAAAAAATAATATTGAAAGAGTTGTCCCCTAAATAGGGCATGATAGTATGTAGATTTAGATACTAGAGATTTAAAAAAAAGCCGATGCTGAGTTGATACAAGTGATAATTAGGGGTGAGTTCGGTGCAGTTTTGTGGTATCGGTGTGAAAATTGACACCGAATTGCACTTTTGATGTAGCCAAAATTCGCACCGTCGGTGTGGCAGTTTAGGAAAAAACTAACGGTGTAGCGGTGTGGCGGTGTGCGGTTTAATGGTGCGGTGCTGCGATTTGAAACCGCAAATTGGGTCTAATTCACAAGGCCCATTTATTAGGCCCAAATTTGAAAAAAAAACTTTTTTTTAACTTTTTGGTGAAAGAAATGAAGCCCATTAGATTATATATTATAGGCATCTGCATGTTTTAAATTAATCAAAAATTTCAAATGAATATCAAATTAGTATAAAGAGTTTTGTTAATCAACTGAATAGGTATTAGAATATCAAATCATTTTTTATAAGTAGAATATCAAGTCATTTAGACTAATATCAAGTCTTTTTTGTTCGGATAAATTAATTAGTGAATTCATGTAAGTTCGATAAGTTAAATTATTTTCTCCAACTGGAGTTTAGAAACATATGTGACTTGATATGTTGAAATGATGAGATGGAGGTGTGTATTTTTCTGCCAAAAAATTACAGAGAAGAAGAGGAAGCAGGGAGTTCACGAAGTGTCCATAGAAGGTGGAAGTGGAAATTGAAATTGAAATATCTGGTTCACAACTATTTTTCACATGTCTCTTATATATATATACAAGAACTAAATTTGAGACCATATCTAACAGATATGCTACCTATATTACTCATATACTAAAACATGCAGTTTCGCGATCGATCGGTGTGGTTTGAGACCAATACTGAAACTACACTGCACCAATTCGGTGTCGGTTTGAAACCGCACCACGAAATTATTTAAGTGTGCGGTTTAGATTTTGTCAGTCGATCGGTTTCGCGGTAGGTCGATTTCGCAGTCGGTCTCGCAGTTTTGCGAGTTTCAGGCTCACCCCTAGTGATAATAAACTTAATTTTTCTTAAAGAGGATTTAAGTTCAAATGAGAAAGGTATCATTGAGTTCAACAATATAGTTCAATAATACTCGACTTTGAATACTAAAAATTTCATTAAAAAATTAGGTACAATTATTGGATGGATAGTTTTTTTTGGGGTAAATATGGGGGCAACTAGACTACTAATCTTTGTTAATAACAAGCTGGAGTCTGAAAACGAGCACAACAAGGTAAACAAACCCTCTTAAGGTCATCCAAATACACATCAAGGCAACTACGCAGCGGCATATATAACAAAATATAATCAAAAGATATAGACAAGGCATGCTTGGACAAGACATCGGCAACACGATTCCCTTCCTTCACGTGTGTTGTACCAGGGTCTCCCACTCCCTCTCCAGAAGCTTATATGCTCGATGAATGAGGTAGAACTACAGATGGTCTCATGCAGCATCTCGGCCAATACGAAGTAAAGCTAGGGAGGAATCGCTCTCCACAATAAGGCGGTGATAACCATGCTCCCATGCCAGCTCAAGTCCTAAGATCAATGCCCAAAGCTCAGCTACAAGAGCAGTACAGTGCCCAACGCCCTTGACAAAGCCACCAAGCCAATGTCCTGCTACGTCTCAAATAACTCCACTAGCATCTGACAACCTCAGATTTCGTGCAAAAGTACCATCAGTATTCGACTTCACGAAACCATTTGGGGGTCATATCTATGACATAAGTAGCTCAAGTCGCGGTGGAGGTGGAGTATTCCGGTTAGTCATAACTTGGACAAACTCCCGTGCCTATATAAGGTTAATGGAGGAGCAGCAACTCAAAGTGGCACTGGAACAGAAAATCACATTGTTCCTCCACTTGCAGAGCCACCAGCAAGCAATAATAAAGACAGTTGCATAAAGAGAACCCCTGCTATAAGGTGAGACAAATGATATTAGTCACAATCCATGCCATATGGTCCATCTCCATGAAAAAAGCATGTTAACGCCCACGTGCAAGATCTGTCCACACCAACCTTGAAAACCTGCAGTCACGAAATAAATGCATCAGTGTCTCCGCTTCGCAATGACATCTCAGACATGTACCAGATATCGCCTGATGCCTCCGAAAATGCTCATTAGACATCAATCTGCCATGGGTAAACAACCACAGAAAAAACGTAAGCGCTTAGGAACCTTAAGAGACCAAATATTATCGGGTGGATAGGTAAATGCTCGTGATTTGTTATAGTTTAAACACAAAATGTGTGTTTCAAATCCAAGATGGGATTAAACTTGATTCATTATCTTAGTCCAATTCAATAAAAAAATATAGATTATTTGTTTAAGTAAATATTTCGACATCAGATGATTTTTTATAAATAAAATAGGGTTATCATAGGGGTCCGACACATCAGTAAACTACAACAAAATTATCTCAATGCTCAGATAATTAATGACCCTGATTGCAATTGATTTGAACATGTGAGCCCCTTTGTTCCTAATAGTCAATTGGGCATAAAATGTCAAATATTCTACATTAAATGGGACGGCCCATTGCAGGAAATTTGGAAATTTCTTGGCTAGCGAGGTCGACATGCTGAAATTGAATGTGGACATGGGAACAAAATACGAGGGACAAAATAGGTTACATTCGTGGCTTACAACAAAATTAAATGGAGGAGGTCCATTGCATGTGTCCACATTTTTTTTGGGTAAGTGGCATGTGTCCACATTTGTAATAAGTTTGCCTTTATCTCTTCGGATTTCCCGCTTCCAAGTTGCAAAACATGCGTAAAATATTCAACATTACACTAGAATTACTTAGTTCAATTCACTTGGATGAACAGTCAAACAACCGTTTTAATTTAAAACACATTAAATATTGTTTAGTTGATTTAATAAATATTATGTAGTTTCAAAAAATATATCAGATGATGGGCAAATTTGATGGGGACTAACACAAACCAATATTACTATACATGTAAATCAATATAACTTCACATGCAAACTAGCCTCATACAAACCAATATCACTTCACATGTAAACCAATATTACCTGATATGTTATTGACCATCAGATTTAAAGACAATCAAATCTGACAGTCCAAATTTAGTCCCCACCTGAAGACAAATTTTATTTAGTCTTCACTCAATTCGGTCTCTGGATGATGTGTTAAAGTTAGAATTTTCTATCTCATTAACTGTATATACTTATTCGGTCTTTACATAAAAAATGTTATTTTCTTTCTCATTAATTTCGGTCTTTATATAGTTAGTAAATCAACTAATCAATGCTTTGTGTGGATTTTTGAGTGCCGGCAAAATTCTTTCCCTATGTAATTATTGGCAAAAAAACTTTTAAACATATTACCATGATCGTAATTAATTTATCATTTAAAAAACCATAACCATAATTGAGCAATTAATAAAATACTATAAATGTTGCTCGGACAATTCTGCCAAATTATTAATGGACCATCTACTATTTTCTTAACAAGTCCAAATATCTCCCTAATAAGCCCATAAGTTCAGCAATTAAGATGTCGTCATTTCACATGGAGCCCATTCAAATCAAATTTCTCCCCAAGTTCCTACTTCCATAGGTCAAATTATATCCTAAAATAGACCTTTAGGCTTGGTATAAGTAGCAAAGAGAAGAAAATGAAAAAAAAAAAAAATCTTCAACCTCAAAAGAAAAGAAAATCCTGCCAAGTTAATTCAAGTAGTGAGGGATTATTTGTAAATAGAAAAAATGCCATCGAGAGAGTTGCATGTATACACAAGGCTCGACTTCGAATTAGCCTCTCGTAGTGTGGATACAAGAAGTCATAGACCAAAGGCAAAAAAAGAGAGAGAACGTGCAAGACTTATAAGTTATCTGGAGAACTCCTCCTCATCGGTTGTACTTGTCAATGTCATAAAACTCGATGTTCTTGTACTTCTGTGATATTATTTCTGCTTGAACTTTCCTGGCAGTATCGGTGGCGCAGCCGACCAATATCAGAACAGAAGTGCCGGCGAATCCACGGAATGCGGTGAGATGGGTGGCCTGTTCTACCACAGCAGGACCGGCAGCCAGTATTGCCAGAAATGCAGACCCTAACACCGATATCCGGCCGAGGACCTGTAAGAATGAACAAGTTATTCACGTTTCGCAACAGCACAGATGAGCAACGAGTCACGAGAGAGCTTATGGGGTTAATCCCATGTTTACTATGAATATATATGGAATTCATGCACAATTTTAAAACTGTTGTTAGCATCCAGATAATACACCAGATATCTGCAGTTCTTTCTGAACAATGTTTGTCAATATCAAACATTGTTCAAAGAAGTGAAGATGTTTTTACCAAAGAGCAAGAGATTACCGTTTGAATATATGCAGCGGTGCTTTTTCCTGGCCGGACCAGCGGAATCGATGCACCTTGGCGTTTCAACTGGTCACTTACATCATCGGGGTCCAATTGAAGGAAGGTGTAATAATAGTTGAAGAAGGCTATTAAAAGTATATTGGTTGGGAGGTAGAATGAACCTGCCAAGATTTTTTGAGGTAAACTTACTTGGATAACATGCAAATCTATAATCGAAGATCGACAAATCACACGTCAAACATGAAAGCCAATCACTTGCTTCTTACTTTAGATCAATACCTAGCGAGAAATTATTAGAGCACTTGCACATGAAATCTTAAGGAGATAAGATGGTAACAAGTAAGTCCAAGCCACAAATCTATAGCACCAAAGCCGATAAAAATAATTTGGAACTATCTGAATAACTTATGCAGCATCATGCGGCCCTCCAATGAAACACATTCGTGAAAACTTCTTGGTGACCGACCACGTAATAAAAAGCAAGCTATCTGACTATGTAATGTCCTTCGGCCCAAGGAACAACTCATAATCTGAGGTGATCATGTTTCAAGAAAGAGATCAATCAAATGTCTACCTCCAGGATTCAAAGCAAGAGCTGCGTTTTTCAGAACAGATATTCCAGTAAACCGAGCTAGAGTGCCAGGAAGAGCCAACGTTGATGTTGAGAATATAATTGGCATCACTCCGGAACTGTTCACCTGCATCATTCAAAGAATGTTTGAACTTGCTATTTCTCCTTGCATGAAATAAATTCACCAGGAAGCACTACCGTGTGAAAAACAGTGACACAGAACAGGTCAAGTAGAACACGAGTACAGACATTTTCTTTATGTATTTAATAAAAAAAAGGGCCAAGTAAAACATGAGTACTAACTTTTTCAAGCAGGGTGAGAAATTAGATCATATGAAGAAACAAACTATCAAAAAATGAAGAGAAAAAAGAATCTCTTGAAAGCAGACCTTAAATGGTAAGTAAGCAGATTTCTGAAGCCCACCGCCCTTGCTAGAGTATCGTGAAGCATAGTTTATCGGAATCTTTCTTTCAGCTTCCTGAAACCCTTTGTTATGACATACATTAAGCTACCTTTAAATAAAAAAAGAGTAGAAGCAGCATTGGAGGAAAGTTCATCAATACCTGAACATACACTATACCAAAAACCAGCAGGAAGAACGAAATGAGAATTGTGATGAGCCCAACATAGTTGCCACCCTGGTAAGCCTCGGCTACTGTTCTACCAAATGATGCAGGCAGATAAGAAATAATGCTTGTGAAAATCAAAAGTGATGTGCCATTCCCAAGTTTTAGATCAGATATCCTTTCCCCGAGATAAGTTGTGAATACGGAGCCCAGTGTTAGTAGGATAACGGACGACAGAGCCCAGTTCGTACTGAAATCAGCTACGTATGGACGAAGAAAGAGAACCTGGCCAATTGCCTGCAGTTGAAATCAAGAAGAAAGCTCATGTCCATCATGATAACAAGCTACACTAGTAACATGGACATAATTTTCAATAACAAACTTTCCAATTAGGTCATGCAGAAGGTTTGACAAGCTCCAAAGCTGAAACCTACAAAACATCACATGATCCAATTTCTTAAAAGCAATCTAATTTGCGCCATTCATTTCGAGAACTTTGCATTTCCCCCTAGTTAGCATCTACGAATGCTACGATTTGCCAGTTGATAATGTAGAGTGTTATTGGTTAAGCAAGAACAAACCGAAACCCAAAAACAGTAGAAAGTTACCACATTAGCAAAACGATAACGGTTCCGTGAATTATTGTTTTGTTTCATCTAATACACTTTGTTTATCCTGCTTATGGATTTTGTACTTTGTTAAGGACACAAGTACCGAGAATTCCTATCGTTGCTTATTGATTTGATCCAGAACCTAGACAACTGCAGCAAGGTATAAATGATGGCCGAACAACTAAAACTTTCAACGGCAGGCTACTCACGTCAAGTTCTAATTGCTCACCTGTACAATGGCAAAACCAACAGAAGCATATCTGGTGTACTCTAGAATTTTCTTTCTTCCTGCTTCACCTTCTCTTTTCTGAAGTTCTTGCAGCTTTGGATAAATTTGAGCAAGAAGCTGAAATACAATTTGAGCATTGATAAAAGGAACAATGCCAAGGGAGCATATGCCCAGTCTTCCAATGCCTCCTCCAGAAAACGAATCCAAAGTACTCAACAAGCTATTCTGGTCCAAATTCCCAGCAAAAGCATCCCTGTTTACCCCACCGAGTGGTATGTATATGCCGAGACGAGATAAAGCCAATAGTCCCAAAAGCTTGAGGAACTTTCCTGGCAGTGGGCCATTGAAGAAGTCCCCGAGGTCGATGGAACTGTCCTCAATTGCAGCTGAAAGTTACAAGCACGAACGCTTAGCAGCAAAGAAGCAGAAACACTACGTGTAGGTCACTCATATGTGAGCTGGATATAAAAAAAACAAAAACCCAGAAACCTACCAGCAACTCCACGAGCTGAGGACTTATCCTTTTTTGTACTGGAGCTACTCTCAGAAGCCGGTGATAGTAAAGCTATTAAATTTTCCCAAATGTCGGATACGCCAGTGGAGACATCTGAGGTAATGCCCAAAGGGTCAAAAACTGGTCCCTGGGAACTGTTAAGGAATTTTTATATCAGTCTACCCAGGAGAAAAAAACATATCTGAAGAACAATGGTGTTTTCGAAACTCCCTAGCTACTTTCAGTAGAGAATTCAATGACAGACCACGAGTTCTTTCTATCGATATACTTATCTCGCAGCATCACAAACTTGATGATACGATGTTAGAGTTGCACCACTGGCGAACCTAGCTGAGCGGATAACATGGATAGATTAAAGACGCAACGAGAAAATGTTGTTAAGCAACCCCTCCGGAAAACTGATCACTACAAGGCACTAAAACTTTGACGAGAAACATTCTCATACTAAAACATCATAGCAAAATCGAAACTCGCCGCTACAAAACTTCCATTCAACCATTGGCAGAAAATGGGGACACCGGCGCTCAGCAACTAGCACTCACCAGTACCCCAAATTGCAGCTGGGCCAAACCCCACAAACTCTATAGCATCAAATTATCGCCAGAAAAATACTTTCAGGGTTCAAACAAACACCGGAGCAAGCAAATTAAACGAAATCAAAAGCACCCAAACCCAAAGAAGCGTAGAAGCGACAAGTACCTCTTAGAATTAATGCCAAGGTTCCATGGGGAGGTGGTGGAGATGGGTTTTGTTGGGGAAGGAGAGGAGGAGGAGGCTCTGCACGCGAAATTCTTGGGCCATCTTGGCTTGGTGATATCGGAGATTGGGGAGCAAGGGCACGCTTGCCTCAAGCTTATCAACATTATTATTGCTAGTCTTGTTATCTCCTTTGAGAAGACCAAGCCACACTTCTTTCCACCTTTCAAATTTTGTGTCCAATTTTATAACCTTCTTTCTTACTCTGTTTTTTGCTACTTGGGCCGCGGTTCGGGATTTAGACACACCTTCCATCCACTAATTTTACTTATCGCATTTAATGGTCTAGCCAGTTATGATAAAATAGTTTCACGGGAATTGTCCCGGTATGAAAGTGGTCGGATAAAATGGTTCGCCTGATATATATCCTATAATCTGCCCCGTGTATATCCAATGATCTGCCATCCATTACCGTCCTGAATGACTCATTCCAGGACCAAATCTGGTCCCTCTTTGTTATCTACAAACATAAAAATATTTCGAAATTGAGTATTATAAAATTTTATAAAAGGTTTGTTTTCCAAGTAATATATCTTATCTTCAAAAAGAGAACAAGGATGTGGTCATATGAATTTTACCCGAATGATACGGTTGTCTTTTCTAATTCAATGCCTCATTTAGAATGAGCCCCGGTTAGGAAGGCACGTGTTTGTTATGGGCTTCACATTTGGATCGGTTTTTATTTTTTTAGGATAAATTTTTACACGATTATGCTTACCTTTGAATTTCTGAACGTTCATTAGGCTAAATTACCTATGGCAGGTCAGTTTCAACCTCTACTATGGGTTTTGGCCCAAACCAAATCAAAATCTAAACACCAATCAGAACGAGCCCGTGTTGACGTAGGCCAAGTTGGAGGAGTTGTTGGTCCAGGGAGTTCGAATTTGAGACCTCCGCTCTGTCGTGTCGTAGGGTAAGCAAGACATTTTGACGATTGTCAAGTGGTGACTACAATGCTTCAAGGGAGTATTGTTAGTACTCTTTGGGGTTTCTCTGTTGGGGGTTTCTTGATGTTTCGCCTGTCGGTTGCCTTCTCTCCAACCTTGGCCTTGGTCTTTGTATTTGTAACATTTTTTTATGGAATGATATTTACCTTTTCCAAAAAAAAAAGCTTCAAGAAGTTTATCAGCAGTCAACCTCTGATAGAATGAGACTGAAATAACATTTGCAATGGAAATAATCAACCTTGGAAAGGAATGTAGAAGTTGGTAAAGGTTACATGGTGTTAGCGATTGTTCCAAATTCCTAATTAGAGTAGGGCTCTATTTCCTGATCAGAATAGAGTAATAGTCTCCTATATATATACGGCATATGACTAGGTCTTATTCGTACTAGTTGAGAGTTGTGAGGTAGAGAGAACCCTCACGGAGGCCTTGTAACCGATTGGACTCACATAGTGGACGACTCTCTTTTGCCCGTAGTTTTCTCCCCGTCTTGGAGTTTCCACGTAATTCTTATGTCTCGTGTTTTACTCGTTTCGATCTTATTTCTCAACAATTGGTATCAGAGCAGGATCTGAATTTCGAGTATTGAAAAAAAAATGTGAACAGTAACCAATTTGGGGGAAAATCGGGATTTAGGGTTTTGAAACCCTTGGAGTCGCCGCCGCCCGCATTCCGACCACCCCTTGGAGCCGCCACCACCGAACCCGTCGCCGTGGAGGAGGAAAGGGTCAGCCGCCGCCTGTGAGAGATTTGGGTTGAAAAACCCTAATTTTTGAGTTGACCAAAAGTCAACTATTTGACTGGTTGACCAAAAGTCAACTGTTTTGGCTGATTTTAGTTTTCTAACCAATTTTGGACTGATTTTTTGGTTCGAGGAGCTTCAGGATGACTTCCATGAAGTACGAAATCCCTCAATTGACAAGGAAAACTAATTTTTCCTTGTGGCAGGTGAAGATGCGTGCTATTTTGACACATCTAGAGCTGGATGAGACTCTTCTTGATGAGAAGTCGATGCCTTCGAGTTGGGACGCTGCGATAAAGGCGTCAAAGAATCGTAAGGCTGTGAGTCAGATCCAGTTGCATCTGTTAGATGATATTTTGCGGGACGTGTTGAAGGAGACAACAGCTTCCTCATTATGGGCAAAGCTTGAAAAGTTGTGCATGCCCAAGAGTTTGACCAACAAACTGTGCTTGAAGCAACGACTGTTTTCTATCTGGATACAAGAAGATAAGTCTGTTCATGACCACCTTAATGAATTGAAGGATATAGTGGCTGATCTTAAAACTCTGGATATGAAGTATGATGATGAAGATCTTGCTTTATTGTTATTGTGCTCGTTGCCTGCTTCTTATCAGCAATTCAGAGATACTCTGTTGTTCAGCCATGATACTCTGAGTTAGGATAATGTTCATGATTCGCTCTTGGAGAAAGAGAGAATCGATAAGCACACTGTGAGTTCCTCTGAAAATAGCCAAGGGACTGGCTTGGTTATGAGAGGGAGGTCTGAAGAGAGGAATGCTAAGTCTGGTTCAAGGAAGAAGAGCAGAAGCAAATCAAGGTCAAGGTACAAGGATAAGACTTGTTTCAATTGTCATAAGGTTGGGCATATTAAATGGTTCTGTCCGGAGTTGAAGGACAAGAAGAAGGGCAAAAAGTCCAGTGCTCCGAAAGGAGAAAGTTCTGATAGCGGCAGTACTAGTGTTGCCACCACCACTCAGAAAGAAGAATCTGATGGAGATCTTTTGTCTGTGATTGATGAGAAGTCTAAAGTTGATGTTGCTTGGGTCCTTGATTCTGCTTATACGTTTCATATGTGTCCTATCTGGGACTGGTTTTCAACATATGAACATGCGGAGGGTAATGTTCTCATGGGAAATAATTTTGTCTGCAAGGTTGTTGGTATTGGCACAATGAAGATCAAGATGCATGATGGTGTCATTCGAACCTTGACGAATGTGAGGCATATCCCTGATTTGAATCAGAACTTGATTTCGCTGAGTACTCTTGATACATTGGGGTACAAGTATACCGGAGAAGGTGGAGTTCTTCGTGTGAGTAAGAACTTATTAGTGCATATGAAGGCCAAGAAAGAGATTAGAAATCTGTACATTTTGCTGGGTTCTACAGTTACAGGGACTGCTGCTGCTGCATCTGGCTCGTTGACAGATTCTGAGAATACCTTATTGTGGCATATGCGACTTGGTCACATGAGTGAGAAATGCATGACTGAGCTGAATAGGAGAGGATTATTATGTGGATAGGGTATTGGGAAGCTAGAATTTTGTGAGCACTATGTGTTTGGCAAACAGAAGAAAGTCAGTTTTCAGAAAGGTGTGCACACTACAAAGAGAAAACTTGACTATATTCATTCTGATCTTTGGGGACCGTCTCAGGTTGCAACAAAGAATGGTTCCAAGTATATGCTGACTATTATTGATGATTATTCGAGGAAGGTATGGGCGTTCTTCTTGAAGAGCAAAGATCATGTCTTTGTCACTTTCAAGCAGTGGAAGACTATGATTGAGAAGCAGACTGGGAGAGATGTCAAGCATCTCCGCACAGACAATGGATTGGAGTTTTGCTCTAGTTGGTTTGATGAGTTCTGCAAGAATGAGGGTATTGTCAGGCATAAGACAATCCCGGGTACACCTCAACAGAATGGAGTCGCTGAAAGAATGAACAGAACTTTGTTGGAGAAAGTTCGTTGTATGCTGTCAAATACTGGTTTGCCTAAGTCGTTTTGGGCTGAGACTGCTTCCACTACCTGTCACTTTGTCAATCGTTCACCTCATGCATCACTTGATGGCAAGGTACCTGAAGAATTGTGGTCTGGAAATCCTCCTAATTATGCTATTTTGAAGATATTTGGGTGTCTTGCCTATGCTCATGTGAATAATGGCAAGTTAGAGCCAAGATCTGTGAAGTGTATCTTCCTTGGCTATGCTTCTGGAGTGAAGGGATACAAGTTGTGGTGTCCCGAGCTGTCTAAGGTCTTGTTGAGTAGGAATGTTATTTTCAAAGAGACAGATATGCTGAGTAAGAGGGAGGATGTTTTTTCACCTGGTGTTCCGAGTGCTCCAAGTGTGGACTTGCAAAAGTCAAAAGTGCAGGTGGAGTTTGATGCTAATCCAGAAGCGAGTTCCTTCCGTGATGTTGATTACCATAGTCATACTCATGGTAGGTTGTCTGATGAAGCTGAGAATGTTGGCACAGTTGAGAGGGAGCCAGCGTATTCTATTGCTAGAGACAGGCCCAGAAGAATTATCAGGCCTCCACAGAAGTTGGGTGAGGCTGATATTGTTACTTTTGCCCTGAATGTGGCAGAAGAAGTTGATAGCTGTGAAGAACCGTCTAGTTACTCAGATGCTATGAAGTCGAAAGACTCTGTTAGATGGTTGGTTGCTATGGAAGAAGAGATGGAATCTCTTCACAAGAACAAGACGTGGGAGATTACTAAGCTGCCTAAGGATAAGAAGGTTGTCAGCTGCAAGTGGGTATTCAAGAACAATCCTGCAGACATGTTGATGAAGCCGCTTTCTGGTACTAAGTTCGAGAATTGCTTGGATTTGGTAGGTGTTCGTGCTTGATGCTGATAGCACTTAGGGGCTGGTGGTGAAGGTGGAGAAACGTTGATGTTGGAATCATAGAATTTGGTCCAAGGTGGAGATTTGTTAGGGATTGTTCCAAATTCCTAATTAGAGTAGGGCTCTATTTCCTGATCAGAATAGAGTACTAGTCTCCTATATATATACGGCCTATGCCTAGGTCTTATTCGTACTAGTTGAGAGTTGTGAGGTAGAGAGAACCCTCACGGAGGCCTTGTAACCGATTGGACTCACATAGTGGACGACTCTCCTTTGCCTGTGGTTTTCTCCCTGTCTTGGAGTTTCTACGTAATTCTTGTGTCTCGTGTTTTACTCGTTTTGATCTTATTTCTCATCACATGGCACACATATTACATGATATTTTGGTCTATTCGACGATTAAGATTTCCGAACAAAAGAAATGAATATATATATATATATATATATATATATATATATATATATATATCTCGTTATGGACACGCTTGGATACAACATTGTAAGTTACGATGTTAATCTTGCTGATTAGTTACGATGTTAATTTTCGCGAAAGAATGTCCCAAGGGAGCAATGCGAACAAAAGTTGCACGACAACGGACCGATATCCAGACAGCTGAGAAGAAACAAAAGGCGGAGAACCATGAGCTAAGCTTATTTAACCAAGCATAATTTTCATGATAAGTTAGAGAACCACATAAATTCATGGGAAAAGTCCACTTTCGTACCCTGTGGTATCGACCAAAATCACTTTAGTACCCTGTGGTAAAAAACCGATCAATCGAGTCATACTTATTCCAATTAACATCAAAAAGGGCCTCGGGCAGCTGCCCGGAGCTGCCCGAACCTACCCGGGCGCTGCCCGGGCCACGTGGTCAGCCACGTCACCAATTTTGGTGACGTGGCGCCACGTCACCAAGAGGAGGAGGAGGAGGCGGGGAGGAGGAGGAGGAGGAGGAGGGGGACGCGGGGAGGAGGAGGAGGAGGCGGGGAGGAGGAGGAGGAGGAGGAGGGGGACGTGGGGAGGAGGAGGAGGAGGAGGAGGAGGGGGAGGAGGACGCGGGGAGGAGGAGGAGAGGAGGAGGGGGAGGAGGACGCGGGGAGGAGGAGGAGGGGGACGCGGGGAGGAGGAGGAGAGGAGGAGGGGGAGGAGGACGCGGGGAGGAGGGGGGCGTGGGGAGGAGGAGGACGCGGGGAGGAGGAGGACGCGGAGGAGGAGGGGGGCGTGGGGAGGAGGAGGGCAACGTGGGGAGGAGGAGGAGAGGAGGAGGAGGGGGGCGCGGAGGAGGAGGAGGACGTGGAGGAGGAGGGGGACGCGGGGAGGAGGAGGACGCGGGGAGGAGGGGGATGCGGGGAGGAGGAGGAGAGGAGGAGGAGGAGGAGGAGGGGAGGAGGAGGAGGAGGAGGAACACGGAGGAGGAGGAGGAGGAGGAGGGGAGGAGGAGGAGGAGGAGGAAAATCGGAGGAGGAGGAGGAAAATCGGAGGGGTAGGTTCGGGCAGCTCCGGGCAGCTGCCCGAGGCCCTTTTTGATGTTAATTGGAATAAGTATGACTCGATTGATCGGTTTTTTACCACAGGGTACTAAAGTGATTTTGGTCGATACCACAGGGTACGAAAGTGGACTTTTCCCTAAATTCATTTATCACTTTTTTGCAAGTAGAAAGTTCTGTGGCCTTGATTTCCATCTTAACAAGAAGCTATGCGTATGAGAATAAGGTATACCTGGTCTGGTACACTCTGACCAGTTTGACCTTCGGTTATCAATCCTGTCGTGAGGCCTATCATTGCCCACGCTCCGTTGATTGCCTCGATTTGACGTTGCCTCTGAGACAGTAATTGCACAAACTTCAGTCTGCTGCATACCACAGCTCAACGAGAGAGATCGTAATCGATTGTCATACGAATGAAACGATGAACTAACAATTTACAATGAATGTCGGGACAGTGGTATAGTAATTAGAGAAGAAAACAGTTTGCTAGGCCTACATCAGTCCCGGAATACAATTCCTCAAATCAGGTGGATAGTGTTAAACGCTGCATCAACTTTCTTAACAAAGCAGAGCAGCATCAATCAAGTTCCTTAAAATTGTTAAACTGCAATCGCAAGCTTTACATCAGAACAATAGAGCTAATTCTCTTTCCTTGAAATCAAATATGGTTTTAATTAGCAAAGGAAATAACACAACTTCACAGCAGCTCTTTCAACAACAACAAGTATCACAGACATATTCTTCGTGCCAAAGATGCCTCCCGCACCTTGAACTTTTCTCTTGCTTTTATTTCTTGCACTTGTTTGGCGGGCTAGCCTCTTCGCTTCCAACGGATCCACCATGATAACCTCGCCATTCGCGCCTCTCCTCCCAGCTACCTATATGACCGAGACAACAGATGAGTGACCGAGAAAGTAAACAAACCAACAGCATGCCGAAGTTCCGGTCAGTTCAGACTCTGAATGCCGAATTACTGAATCTAATTTAGCAGTACTTATAAAGAGGAAACCATGGTCGAGACGTACATCGGTCTTTGCCGAGATTCGGAATGCGTGACTCTTTGTTCCGCTAGTTCCTACGCGGCCGCCATCTTGGTCCCGAAATCTCCACCTCAAGGTAAAGATTCAACCAAAGCTAGTAAAGCTATATACATGGAAATGTCAAACAGAACTAAGCAAGTCTACCATAGTTTCTCACCTACCAATAGAAAGAGCCTGCCTTTACCTTATCATATGGATCCAAGCAGTGATAACCGTACTCAACCGTTGTGTACTTCCTAATAAACAAAGTTCCTTTTGGAGAAACCACACACCAACTACCCCGAGTTCGAGTTCGAGTTCGAGTTCGAACGGAGTAAAACTACAAATGCCGCAAAACTCTTCCACTCAATAAACCCCAGCACCAGTCCTACTTTCCCCACCAATGATTGTCCATCGACAACATCAAACAAAGCTATTCAAGAAACTAACGACAAAGAAGTAACGTTGAAAGGGTCAACAGGTGGCACAAGTTCAGGACACTTATCGCCAATGGCTCTACTAATTCGGATTTAAGTCGAATATTAGCTTGAGACGTGTCTAGTTAAGCTATAACAAGGCCATCAAAATATGAACCGGAAAAAGAGAAACTTAAACTTACTTGAGGAATGGAGAAGAAGAAGAAGTGGGAATTCCATTGATTGGTCGGAGAGAAGAAGGAGCGCTAGATACTAACATTATCTCGCGACTTTTGTTATTGTTTCTGAAATTTTTCTGGACAAAATTTATACGTCTCCACTTCTGATAAAATATCCTTTTAATTCTTATATTTTAGGGTCAACTAAATATTTACGTCTCCAATTCTGGTAGAATATCCTTTTAATCCTTATATTTTAAGGTCAACTAAATTTCAACATTTTAGTTTTTAACAATTTCTTCAGTTAGTATCTGGTGCTTAGACCAGACCACAGTTCGATTTTAACCGTGAAATTGACATAAAGTTAATAGACAACCACGGTTCGAATATTGTTGACCACGGTTATATATACTTGACAATACATATTTTAAATTTTATAATTTTTTTCCCCAAATATTGAAAAAAGATTGCCTGTGCTATTAACAGCCGAGACAAAAAAAAACTCAAAACACAGATATTTATGAGTGATAAATTTTATATGCGAGTACATTATATCAAACCTTATAATTATTTTGCACTTCTGTAAACTTCGAGGATGGAGGGCTATTTTTGGTGCAATCTGACTGGCACGTGAAGGAAAACCTTGCTCATTGTGGTTCGCTTTTATCTGGCTTCACTTATCCCAGGTGAATGATGAATTACAATAGTTTTTACCATAAAAAATAGGCAAATGTATTTTTTTTGTAGGTAAATAGACTTCATTAACTTAAAAAATGAAAGAACGAAAGAAACTACAGAGAGAAAAAAAAACTAATGATATCTACAAAGATCTACCCGAACCATCGAAAAAAACTAAAAGCGAACAAACTCGTTATTACACTTGTTCCTTCCCTAATCCGAGAACCCAACCCGCACCTCGCAGCAGCCAACAGGAGGAAGCTACCTTACCTTTAAGGAGTCCCAATACAGTTCAAGCTCTTGGTTGCCAATATCATGAAGAGACCGAGCCCACAACAACCACTCTCGAGTCTGATAGTAGATCGAATGTTTGAGAAGCTCACGATCTCATTACTTGTTCTAAAAAATTACCTGGTTCGGGTGCAACCAGATGCTCCATATAGTAGCGGCAAACAACTATTAACAGACCTTTCTCAACATTCCATCACCTTGCAATACGCACCAAGTCGAAAGAGCCGTGCTTAAGGAGTTGAAGCCGCTCCAAGCTAACCCTCTTCTGTCTACAAAATGATCCCATATGGAGCGGGAGAATCGGCAATGCAATAAAAGGTGTTCAGCCATCTCATCCTCATCCAAGCATAACGGACAAAGGGCTTTTCAAGCTTGAATTCTCTTCATTCTAATCAAAACATCCCTCATTTGAATCCTCCCTTGCAAAGCCAACCACATGAAATACTCGACCTTAAAAGGGATCGAGCCCATCCAGATTTTCCCCAACTCCACCGAAATGGGAGTATCAATATGGTTCAGCTCCCTCCTATGACGTTGCCACGACCTTGCAGTATACCCATTGTCATCCCAACGGCAATAAATTGAATCTTTTTTGTTGGAGAACAGCTGTACTTCAGAAAGGAGGGATATAAGTTGTTCCTCCAATTCTTCCTTAAAAACCCTTACTGGCCTTCGCCACAGAATCGCCCAGTTCCACCATGTATCAGTCCAGAACCCGCACTCAGCCACCCTCACTGATTTCTGCGTTGAGATCATATGTAAGCGACTAAATTTTTCTCGAAAAGAAATGTCTCCCAGCCAGACATCTTCCCAGAAAAAGAAGGACGAACCGTCCCCCAGATTTAGCTGAATTTCCTCACAAAACTCATCCTTCAACTTTCCACCCTCCATAGTCATAGAACTAATAATCTCCCAATTGTTACCAGGCTTGCCAATCGGAACTGAAAGTGAAGAAGTCAAATTAAAAGAGTGAATTCCCACCACAATTTGGGACCATAGTGAATCCTCCTGCAAGCAGAACTTCCAAATCCATTTAAGGAGTAAGGACTTGTTTAAGAGCAGCAATGATTCGAGACCCAAACCTCCCATATCCTTAGGCTGGCAAATTGAGTCCCACTTAACCAAAGCTGCCTTCCTAACTTCCACGTTTCCTGACCAAAGAAAATGGCGAAACCTTTTTTTAAGTTCTCTACAAATCCCTTTGGGAAGCAGAAACAGGGACATATAATAGATCGGAAGACATGAAAGCACCGACTTATCTCCCAATGGAAGGCCAAGATACTTGATTGGCAACTTCTCAACACTAGCTCCCCAATTGCGGATAGTTATCATCGCCTCCTCCTCAGAAATGTTAATAGGAATAATTAAAGTTTTACCAAGATTAACTCTAAGACCAGAGGTGAGGTCGAATAACATCAGGATCAACTTGAGATTGAGAAGGGTGACTGGAGATGGGTTGCTAAAGAGAAGAGTGTCATCCGCAAATTGCAAGATATTGAGCTTCAATCGGGTGCCTGGAACCTCAAAACCCTCAAGCAAACCAATGTCAAGAGCTTTAGTAATTAGACCGTGAAGCCCTTCTCCTGCCATAAGAAAGAGGAATAGTGGATCGCCTTGCCGCAATCCTCTCTCCAAGTTGAAAAGCTTGGTTGGAGAGCCATTAACAAGAATGGAAGAGCTCGCCTCCATAACACACCCTCGAATCCACTTCCGCCAATTCTCTTTGAACCCCATCGCAGTTTGGATTTCCTCTAAGTACTCCCAGTTAACGCTATCAAAAGCTTTCTCGAAGTCAATTTTAATCAACACCGCCTCCTTATTGGTTCTCTTAAGCCAATTGATCACCTCATTAGCAACCATAACTCCTTCCGTGATCTGACGACCTTCCACAAATGTGGATTGCTCCCAACTGATCACCTCTTTGATTACTTTCCGAAGGCGAAGCGCCAAAAGCTTGGTGATGATCTTATACAGGCTAGCAATCAGACTGATCTGACGGAATTTGTTGAGAGAAGAAATACCAGAGATTTTAGGGATCAAAGCAATGAAAGAGGAACTTGCTCCGGGGTGCAATTTGCCTGAGATGAAGAAATCGCCCACAAAATCATAAACCTCCTCTTCAATAACATCCCAGCAATATCTGAAGAATCTGAAATTATAGCCATCCGAATCCGGCGCCTTGTCCCCCTTGCAACTCCAAACTGATTCCTTGATCTCTTCTCTCGTCGGGAGAGCCTCAAGTAGATTTCTTGAGTCATCTGAAAGAGTATTCAGAATACCGCTGCGGAGCTTTGGCCTACAGACCAAAGGCTGCTTGAATTGCTCCTTGAAAAAGCTGAAAATGCCCTCCTTAATTTCAGAAGGAACGCTAGTCTTAGTCTCCCCAACTTTGATACACCCATTGTGATTGTTAGATCGATGGAAGTTCGTAGTGGCATGAAAGAATTTTGTGTTCCTGTCGCCTCCCTTCCCCCAGTTGAGCCTCGACTTTTGCTTCCACTTTGAATCAAGCTGAAATTGGCCAGAGAAAAGAATCTTTTCCCAAGAAACCTTGTCTTTAATTTCATCTTCAGATAGAGGACAACACTCTTCCTTCTTGTCCCAAAAAGCTATATGATCTTCAGCGTGTGCCACCTGCTCCTCAATAACTCCAAAATGGGAGCGATTCCACTCTTTGATTTTTGCCTTCAACAACCGCAACTTATCCAGTAATCTATGCAGCCCATATGTCACTTTATCCAAATCAGACCACCAACAGATGAAACTAGTCTTAAAGGTTGGATCCAACAACCAACAGTTGAGAAACCGAAAAGGTTTAGGGCCCCAATTGAAATCACCCGACTTGAGAATTAGAGGGTTGTGATCCGACCTTCCCTTAGGCAGGGCCCATTGAGAGCCATTGGGATGAAATGACAGCCAATCCGAGCTCACGAGAAAACGATCAATACGGCTTGCCACTCCCTTTTTGCGCCAAGTAAACCTATGTCAAAACGATCAAATGTATATTTTTTGGTTAAATAACTTCTCGTTATCCTCTTTTCTCTTACCTTTAAGTCAAATAAAATTATACGTTTAGATCTTGAAGGTGGTAAATCTAACTAAAACATGAACCCTAGTAACCTGTACCCATTTCAACCATTTAATTTGTCTCCTGGTTACCATTCAAATGCACCAGCATATGCGTTGCAGCAACCTCTTGGGAGATGGACGACCGGTCTTTGTGATTGTTGCGATGATTATCCAAGTTGTAAGTTTTTAATTATTCACGTCAACTCCATTAATGCATTTCAACACTTACAACATTTTTGCTGGAAATAAGTTCAATTCCATGGGCTTTGACTTTGTCACATGCGAACGTAAATTATGCAAGAAATAATGAGCTACATGATTAATCGCTATAACACAATATTAAAATCTACACTTTTAGTCAAAATTTAAGACAATAACTTGGTAAATTTTTAAAATCAGTATAGCATTTTTATGTTCTATGCTTAATTTTTTTTTGAAATGGCGTTATTGTAACGTTCTGCCAATTTCTTGGAAGGTTGCTTGTCATGCTTTTGTCCATGCGTCGCCGTTGGACAAATTTCCGAGATCTTAAATGGAGGAACTATTTGTAAGTTGACTTTTCTCTACTGTGATTCTTTAGAAAAATAAATATATTTTTTTGAAGGGGAGAAAAATAAATATCTTTTTAATAAGAACAACTTCAATTTTAGCATCCGGGTGATACATGTCAAATTAAAAAGAAATTTAAAGTCAAAAAAGGAAAAAAAAAGTGCTTCAATTCCATTGTAGATTAAACAAGTTTCTGATATTCAAGTTTATGAGAAAAATAAATATTCCCACTTTTTCCTCCCTTCTTTTGCCTTTAAATTCCTTTTTAATTTGACATGTATCACCCAGGTGCTAAAATTGAAGTTGTTCTTATTAGTTGGTTGAATTTGGATTCCGTCGAAATCACGTCACAATTTAACATGACATAATATGCATAGGAGAGATTGTCCTTTTTTTTTTGTGAACAAGAGATTGTTCTGGTTAAGTAGTTTGGTATAGATCTCAAATCAAATCTTCGGACCTTAAGAAAAATTCATTAGGGAAAAAGATTAAAATTTTTATGGTATAACGTGCTCGAATCTTGAATTAGTTTTTTTTAATATGAAACTTTATTACCAAATAAAAGAAAAGATACAGAGTGGTAGTGAGATGGGGAGAAAAAAGAAAAAACTCTAAAAATATAGCCAAGGCCTAAACGAGTGACCAAGGTGGAAAGCCCGCTACCACATCTAGTAATTTACCCAATCTCGAATCTGAATTAGTTAATATAATGAATATCTGGTTACCGAGTTGTCGATCTAAATTAAACAACTAGTAGATAAGCTGACAAGATCTTCTTTGTGATGATCTGGGTAGCATGTGGATATTCAGGAATTTTGTATTGTTGCCTTTGGAACCTATGCTTAGGCTGGTTATATTCGTGCACAAACCGTTCAAGTTTACGGGAACTCTTCGCACTGCCTCAACTCCCAGACTCAGACTACTGCCTCCATTGTTGTTGTAGCCCTTGTGCTATTTCCCAAGAATACAGAGAACTCCAAAATCGTGGAGCACATCTTTCTGCAGGTAAGTGAATTATACACTTTCATCTTCCATTGTTTCGATATGCATTTGTCGAAAAATAGTATTAAAACTCGGTTATAGTTTTGCTTGGTATATTCTGACCCAAACTTGAGTTAGTTAATTCATCGTGTATCTAGATTTGGCCAGACACTATAGTTTGGACTTTTTAGTACCGTTTATGATTAATGATTAATATTTTTGGTTAAGTTTTATTTGATACAAAAAATTAAAATATTAACACCGTTGCTTATTCATTGAAGGTTGGGAAGACAACGTGGAGAAGTGGAAACAAGAAGGATTAATGCCTCCGATCACTGTGCTTGGCATAGTTCGATAACCATTCTTCGAAAACATACATCCATATCATGTGACAATATTAGATTTCATTCATTTTTCAAAATAAAGTCTAAGAAAAAAAATAATCATGTAGGTCCACTATTAAATTGTCATTTAAAAAATGTTAACATACACCAAGTAATACTTGTGGAAATTTTAATGGGTCAAACAATATAGGAAGAAATTTGCTTGTATGACTTGGTCCTAGCATATAATCTATGGAATTACAAGAAGACGTATGGAATACCACCAAACAAATGATATAATATTTTCTTTGAAAGGAACAAATGAAAGAAATTAAAGAAGTAAAAAAGTGAACAATTTTTTTGGTAGGAATTCATACGTTTATTCATAACGTAGGAATTCAAGGGAAGTTCCAAAGTTGGATAAAACTGTACATTAGGCATCAATTTCACAGTAGAGTATCGTAAGACTAATAACAAAGACGATCTGCCAACAACGCTCCATTCACAATATCCAAATTCGAGATCCAATCTCGAAACATTATTTAAGAGAATCCAAATTCTACCCTTATTCAAATGATGGTCAGTAGAGTACTGGCAGCTAATTTAGTGTACTGATCATTACTCCCTGGAAATTCCACCTCCTCCCCTTTGTTCTTCTTGCACTTGTAGTAGAACACCGTATAGGCAACGAACCAGTACATGCCAAACAAAAACACACAAACTTTCGCCACCAGCCCAAACCCTAGAGCCATTTGCGTCGAATATTTCTGGGCATCCCTCAAAACCAGCAGTAGAACCAGAAAAACAACTCCGAAAATAAGGTTTAGGACAAATCCTTGAACCTTCATCCCCTTGAATAGCTGTTCGGCCTTCCCTATTGCTTCAAGCCCATGGACCTCTTCGAGGACGGACACTATAAGGGCCATGGTCCAGACCATCGAGAAGTACATGTAGAGAATGTAGGCGAAGATGGTGAAGACAAAGAAGGGTAAAGACGAGTCATACCCGCTTTGAAAGAAGATGAAAGATAGTATAATTGGTAGGACGATGACGAGATATCCGACAGTGAGCATGGAGACGAAGACTGAGGTGAAAAATGGTCGTTTCAGTGACTTGATCACGATCTCGAACAAGTTCCTGAACCCGGGTTCATTGTGCCCGAGATGGACTAACGTTGTCGAGACGATGATGGTTGTGTTGAGGAGAAGGGAGGCGAGGTAGTTGAGGAGGACGAAGGTGGACTGCAAGGAGATGACGGACCTGGTGGTTTTAAGGAGGTCGACGACGAGCTTGGCGAATTCGGGGCTTCCCGGAGGGGAGGAGATGAGGAAGTTCTGGTCGATCATGAGCATGCCGTCGACGAAGGGCTTCACGGAGAAGATGTTGGTGAGATAGAGCAGAGAGCTGACGAGGATCGCGAGGAAGGAGATGAGTGACATCAGCTTCCTGTTGGTGGAGATTATACTGTTGGCTTCGGACATGGTTCCCAGGAGTTCCATGCCAATGTGACGGAAGTCCATGATCGGCATAGCAAAAATGGTACTTCAAGAATGCGGCGGTAGAAACTCGCGGTGGTGAGAATTTTTTCGTCTTTGTAGTTTTATCGGACTGAAATCTATAATAATTGTTGTAGTGAATATATAAAAGATATGTTTCTTAAAAAAAAAGTGGTAGCTTAAGAAATGTGGCCGAGTTCTTGTATGGATGTTCCTTGTGGTGTGGCTATAAATAGTCTGTATACATGTTATATAATGGCGAAGTAATTGAATGGGTCGTGAGATTATATTATTAAAACACAATTGATGAATTGGTCAACTAATTACTGGGCACCTGACTTTTTTTAAAAATTTTGATATTCATCTCAATGATACCAATTATATTAATAAATTTTAAATCATAAAATTTAAATCAAAATTTCTTATCGATTAGACCAACTTCGAACACCTAACATTTGACATATAGGAGAGCCGTTGGGTCTAAATAGTGTGTCCAAAGTTCTTTCTTGTGCAAGTTCCTTATTAATGAGCGTAGAACTTTGTCAGGGTCGTTGCTTTAATGTTTAATATCATGAGAATTTATAAACTGAAGAAGCGGTCAAGTCAATTTCGAACTCCAAAGGAGGTATAACGCGGATGTGAGTCAAAATTTACCTACTTACTGCAGTATATTTTTCGTTGTACCTACCAGGACCCTTTCCCTTCACAGTTCCTTCACATATTTATCATCATGAAACTTGAGACTAAGATTTTCGGTGATAAATATATTAAAGAAAAAATACCATCGGGCCCTACTTTATAATTCCAAGTTTCATGATGATAAATATATTTTTTTATTTATGGGAAAATTTGAGATTATTGTAGAAGTGGTGGACAATATTGGTTGTATATTGTCCACTGGCCTCAGAGCACATGGCGTAGAATAATTTGATGGAGATTCAAGATTCAAAATCTGATAAGGTACAATTACTCTGTCATATTTTACTTTTTTTAAAAAAGAGCGGTGTGTTTGTTAACTCATTACCTTAAGATTTTTGGTTGGTTAAAATTTTTAGTTAGGTAAGGGACGATTGGATCATATATCGAGTAAGGATCATATATCGTTTAACATATTTATTTCCCCTTCATATAATTCTCCCACAGAGATCACTTCGAAAATTCAATTTATTAGAACAGAAAAATGAAGAACTACTTATAAAAGAACTAATACAGATTCTTCCACAGGAAATTATTCTTTCATCTGATTTAAATAATATATGCATTCTATATAAAAATATATTGTGACACCGATGGACAAAATACAACGAAATGTAGAGATTCGAATTTGGAGTGATTAAACTTTAGTGGCTTAACAAAATCTACTTGTTAAAAACAAACCGGAAGAGATGATGTTTGAAATGGAAAAAAAGTGGAATCACCCATGTTTTTGTAAGAGAGAAATCACCCGTGTGGAAGCTTGAAAGAGTGACGAAATGCGGTAAACTTTTCCTGAGCCATTGTGTTGGACATTTCCAACGATGAGACGAAAGGTATCACCAGCAATCACCGTCATTGGCTAGGTCCCAGTAACTAGTAATCAATCGATACAAAAACTATTATATCTTGACTTTGACCATTCACTAAAGACTCCACTTCATGTAACAAATTTTCTAGTTTTTCTCCATAACTTACTTTTGAAGTATCTCAAAATAATTGTGGCATGTCGACTTGAGCACTCTAGGATTTTTTTTAAAGATAAATATTATTAAATGCAAATGACACCAATATGTCTGCCCTAGAGTCTAATTCGAGATTCGATTCGATTCGTCAAAATTTTGATTAGAATTCATATCGAGACAAATTAAATACGATTCAGAATTTACCAATTCATTCTAATTATGTGTAAAAACCTAAAAGAAATATAATCAATTTTCAAAAAAGAGAAAATGGGGAAAATTGAAATTTCAACCACATTTCCCCATCCCCTCTCAAATTCTCCCCCCGCTTCATTTTTTTCTTTCTCAAATGATAAATACCACATTTTTTTTATTGGTATTAGTACCTTTAACTTTGTAACATTGATTCCGATCATTTTTGTGAAGATTCGAGAAAAGATTTTGGAAAAAGACTAACATAAATTATTAGTGAAAATTTTACAAAAATACTTATGCTAGGACATTCTCCAAAAAAAAAATTTAGGTGAACTTGGTGTGTGGCATAACACTCTTTCATTAAGCTTAAACTGAAATTACAGAATAACAGGAGCGGGGTGGTCCTCATTTACAAGGGAAAGGCAACCATCCGGTAGTCTACCTAAAACATAGAATCCTCGTAGGATCTCGAGGGCAAAGTTTGATAGCCAATCTGCTACCTTATTACACTCTCAAGGACAAAATGAAACCTCTATATGCCCGTGTAGGCGGACAAGATCTCTACATTTACTCACGAGCTGTGCGATTGGGTTATCCTTTTCTATACTCTCGATAAGGTACTTTAAAGCCACTTGTGAATCCAACTCAATTGTCAGAGGCCTAAACTTCCCTTGTACTGCTACCTGGAGGCCTCGTAATAGAGCTCACACCTCGGCCCACATTGCATCACATCGACCCACAAACTGGCTGAAGCCCACGCACCATTCCCCGACCGCATCTCTGATCACCCCACCACAGCCCGCAAGTCCAGGGTTTCCTTTCGAGCATCCGTCAAGCCACGTTGGGGAGGGGACCAAGCTCTCTTCAACTCAGGGCCCTGCACTGGATCCTGCATAACTCTGCTCATCCAAGCACTCTCAAAGCCTTTGGCATGGTGGAGAATGAACAACTTCCTATTCTCCTTCACAGTCCACACACTCAAAGACAGACATGTTCTTCCATTTCCAGGCACACTAGCATACAGTGGCAAACAGAATGTTTCATAGAGGGCTCAAGCATGTTTTGACCTCCTAGTTATTTGAAAGACTGAATCTAACCTCCTAGTTATTTGCTTTCAGATTAAGATTAGATGTATAATGTTATACATAATAAGAAGCTAAGAGTCAAAATATATATTTGGCTTAATGACGAGGAATTAACAAAGTTCCATTATTCAAATTCTGATAAGTGCCTCTCAACTCCTAGGCCCAGACTTGTGCCTCCATTGTTGTTGTAGCCCTTGTGCTATTACAAAATCGTTGAGCACATCTTTCTGCAGGTAAGTGAATTATAAACTTCCATCTTCCATTGTTTCGATATGCATTTGTCGAAAAATAGTATTAAAACTCGGTTATAATTTTGTTTGGTATGTTCTGATCCAAACTTAAATTAGTTGAGTCATCGTGTGTCTAGATTTGGTGAGACACTATAGTTTGGACTTTTTACAACCATTCATGATTAATGGGCGTAACCTTTGCTTGGCATGATTCGATGACCATTCTTTGAAAATATACATCCATATCATGTGACAATATTAGATTTCATTCATTTTTCAAAATAAACTCTAAGAAAATAATAATCATGTAAGTCCACTATTAAATTATCATTTTAAAAATCTTAACATACACCAAGGAATACTCGTGGAAATTTTAATGGGTCAAACAATATAGGAAGAAATTTGTTTGTATGACTTGGTCCTAGCATATAATCTATGGAATTACAAGAAGACGTATGGAATCCCACCAAACAAATGATATAATAGTTTCTTTGAAAGGAACGAATGAAAGAAATTAGAGAAGTAAAAAAGTGAACAATTTTTCTGGTTGGCAATGGTCGTTTATTCATAATGTAGGAATTCAGGGAAAGTTGCAAAGTTGGACAAAATTGTACATCAAGCATCAATTTCACAGTAGAGTATCGTAAGACTAATATAAAAAAAACCAATTCAAAACTATTTACAAGGTTCAATCTCGAAACATTGTTTAAAAAAATCTAAATTCTACTCTTTATTCAAATGATGGTTAGTAGAGTACTGGCAGCTAATTTAGTGTACTGATCATTACTCCCTGGAAATTCCACCTTCTCCCCTTTGTTCTTCTTGCACTTGTAGTAGAACACCGTATACGCAACGAACCAGTACATGCCAAACAAAAACACACAAACTTTCGCCACCAGCCCAAACCCTAGCGCCATTTGCATCGAATATTTCTGGGCATCCCTCAAAACCAGCAGTAGAACCAGAAAAACAACTCCGAAAATAAGATTTAGGACAAATCCTTGAACCTTCATCCCCTTGAATAGCTGCTCGGCCTTCCCTAATGCTTCAAGCCCATGTACCTCTTCAAGAACGGACACTATAAGGGCCATGGTCCAGACCATCGAGAAGTACACGTAGAGAAGGTAGGCGAGGGTGGTGGTTAGAAAGAAGGGTAAAGAAGATTCGTATCCGCTTCGAAAGGGGACGAGAGATAGTATAATTGGTAGGACGATGACATGGTATCCGAGAGTGAGCATGGAGTCGATGACTGAGGTGAGAAATGGTCGTTTCAATGACTTGATCACGGTTTCGAACAAGTTCCTGAACCCGGGTTCATTGTGCCCGAGATGGACTAACGTTGTCGAGACGATGATGGTTGTGGTGAGGAGAAGGGAGGCGAGGTAGTTGAGGAGAACGAAGGTGGACTGCAAGGAGATGACCGACCTGGTGGTTTTAAGGAGGTCGATGACGAGCTTGGTGAATTCGGGGCTTCCCGGAGTGGAGGAGATGAGGAGGCTCTGGTCGATCATGATGCCGTCGATGAAGTGCTTCACGGAGAAGATGTTGGTGAGATAGAGCAGAGAGCTGACGAGGATCGCGAGGAAGGAGATGAGTGACATCAGCTTCCTGTTGGTGGAGATTATACTGTTGGCTTCGGACATGGTTCCCAAGAGTTCCATGCCAATGTGATGGAAGTCCATGATTGGTCTTGCAAAAATGGTACTTCAAGAATGCAGCGGTAGAAACTCGCCGCCAGAAATTATTGGTGCTAGAATTTTTTCGTCTTTGTAGTTTTATCGGACTGAAATTTATAATAATTGGTCTCGTGGATATATAAAAGATATGGTTTCTTAAAAAAAAAGTGGTAGCGTATGAAATGTGGCTGAATTCTTGTATGGATGTTCCTTATGGTGCGGCTATAAATAGTCTGTATACATGTTATATAATGACGAAGTAATTGAATGGGTCGTGAGATTATCTTATTAAAACACAATTGATGAATTGGTCAAATAATTACTGGGCACCTGACTTAAAAAAAATAGATATTCATTCTCCGTGATTCCAATTATATTCATAAAAATTTAAATCTAAAATTTCAAATCAATATTTCTTATCGATTAGACCAACTTCGTACACCTAACATTTGACTTATACGAGAGCCGTAAGCGTTTTCTTGAGCAATTGCATGGGACATTTCCAACGATGAGAGGAAGGGTATTACCAGCAATCACCGTCGTTGGCTAGGTCCAATAACTAGAATCAATCGATACAAAAACTAGTATATCTTGACTTTGACCATTGACCAAAGACTCCACTCCATGAAACAAATTTTCTAGTTTCTCCATAACTTACTTTGGAAGTATCTCAAAAGAATTATGGCATGTCGACTTGAGCACTCTAGGATTTTTTTCCGAACGATAAATATTATTAAATGAAAATGACACTAATACTACTACACGATCGTTGTTAGAATCTAATTCGAGATTAGTTTTGATTTGTCAAAAATTTGATTCAATTCATCAAATATTTGATTAGAATTTATATCGAGACAAATTAGTTGCGGTTGAGAATTTACTAATTCATCAATAATTTGTCGAATTATATATAAAAAATTAAAAGAAATATGATGTGTTGGGATGGCGAGAAATAAGTCTTTCCTATTTCTCGCCATCCCAACAATCTCCACCTTGGCGAGAAATCATCTCGTGGAAGAACCATGAAGCTCTATCCGAACTTCAATAAACTCCACCTTGACAAAATACTGTCCCATGAAGAACCATGAGATCTTGCAAAACTAATCCGACTCTACCGATTCCATCTCGGACCATAGATAATTGCATCAATAAGACCATCTCAACTTTCTCTTCACCTTTTGTTCAATCACTTGGAGCCAGCCCCCAAACTCGAGCTTCTGAGCTTGCTTGGCCTATTCCCTCCAACCTCCATCGAACCCCAACTAGCGAGTCCACTTTCTGAAGCAACCTTGCGACCAATAGACATACCCTCTATTTTTTGATCAACCCTATGCTCCGCATCCTCGAACCGCTCTTCCGTTGGACCTTTTTGCCTCAAACCAATGCTATTTACCGTAGCATACAAAGGACAACCTTTTGTTCTACCAAGTAGAACCCTCGACATGCCACGAACTCCACCGTTCGGCCTTGAGTGAGATACCCAATTCGCCCGTGGTGCTACCAACGGCTTCGCATTTCCCATACAAAACCTACCAAACACCTTTGACGTGCACGTCTCTTTAGACAACCATAGCAGAAACTTCCTAACTTTGTCTCCGCGAATCCCAACTCTACTCAAACCATTCATGCCAAGCTTTCGCTCTATCACACAAGAGCTTTTCTCCCCTCTATCGGAATCCAAAGATGTGACTCCACCTACAATCGTGTTCCCCACTAACCTATATATGTTCCTAGCATTCCTTTCACCCTTCATCACCACCACAGCATCCTTCTCCACCTCAATTAGCCCACCTATAACATTATAGTTGTACCCACTATAATCCAAGGCTCCTAACAAGATCAAATTCCTCTCCAACTTCGGAACATGCCTAACCCCACACAATTTTCTCTCAACACCATGCCACATCTTGATTTGGATATCACATATGCCAGCAATTCTGCAAGTAGAACCATCACCCATAGTCACCATACCTAAATTAACGAACTTGTAGGTGTCGAACCACCCTCTCTTGGGCGTCATGTGGAAAGAGCAAGCGCTATCCAAAATTCAGGAATCAGAATGCTTTGGACTTGACAAAACAGAAAGAAGATCACCATCTGACCCATCCGAATGTGAGGCCACATTCACGAAACCTGATCCTTTTTCCTCGCAATCCCGAGTTTTTTTTGGACAATCCTTCTTCACATGCCCTTTTTCTCCGCACTCGAAGCAATTTCTATTGAACCTCCTTGACCACGACTTGGATCCCTTCCTGTCTTTTGCCCCACTACGATCACCATGGCTATCCTTCACAACTAGCCCTTCCGCTTGTTTATCATCAATTTTTCTTCTTTGATGAAACTCTAGCAGAGCACTTGTGATATCTTCCAACACCAGGGACTCCTTCCCCCAAGTTAGAGTTGTAACCAAATTTTCGTAGGAGCCAGGTAAAGAATTCAACAGCAACAATGCCTTGTCTTCTTCCTCGAACTTCACATCAACCTTTCTCAAGTCACTCACAAGTTGACTGAAACTATTAATGTGTTGGCTCAAATCCGAGCCCTCCTTCATCTTGAGCCCGTACAATCTTTGCTTAAGATAAAACTTGTTCGACAAAGACTTAGATATATAACTTGCCTCCAATTTCTTCCATACTTCAGCTGGTGACTCCTCATCCATGACGTGATACATCACATTATCCCGCCAAGCACAAGCGAATTATCACCACCGCCTTGGCCCCCATCTCCTTCCACTCTTGCTCCTTCATCTTCTCGGGCTTCTTCTCCGAGAGCGCGATGACCATCCCTTGTTGCATGAGGAGATCCTTGACACGCTTTTGCCATAACCCTGTTGCGAATAAATTATGGTAGAACGTCAGAAACGATCTTAAGAACGGGTCCGGAGTGGTCGTCCCAAGAGTGATTTGAACAAATAGGTAAAGATGGAAGAAATATGGGGTTGAGAGGAGAGAAGAAAGAGAGTGGGGAGGAAAGATTTTATTAATAGGGAAAGGGAAAAAACATGTAAAACATAAAAGATAAAAGCTACGAAGCTACATAAGATAAAAGCTAAGATAAAAGCTATGAAGCTAAGAATTTGGTGTTTGGTTTGTGGGTGTCCTTCATGCCTGTACCTAGCTCTCCTTATATAGAACAAGCTCGCCCCAGCCTCATAGAAAAACCCTAGGCCGTTTTCAAACAGGAAAACTTAACATAGCCTCGGCCTAATAAGGAAAACTTAAACTACCCGAAACATCCAAACCATATTTGACCATTTTCCATGCTGAATTTGGAAAAGTCATAAACAATAAAGTTATAGATCTCTGTCTTTTCCTTCTGTGACTTTTGAAATCGTATCAATCCAATACGTGAGGAGAAAGTTACGGTATTTTTACCAAAATAGGTTCAGCAGATCCGCGGCCTAATAAGGAGAGAATCTACTCCCGAAACTTCCGACCCAAGTCTGACCTCCTTCTGTACAGAATTTGGAGAAGTCACAAACTAGAAAGTTCTAGATCTATATTTTATCTTTTTGTTGCTTTTGGAATTGTATCAATCGGATATACGAGTAGAAAGATACGTCTATTTTACTGAGCATGGTCAAACAAATCCGAGAATTAATTTTCCGCTCCAACAATGCCCCCCACACGTCAATGTTTTGATGCTAGGAAAAGCATTGACGTGTATCCATCTTTGAACACGCGGAAAATTAACTCCACTCAAAAAATAACCGGCTAAGGCAAGACCGTAAATTTGTGGAGAATGTACCATCAAACCGATCGAGACCTAGCCGTTATAGGCGTGTAGTTGATCACTCATCTCGAGATATCCGTGTGCTCACGGCTTTCTCGCAAAAACTTGATTTAGGCCTACATGGTTGAGTGGGAGCTCTATGTCCTTCATCAAAATGACCATACAATTGTTGTTGAAGGTCTCTAAGCTTTTTCCTTTGCTTTTGAATTTTTCGCTCCAACCTTCTTCGTTGAGTCTTCGTGAGAGTCGGTCGATGAGACTCCGGACACTTGCCCCCCGAGTGTGGGTTTGGCTTTTTTTGGCATCTCCTTTCGCACAGGCTTCATGTGATAACTTGGAGACCTTGTAGGTGAATCACTCTTTGTGGGTCATGTCTCACATGGTTGTTTCTTAGACCGCAAAAGTACTTCCTTAGGCACCCAAACCTTGAAGGGTTTCTTTCTCTGGAGAACTCCTTGCTCGGTCGCCAATCGAGTGACCACGTCTCTCTTAACCCATGCGTACCCAGGCGCCCTTTTTTTGTTGCTGGCCGATTTTGACCATGTGACTTGAGGACATTCTCTGTAATTTGAAACCTTTGATGATCGAGGTTGAGCTGGCCTATTAGGTTGTTGCTTCACAGTACTCTTGCTTGGTTGAGGAGGAGTTGAACACTTGACTTTATCATCCTTCACCTTTTTTGGCATGAGCACGTCTTGCCTTTTGGCCTGGATAATTTTGGCCGATGTAGGAGCTTCGACTACAATGTTGCAGCACTCTTCATGCCCCCCGGGTGAGATTGAATTCTGATTGTAGATTTGGCCCCCTGTGTCTTTCCGTTGAGTTGGGATAAAATTGGGCAAGCGAAGGTGGCTCACTACTCGTGGAACAAAGGGTAACTCGGATCTCCGCAACAGGTGATTCGGCGGTGGCCCTAAAATTCCCTTTGCTGGTGAAGGCCTAAAGATTCTCTTAGCCGGCGGAGGCCCTAGAATGCCTTTTGTATTTGATACAGCACTTAGGGTTGTCTCAGTTGCCAATGAGACTTGTGTCGGGCATGGCTCTTCCTTTTCCTCAAATGTGAGCCTTGTAGGCTCGATGGCCGTGGTGTCGGCCAACTGTGGACTAGTTGTCTGTTCGACTTCTTCAATAAGGAAAGAAGATTGTGTATATTCGGCCGATTCATGTTCGACCGTCTCAATACTTGTCTCAAAATTACGAGATTCAGAAACTATTTGGTCCTCAACTTTGCATACGCCACTTGATGCTTCCTCAGTTGCTGATGTAGTCCCTGAATTCTCATTCTTAAAGGCCTTGTATCCCATTGCTCGAAGATCAGCTCTTAACTCCTCATTACGTTTCATATATTCCTCCAAAAATTTTCTAAATTGCATGCAGAATGTTAGATGTTCAACACGCTCTCTCTCATAATTATCATTGCTCCTCATAAATCCCTCATAACTGATCATGATTTGACAAGATAAATCGAAAATTCGTAATCAGCCTACAGAATGACCAACCTTTGGTATTTTGGTTGTATCTTTTCCGTCCGAACTCCGATTAAAGCAATCTTGATGTTCTTGGAAAGCTGAGAGATAGATCTTCAATTTTTCTTGAAATAGCCATCTCCTAATTCGGCCAAAAAAAAGACCAAAACGTCCTCCAAAGCCGACTGGACTTCTCAATCATACAGATCGATCAGTCTTCAGTATTTTGGTCTTATCTTCCTGGTACGAACTCCAATTTCGGCGTTCTTAGTATCCACAGAAAGAGGAAACAATGAACTTCAATTTTAGTGAAGAAAGCGTCTTCAGATTCGGCTCCAAAAAGGGCCGGAATACCCTCCAAACTCAACTGACCTCGCTGGACGTCTTCTTTCAGCACAACCTTTGACCGGTTTCGTCCTTTTTGAGGAAGGACTCGAAACCGTATGTGAAAACTTGTGTGTTTTGATGCAATAATCACTCTTCTTAGACGCCCTCCTTAGTCCCACCGAGCGTGCCAAAAATATGTTGCAAATAAATTGTGGTAGAACGTCAGAAACGATCTTAAGAACGGGTCCGGAGTGGTCGTCCCAAGAGTGATTCGAACGAATAGGTAAAGATGGAAGAAATATGGGGTTGAGAGGAGAGAAGAAAGAGAGTGGGGAGGAAAGATTTTATTGATAGGGAAAGGGAAAAAACATGTAAAACATAAAAGATAAAAGCTACGAAGCTACATAAGATAAAAGCTAAGATAAAAGCTATGAAGCTAAGAATTTGGTGTTTGGTTTGTGGGTGTCCTTCATGCCTGTACCTAGCTCTCCTTATATAGAACAAGCTCGCCCCAGCCTCATAGAAAAACCCTAGGCCGTTTTCAAACAGGAAAACTTAACATAGCCTCGGCCTAATAAGGAAAACTTAAACTGCCCGAAACATCCAAACCATATTTGATCATTTTCCATGCTGAATTTGGAAAAGTCATAAACAATAAAGTTATAGATCTCTGTCTTCTCCTTCTGTGACTTTTGAAATCGTATCAATCCAATACGTGAGGAGAAAGTTACGGTATTTTTACCAAAATAGGTTCAGCAGATCCGCGGCCTAATAAGGAGAGAATCTACTCCCGAAACTTCCGACCCAAGTCTGACCTCCTTCTGTGCCGAATTTGGAGAAGTCACAAACTAGAAAGTTCTAGATCTATATTTTATCTTTTTGTTGCTTTTGGAATTGTATCAATCGGATATACGAGTAGAAAGATACGTCTATTTTACTGAGCATGGTCAAACAAATCCGAGAATTAATTTTCCGCTCCAACAAACCCAAAATTCGAAGAACCATCGAACTTCACAAGAGAAAACTGCGCGTCGTCCGTCATCCTCCAACCCAAGGGTTACTTGTCACCAAGGGTTTGCCTCTATATAAAAGCATGTTACCCTAAGGTTTTGTATGGCTTTGTGGCTCGGAAACTCATCAATAAAAGTTCTCATTTCTCCCCGTGGATGTAGGCATTAGGCCGAACTACGTAAACTCTTGCGTCCCTGTTCTTTGCGCGTTTTGTTCTCTAGTTGCTGAATTCCTAACATGATGAATTTTCAATATAGAGAAAAATTGGGAAAATTGAAATTTCAACCCCCATTTCCCCATCCCCTTCTCGCGTCCCCTCTCAAAGTCTCCCCCCACTTCATTTTTTTTTCTTTCTCAAATGATAATTACCACATTTTTTGATTGGTATTAGTACCTTTAATTTTGTAACATTGATTCCAATCATTTTTGTGAAGATCCGAGAAAAGGTTTTGGAAAAAAATAAAATAAATTATTAGTTAAAAATTTACCAAAATACTGATGTTAGGACATTCTCCCAAAATTTCTTTTGAAAGACAGAATCTAACCTCCTAGTTATTTGCTTTCTGATTAAGAAAGACATATAGATTAGATGTATAATGTTATACATAAATAAGAAACTATGAGTCAAAATATATATTTCGCTTAATGATGAGGAATTGAGGAATTCTGACAAGTGCAATTTGGTGTTAAAAAAATTACATATATAAAAAAATAAGAATCTGAGATTTACATGTCAGATATACACACCATTTACATATTTACTATGTTACGTTTTTTAAATTATAAGCTATTCCTAAGAACATGACTAGCAAAACTAAAGTTTAGACTAGTGAAAGTATTTCAAACTGATGAGTATATTTTAAGTGTCAATCAATATTTGAAATGCAACATTTGTAAAAATAACCTAAAACGCTCTTGACCGTCGAATCGAAAAGGATTGGTCAATTCTGAAGACGAAAAACTTAATCACAGAGTGCCCGAAGAAAGACGTCAGTGACTTTTTCCTATCATGGTATAACCCTTGCTATATTGATTAGGGGAAGGAGCGCAAGCAGGCAGCAAACATCAGGTGCTTTGCTACGTCCATAGCACCGGATATGGAGACACCGAATTTAAACCTTTTAATTAAGTCAGAATAAATCTCTTATGACGGAGTTATAGAAGAAATAAGACATGGCAGTCATCCTGATTCTGCAGTGTGTTTAGTGCTAAAACTAGAACGAGTCGTTACCGGTAAATATGACAGTATTTAACCGGAAGCAAACTTGATATGCAGATCATGAATGCAACAACGTTGCTTTGCATAAAATACAAAGACCCACCAAGAGAAATCAACACCAATTTCATTACATCAGAAACACTGCCAAGATATCTCACAAAATCAAAAAATAAAATAAAATAAATGGATTTTCCAGTAGCTACTGATCCAAAACAAAAGTATATGCCCTGCTCAGTTCTGGGCGTGGCCTAAACAGTCCAAACATTGGAAAAAAGGCCTACATGACGATGACGACGACTAAGAGTCAAAATAAAACAGAATGACTCTTCAAATCCATGAGACTATAACAAGAGCATAATAAATACACATAAAAACCCATTTGAGGAATTGCCTTTGACGTCAAGAAGTGAAGTAGAAAACTGGGTGGAGGAAGAGGTGGAGCAGCTTGAAGCAGGCGCACGATAAGGACAGGAACACCACCCCGTACACTATTCTCAGACCCATTTTTGTGCGAGATGGTCTTCTGGGCGATAATACGCAATTATAATTATAATTATACATAAAGAGGTACAATTGAATTGAGTGGTGTTTGGATAAGGCTATTTATTTATTAAAAAATGGGACAAAAAGTTAATGGCCAAGAGTGTGGTATTTTGAAAATTTGAAGGATCTAGAGCGCAGAGGGTGCCGGATATTTTACGAGGGGAGAGGTGAGAGGCGTGTCACGTAAGAGGGAAGTTTGACCGGCCACGTGGAGGAAGCTGTGCTTTGGAATCCGCTGAGTTTGGTCTTTTTGGGCGGTGGCGGTTGCTGGATGGCAGGGGTTCCGACTTTTTATGACTACTACTACCACGATAACGTATCGATGCCGCCGTAATTTCAGCTTTTTTACTTTTATCATAATATTTCCAACTACTAACTTTATTTTGTCTAGACTACTAATTATCTAAATACACTAGACCAATTAAATGAGATTTTTGAAACAACAAATATTTAACACAGTTGAATTATTGAATAATTTGAGTTCAAAATTTCATAATTAAATTATAACGACGTCTTCGGGTGTCTTGTTGGTTTCCAACAACTACTAACATATGCGTACTTTTTATCAAAGAAGTATCAATATTAAATAAAATAGAATATATAAATATTGGATACTTGTTAATAAGCTACCTGAAGATGAACTAACGACCCAAATTAGAATTAATTAATCAAATAAGTATATAAGTATAAGTAATATCAAATCAAAAATCTATCATCTAAATATTTATTAAACAACGGTTAATAATAAAACATTCATATGATTTTCTCACAAAATTTCAGAATTAAATAATATCTGATTATCGATTTTTATTATACTATCTGCTTTCATCTTGTACATTCTTAACAGGTCCTCGATTCTTTAAAAATCTTTTTTTGAAAGGTAAATTTATACGGTTTGAACATCAAAGAGTTTTTGCCCAAAAAATGGTGTTATTGTACAAATTTGTTTATCAATATGGTGTTATTGTTGAAATTTTGTTGAGAATGGTGTTTGTTTTCCAGGTCAAAATTTTTTCGACTTTAATTGTCGAAAAAATCTTTTCGACCTGAAACCCAGATCGAAAGTTTTTTTCGACATGAGACGAGAGAAATCTCAAGTCGAAAAAATGGTTCGACCTGAGTAACTAATTATGGAATCAAGTGAAGAAATCTCATCGTACTTTCCTTCCTGCATTAATATTTGGAGAATTCCTTCCTGTATTAATTGAATAGAAGTTAGAGGGTTATTATAAATTTCGTTAATAGTATCATGATCCGGATACCTGAATCAACCTATTTATTTATAAATCGAGTAAGATTTTTTAAATATTGTAAATGAGGTCGAATGGGTACAATAATAGACACGAGATTAACTTATTTTAATACTATGTTAAAATTTTTATATACAACTTAAAATTTTTAAAAAACTAGGAGAAGATTTTTTTTATAGTTATAAATAAGCTAATTACTAATGTGTTAATTTTAATAATTAAGTAAATTTTTTTTTACTTAAAGACGCAACAGAAGAGGTGACAATTTCTCCACTTTCTAATTAACCTATATTTTGTATAAGTATAATCTTTAACGACGCTTAAAATTTTATTATAATTTTTAACGATTTTTGTTTTGAGAAACTCGGTCATACACTTCATCTTAATTCCTCACTCCACATTTACTATTGGATTAGAGCTAAAACCGTGTTAATCCAATAAAACCAAGTCGTACTGATAAAAATAATTAAAGAACCCACAAAAATATTCACGATGAACCGTGACCATTCAGGTTCTATATTGTTTCCCATCATTTTAATTAGCGATTTAATACCGCCGATATTAGTGTTAGCTAATGACAAATGAGCATTATTATAAGTTTAATAAGCAGGTTTCCTTTTTGGCGAGGTTGTTGCTTAAAATATTAATCAGGATGCCGACGTTGCGACATGTACGGAGTTGGTACTTTCTCTTGATTCCATAGTTAGCTACAGAGCTGGATCCTTCCTCAGGTCGAACCATTTTTCCACCTCAGATTTTTCTCTTCTCAGGTCGAAAAAACTTTTGATTTGGGTCTCAGGTTGAAAAGATTTTTTTGACAATTAAAGTTGAAATATTTTGTTAATTTCAGTCCCAGGTCGAATAATTTTTTCGGTCTGGGTACCCCACGTCGAAAACGAACACCATTCTCGAAAATTTTTCAACAGTAACACCATATTGGTAAATAAACTTGTACAGTAACACCATTTTGGACAAAAACCTAACATCAAACTACCATGAATTCGTACATGTTTTATACCGTTAGTCCAAATACATTTGGCGAAATTCCTGATAGTCTCTGGAGTGTATTTATTAAGAAGCCGAAAGGTCATATCAATGTAATATGCAACAAGAAAAAAGTAATGAATGGCGTATATTTTTTTTGCCTATTAAGGATGTGCAGGTCACACCATGATCTAAAATACAAAGCATTAAATGATCGTCTTATTTAGCAGTAGAACTGCTGCAATCTTTCTGCATCAACAGGTACAGGAAAAAAAATCTGCAAATCCACAATTCAAGAGAGCCAGGTCGACGAATCTTTGGATCCTGAGCCTTCCAACCATGTCTCATGCAAGTGCACGTGCTTTGCACTATGAGAATCACCCTCCTGAAACCCAAGAAGCAATACTTGCCAGTCAGGACACGCACCCAAATGGGGTCCTGAGACTAGAAGAATCTCTAGGGAAGCTTGACAAAAGATGCCATATTGATCTTGTGCATAGGCCAAAGTCCAAGGCCACCCATCTCCTTGGGAAGGCATATAGTTGGCCAACCAATCAGATACATCTACCGGCGATCCTGCTGGGAGTTCCAAATAAGATCACGAACACAGTGATCCATATTTGTGCAAAGGCTAACATGGAGAAGGTCGGTCTGTATCGTGTGAGTCAGAATAAAGGCAAGAACTGAGCGGGCAAGCGTCAGACGACCTGTCCTGCTCAAGGATCTCGCCTTCCAAGCAGCCATCCTGCCACAAAGCTTTTCCAAAACATAATGGTACGACTGACGACGATCTCGTCTGAGGTCCGTAGGGGCACCCATGTACATGCCCAAGTCTGAAGTCAGAGGGGTACCCATCACATCGCTGAGCTGACTGGCATGCTTTAGAATGACATTCTGGGAGACCATGAGCTTAAACTTGGACAAGCTGACCTGTTGCCCCGAGCGACAGTAGAAGGTATCCAAGAGGTCACAAATAACCCCACCTTGGGCCAAAGAGGCCTCGCCCAAGAGGATCAGGTCATCAGCAAACATAAGCTGGGACAGGGGGCAAGATGCGTTAGCCTGATCGGGACCCAGCTAGCAGCCTGGACCAGCTGCTCAATAGCATGAGAGAGTCTTTCCATGCAGAGAACAAATATGCAGGAAGAAATGGGGTCACCTTGACGTATTCCGTGGGAAGTGCAGAAAGACTCAGTCTTCCTTCCATTCTAGAGAACACGCATCGACATCGTTGTGACGCACTCCATCACCAACTCAACAAAGGTAACAGGGAGCCCAGCAAGGAGAAGCATCTGTCAGAGAAAATCCCAGCTGAGACGATCATAGACTTTCTCAAGATCAAGCTTGAGAACCATCCAACCCTTACGGAGCATCGAGTGGACCACCTCCCAGAAGATAACGATGTTGTTCAATATATAGTGACCCAGAACAAAGCTGGACTGCGTTGGACTAACCATAGTATCCAGAAGGGGCTTCAGCCTGTCCACTAGGATTTTAGTAATGATCTTGTAAAGAACACTACAAAGGCTAATGGGGAAAATCTGGGACAGGGTCTCAGGTGTAGGGAATTTGGGGATAAGGGTGATGAGAGTAGTGTTTAGGTAAGGGGGGAGCCGACCACTCTGAAAAAACTTCTGAACCTGGGTACACACAGAATCACCCACCACCTCCCAGCACCTCTGGAAGAAAACAACCTCGTAGCCATCCTCCCCCAGTGCCTTGAAGGGCCCCATCTAAAATAAGACATCCTGAACCTCAGCTGGGGACACTGGGCTACAGAGACTAGTGAGGAGGTTATTATCCAGGGTCAAAAACCCATTCCAGAAAGGAAAGGTTGGGCGACTTATCTCCTCCTCCGAATAAGGGTACCAAAAATGATTGATGGCAAGGGAGCAGAGAGAATCTTGGTCCCAAAGCCACTCGCCATCAGAAGAGAGGAGACCACAGACCCAGTTAGCATGACGCCAAACAACAGATGAGGTATCAAAGAAGCGAGTGTTGCGGTCTCCATCTCCAATCTAATATTCCCTAGATTTATGTATCCAGAAGAGCGCCTCCTGATCAAGAATACTTTTTAGCTCTCTGCACAGCCTATCCTCTAGACGGAGGAGGCCCCGCGTGGCGCAGCCTCTAGTGACTGCTAGATACCCCCCAACCAAGCGATACATCTATCCTTGCGATGGAGGATATGCCCAAATACCTTACAGTTCTACTGACGTAGAGCAGGGGTGAGGGACTCAAAAGCATTGCTGGCTAGAGAAGGCCTTGGCCACTGAGTATCAAGGAAGGGTAAGAAGTCATAGTAGAGGAACCGGACGGCCTGGAACTGGAATGGCATAGAACCAGAATGGCCTCTCCCTCCTACTCTCCCCCTCACTCGGGTAGAGCTCAAGAAGGAGTAGAGAGTGATCAGAGGTAACTCTCGGAAGGTGCCAGACCACCGCATCTGGCCAGTTAACCTGCTAGTCTTCATTGTAAAGGACCCAACCAAGGCATTTGGAGATCCTGGTGGAGACCTAACGCCCGCGAGCCCAAATAAACCTTGGTCCCAAAAATCCAACATTAATGAGACCTAAGCCATCAATGAGCTCAGCGAAGCGCATGTCCTGCTCTGAGAGGTCCCTCGAACCCCCTGCCTCTTATCAATTGACCAGATATCATTGAAGTCTCCTCCAAGAATCTAAGGTCCAGTGATGGTGGCACCAAGGTCGGATAGGCGCTCCCACATGCCTTGACATTCCGTAGCTCTAGGGCTGGCATAGACATCAGTGAGCTGGAAAGTATCCTGATGGTGACTGACACTTGTCTGACTAGTTATCCCAGACCCGAATGGAGAACTGCACTGCGGGCTCATCCCAGAGGAGCTAGATGCCCCCATTTTGTTCGAATGCCTCGATGCGCTCAACATTCGAGAGACTCAGACGATGGCAAATCCTATAGACTTTGCTCCCCGAGATCTGAGGCTCAAGGATACTCGGCCTGTGCTGCTAAATCAAACTCCTAGCGGCTTGTAAAAAGTGGGGCTTACCAGCGCTGCAATAGTTCCAAAATAGAATAGAGAGACTCAACCTAGGCAATAATAATAATAATAGCAAAAAAAAGAAAGACCAATAGAGGAGAGAAAGCAAGGGAAAAGAGGGCAAATAGAGGGTTGGCGCATCACGAGAGCATGTCCACTGGGTCCAGACCCATCTTTGTCATGGGCTCGATCCGTGCTCCCTCATAGGCCGTGGGTGGCATGCTTCCCATCCTTGTGCTTTTCAGGCCGTTGAGCTCGACGGAGGCAACTGTACAAGCCCCGGAAGGAGAACCTGGGCACTGTCGTGGAGCAGCGCCTGTGGCCCAAAACCTAGAATCGGACTCGGCAAAGTCAGATTTGCCTTCATCGGGCTCCCTGGGCTCATAATTACCGATACCCATGGGGGCCTCCTGGCGGGCCTGTATTTGGGGGGGGGGGGGGGGGGGGGGGGTATTTTGATGGGCCTGTCATTTGGGCTTGTTAGGCTTCCTTTTATTTTGGCCCATTACGTCCATTATGAGTTCTCTTCTTCAGCTTAGAAGGCGGCTCATCTTCGGATAAGCTCTCGGGCTGATATGCATGTGGGCTAGTGACGTGTCCCTTCCCTGGCCTAGACCTGACTATTGTTAGAATCGGATTCGTGATTCAATTCGATTCGATTCGTCAAAAATTCGATTCGATTCGTCACAAATTTTATTCAAATTTGTCTGGAGACAACTTAAATACGGTTCAAGGTTTCTAAAATTTATCGAATAGGAGAATTCAATTCAAATTCGATTCATCTCTAATTCGTCCATATTATATTTAAAAAAGTAAAAGTCTACTTTAGTACCCTGTGGTATCGACCAAAATTACTTTAGTACTCTGCGGTAAAAAACTAATCAATTGAGTCATACTTATTCCAATTAACATCAAAAAGGGGCTCGGGCAGCTGCTCGGAGCTGCCCGAACCTACCCGAACCCTGCCCGGGCTACGTGGCTAGCCACATCACCAATTTTTGATGATGTGGCGCCACGTGGAGAGGAGGAGGAGGAGGCGGGGAGGAGGAGGAGGAGGAAGAGGACGCGCGGAGGAGGGGGAGGAGGAGGAGGAGGAGGACGCAGAGGAGGAGGAGGCGGAGGAGGACGCAGAGGAGGAGGACGCGAAGAGGAGGAAGAGGAGGAGGACGCGGAGGAGGAGGAGGCGGAGGAGGAAGAGGAGGAGGGGAGGAGGACGCGGATGACGCGGAGGAGGAGGGGAGGAGGAGGAGGAGGACGCGGAGGAGGAGGAGGAGGAGGAGGGGAGGAGGAGGAGGAGGAGGAGGACGCGGAGGAGGAGGAGGAGGAGGCGGAGGAGGGGAAGGAGATGGATGTCCACGTGGCGCCATGTCATCAAAAATTGGTGACGTGGCTGGCCACGTAGCCCGGGCAGAGTTGGGGTAGGTTCGGGCAGCTCCGGGCAGCTGCCCGAGGCCCTTTTTGATGTTAATTGGAATAAGTATGACTCGATTGATCATTTTTTACCATTGGGTACTAAAGTGATTTTGGTCGATACCACAGGGTACTAAAGTGGACTTTTCCTTTTAAAAAATTAGGAAAAAATAATCGGGGCTGGTTTGAAAGGGAGAAAATAGGTGGTGGAAAATTGATATTTGAACGGCTAACGCGTCACCTCGAGTGCCGCGTCGCGTCCCATCTCCCTTCGGCTGCTGCGTCCAACCATCCTCTCCTGACGATTGATGCGTCGTCCCGTCTGGCTTAGGCGTCCCGTCCCTTCAGCAGGTTACTTATGTATTGGGATCAAGTCAAACATTAAGCAATTCGTAGGCGTCCCGTCCCGTTAGAACGTAAACATTCGGACTCTGGAAACATTAAAAAAGCACCAGATCCGATCCTATTCTCTTTTCTGTATGTCAATCATCACCACCCTCTGTACTATATTATTGCTTAGTGGCACCACAAATCTCTGTAACTTAATATTTTTAAAATTAGTTCTTGTATATATAAATTAATTCACAAGAATTTTAGTAAGTAGCACTTATTATTAGGATGCACACTTCAGCAATTAATACATATTTGAACTAAAAAGTGAAATATGACAAAATTCTTACAACAATTATTTCACCAATTATCTAAACTTATTGTTCCTATTATATCAATAAATAGATTTTATTGTATGTGTCAATTTCCTCTATTCTGGCAATTACCGTTAGCGACACATGCCAATACATGTGGCAGATTAATAAGGTGGGGTCATACTCATAAGGTGGGAAACTGGGAAGAGGAGAGTTTAATTCTGCAAGTATTTTTTATTTGATTATACATAAGTAATTTATTTAAGAACTTGTTGAGTTCAATTTTTAAGATAAAAATTATGATTATATAATGCACTATATCAAAATCTTATCTTGTTTTAAGATTAAAAATATAATTTTTACCATATTCTATATCAACAAATTGTGGTTTGTTTAAATTTAATTTAAGATGCCAATTCAATTAACAATTTATTAAAAAAGTATTGAGAAAAAATAATAAAATAAATATTTCTTGCAATGTTATGGTAGTATAAACTCTAAACCTAACACTAACCCTCACACGTGGTATTCAAATATTTATTGGATCGACTTATAACACATAGTTATAGATTCAAATATGATTAATTTTTTAAAAAATGAGAAAACTTTCTTGATAAATATTTAACACGAGTATATTCTTAATAACTCCAATTTTAAACTTTTTGATTTTGTTTGATCTAAATGCTAGTAAATAGTTACTCGAGCTGTTACTATTGCCTAGGTGAAGGTTCGAGAGAAGTCACGTTCGATTAAACAAGGTATTAAATAAAAATTAAAGAACTAATTCGAATTTGATTCGAATTCGAATGTTCTTAATTTGTATTCATTGAATACGGTTTGAGATTTTGATAAATTCGAATTCAAATCAATTCGATTCAAATTCTAACCATGGTTAGGCCTATCCGGACCGCACTCGGGCCTTGCCTTTGTCCTTCCTGCTGACCGTCTGGGACAGGCTCGAAATTTTACCAATTTGGTTCCCTGGCACTCTTGTCTTTTTTGTTCACCATCTGAGACGGGCCAGCCCTTAGGCCTTAACCCAATTTGCTCCCTGTCACCTGCACCAACAAAAAGCCCATTTGAATTATTCACTAGAAAAGGATAGGATTTTACCTGGGAAATGCCAGACGAAGCGACAGAGGACAGAGGTAAAGTGGGAAAAGAAGGGGGATGGCCAGCTGCCACACTCTCTTTCTTGCTTTTATATTTTTGTGTTTCGCCCCTTTCAACCAATTTTCTACTTTCCACACGCAACAACTGATAGAAGAAAGGCCCAGCTTTAGTTTTTTACCACCACTCTCCTCTCTCTAGACGGAACATTGTATAAATGGGCAGCCCGTATGATATGATTATCCTAATCACAACATAATGGTGGTGAATACTCATTAGATATTACTGATTATCACCGTATTAATCCCTCTCTTCCATTCTCTTATCTCTTTTACTCTCCCACTCAATTGTCGACTCACATTGATCACCGTTTAGTCTCATTGTTTTGAAATCCGTGCTTCGACTAGTAGTTTATGCAAAAGCTCAGAGAATGGTTGGACCAGATGTTCAACCGACTAGATCGATCCAAGCCAAATTGTAAAAAAAATCATAGTTTTTTATTAAATATTTTTTAGAAGTTTGTTAGATTAATAGTGATTATATTATATTTTTTATACTTACGATAAAATTAGATGATACGACATTTTAATACTAAATATAATTGTTGAAGAATTTTTTTTTTTGAAAATAGCCTTAATCTGGTTGACAGTTCAATAGGGCGGACGGGCGGACCCCAAAACAGAAAAATCTAAGTTGCCACCCGATCCGCTTTTTAGAACATTGCTACATCCATGAATTAACTGATCATTTCCGAAGCTCCTTATGATGGTATGTCAACTTGTGTTAACACATGAGTTGATTTTTTTAATCTCGCCGAAAAAATATGAGTTGATTTTTTTATTATAACAATGTGACAAACCAATTGTTTAAATGTGATAATTGTCACCAAACAATTACTAAAAAGAAATTTTCTAACTTAATCAGGAATTGCGTTCAAATTTTGGCAAACACAACATTATTTAATATTTGTTGAGAGATCACTATCAATTTTTAAAGTTTCTACTCGTCTTGAACCTTGATTGGTCAACGAAGTGGTATAATATCAAAACAACGATAATTGTCAATCTTTTGACAACTACAAGGTGATAAATATACTTCTTTTATCAATTCCACTATATCTTCTTGAAGAAAAAAAAAACTAAATTCTTATAGGCTATGGATAAGACATGATGGCCAACTTGAAGCTCGGATGGTTTCCATCAAGGCACATTTATTACCCTTAGCCTATCAGGTCCATGCCTAGCTAGAATGCTAATTTTTTTTTTAATTTTTCAAAAGGGGATTTATTTCTCCGACAATTCCCTAAATGGGGTTGTCGGTGAATGTTTTTCTTGTCTGGGGTCGAGCCGTAAACCGTTCTGCAGGGAGCATTTTCGCTTCGCACGAAACCGCTGACGGAGCTGTATTTTCGAATGAAATCGCTTCAGCTGGAGCGTTTTCAGTCAAGCCGAGCTGCCCCCGGTGGCGGAGATATTCTCGGCTTGGCTGGCCAAAAACCGCTCCAGGAGGAGCTTTTTTTTTTTTGAAATCACGGGGTCCGGTAAAAATTCAAAAATAACATAGTAAAAGAAAACGCTCGCGCTGCCGTTAAAGGTAAAAAAATAAAAGTGAAAAAAGAAAACGCTCCCCTGGGAGCGTTTTCTGATAAAAAAAGAAAACGCTCCAGCGGGAGCGTTTTCTGGTTCAAAAACAAAACGCTCCCCCTGGAGCGGTTTTTGGCCAGCCGAGCCGAGAATATCTCCGCCACCAGGGGCAGCTCGGCTTGACTGAAAACGCTCCAGTTGCAGCAATTTCATTCGAAAATGCTGCTCTGGCAGCGGTTTCGTGCGAAACGAAAACGCTCCCCGCAGAGCAGTTTTCGGCTCGATTCCAGACAAGGGAAACATTCACCGACAACCTCATTCAGGGAATTGTCGGGGAAATAAATCCCTTTTTGGAAAATTACTCAATTTTTTTGTAGGGAAGATACTAATTAACTTAACCTCAATGACTCACTCCTAGTTAATTTGCACTTTTCCCCGAAAAGATGTCTGAATATTTATTTCATTGGTTTATCACAATTAGAAAACCTAAATTCATGTCCCCTCTCTCTTCACTCCTTGTTCTAAAACCAAAGAACAACTTTTGTTTCATTTCTAAATTCTAAAACGAAAAAAGTATCAGCTATGCCAACTGTGTAAAAATATGTCAAATGTACAAATAGGTTCGAAGTATTGCGTGAATAATGCATCGTTTGCGATAGATGATAAAATTTGTACAAGGAAATCATTATCTATTGTTAGTATTCTTATTTTAGTTTATACAATCCTTGGGAAGGCACATAGTCGGCCAACCAATCAGATGCATCTGCCGGCGGTCTTGTTGGGAGCTCCAAATAAAATTACGAACACAGTGATCCATATCCGTGCAAAGGCTAATATGGAGGAGGTCGATCTGCATCGTGCGAGTCAGAATAGAGGCAAGAACCAAGCGGGCGAGCATCAAACGACCTGCTCTGCTCAAGGATCTCGCCTTCAAACCAGCCATCCTGCCATAAAACTTTTCCAGAACATAATGGTACGACTGACGACGGTCTCGTCTGAGGTCCGTAGGGGCACCCAGATACAGGCCCAAGTCTGAAGTCAGAGGAATATCCATCACATCGCTGAGCTGGCTGGCAAGCTCAGAATGACATTTTAAGAGACCATGAGCTTAGACTTGGACAAGCTGACCTGTTGCCCTGAGCGACCGCAGAAGGTATCCAAGAGGTCACAAATAACTGCAGCTTGGACCAAAGAGGCCTCGCCCAAGAGGATAAGGTCACTAGCAAACATAAGCTAGGACAGGGGGCGCACGACGCGTTAGCCTGATCGGGACCCAGCTACCAACCTTGACCAACTGCTCAATAGCATGAGAGAGTCTCTCCATGCAGAGAACAAATAGGCAGGAGGAAATGGGATCATCCTGACATATTCTACGGGAAGGGCAGAAAGACTCAATCTTCCCTCCATTCTAGAGAATACGTATTGAGATCGTCGTGACGCACTCCATCACCTACTCAATAAAGGAAACAGGGACCCAGCAAGGAGGAGCGTCTGCCAGAGGAAATCCTTGCTGAGACGATTATAGGCTTTCTCAATATCAAGCTTGCTGAGATGAGTGGACCACTTCCCAGAGAATAACGATGTTGTTCAATATATAGCGGCCCGAAACAAAGCTAGACTGTGTTGGACTAACCATAGTATCCAAGAGGGGCTTCAGCCTGCCCTCTAGGATCTTAGTAATGATCTTATAAAGAATACTACAAAGGCTAATGGGGCAAAACTGGGACAAGGTCTCAGGCGTAGGGACATTGGAGATAAGGGTGATGAGAGTAGTATTCAGGTGAAGGGGGGGAGCCGACCACTCCGAAAAAATTTCTGAACCTGGGCACACACAGAATCACCCACCACCTCCCAACACCTCTCAAAAAAATAGCCCGGTAGCCATCCTCCCCCGATGCCTTGAAAGGACCCATCTGAAATAAGCCATCCCGAACCTCAGCCCGGGACACTAGGCTATAGAGACCAGTGATGAGGGTATTGTCCAGGTTTGAAAACCCATTCCAAAAAGGAAAGGCTGGTTGACTCATCTCTTCCTCCGAATAAAGGTGCCAAAAATGGTTGACGGCAAGGAAGTAGAGAGAATCCTGGTCCCAAAGCCACTCGCCATCAGAAGAGAGGAGACTACGAACCCGGTTACCATGACGCCGAACAACAGTCGAGGTATGGAAGAAGCGAGTGATGCAGTCTCCATCTGCAATCTAATGTTCCTTAGATTTCTGCATCCAGCTCATGATCAAAGATACTTTCCAGCTCTCTGTACAACCTATCCTCTAGACGGAGGAGGTCCCACGTGGTGCTAGCCTCGAGTGAGTGCTAGATACCCCCCAACTAAGCGGTACATCTATCCTTGCGATGGAAGATATGCCCAAACACCTCGCAGTTTCACTGACGTAGAGCAGGGGTGAGGGACTCGAGAGCACTGCTGGCTAGAGAAGGCCTTGGCCACTGAGTATCGAGGAAGGGCAAGAAGTCAGAGTGGAGGAACCAGGTAGCCTAGAACCAAAATGGCCTGGGACCAGAATGGCCTCTCCCTCCTACTCCCCCCCTCACTCGGGCAGAGCTCAAGGAGGAGCGGAGAGTGATCTGAGGTAACTCTCGAAAGGTGCCAGACCACCGCATCTGGCCAGTTAACCCACCAGTCCCCATTGCAAAGGACCCGGTCAAGGCGCTTGGAGATCCTGGTGGAGACCTCACGCCCGCGAGCCCAAGTGAACGTTGACCTCAAAAATCCAACATCAATGAGACCTAAGGTATCAATATGCTCAGCGAAGTGCATGTACTAGTCTGAGAGGGCCCCCGAACTTTCCAGCCTCTCATCAAGGGATCCGATATTATTGAAGTCTCCTCCAAGAATCCAAGGTCCAGTGATGGCGGCACTAAGGTTGGATAGGCGCTCCCACATGTCTTGACATTCCGTAACTCTAGGCCTCGCATAGACAACAGTGAGCTGGAAAGTATCATGATGGTGACTGACACTCGCCTGGATAAACTAGTTATCTCGGACCCGGATGGAGAGCTACACAACGGGCTTGTCCTAGAAGAGCCAGATGCCCCCATTTTTCCCAGATGCCTCGATATGCTTGACATTCGAGAGATCCAGATGATGGCAAACCCCATCGGCTTTGCTCCCCGAGATTTGGGGCTCAAGGATAATAAGGATACTCGGCATGTGCTGCTAAATCAAACTCATAGCGGCTTGCAGAAAGCGGGGCTTACCAGCGCTGTAGTAGTTCCAAAATAGAATAGAGAGACTCAACATAGGCAATAATAATAATAGTAAAAATAAGAAAGACCAATAGAGGAGAGAAAGTGAGGGAAAGGAGGGCAAACAGAGGGTTGGCGCATCACGAGAGCATATCCACCGGGTCCAGACCCGTCTTCGTCAAGGGCTCGACCCGTAATCCTTCATGGGCCGTGGGTGGCGTGGTTTCCATCCCTATGCTTTTTGGGCCGCTGAGCTCGGCAGAGGCAACTGTACAAGCCACAGAAGGTGACCCTGGGCCTTGTCGTATAGCGGCGCCTATGGCCCAAAACCTGGAGTCGGACTCGACAAAGTCCGATTTGTCTTCATCGGGCTCCCTGGGCTCACAATTACCAATACCCATGGGGGCCTCCTTGTGGGCCTGTCTTGGGGGGTCTAGTAGGTATTTTGATGGGCCTGCCATAGGGGCTTGTTGGACTTCCTTTGGTTTTGGCCCATTACATTCATTCTGAGTTCACTTCTTCAGCTTAGAGGGCAGCTCATCTTCGGATAGGCTCTCAAGCTGATAGGCATGTGGGCTAGCATCGACTTGTCCCTTCTCGGGCCTTAACCTGACCATTGTTAGAATTTGATTCATGATTCGATTCGATTCGACTCGTCACAAATTTGATTCGAATTTGTCTGGAGATGAATTGAATACGGTTCAAGGTTTCTAAAATTTGTCGAACCGGAGAATTCAATTCGAATTTGATTCGTTTCTAATTCGTCTATATTATATTTAAAAAATTAGAAAAAAAAATAAATCGGGGCTGGTTTGAAAAGGGTGAAAATAGGAGGTTGAAAATTGATATTTGAATGCCTAACGCGTCATCTCGAGTGCCGCGTCGCGTCCCATCTCCCTTCGGTTGCTGCGTCCAACCGTCCTCTCCTGACGCTTGACGCGTCGTCCCGTCTGGCTTAGGCATCCTGTCCCTTCAGCAGGTTACTTATGTATTGGGATCAAGTCAAACATTAAGCAATTCACAGGTTACTTGTGTTTTTTTTTTGAGGAAAAGGTTACTTATGTATCGGGATCAAGTCAAACATTAAGCAATTCGTAGGCATCCCGTCCCGTCAGAACGTAAACATTCGGACTCTGGAAATATTAAAAAAGCACCAGATCCGACCCTATTCTCTTTTTTGTATATAATCATCACCAGCTTTTTTTTTAAAGTAAATTTTTACAATGCATATGCCAGAGTTTGAACTTTAGACCTCTTAAATATTTATAACGCTTTGTACTGTTGAATTACAAGTCCATTGGCTCATCACCAGCCTCTGTACTTCATTATTGCTTAGTAGCACCACAAATCTCTGTAAGTTAATATTTTTAAAATTAGTTCTTGTATATATAAATTAATTCACAAGATTTTTAGTTTGTAGCACTTATTATTAGGTTGCACTCTTGATCAATTAATACATATTTGAACTAAAAAGTGAAATATGACAAAATTCTTATAACAATTATTTCACCAATTATTTAAACTTATTGTTCCTATTATATTAATAAATAGATTTTATTGTATGTGTCAATTTCCTCTATTCTGGCAATTACCGTTACCGACACATGCCAATACTTGTGATAGATTAATAAAGTGGGGTCATACTCATAAGGTGGGAAACTCGGAAGAGGAGAGTTTAATTCTGCAAGTATTTTTTATTTGGTTATACATAAATAATTTATTTAAGAATTTGTTGAGTTCAATTTTTAAGATAAAAAATATGATTATATAATGTACGATATCAAAATCTTATCTTGTTTTAAGATTAAAAATAGGGAAATATATACTTTTAGTACTTGTAATTTTACGGTTTGACAGATATAATCCTATGGTTTAAAAACGACATTTTGAGTCCTAAAGTATGCACCCTCGTGTCACTTTTAGGCTCGGATGTCTCTTTGAGCCAAAGTTGGCTCCGAACCAAAAAATGGGATCGTTTTGCAGCTGAGTTGACTGCCATGTCAGAAATTTTTATCCCGCTTGGTAGTATTTATTTGGCCGAATTTAATATCATTTCAATCGCTTACTTTTTTATAATTTTCAAATATCCCTCTTTCGCCCCTCTCTTCTTCTTCCTCCTCTCTCTTACCTCTCTTCCTCCTCCATAAACTCTCTCACCTCTCTCCTGCCTCGAATAAGTGTTGGGTTCAGAGAAAATCCAACAACAAAAAGAACCATCATCTGTTGCTTACTTGTTTTACAATACCCCATCATCTGAAGCCCACAACAAAAAGAAAAAAACACACCAAAGATAGAAACTTTATCAGCAAATCAAAATTGGTTTCAATTTCAACTTCAAGGTTTATTCTTTTGATTCCCTTTCTGGGTTTCTGCTACCTTGAGGACTTCTTGCATCATCTGGGTTTCTCCCGTATATAATTGTAATAGGCCCCGCCCCTTCCCTTCCATCGATACAGAATTTCCCCCAATTCGCCAAAAATTAGGGCTTTTTGGAGCTGCGAATTTTGGGATTCGTTTATCCATGGGGTCGAATTTGGGGCGGCGGCTCCACCACGAAGACGTTGACGGCGGGCGGCGGGAGCACTCTGGCGGTTATGAACGAGCGGAGGACATTTGGGACGCGGAGCGGTTGAACGAGCGGATCCATTGGACGTTGCTCTTCTCCCAATTGATCTCCCAATGGGCCCAGGGATCGACTTGTAGGGAAATGGAGATTGAAGCTTCGATAGATTAGTTTTTCAAACAACAAATCTGATTTGGGTGAAGGTTGTTGTTTGGTTGGTTTTAGATGGAAACGGTAGTGGAGAGGAAGAAGAGAGCGAGGGAGGAGGAGGGTTGAGTGGGAGGAATAAGAAGGAAGGGATGAGTTGGAGTTGCTGTTGATTTTGGGTATTTCCATGGAAGAAGGAAAGAGGTGAGAGAGTACATGGAGGATGAAGAGAGGTGAGAGGTGAGAGGGGCTGCAAACGGTTGCGTTTTTTTTGGTTCAGAGTCGATTTTGACTCGGGCAGCCATCGGAGACTAAAAGTGATACGAGGGTGCATACTATAGGATTCAAAACGTAGTTTTTAAAATACGGAATTATATCTGTCAAACCGCGAAACTACAAGTACTAAAAGTATATTTTTCCCTTAAAAATATAATTTTTGCCATATTCTATATCAACAGTTTTGTTTAAATTTAATTTAAGATGTCAATTCAATTAACAACTTATTAAAAAATTATTGAGATAAAATGAATAGAATAAATATTTCTTGCAATGTTATGGTAGTATAAACTCTAAACCTAACACTAACTCTCACACGTGGTATTCAAATATTTATTGGATCGACTTATAATACATAGTTATAGATTCAAATATGATAATTTTTTTTAAATGAGAAAACTTTCTTGATAAATATTTAACACGAGTATATTCTTAATAACTTCAATTTTAAACTTTTTGATTTTGGTTGATCTAAATGCTAGTAAATAGTTACTCGAGCTGTTACTATTGCCTAGATGAAGGTTCGAGAGAAGTCATGTTCGATTAAACAAGGTAATAAATAAAAGGGAAAAGTCCACTTAAGTACTCTGTGGTATCGCAAAAAATCAAGTCAGTACCATGTGGTTTAAAACGTATCAATTGAGTCTAACTTATTCCAATTAAAATCAATTAGAGGCCCGGGCAGCTGTCCAGACCCTACCCGTCTTGCCCGAACCCTGACCGGCTACGTGAACCAGCCACATCAGATTTATCTGATGATGTGGCACCACTTGTACACCCACACTCTCTCTCTCCTCTTCCCCTCTCTTCTTCTTCCCCCTCTCTCTCTCTCTCTCTCTTCACTCTCTCTCCAACAACTTCACCATCTCCTCCCTCTTCCCCTCCAACTCAAACCCTCCCCCCTTCCTTGCACACTGTGACGTCCACCTTCAGGCTCCCCACCGGAGTCCCCCTCCTGTCTGGGCTCGGACTCATTGCCTCGGACTCAGAGGGGCTCACGCGACCGTGCCATTCCCGAAGGAGTCAAGCGCAAGCGCCATCGAGGGCGTTACTGGTGAGCTCCATGAGGGAGAGAGAGGAGTCTTTAGAAGTGGCCTCGGACCGGCGCCGGGAGTCAGCGAGAACCTCTAGGCAGTTCCGGGCGGCATTGGAGCAGTGAATATTCCCGGCGGGGGAGGCCATGGACTGGGCGGTGGCGAGGCCAGTCATTGAGAAGATTTCCTCACCGCTGTCCGCGACACCGTCTCTTCCGACCCTTCCAATCCCGACCCAATCTTCGGTACCCTCTCTCTCTCCTCCCTTGGGGCCCACCTCGCGTCTTCCCTCCGCCTATTGTACCCCTTCCATCTTCCCAACCACGACCTCCGAACCATCTTCCTAAAGCAAAAATGGCCACAGAAGCAAAGAATAATCCACGAACGCCACCATTCGGAAATCCTTGCTGTTAACCGTCGCAAATCATCAGTATAACTTCGTCGAGTCTTGTTCGGTGTCCTGCGTTGACCTCCTGTTGTTGTCTATGTCAAGGAAATGATTCATGGCTGAGAGAGGAGGACGCTGCTGTTCTTATTTCTGTGTTTAGGGAGTTCGGGGGCGGGTGAGGGGTGGTTCTACAGCGTTGTTTGGGTTGGGAGAGACTGAGGAGAGAGAAGAGGGGGGGGGGGGGGGGGGGGGGAAGATGACAGCCACGTCATCATATTAAGTTGAGGTGGGAGTCCAGTTGGCCGGGCATGGTCCGGGCAAGGTCCAGGAGGGTCGGGGCAGCTGCCCGAGTCTCTAATTGATTTTAATTGGAATAAGTTTGACTCAATTGATACGTTTTAAACCACAGGGTATTGACTTGATTTTTCGCGATACCACATGGTACTTAAGTGGACTTTTCCCTAAATAAAAATTAAAGAACTAATTCAAATTCGATTCGAATTCGAATATTCTTAATTTGTATTAATTAAATACGATTTGAAATTTTGATAAATTCGAATTTAAATTAATTCGATTCGAATTCAAACCATGGTCAAGTCTGCCTAGACCCCACTCGAGCCTTGCCTTTGTCCTTCCTGCTGACCGTCTGGGACAGGCTCGAAATTTTACCAATTTGTTCCCTGGCACTCTTGTCTTTTTCGTTCACCATCTGAGACGGGCCAGCTCGTAACCCAATTTGCTCCCTGTCACCTGCACCAACAAAAAGCCCATTTGAATTATTCACTAGAAAAGGATAGGATTTTACCTGGGAAATGCCAGACGAAGCGACAGAGGACAGAGGTAAAGTGGGAAAAGAAGGGGGATGGCCAGCTGCCACACTCTCTTTCTTGCTTTCTGGTTTGCTAATTGTGTAAAAATATGTTAAATGTACAAATAGGTTCGAAGTATCGCGTGAATACTCCATCGTTTGCTACAGATGATAAAATTTGTACAAGGAAATCATTATCTATCGTCAGTATTCTTGTTTTAGTTTATACAATCTTGTTTTTTATTATTGACTAAATTTTCAAAAATTACAAAATTCTTCAAATAAATATTTAAAATTAGAGGTCCAAACTTAAGACTGAATTAAAATAAAATAACGTATTTATTTACTTACGAGATGGTGTAATGTTAGGTGCAAGTCGAGCATTCTAACAACATGAACGTGAAAAAAAAGGCAGTCGGTTACTTTATATGAAAAATGTGTATAATTAAAGGTTAGAAAGTAACTTTTAGAGATTCCTAACCTTACATATCAAAATTTTCTTAAGTAAACTTAAATTTTGATGTATTCTATCTTTTTTAATTATATACTAACTCCTCCTCCATTTTATTTTAAGTAAGAATTGAGAGGAGGGAATTGGATCCAAATTCGTTGGCCGAAAAGATCTCTGAATATTTATTTAATTGGTTTATCACAATTAGAAAACCTAAATAAGAAATACCACTCATGGGCAATCCTGTCATTCTGGAGAAACCTCACCAGTCCAGTCCACACCCTTATATAAAGACACAAATCTAGGTTTTCTATCTTCCCAGTAGCCTCACTTTTTCACTTTTCCATCTTCCCATCAATGGACCCTTTTTACGAAGCCGAGGATGCCGCTCAAGATGCCGCCGCCGCCGCCGCCGCCGAGTACGCCGCCGATCAAGCCGACACTGTTCCACAGCCACCTGCAGCTCAAGGTCAAGCCGCCGCTCAAGTCGCTGCTCCGCCTCCTCTCCACAACGGCAGCCAACTGACCTCCGCCGTTCACCATGCAGCTGCTCTCCAACAAGGCAACGCAGCTCTAGCGGCAGCCGCCGTCCATTACGCGATAGCAGCTCAGCATGCCGCCGAAGCTGCTCAGCACGCCGCCGCCGCCGGCCAGCACGAGGCTGCCGCTCAATACGCCGCCGCTGCCGAGTACGCCGCCGATCAAGCCGAAGCTGTTCCACAGCCACCCGCCGCTGCTCAGAGAGCCTACAATTTCGGGGCGCCGCTGGTTCTCTTCCCTCGGAGAAATTTGTTCAACTACTTTTAAATTTGGCATAACATAAAATTTTAATGATGTTGATGGGTGGTATCGTAGACACGTGCGAGGGAAATTGTAAGTTGTAGCCGTGTGGATTGTGGCGTGCATGTCAGCAGCAGCCCTAAAAATGTTATTTTCTATCTTAGCAGTAATTTCGGTCTTTATATAGTTAGTAAGTCAACTAACCTCTCTCCCTATGTAATTATTGGCAAAACAACTTTTAAGCATATTACCATGACCATAATTAATTTATCAAAAAAAAACCATAACCATAATTAAGCAATTAATAAAATCCTGTATATTTTGTTAATGGACCATCTACAGTAGATGATCTACTATTTTTTTAACAAGTCCAAATATCTCCCTAATAAGCCCATAAGTTCAGCAATTAAGATGATGTCATTTCACATGGAGCCCATTCAAATCAGATTTCTCCCCAAGTTCCTACTTCCTGGAATAAGTAGCAAAAGAGATTTTCTTTTGAAAATTAATCTTCAACCTCACAAGAAAAGAAAATCCTGCCAAGTTAGTTCAAGTAGAGAGGGATTATTTCTAAATAGAAAAAATGCCATCGAGAGAGTTGCATGTACACACAAGGCTCGACTCGACTCGACTGCGCTCGACTTCGAATTAGCTTCGTAGTGTGGATACAAGGAAGTCATAGCCAAAAAAAGGAGAAAAACGCGCAAGACTCAATAAGTTCTCTGGAGAACTCCTCCTCACCGGTTGTGCTTGTCAATGTCATAAAACTCGATGTTCTTGTACTTCTGTGATATTATTTCTGCTTGAACTTTCCTGGCGGTATCGGTGGCGCAGCCGACCAATATCAGAACAGATGTGCCGGCGAATCCACGGAATGCAGTGAGATGGGTGGCCTGTTCAACCACAGCAGGACCAGCAGCCAGTATTGCCAGAAATGCAGACCCTAGAACCTATATCCGGCCGAGGACCTGTAAGAACGAACAAGTTATTCACGTTTCGCAACAGCACGGATAAGCAACGAGCCACGAAAGAGCTTATGGGGTTAATCCCATGTTTACTATGAATAACATGCAAATCTATAAACGAAGAACGACAAATCACACGTCAAACATGAAACCCAATAACTTGCTTCTTACTATAGATCAATACTTAGCCAGAAAATATTACAGCAGCAATTGCACATGAAATCTTAAGGAGATATGATAAGTCCAAGCCACAAATCTATAGCGCCAAAGCCGGAAAAAATAATTTGGAACTATCTGAATAACTTATGCAGCATCATGCGGCCCTCCAATGAAACACATCCGTGAAAACTTCTAGGTGACCGACCACGTATTAAAGCAAGCTATCTGACTATGTAATGTCCTTCGGCCCAAGGAAGAACTCATAAGCTGAGGTGATCATGTTTCAAGAAAGAGATCAATCAAATGTCTACCTCCAGGATTCAAAGCAAGAGCCGCATTTTTCAGAACATATATTCCAGTAAACCGAGCTAGAGTGCCAGGAAGAGCCAACGTTGATGTTGAGAATATAATTGGCATCACTCCGGAACTGTTCACCTGCATCATTCAAAGAATGTTTGAACTTGCTTTTTCTCCTTGCATGAAATAAATTCACCAGGAAGCACTACCGTTTGAAAAACAGTGGCACAAAACAGGTGAAGTAGAACACGACTACAGAAATTTTCTTTATGTATTTAATTACAAAATAAAAGGCCAAGTAAAACATGACTACTAACTTTTTTCAAGCAGGGTGAGAAATTAGATCATATGAAGAAACAAACTATCAAAACACGAAGAGAAAAAATGATCTCTTGAAAGCAGACCTTAAATGGTAAGTAAGCAGATTTCTGAAGCCCACCGCCCTTGCTAGAGTATCGCGAAGCATAGTTTATCGGAATCTTTCTTTCAGCTTCCTGAAACCCTTTGTTATGACATACATTAAGCTACCTTTCCATAAAAAAAGAGTAGAAGCAGCATTGGAGGAAAGTTCATCAATACCTGAACTACACTATACCAAAAACCAGCAGGAAGAACGAAATGAGAATTGTGATGAGCCCAACATAGTTGCCACCCTGGTAAGCCTCGGCTACTGTTCTACCAAATGATGCAGGCAGATAAGAAATAATGCTTGTGAAAATCAAAAGTGATGTGCCATTCCCAAGTTTTAGATCAGATATCCTTTCCCCGAGATAAGTTGTGAATACGGAGCCCAGTGTTAGTAGGATAACGGACGACAGAGCCCAGTTCGTACTGAAATCAGCTACGTATGGACGAAGAAAGAGAACCTGGCCAATTGTCTGCAGTTGAAATCAAGAAGAAAGCTATGTCCATCATGATAACAAGCTACTACATAATTTTCAATAACAAACTTTCCAATTAGGTCATGCAGAAGGTTTGACAAGCTCCAAAGCTGAAACCTACATAACATCACATGATCCAATTTCATAAAAACAATCTGATTTGCGCCATTCATTTCCATATCTTTGCATTCCCCCCTAGTTAGCATCTACGAATGCTACGATTTGCCAGTTGATAATGTAGAGTGTTATTGGTTAAGCAAGAACAAACCGAAAGGGTATTCTCTCAAAAACAGTAGAAAGTTACCACATTAGCAAAACAATAACGGTTCCGTGAATTATTTTGTTAAGGACACAAGTACCGAGAATTCCTATCGTTGCTTATTGATTTGATCCAGAACGTAGACAACTGCAGCAAGGTATAAATGATAGCCGAACAACTAAAACTTTCAACGGCAGGCTACTCACGTCAAGCTCTAATTGCTCACCTGTACAATGGCAAAACCAACAGAAGCATATCTGGTGTACTCTAGAATTTTCTTTCTTCCTGCTTCACCTTCTCTTTTCTGAAGTTCTTGCAGCTTTGGATAAATTTGAGCAAGAAGCTGAAATACAATTTGAGCATTGATAAAAGGAACAATGCCAAGGGAGCATATACCCAGTCTTCCAATGCCTCCTCCAGAAAACGAATCCAAAGTACTCAACAAGCTATTCTGGTCCAAATTCCCAGCAAAAGCATCCCTGTTTACCCCACCGAGTGGTACGTATATGCCGAGACGAGATAAAGCCAATAGTCCCAAAAGCTTGAGGAACTTTCCTGGCAGTGGGTCATTGAAGAAGTCCCCGAAGTCGATGGAACTGTCCTCAATTGCAGCTGAAAGTTACAAACACGAATGCTTAGCAGCAAAGAAGCAGAAACACTAACTGTAGGTCACGCATATAAGAAATGGATATAAAAAAAGCCCAGAAACCTACCAGCAACTCCAGGAGCTGAGGACTTATCCTTTTTTGTACTCGAGCTACTCTCAGAAGCCGGTGATAGTAAAGCTATCAAATTTTCCCAAATGTCGGATACGCCAGTGGAGACATCTGAGGTAATGCCCAAAGGGTCAAAAACTGGTGGTCCCTGAGAATACAGACAATAACATGGACCAAAAAACTTGATACAACGTTAACATGGATCGACGATTGATTAAAGACGCAACGAGAAATGTTCAATCCTGTCGTGAGGCCTATCATTGCCCACGCTCCGTTGATTGCCTCGATTTGACGTTGCCTCTGAGACAGTAATTGCACAAACTTGAGTCTGCTGCATACCACAGCTCAACGAGAGAGATCGTAATCGATTGTCATATGAATGAAACGATGAACTAACAATTTACAATGGAAGTCGGAACAGTTGTATAGTAATCAGGGAAAGCAGTTTGCTAGGCCTACATCGGTTCATGACAACACAATTTACCATGAAGAGATGATGATCATTTAAGATGACAAACGACGGATCAACCAAACTTAATCTTGAGTTGTGCCACTTGAGTTCCTCAAAATCAGGTGGATAGTGTTAAATGCTGCATCAACTTTCTTGACAAAGCAAAACAGCATCAATCAAGTCCCTTAAAATTGGTTGGAATGCATTAAAATGCAATCGCAAGCTTTACTTCAGAACAATAGAGCTAATTCTTTTTCCTTGAATTGGGTTTAATAAGCAATGAAAATAGCCCAACTAGAAATCAGCAGCTTCTTACAACAAGAAGAAGTATCATAGACATATTCTCCGCGCCAAAGAAACTTTCCTCACCATGAATTTTTCTCTTGCTTTTATTTCTTGCATTTGTTTGGCGGCTAGCCTCTTCGCTTCCAACGGATCCACCATGATAACCTCGCCATTCGCGTCTCTCCTCCCAGCTACTTACCCCGAGTTCGAGTTCGAGGCGAGTAAGACTACAAATGCCGCAAATGATTGTCCATCGACAACATCAAACAAAGCTATTCAAGAAACTAACAACAAAGAAGTAACGTTGAAAGGGTCAACAGGTGGCACAAGTTCAGGACACTCATTGCCAATGGTCCCACTAATTCGAATTCAAACCGGATATTAGCTCGAAACGTATCTAGTTAAGCTATAACAAGGTCATCAAAACATGAACCGAAAAAAGGGAAACTTAAACTTACTTGAGGAAGGGAGAAGAAGAATTGGGAAAAGGAGATGGGTTTTGAGGGGAGAGAGTGGGAATTCCATTGATTGGTCGGAGAGAAGGAGAGCTAAATACCAACATTATCTCGAGGCATTTGTTATTGTTTCTGAAATTTTTGTGGACAAAATTTATACGTCTCCACTTTTTGTAAAATATTTTTTCAATCCTTATAATTTACGGTTAACTAAATTTTTACGTCTCCAATTCTGGTAAAATATTCTTTTAATCCTTATATTTTAAGGTCAACTAAATTTCAACATTTTAGTTTTTGACAATATTTTTCTGTTAGTCCCTAGTGTACCAGACCACGGTTCGATTTTAATCGTGAAATTGACATATAGTTAATAGACAACCACGACCATTGATTGGTCGGAGAGAAGAAGGAGCGGTAGATACCAACATTATCTCGCGGCTTCTATTATTGTTTCTTAAATTTTTGTGGACAAAATTTATACGTCTCCACTTCTGGTAAAATATCCTTTTAATCCTTATACTTTAGGGTCAACTAAATTTTTACGTCTCCAATTCTGGTAGAATATCTTTTTAATCCTTATATTTTAAGGTCAACTAAATTTCAACATTTTAGTTTTTGACAATTTCTTCTATTAGTCACTAGTGCTTAGCCCAAACCACGGTTCGATTTCAACAGTGAAATTGACATACAGTTAATAGACAACCACGGCCATTGATTGGTCGGAGAGAAGAACGAGCGCTAGATACCAACATTATCTCGCGGCTTCTGTTATTGTTTCTTAAATTTTTGTGGACAAAATTTATACGTATCCACTTTTGGTAAAATATCCTTTCAATCCTTATAATTTACGGTCAACTAAATTTTTACGACTCCAATTCTGGTAGAATGTCCTTTTAATCCTTATATTTTAAGGTCAACTAAATTTCAACATTTTAGTTTTTGACAATATTTTTTCTGTTGGTCCCTAGTGCTTAGCCCAGACCACGGTTCGATTTTAACCGTGAAATTGACATATAGTTAATAGACAACCACGACCATTGATTGGTCGGAGACAAGAAGGAGTGCTAGATACCAACATTATCTCGCGGCCTCTATTATTGTTTCTTAAATTTTTGAGGACAAAATTTATACGTCTCCACTTCTGATAAAATATCCTTTTAATCCTTATACTTTAGGGTCAACTAAATTTTTACGTCTCCAATTCTGATAGAATATCCTTTTAATCTATATATTTTAAGGTCAACTAAATTTCAACATTTTAGTTTTTGACAATTTCTTCTATTAGTCCCTAGTGCTTAGCCCAGACCACGGTTCGATTTTAACCGTGAAATTGACATACAGTTAATAGACAACCACGGCCATTGATTGGTAGGAGAGAAGAAGGGGCGCTAGATACCAACATTATCTCACGGCTTCTGTTATTGTTTCTTAAATTTTTGTGGACAAAATTTATACGTCTCCACTTTTGGTAAAATATCCTTTCAATCCTTATAATTTACAGTCAACTAAATTTTTACGTCTCTAATTCTGGTAGAATATCCTTTTAATCCTTATATTTTAAGGTCAACTAAATTTCAACATTTTAGTTTTTGACAATTTCTTCTGTTAGCCCAGACCACGGTTCGATTTTAACCGTGAAATTGACATACAATTAATAGACAACCACAACCATTTATTAGTCAGAGAGAAGAAGGAGCGCTAGATACCAACATTATCTCACGGCTTCTGTTATTGTTTCTTAAATTTTTGTTGACAAAATTCATACGTCTCCACTTCTGGTAAAATATCCTTTTAATCCTTATATTTTAGGGTCAACTAAATTTTTACGTCTCCAATTCTGGTAGAATATCCTTTTAAGGTCAACTAAATTTCAACATTTTAGTTTTTGACAATTTCTATCGTTAGTCCTTGGTGCTTAGTCTAGATCGCGGTTCGATTTTAACCGTGAAATTGACATGCAGTTAATAGATAACCACGGCCATTGATTGGTCGGAGAGAAGAAGGAGCGCTAGATACCAACATTATCTCGCGACTTCTGTTATTATTTCTGAAATTTTTGTGGACAAAATTTATACGTCCCCATTTATGGTAAAATATCCTTTTATTCCTTATATTTTGGGGTCAGTCTCCAATTCTCGTAAAATATCCTTTTAATCCTTATATTTTATGGTCAAATAAATTTTAACATTTTAGTTTTTAATAATTTCTTCTGTTAGTCCCTAATGCTTAGCCCAGACCATGGTTCGATTTTAATCATGAAATTGGCATACAGTTAATAGACAACCACGGTCATTGATTAGTCAGAGAGATGAAAGAGCGCTAGATACCAACATTATCTCGCGGTTCTATTCTTGTTTCTGAAATTTTGTGGACAAAATTTATACGTCTCCACTTCTGGTAAAATATACTTTTAATCCTTATATTTTAGGGTCAACTAAATTTTTACGTTTCTAATTCTGTTAGAATATGCTTTTAATCCTTATATTTTAAGGTCAACTAAATTTTAATATTTTAGTTTTTGACAATTTTTCTGTTAGTCCCTGTTGCTTAACCTGGACCACGGTTCGATTTTAACCATGAAATTGACATACAGTTAGTAGACAACCACAACCATTGATTGGTCGGAAAGAAGAAGGAGTGCTAGATATTAACATTATCTCGCGGCTTCTGTTAATGTTTCTGAAATTTTTGTGGACAAAATTTATACGTCTCCACTTCAGTAAAATATCCTTTTAATCCTTATATTTTAGCGTCAACTAAATTTTTACGTCTCCAATTGTGGTAGAATATCTTTTTAATCCTTATATTTTAACGTTAACTAAATTTTAACATTTTAGTTTTTTACAATTTCTTCTGTTAGTCCCTGGTGCTTAGCCCAGACTACGGTTCGATTTTAACTGTGAAATTGACATATAGTTAATAGACAACCACGACCATTGATTGGTCGGAGAGAAGAAGGAGCGCTAGATACCAACATTATCTCACGGCTTCTGTTATTATTTCTGAAATTTTTGTGGACAAAATTTATACGTCTCTACTTCTTGTGAAATATCATTTTAATCTTTATATTTTAAGGTCAACTAAATTTCAACATTTTATTTTTTGACAATTTTTTCTATTAGTCGTTGGTGCTTATTAGCCCAGATCACGATACTATTTAACCGTGAAATTGACGTACAGTTAATAGACAACCATGGTTCGAATATCGTTGACCACGGTTATCTATACTTGACAAAACATATTTTAAATTTTATAAATTGGTTTTCCAAATAGTGAAAAAAGATTGTTTGTGCTATTAACAGCCGAGACAAAAAACATTCTCAAAACACAGATATTTATGAAAGATAATTTGTACATGCGAGTACATTACACCAATCCTTACCTACGAGATTATTTTGCACTTCTGTAAACTTCGAGGATGGAGGGCTATTTTTGGTGCAATCTGATTGGCATGTGAAGGAAAACCTTGCTGGTTGGCTTTTATCTGGCTTCACTTATCTCGGGTGAATGATGAACTACAATAGTTTTTACCATAAAAAACAGGCAAATGTATATTTTTTGGTTAAATATCTTCTCGTTTTCCTCTTTTCTCTTACCTTTAAGTCAAATAAAATTACACGTTTAGATCTTGAAGGTGGTAAATCTAAAACATGAACCCTAGTTACCTTTACCCATTTCAACCATCTAATTTGTCTCCTGGTTTCCATTCAAATGCACCAGCATATGCTTTGCAGCAACCTGTTGGGAGATGGACGACCGGTCTTTGTGATTGTTGCGATGATTAACCAAGTTGTAAGTTTTTAACTATTCACGTCAACTCCATTAATGCATTTCAACACACTTACAACATTTTTGCTCGAAAGAAGTTCAATTGCACGGGTTTTGACTTCGCCATGTGTAATCAACATAAATTATGCAAAAAATAATGAGTTGCATGATTAATCGCTATAACACAATATTAAAATATATACATCTAATCAAAATTTAAGACAATGACTTGGTGAATTTTTAAAATCAGTATAGCATTTTTATGTTCTATTCTTTAATTTTTTTTAAATGGCGTTATTGTAACGTTCTGCCAATTTCTTGGAAGGTTGCTTATCATGCTTTTGTCCTTGCGTCGCCGTTGGACAAATTTCTGAGATCTTAAATGGAGGGACTATTTGTAACTTGACTTTTCTCTACTGTGATTCTTTAGAAAAATAAATATCTTTTTTTGAAGGGGAGAAAAATAAATATCTTTTTAATAAGAACAACTGCAATTTTCGCATATGGGTGATACACGTTAAATTAAAAAGAAATTTAAAGTCAAAAAAGGAAAAAAAGTGCTTCTATTCCATTGTAGATTAAACAAGTTTCTAATATTCAAGTTTATGAGAAAAATAAATATTAGAAACTTGTTTAATCTACAATGGAATAGAAGCACTTTTCCCCCCTTCTTTTGCCTTTAAATTCCTTTTCAATTTGACATGTATCACCCAGATGCTAAAATTGAAGTTGTTCTTATTAGTTGGTTGAATTTGGATTCCGCCGAAATCATGTCACTATTTAACATGACATAATATGCATAAAAGAGATTGTTCCAGTTAAGTAGTTTGGTATAGATCTCAAATCAAACATTCGGATTTTAAGAACATAGTTATGTTAAAATTTGTTAGAGAAGAAGATTAAAATTTTTATGGTAGAACGTTGCTCGAATTTGAATTAGTTAACGTAGTGAATATCTGGTTACCGAGTTGTCGATCTAAACTAAACAACTAGTAGATAAGCTGACAAGATCTTCTTTGTGATGATCTGGGTAGCATGTGGATATTCAGGAATTTTGTATTGTGGCCTTTGGAACCTATGCTTAGGCTGGTTATATTCGTGCACAAACCGTTCAAGGTTACGGGAACTCTTCGCACTGCCTCAACTCCCAGACTCAGACTTGTGCCTCCATTGTTGTTGTAGTCCTTGTGCTATTTCCCAAGAATACAGAGAACTCCAAAATCGTGGAGCACATCTTTCTGCAGGTAAGTGAATTATACACTTCCATCTTCCATTGTTTCGATATGCATTTGTCGAAAAATAGTATTAAAACAAGGTTTTTGCTTGGTATGTTCTGACCCAAATTTGAGTTAGTTAATTTATAGTGTGTCTAGATTTGGTAAGACGTTATAGTTTGGACTTTTTAGTACCGTTTATGATTAATGATTAACATTTTTGGTTAACTTTTATCCGATACAAAAAATTTAAATATTTTCACCGTTGCTTATTCTTTGAAGGTTGGGAAGCCAACGTGGAGAAGTGGAAACAAGAAGGATTAATGCCTCCGATCACTCTGCTTGGCATGATTCGATAACCATTCTTCGAAAACATAAATCCATATGATGTGACAATATTAGACTTCATTCATTTTTCAAAATAAAGTCTAAGAAAAAATTAATAATGTAAGTCCACTATTAAATTGTTATTTTGAAAATTTTAACATACACCAAGTAATACTTGTGAAAATTTTAATGGGTCAAACAATACAGGAAGAAATTTGCTTGTATGACTTGGTCCTATCATATAATCTACGGTCCTTAAAAAAACATATAATCTATGGAATTACAAGACGACGTATGGAATCCCACCAAACAAATGATATAATATTTTCTTTGAAAGGAACAAATGAAAAAAGTAAAAAAAGTGAACAATTTTTTTGGTAGGCAATGATCGTTTATTCATAATGTAGGAATTCAAGGGAAGTTACAAAGTTGGACAAAACTGTACATTAGGCATCTATTTCACAGTAGAGTATCGTAAGACTAATAACAAAAGCGATCTACCAACAACGCTCCATTCACAAGATTCAAACTCGAGATCCAATCTCGAAACATTTTTAAGAATCCAAATTCTACCCTTATTCAAATGATGGCTAATTTAGTGTACTGATCATTACTCCCTGGAAATTCCACCTCCTCCCCTTTGTTCTTCTTGCACTTGTAGTAGAACACCGTATACGCAACGAACCAGTACATGCCAAACAAAAACACACAAACTTTCGCTACCAACCCAAACCCTATAGCCATTTGCATCGAATATTTCTGGGCAGCCCTCAAAACCAGCAGTAGAACCAGAAAAACAACTCCGAAAATAAGGTTTAGGACAAATCCTTGAACCTTCATCCCCTTGAATAGCTGTTCGGCCTTCCCTAATGCTCCAAGCCCATGTACCTCTTCGAGGACGGACACTATAAGGGCCATGGTCCAGACCATCGAGAAGTACACGTAGAGAAGGTAGGCGAGGATGGTGGTTAGAAAGAAGGGTAAAGATGAGTCGTATCCGCTTCGAAAGGGGACGAGAGATAGTATAATTGGTAGGACGAGAACATGGTATCCGAGAGTGAGCATGGAGTCGATGACTGAGGTGAGAAATGGTCGTTTCAATGACTTGATCACGGTTTCGAACAAGTTCCTGAACCCGGGTACATTGTGCCGGAGATGGACTAACGTTGTCGAGACGATGATGGTTGTGGTGAGGAGAAGGGAGGCGAGGTAGTTGAGGAGAACGAAGGTGGACTGCAAGGAGATGACCGACCTGGTGGTTTTAAGCAGGTCGACGACGAGCTTGTGTCAAACTCATGAAAATATGGATATTTTTAATTATTAATAGTTACAACCAGAAGTGCTAAATATATACAACATGAATTAATTAAGTTCCTAGTTCCAATCTAAGTAACAGCTAAGCAAGCTGTCAATACTTTAATGGGCTGACTAGCCGTTGGAATATGAAGAAGGTGGATAGGATAGAGACGTTGAAGGCCCAATATGGAACGAGCCCAATAACCTGGAGAGGTGAAACCTCATTATCTTCAACACTCCCCCTCAAGTTGGGGAGTACAAATCACAAACACCCAACTTGTTCAAGAGATGTTCGAACTGAGCAGACCCCAAAGCCTTTGTAAATATATCTGCAGGTTGTTCTTCAGATGGAATGTACGGGGTCGAGATCAATTTTTCTTGAACTTTATCTCGAATATAATGACAATCAATCTCGATGTGTTTAGTGCGTTCATGAAACACGGGATTGGTGGCAATGTGAATGGCTGCGCTGTTGTCACAATAAAGCTTCATTGGACACTTCACATTGAACTTTAATTCTGTCAGCAAGTTTCTTGTCCAAACCAGTTCAGTAGCTGCAACTCTCATTGCCCTATACTCGGCTTCAGCGGATGAAAGGGAGGTTACGTCTTGCTTCTTGGATCTCCAGATGACAGGGTTGCAGCCAACACGAATGCAATAACCAGAAGTAGACCTCCTGGAATTCACACATCCAGCATAATCAGAATCTGCAAAACCATCAATGTTTAAGTGATTATTTGGTTTCATCAGAATTCCTCTTCCTGGACAACTCTTAAGATATTGGAGAATCCTGTCAAGAACTTCAAGATGTATAGTTCTTGGTGAATGCATAACTTGACTCATCAATCGAACAGCATATGTAATATCAGGACGAGTAATAGTCAAATAAATTAGTTTGCCTACTGTCCTTTGAAATTGCAGAATATCTTTGCAAAGTTCTCCTTTATTGTTTTCAATCTTTAAGTTTTGCTCAATAGGAGTTTTGAAAGGTTTTGTAGCAAGTTTCTTCGTGTCTTTCAACAAATCTAACGTGTACTTTCTTTGATTAATAAATACACCTTTAGATGAATGAGCAAATTCAACACCGAGAAAGTATTTCAACTTACCAAGGTCCTTGATATCAAACCTTTCATGAAGAGCATCTTTCAGCTTCTTGATCAGTGACATATTATTACCAGTAATCAATATATCATCAACATATACTAGAACAATAGTCTTACCTTGATTGTGATTTGATACGAAGAGGGAAGAGTCAGTGTAACATTTCTTGAATCCAATTCTCTGCAGCTCGCCACTGAGCTTATTATACCAAGCTCTTGGTGACTGTTTTAATCCGTATATAGCTTTATTGAGTTTGCAAACTTTAGAACTCTTACCTTTCAGCAGGCCAGGAGGCATTTTTATGTAAATTTCTTCCTCAAGAGTGCCTTGAAGGAAGGCATTTTTTACATCCATATGTTCCATATACCAACCACAATTCACAGCAACGGAAATTAGAATGCGAACTGTATTCATCTTTGCTACTGGAGCAAAAGTTTCACTATAATCAATCCCTGGGGTTTGAGTGAAACCACGTGCCACCAATCTAGCTTTATATCGTTCAATGGTTCCATCACTATTATATTTAACTTTATAGATCCACTTACAGTCAACAACCTTTTTGTTACATGGCAGATCAACAATGTCCCATGTATGGTTTCTCTTTAAAGCCTCTAATTCTTCATTCATTGCATCTATCCAAACTCTATGTTTGATTGCATCTTCATAGCTTTTAGGTTCAACCTTTTGATCAATGCAGCTCAAAAAGGACCTATATCTTGGCCTAACATTCTGATATGAGATGTAGTTTTCAATGGGATAAAACAGCTGATAAGTCTTAAATTCCTTAAGTCTGCAACTTGGTTGCCTAATTCTGGTAGATCTTCTTGGTTTAGGACTATCAGATACATTTCCATCTTCCTGGTTAGAAGACATACCTGGGTTTGGATGGCGTCCAGTTCCTTCATCAAGATGAACTTCAGGTGTCTCTGCTGCAGCAATAGCTTCATCTGTTGAGCTTTGTTCTTGAACCTGCACAGAAAGATCAATTTCCTTTTCTCTGTGGGAGAAAGGAGGGGTCAAATTATCAATAATAGGTAGGGGTCTATTGTTACTTTGAAGTAACATCTCCCCCTGACTTGGAATTTCTTCCTGTCCAGAATAAAATGGTTGATGTTCATCAAAGTGAACATCTCTGGATACAATCCACTTCTTTTTCGAAGGACTATAACATTTGTATCCCTTTTGAGTATTAGAATACCCAAGAAAGATACATTTGTCAGCTCTCTTATCAAGCTTATCACGTTTTTCTGATGGAATATGCACATAACAACAACATCCAAAAGTTCTCATATATGTCAGATCAGGTCTTTTATTAAGGAGAACTTCGATGGGAGACTTATTTTTTAGAGGCTTACAAGGAAGTCTATTAATTAAGTGGCAAGCCGTTAGAATTGCATCGCTCCAAAATCCTTTTTTTACATTCATCTTAAACATTATAGCTCGTGAAATATCTAAAAGGTGCCTGTTTTTTCTTTCAGCAACTCCGTTCTGCTGCGGAGTGTAAATGCAGCTAGTCTGATGAACAATACCAGAGATTTTAAGGTATTCAACAAACTCCCCTTTATATTCAGTCCCATTGTCAGTACGTAAGATTTTAATCTTGGTGTTGAACTGGTTTTGTATCAGGGAGTTAAACTCTTTAAAAGCAACAAAAACCTCGCTTTTATGTTTAAGCAAATATATCCAAGTTGCCCTACTGAAATGATCTATAAAAGAAACAAAGTAGTTATATCCGCTGTAGGAGCAAATTGGAGCAGACCAAACATCAGAGTGAACCAATTCAAAGGCCGAAGTATAACAGCTTTCAGAATTTTCAAATGGAATTCTTTTATGCTTAGCATAAATACAACTTTCACAAGTGAGATTAATTTTCTCGATGCTTGGGAATAGATTCTGCAATGTGCTAAAACTAGGATGTCCTAGTCTAGAATGCCATAGCTCTGCAAACACTTTATTAGTGCTGAATGCTGTAGGCATTTGATCAATAACATAGAGACCATTTAAAAGCTTTCCTTCACCAATAATCATTTGAGTTTTGCAATCTTGAAATCGGATCGTATCAGATGAGAAAACAGCAATGCAGTTCAGTTGTTTGGTAATCTTGCTGATAGACAGAAGATTACAAGATAGGTTGGGCACATGAAGTGCCATGAACATATCTTTAGAGTTCAAAATTCTGATCATTCCCTGTCCTTTTATTGGGACATGAGTCCCGTTTGCAACAGAGATAAATTGATTATCAAGTGTTTTATAATTTTCAAGAAGATCAGAATTAAATATCATGTGTTCATTAGCCCCCGAGTCTATGACCCAATTTGACAACAAATTAACAGAATAGGACTGATAGACAGCTGAGCAGGTTAAGGAGTTACCTGATCTACCTTCATCAATCAGTTTATTCTTGGATTCATGCTGGTTACTAGATTCTGAGCTTCTCATGTGTTGGAGCAACTTTTGAGCAAGCTCATCTAAGGTAATGTTTGTAGGGATTGTTGAAGAGGACGCAGCTCTTCCTCTAGAGGATGTTGATCCTCCTCTGCTACCTGCAAATTTTTTGACAGTGTTAGCAGTGAGATCACTCTTGACAGTAAATGCACTTGCCTCAGGTGCATCAGTTAAAATTGCCATCCAATTCAGCAATCTTCCTTAAGTAATTAGAATCCTGTGTTGAAGCAACAACAGGAGGTATGATCTGTGAAGAATTTTTTCCTTCACTCATTGTATTGTGTGGCTCTGATACCATGTCAAACTCATGAAAATATGGATATTTTTAATTATTAATAGTTACAACCAGAAGTGCTAAATATATACAACATGAATTAATTAAGTTCCTAGTTCCAATCTAAGTAACAGCTAAGCAAGCTGTCAATACTTTAATGGGCTGACTAGCCGTTGGAATATGAAGAAGGTGGATAGGATAGAGACGTTGAAGGCCCAATATGGAACGAGCCCAATAACCTGGAGAGGTGAAACCTCATTATCTTCAACAGCTTGGCTAATTCGGGGCTTCCCGGAGGGGAGGAGATGAGGAGGTTCTGGTCGATCATGATGCCGTCGATGAAGTGCTTCACGGAGAAGATGTTGGTGAGATAGAGCAGAGAGCTTACGAGGATCGCGAGGAAGGAGATGAGTGACATCAGCTTCCTGTTGGTGGAGATTATTCTGTTGGCTTCGGACATGGTTCCCAGGAGTTCCACGCTAATGTGATGGAAGTCCATGATCGGCATAGCAAAAATGGTACTTCAAGAATGCGGCGGTAGAAACTCACGGTGGTGAGAATTTTATCATCTTTGTAGTTTTATCGGACGGAAATTTATAATAATCGTTCTAACGAATATATAAAAGATATGATTTCTCAAAAAAAAGTGGTAGCTTAAGAAATGTGGCTGAGTTCTTGTTTGAATGTTCCTTGTGGTGTGGCTATAAATAGTCTGTATACATGTTATATAATGGCGAAGTAATTGAATGGGTCGTGAGATTATATTATTAAAACACAATTGATGAATTGGCCAACTAATTACTGGGCACCTGACTTCTTTAAAAAATTTTGATATTCATTCTCAACGATATCAATTATATTCATAAAATTTAAATCAAAATTTTCAAAAATGTTTTTTATCAATTAAACCAACTAAGAACATCTAACACTTGACTTATACGAGACCCGTAAGCTTTTTCTTGAGCAACTGCATGGGACATATCCAACGATGAGAGGAAGGGTATTACCAGCAATCACCGTCATTGGCTCATTCTCATACTAAAAAAAAGTCATTGGCTAGGTCCAATAACTATTAATCAATCGGTACAAAAACTATTATATCTTGACTTTGACCATTGACCAAAGACTCCACTTCATGGAACAAATTTTCTAGTTTCTCCATAACTTGCTTTGGAAGTATCTCAAAAGAATTATGGCACGTCGACTTGGGCACTCTTGAATTTTTTTTGAACGATAAGTATTATTAAATAAAAATGAAACCAATACGTTTGCCCGACCATTGTTAGAATCTAATTTGAGATTTATCTCATCAAAAATTTGATTCAATTTATCAAAACTTTGATTATAATTCATATCGAGATAAATTAGATACGGTTCAAGATTTATCAACTCATCGAATAATTCGTTGAATTATGTATAAAAAATTAAAAGGAATATGATCAATTTTCAAAAGAGAGAAAAATAGAGAAAATTGAAATTTCAACCCCCATTTCCCCATTTCCCCTTCCCGCGTCCCCTCTCAAGTCTCCCCCCACTTCATTTTTTAAATTTCTCAAATGATAAATACCACATTTTTTTATTGGTACTAGTAAATACGCACGCGCGATACGATTGTCGTTCTATTTTAAAATATGCAAAATATATTGTTCATTGATTTTTTTTTAAGTTGTACAAAAATAAAAACAGAATGGGGTCCAGGGTTTGGAGTTAGGTGTCCAGGGGTCCGGGGTCGGGGGGTCCTGGGGGTGGGGGTGGGGGGATTCAGGTCGGGGTCTGGGGGTCTGAGGATCTCGGTGGTCCGAGGGTCCGAGAGTCTCAGTGGTCTGGGGGTCAGGAGTCCGGGGATTCGGTGGTCCAGTGGTCCGGGGTCCAGGGGTCCGGTGGTCTGCGGTCCAGGGGTCTTGGTGGTCTGCAGTTTGGGGATCCGAGAGTCTTGATGGTCCGGTGGTCCGCAGTCTGGGGTCCAGTGGTCCAGGGGATCTCGGTGGTCCACAATTCGGGGTCCGAGAGTTTGGTGGTCTGAGGTCCGGGGTTATGTGTTAGGAGTCCAAGGGTCCAGAGGTCCGGTGGTCCGGGGATCCAGGGTCGGGGGTTTCGTTGGTCCGGTGGTATTGGGGTCTCGATGGCCAGGGGTTCGGTGGTCCACGGTCCAGCGGTCCGAGTGTCAGGGTTCCGGGGGTCAGATGGTCCAGTGGTCTTGATGGTCCGAGGGTCCGGTGGTTCGCGGTCGAGGGGTCGGGGGGCACGGGGTTCAAGAGTTTTTGGTTTGGGGTTTGAGATTTGGGTTTAAGATTTTAGTGTTTGGGGGTAGTTTTGACATTTCCACGTGACACACCAAGCCACCTAAAAATGAAATTCTCAGGGGTCCGGGGGCGGGGGTCCGGGGTTGCGGTGTTCGGGGGTTCGGAGTTCGGGATTAAGGATTTTGGGGATTTTGGGTTTGAGATTTGGGTTTAAGGTTTTAGTATTTAATGATAGTTTTGACATTTCACATGATACAACAAATTACCTAAATTTTTTTTTTATTATAGTAAGATAAAATACGATGAGATTAAGTCACTTATTGGCTCTAATTATATTTAAGAGTAAAAAACCAAAAAAAAAAAGAGAAATCCATAAATACACAACCAGCCTCATATTTAAATATAGGAGGCGGCGCTAATGTGGAAGAACACACCAACATTATAAAATATGGCTAACTAATTAATTAATTAATTAAGGGGAGGGGAAATGGGAGAGTTGAAAGTTCGCGCGGGGACGATTCCCAAAAGAAAGGATCAACGATAGGGGGATTGCGTGACGTGAACTCATGTATTACTCATGAGAAGACAGTTTTAATATTTTCACGTTGTCCGAACAAATCGTCTAAAAAAAATGTTTATTTTATTATAGTAAGATTAGTATCGTTAATTTTGTAACATTGATTCCAATCATTTTTGTGAAGATCCGAGAAAAGATTTTGGAAAAAAATAAAATAAATTATTAGTGAAAAAATTATCAAAATACTTATGTTAAGACATTCTCCCAAAACTTCTTTTGAAAGACAGAATCCAACCTCCTAGTTATTTGCTTTCAGATTAAGAAAGACACATAGATTAGATGTATAATGTTACACATAATAAGAAGCTATGAGTCAAAATATATATTTGGCTTAATGATGAGGAATTGACGAAGTACCATTATTTTGGTGTTAAAAAAATTACATATATAAAAAAGAAGAAGCTTAGATGTACATGTCAGATATACACACCATTTACATATTTACCATGTTACGTTTTTTATATTATAAGATATTCCTAAGAACATGACTAGCAAAACTAAAGTTTAGACTAGTGAAAATATTTCAAACTGATAAGTCTATATTTTAAGTGACACTTTATTAATATTTGGAATCCAACATTTCTTAAGGTATAACCCTAAAGACGCTCTTGACCGTCGAATTGAAAGAATTGATCGATTCTGAAGACGAAAAACTTGATCATAGAGTGCTCGAAGAAAGACGTCATTGACTTTTTCCTATATCAAGGTAAAAACCCTTGCTATAATTGTAAGGAGAAGGGGTCCTGGTAGGTGCGCAAGTAGACAGCAAATACCAGGTGCTTTGCTACCTGCATACCACCGGATATCCGATATCCACCCATGACCTACTAGTCCATTAGCAAAATTCAAACCCGAACTTTTTAATTAAGCCAGAATAATTTTCTTACATATCGAAGGAGTTATAGAATAAATAAGACACGCTAATTCTGATAGTGAGTGTTTAGTGCTAACGCTAGAATGGGTCGTTATCCGTAAATATAACGATCCCGTAAATATCATAGTATTTAACCGGAAGCAAACTTGATTATGCAGATCATGAAAGCAACAACGTAGCTTTGCATAAAATACACAGACCCACACAGAGAAATCAACACCAATTCATTACATCAGAAACACTGCCAAGATATCTCACAAAATCAAAACAAAATAAAAAATAAAAAGGATTTTCCGGTAGCTACTGATCCAAAACAAAAGTATATGCCCTGCTCAGTCCTGGGCGTGGTCCAAACATTGGAAAAAAGGCCTACATGACGACGACGACGACGAAGACGAGTCAAAATAAAACAGAATGACTCATCAAATCCATGAGACTATAACAAGAGAATAAATACACAAAAAACCCATTTGAGGAATTGCCTTTGATGTCAACAAGTGAAGTAGAAAACTGGGTGGAGGAAGAGGTGGAGCAGCTTGAAGCAGGCGCACGATAAGGACAGGAACACCACCCCGTATACAATTCTCAGACCCATTTTTGTGAAACAAAGCTTTCTGGGCTATGTGCAAGTATAAATATATATATAAAGAGATATAATTCAATTGAGTGGTGTTTGGATAAGGCTATTTATTTATTAAAAAATGGGACAAAAAGTTAATGGCTCGAGAGGGTGGTATTTTGAAAATTTGAAGGATCTAGAGCGTATAGGGTCCCAGATATTTTACGAGGGATGGAATCATGGAGGAGAGAGGTGAGAGGCGTGTCACGTAAGGGGGAAGTTTGACCAGCCACGTGGAGAAAGCTGTGCTTTGGAATCCGCCGAGTTGCTCTTTTTGGGCGGTGGCGGTTGCTGGATGGTAGGGGTTCCGACTTCCCGACTTTTTATGACCGCTACTACCACGATAACGTATTGATGCCGCCGTAATTTCAGCTTTTTTTTACTTTCATCATAATATTTCAACTACTAACTTTATTTTGTCTGGACTACTAATTATCTAAATACTACTACGTCAATTAATATAAATTTAAGTTTACCAAAAAATATATATATAAATTTAAGAATGAGATTTTTGAAAGACGACAAAATTTTACCAACAAATATTTAACACTACTGAATTGTCGAATATTTTGAGTTCGAAATCTCATAATTAAATTATAACAACGTCTTCGAGTGTATGTTGGATTCCAACAACTACTAACATATGCGTACTTCTTTGCTCTAGTTTAACAAAAAAAATATCAAGATTAAGTATAATAGAACATATTAATATTGGATATTTGTTAAGAAGCGGTCTGAAGATGACCTAACGATCCAAATTATAATTAATTGATCAAATAAGCATACAAGTAATATCAAACCAAAAATCTATCATCTAAATATTTATTAAACAACGGTTAATAATAAAACATTCATATAATTTTCTCACAAAATTTCAGAATTAAATACTATCGATCATATCGATTTTTACTATACTATCCGCTTTCATCTTGTACATTCTTAACAGGTCCTCGATTCTTTAAAAAAATTTGGGATAAGTTTATTTTAGTACCTTGTAGTTTCACCTATTTCGCCTGGAGTACCATGTGGTTCTAAATTGGTATTTTAGTACCCTGTGGTTGACCACCTATTTTTCGGGCAGGTCCAGGGCAGCTACCCGTCCAAACCCGCCCGGAATGACGTCGTTTTGAGATGACGTGGAGGACACGTGGCAATAGAGTAGGCTTGTTAAAAGTTGACGTGTACTACGGTAAATTATCTATACGATCCCAATTTGTTTATAATTTTTTTCCAAAAACCAATTATTTAAATCTTCTTCCTCCTGATTCTTACCATGTTCAACCTTAAAACACTTACAATCAAGAACAAAATCAACCAAGAAGATGATAATCAAATTCATCAATGCTTGACAGCCAATTGCTCTTTATAAATTACAAGTTTCTTGAACGAAGGCCTGCAAGTAGAAAATGATGGCCAAAACGAGACTTCGCGGCCCACATTTCTTTGAAATATTTTGTCGAACACTTGGAAGACTAACCCTACACTCGAGCCGAAACAAAGAACCAGTAAAACCCCACAAACAAAACGGAGAATTAAACGCAACCCAGAAAAGAAAACAACGATAAGATTAATCGACACGGCGACCACGTCCATCTTCAAAAGCCCGACGACGTGGGTCCCGATGAACTTGTCGAGCTTATCCTCGTCGTCCTTAAACCGCTTCAGGCCCGAAATTACGAAGAGCGCCTCTTTTCCTATCAGTTTCTTCCCCCTCCACAGTGCTCCCCTTGGCCTCTCGTCGTGGTATTGACTCGACCCGTTGAGGATCGAGTTGGTCCCCCGAATCGGGGTTCCCTGAGGGATGTGGTGCATCGGGTACTGGAGCTGGGGCGATTCAATTTTGGGTTAGGGTTTGGAGGAGGAGGGTTTTAGTGAAGTTTGTGAATTTTGAGGGTTAGGGTCCAGATGAATTTCCTATCGGGGATGCGGTGGCCCGGCGCCAAAAGGGGAACAGGCCGGGGGGACGACGATGGTTTCGCAGGGAATTTTTGGTTTTTTTGGGTGTTCTTGGTTTATTCTGTTAGTGTTCTTGGTTGATTTTGTTCTTGATTAATAGTGTTCTTGATTGTTGGTGTTTTAAGGTTGAACATGGTAAGAATCAGGAGGAAGAAGATTTAAATAATTGGTTTTTGGAAAAAAATTATAAACAAATTGGGACCGTATATATAATTTACCATAGTACACGTCAACTTTTAACAAACCTACTCTATTGCCACGTGTACTCCACGTCATCTCAAAACGACGTCGTTTCGAGCAAGTTTGGACGGGTAGCTGCCCTGGACCTGCCCGGAAAATAGGTGATCAACCACAGGGTACTAAAATACCAATTTAGAACCGCATGGTACTCCAAGCGAAATGGGTAAAACTACAGGGTACTAAAATAAACTTATCCCAAATTTTTTTTTGAAAGGTAAAATTTATACAGTTTGAAAATCAAAATTAATATATTTTTTGTACCGTTGGGTGTAAATACCTTTTGGCGAAATTCCTGATAGTCTCTGGAGTGTATTTATTAAGAAGCTGAAACTACAAGCAAAAATTAATGAACGGCGTATAGTTTTTTTTTTTTGCCTATTAAGGATGTGCAGGTCACACCATTATCTAAAATACAAAGCCTTAAATGATCGTCTTATTTAGCAGTAGTACTGCTGCAATCTTTCTGCATCAGCAGGTACAGAATAAAAATAATCTGCAAATCCACAATTCAAAAGAGCCAGGTTGACGAATCTTTGGATCCTGAGCCTTCCAACCATGTCTCATGCAAGTGCATGTGCTTTGCACTATGAGGATCACCTTCCTGAAACCCAAGACGCATATATAAATATATATCTCATCTCAGATGTTATATCTTGTCAGGAAAAATGAAAAATGCTGAGCTTTTGGAGCTTGATTTATTACCTTCATGTTAAATATATCGGTGAGCACGCAACCTTGTCGCACGTCTCCTGCAAAGATTAAAGCTTAATCACTGAGACGGACGGATACCCTTTGAGTAAAGAGATCCAATGCACAGAGATTATGAGTTTGGGAGATAATCATCTGCATGGAAAGAGCCATAACCATGTTTTCGTGCCAACAACTCCAACTTTAACGACGAATGCAGTTGTTGCATCTTTTAAAACATGAATGTCGAAGTAGATAAACAAGTTACGGTTACGTAAGAGCTAGAGAAAAACTTTTGTTGGTAATATAAAAGAATCAAATCTATACAATAGCGGAGCACCAAATACGCAATTCAGTATTTATTGGGTGGGAGAAAAGATTAATAATGATGATTTTCATCAGAAGATCCCTTTACCTGATTGCTCCCACTTGCTGAACCTTACTAGCCAGGCATCTGGCCCAACCTTTGTGGGTAACACTTGATCTACCCAGACCCGAAATTGTTTACCTTGTTGGTCACCATACATATCGTTCAATCCACTTATGGCATCGACGAGAGGGATTGCAGCACCGGAAGGATTGATAAGAATTGCAGATGGATTCTGCCAGAGAGAGGAAATATCAGTAACAGCCAACATTTCCAAGTAACATGGAAGCTGCTCAATAGCCTAAGGTCAGGAATCTGATAAAACAGTGCATAATGATGGGATCATATGTGAATGTAGTAGTTCATAAAGGTAAAGCTATTCACATTTCTAATCTCAAATCATTCCATTAAAATGATAAAAGGTCGTGAGAATGAGGACAAGCATACATACGCATTCGGCCTTCAGATTTGCAATATATTTAGCACAGTTATCCACCTCAGCACGCCGCCATTTTTCATAGAACAAAAAGAACATTACCACAACATAATTGGCACTGGCATTCTCTGGTTTAATCTCACTCGGATCAGTAATATCTCGAGGAGAAGTACTCGGGCCGAGACTGAAGTGGCCAATGGCTTGTATGATCCCACTAGCACACCTTTCACTTGCATGGATGATTTTCGGATTAGATTTAGCGTTTTCAGCATGCCATTGCAATAACTCCTCTTGTGCATTACTAACCTGCATACAGAACAAAAGGCATCATTTACGGGTTATGATGAGTCTCAACGAAGCACATAAGACATTTCCATTAAGAACTATAACTGTACCTACCATGACACCATATACATCAGGAATGCTGAAGAGCTCAGCATCATTCCCAGAATCACCACATACTAGAGTGTTGTTTGGCAGGTTCCCCTCGGTCTTGAACTTTTTGTGTAAATAGGCTAGAGCTTGTCCTTTCCCAGCACCTTGGGGCAGTATATCTAGATCCATCCCACCACTGTAGATTATTTTGACATCCAACTATACACAAAAATAAGGAAACAAATTCACTTTTGATATAGGAAAAAAAAAGCTTAACAACATAATCAACAGTAATCGAGGAAATCGGGATAACAGCAGGGAGAATATCTCGAGACCCTACTGATAAGTCCAAGCATTATTAGACAAGACAAGAGTTTGATCTTACCCCTCGTTTCCCCAGTATCTCTGACAGTGCCTCGGTCACATTTTGAGCCTTAGCTTTGTCCACATAAAAGCTTACTTTGTGTGGCCGTTGCTCTGTCTCAGACTGCATCGTACATCAGAATATTAGATACAACCTAGCCAATGTCTTCAATGATCCATGGCACCAACAGAGCTTAGGAAAAAATAACTTTGAAGTTACACAATGATAGGATCTTAAACTCACAAGACCTAGCCATTACCTGAAGTTTGAGTTCAGGAAATTTACTAGCTTCTTCAGCAACCACATGCCTGTCCCACTTTTGATTAAGGACCTCCACCCACCCCTCATCAGGAAGCATAGAATTCCCATAAGTGATCTCAGTTCCAACAGACATAATAGTTATATCCGGCGTCAACATGGGCTTCTCCTTCCTCAGCTCCTTGTAAAGCGTAGGCGATCTCCCGGTGGAGAAAACAAGCAGCGAGTCTGGACGGTAATAAGCTTCCCACAAGGAATTGAACCTTAGAAGAGACAAGTTCTCATGATCATGATGGTCAACCTAGAGTAAACAAGGGCATCGTTACATAATCCAGTAAACGGAACCAAAGCATCGTCAATGAGCAACATGTACAAGTTGATGGAGAGGAAACAGACCATTGTATGATCAAGATCCGAAACAATCATAAGGCGAGCAGGAGCCGTGAGGCGGTCCATCAAAAACTCTTGTCCCGAAACCTCTTCCCTGAATACAAAAACAAAACAAAACAAACGATTTAAACTAGGGGTAACCATTAATAACAACAAAATGACAGCAGAAAGACATAGTATAGTCTCTCCTTCAATCAAAATCCAGAATCCAAAAACCCATATGCAGGTAACCCAAATGGAAGCAACTAATCATAATCATAATCATAGTACGGACTAATACTCTCTACCAACTGGTAAATTGGAAAAGAAAAAAAACCCTGATGGATTTAATGAAACAAATAAATTCGAATTGGGCCATTTTTTCCGTAATTCAAGAACCATAGAAGAGATATTGATACTGCAAGTCAGCGAGAAACTGGGAATCACACGCAAGATTTAAGAGACAGAAACAGAAGCAATCAGACAATAAGAAACAGAAAGACGGAGAGCGAATTGAGAAAAATACAGAGACAGTAGAGGGAAATGGGAAGTACCCAGCAGCTAGGGAGGCGAAAGTGAAGACGACGACGGTTTAGTGAAATTGTTTTGTGGATGATGATGGATGGGATAATGGGGAGAGAGGAACTGGGAGAAGGGAATTGGATCCAAATTCGTTGGCGCTTCTTTTATGTAGCGAATATGATTGTGATGGAGAGAGAATATCCTGAAATGGGTCTGTGCCACGTGTCCTGGAGTGTTGGTTCGCTTAGGTGCTCTCTTTTTTGAGAAACAACGACCAAAATATATTAACCATCAAGTAGGAAAGTCTGAATACAATAGAACATCGAGCTCTTCGGGGGGTACAATCTGTTAAAAGTGATTCAGCCCAGTCAACAAACGGCCCAACAACGCATAAAGCCCACTTAAGAAACTGGCCCACTTTTGTACCTTTACCTTTTCTCTTTCCAGATGGTTGTAAATATATAGGATATTCTTAGGATATTCTTAAGAGGTTGTAAATACACAATAGAAGAAAGACAATACAGCAAGTCAGGGGATGAGTTCCTCTCTCCATCTCTCTCTTGTTCTTCCTTAATTTCCCCTTTTTCTTCTTCGATTTAATTATCTTCAACATGGTATCAGAGCTAATCTAAGCTTTTGAATCGTGACCCCATATTCTCCATCTTCTTTGACCTCACTTCATTACTAAAATGGAGCAGCCCCCAATACCTGTGACGACGCCGATCTCGGTCGTTCCTCTCCCTATCCATGCCGGTCAGAATCCGGGCGGAGAAGTTCAAGTTCCTCCTCTCTACCTTCATCCTAGTGAAAATCCAGCTGTAGCCCTAGTGACTCCATTGTTGGAAGGAAGCAGCAACTTTCACGCGTGGAGCAGGGATATGAGGTTTGCTCTTCGATCCAAGAATAAGCTTGGCTTTATTGACGGTACGACTCTGGCCCCTGCTCTTAACGATCCTCAATATGCTAACTGGGAGCGTTGTAATACCATGATAGTCAGTTGGATTCTTAGATCTGTTGAACCTGAGATTCACCAAAGCTTGTTGTATTTTGAGATTGTTTCTGATGTTTGGAACGATCTATGTGAGCGCTTTGGTAGAGGAGATGCTGTTAGAATTGCTGGTATTCAGCGTGATGTTCACTCACTCAACCAAGGAGCGAGAACTGTGAATGCGTATTTCACTTGCTTTCGAAACTTGTGGGATCAACTGATCCAGTTTCGCCCATTGCCTAGGTGCAAATGTAATCCTGCAGTTGACTGTAATAACTGTGAACTTTATAGGGTTGTTACCCAGTACAGGGAGAACGACCAGATCATCATGTTCTTGCAGGGTCTGAATGAGAATTACGCGGCTACTAGACAACAAATCCTACTGATGGATCCTTTACCTCCCATCAGCAGAGTTCTCTATCTGGTCCAACAGCAAGAAAGACAGCTTAATCTGGATTCTGTTGGCATCCCTCTTGTTTCTCATGTTAAACATGCTGCTAACCTCGCTACCTCTGCTGATCACAAGGCAGAAATGAGCTCTTTTGCAGCTGCTGGGTATAAGAAGCCATGGGATACCAGTAGGAAACCACAATGCATCTATTGCAAGGGAATGGGTCATACAGTCGAGAGATGTTTCAAGAAACATGGCTACCCATCAAACTGGAGGCCGAGAAATCAAGGTCAAGGACAACCAGGCTATAACGCAGCTGTAGCATCTGGTTACGAGAATGCAAACTCATACTCTGGTCCTGGACATCAGACCATGAATCGTCCTTCTACTGGCCCAGGTTTCCATCAGGCTAATGCGATTGAAACTAAGAATTTGGCAAATGAGCTAAGTAAGCTATGTCTGTCTTCAGATCAGTATAATGGTCTCTTGAACATAGTGCAACATGCTGCACCTCACATCAATGCTCAATCTAGTGGTCAGACTTCTTACCCTGCTACTAATCCTTTCTCTGCAGCAGTGTTTAACTCTAATCCCACACCACAGTCTTCTTCTAACCCATTCCTAAACATGTCTGGTAAGTCTGGTTTGTCGGTCTCTTTGTCTGCATATTCTGTATTCCATGGAAAATGGATACTTGATTCTGGGGCTACTGATCATATAGCTTGCTCCCTAGGTTCATTTGTTTCTTATTCTCCTTTGCATCATGTTTATATTGGGCTACCAAATGGTCATCACGCACAAGCCACACATATTGGCAAAGTCCAACTAAATTCTGATTTATTGCTTCTTGATGTGCTTCATGTCCCTTCTTTTTCTTTCAACTTAGTGTCAATCAGTAAGTTGCTCAGTAATGTCTCTTTCGCACTTCATTTTAAATCTGACACTTGTCATATACAGGACCAAGTTACCTTGAGAACGATTGGTAGTGCCAAGGAAGAACATGGGCTGTACATCATTGAAGCAGACTATCAGGCTCATTCCTTACTTGGACCACATCCTTCTGTCAACTCTCTCAAGTTGATACATAATCAGTTTGATCTCTGGCATGCCAGATTAGGTCATTTACCAGCTTCCAAACTTCAGGTTCTTCAGCATATTCATCCAGCAATCTCTCCTTCTCTAGACAAGCATTGTGAAGCTTGCCATTTATCTAGACATAGAAAGTTACCATTTTCTCTTAGTTCTTCTATAGCTAGTGCTCCCTTTGATCTTATACATGCTGACATCTGGGGTAAGTTTCACTTGCCTTCTTATGATGGTTCTCAATATTTCTTGACAATACTAGATGATTACTCACGTACAACATGGGTTTATTTGATGAAGTCTAAATCTGAAGTATCTTCCATAATTTTCACCTTTTATGAATACATCCTCACACAATTTGGAAAAAGGATAAAGACAATACGCACAGATCAAGGATCTGAATTTTTAATGAAAGATTTTTACTTGCAGAAGGGCATCATCCATGAGACTAGTTACATTTACACGCCTCAACAAAATGGTAGAGTAGAACGCAAACATCAGCATTTATTAAATGTAGCTCGAGCATTGTTAATTCATGCACATTTACCCCTATTGTTCTGGAGTGATTGTATTCTCCATGCTACATACTTAATCAATCGCATCCCTTCTGCCATTTTGAAAAATAAAACACCTTACGAAGTTTTGTTTAACAATGCACCTAGATTAGATCATTTACGGGTCTTTGGTTGTCTCTGTTATGCCTCCACCTTGGGGCCTAATAGAACCAAATTTGATCCAAGAGCAAGGTCTTATGTTTTCATAGGCATTCCTTTTGGGGTGAAGGGTTACAAACTCTATGATCTTCAAGATCATAAAGTTGTATTGTCGAGAAATGTTGTTTTTCATGAAGACATATTCCCATTTCAGAATAGTCACATGTATGATCCTTCCATCTATGTTCCTCACCAACAATCTGATCTCTCTCTGCCATTATATACCCCACTCTGTCATGATCCTATTGATGCAGATGTATCCCCTGCATCCATTCCTCCCATAGATCCTACTCCTCCTTCTACAGATTTTTGTTTTCCTTCTGTCACTCATAGTTCATCTGCAGATTCTAGTTGCTCTTCTACAGTTCCAGCTTCTTCTCCCTTGTCTACTTCTCCTATTCCCATTACCCAATCACAAATTTCACCCCTCTCTTCAAGTCTTTCCGATACAGTTTCACATTCCTTATCTCAACCTGTCCCACAATCTGTTGTTCCAGCGAATGAGCTTGATGCTCTGCTCCAACCTTCACGGGTCAGAAGGGCCCCCAAGTACCTTGAAGATTATATTTGTAATCTGATACCCGGGCATACCAATCTTTCTCCAGGTCCAAGTAAGTCTATTTTTTACCCTATTACTGATTATTTTTCACTGGAACACTTATCTCCTGCACATAAAGTTTTTAGCATTTCACTTCTTAAGGCTCATGAACCTACCACATACCAAGAAGCTTGTCAGTCTGTACCCTGGACACAAGCTATGAACAGTGAGTTGCAGGCACTTCAGGACAACAACACATGGGAATTAGTTCATTTGCCAAAGGAAAAGGTTGCAATTGGATGCAAATGGGTGTATAAAGTTAAACATCATGCGGATGGCACCATAGAGAGACACAAAGCTAGATTAGTTGCAAAGGGATACACTCAGGCATATGGAATTGACTTCCTCGACACCTTCTCACCTGTTGCAAAACTAACTACTATCAGATTGCTTCTGGCTGTTGCTGTTAATCAGAATTGGATACTTGTACAGCTAGATGTTAACAATGCTTTTCTTAATGGTGAGCTGGAGGAAGAAGTTTATATGAAGTTGCCACCAGGTTTGCTTGTTTCTCCTGCAGACAAAGGCAAAGTGTGCAAGCTCAGGAGGTCTCTCTATGGTCTCAAACAAGCAAGTAGGCAATGGTTTGCCAAACTTAATCAGGCCTTGCTACAATATGGTTTTACCCAGTCTCCTTCCGATCATTCCTTGTTCTTCCGATCACATGGTTCAGCTTTCACAGTCCTTATAGTATATGTTGATGACATTGTTCTTGCAGGGAATGATCCTCATTCTATTACAGAGGTTAAGTCCTACCTCCATGCCCACTTTAAGTTGAAAGATCTTGGCAATCTTAAATATTTTTTGGGGTTGGAGGTAGCAAGGCGCACTGATGGTTTACATTTGAGTCAGAGGAAGTATACTTTGGAGCTTTTGAAGAATGCAGGCTTTTTAGATTGTAAGCCAGCTGCTACCCCTATGGATTATAATTGCAGGCTTAACTCTGAAGATGGGTTCCTCCTTGATAATGCTCCTTATATACCAGAAGATGATGACTTCTATATCACTCCAGATGAACCAGTTACTTCATCTACTTATCGACAGCTCATTGGTAAGCTTATCTATTTGACCACCACGCGACCTGATATAAGCTATCCAGTTCAGCAGTTAAGTCAATTTATGAGCTGTCCAACTGATCTTCATCTTAAAGCAGCATATCGAGTGCTGCGTTACCTAAAGGGACACCCTGGTATTGGTCTCTATTACTCTGCAATATCTGATCTCAAACTTAAAGGGTTCTGTGATAGTGATTGGGCCAATTGCACAGACACGCGCAGATGCGTCACTGGTCTTGCATTATTTTTGGGTGATTCCTTGATCTGCTGGCGCTGTAAGAAGCAAGAGACCGTCTCCAGGTCTTCATCTGAGCCTGAATATAGAGCTCTTGCTTCTCTCACTTGTGAATTACAGTGGCTTCGCTATCTGTTGGCTGATCTTCGTGTTCCATTGATCGGGCCCAGCCTGGTATATTGTGACAGCAAGTCTGCTATTTACATTGCCGAAAACCCTGTTTTCCACGAACGCACGAAGCACATCGAGATTGACCTCTATGTAGTTCGTGAGAAGGTTCAACGGGGCATCATCAAGTTGTTCCATATCCCTACTGAGGTACAACCAGCTGATTTATTTACTAAACCTTTACTGAAGCCACGCCATTTCTATCTTCTTTCCAAGTTGGGAATGTGTGATCCCCACATTCCAACTTGTGGGGGGGTGTTAAAAGTGATTCAGCCCAGTCAACAAACGGCCCAACAACGCATAAAGCCCACTTAAGAAACTGGCCCACTTTTGTACCTTTACCTTTTCTCTTTCCAGATGGTTGTAAATATATAGGATATTCTTAGGATATTCTTAAGAGGTTGTAAATACACAATAGAAGAAAGACAATACAGCAAGTCAGGGGATGAGTTCCTCTCTCCATCTCTCTCTTGTTCTTCCTTAATTTCCCCTTTTTCTTCTTCGATTTAATTATCTTCAACACAATCTTCCAGTCTCCAGGAAGAAACCCGAGCCTACACTTTTTACTTAACCAGTCCGCAACCTGGTTAAGCTCACGAGGAGTAAATATCAGCCTACAAATCGGCAAATCACCAAGAAGCAACCTAAGTCTAAAAACAAGCGATTCAACTTGCCAATAAACAAAAGAGGAGTGGTCATTTACAAAATTGTACGCCAAAAGACAATATGTCTCCACGAGAGTTTGAACGCCTTGATATGTGGGGTAGGGGAAATAAATGGCTGTTTAATCAGCTTGTAACCTACGTAATAATTGGCTGTCTTAATCAGCTTGTAACCTACGTGGCTTTTGATTAGCTTGGCATTAGGCAAGCCTTAAGTCACGCCCCTATTAAAGGGCTATGGTGGTGAGCAATAAAGAATCAGTTTTGAATCCAATTTGAAAGTGAGAAAGGTTTCTTTCACAACTCTGAGCAAAGGGTGTGTCCCTTGTTTAATTTCCAGCAACACACTCTTATAATTGGGTCGTTGCATTTACGGGATATCTTGTACCTGAATTGGTGGCTCACTCTTTCGAAGTCATTTTTAAATAATGAATGCATAAAATATATAAGATTTGACAGAGATACTGAGTTCAAACTCAAATAAGATATATTTGATGTAAATTTTATCTTTTAAAAAACTGAGTATGCCCTTGGATGATCCACGTCTCAAAGTTAGACACTGATATTCATGTGACTACGAGCACCCAAATAAAAAATACAAATATCAATAGGGTGCTCTACCACTTAACTAATACCCCGTACTCAAATATTATATTTTAGATTAGTGCAGGCTTACAGCCAGTCGAAAAAAAATTCAGTCCGAACCTCAAGATAGGCACTAATATATAGTACTTTTTACTTATAAAAAAATTTAATACATGACCGCCATAATACGTTTAATATACGTAGATGAGTTGATCAATACTTTAAGGTCAATATGGTTCAAATCAGCGTAAGAAAGGGCCGTGACATATTTGTGCCCACGTAGGTGAATGTTATAATTTGTACGGTGTAATTTCTGAGTCGATGCTACAATTATGGCTCGTAATTACACTAACCCACTTCAATTCTTAAGTCTTAACGTTCTACAAAAATCCGGAAAATAATACATGATTACTTTATTGGCTCGCAATTAAAAAATTGGATTTCATCTTAGATTCAAACCTTACGCAGGTAAAAGACACGATAGAAAGAGTGACTCCTAAAACAGAGCCCGGTAAAGAAACTATCCAAAACCAGTTATGCGATGATGGAGATTCAGTGTGATGAATTTCTGTACCCCATACGATAAAGCATTACGATGTTGCATCATAGGAGGCAATGTGAAAACCTCAAAATAGCGGCTACTGACCTTTTACTAGGGCATAAAATTCAGGTCCATAGTGATAAAAAGGTAATATAATGTTCATCGGTAAGAAGCGGAAGATAGACATGCATAGGAAGCAGATCATCATAATAGCGACCAAACATGGAGTTCCTTCCTTCCATGGTCAAATGAGCATCCAGTTCAACAGACCAACACTTGCCGCAGAAAAAAAAACATCTTCTGCTCCAAAAGATTATAAATGCAAGCTCTGGCATTATACAGCAATCCCACCGTTTCCGGCATTGAAAGCAGGAACAAATTTTCCCGAGCTTACAAGCGCGTTCTAGTGAGTGACATGTGCAGTAACCACGTTTCATAGAAGCCACCAATCCCCATATATGTATGCTTCAAAGATTGATGACAAGCTAATATATTTAAAGCAATAACACCAGAAATTGTCCGAAAACAAAGAAACGCAAGTACCTTGATATTAGTAGTCATGAAGTTTTGAGATATTAAGGTGCTACCATCAAACCATAGACTCATAAGATATCAGATTCATCAGTAACCATATCTGACTAAAACTTGGGACCCACTGGAATTATCAATGGGAAAAAAATGGTTTAGATAAGGTCAACTATTTGTCCAATGCAAGGAAAAAAGGGCTCGCAGATTACCAAACTACAAAAAATAATGCTCACAATTTCCAAGAAGATCAAATTAAGTAATGCTGAATCATCTCAGCTCCATTTTCTTCAACGTATTGGGAGAACACACTGGTAATTCAGTCAGCCAAGATTTTGAACCAGGAAAGTTAGATGCTCAGAATTATTGCTTTCAAGAGCATAAACATCCAAAGCTCAAGTTTGCCTTTAAAGCTCTGCATTATAGCTCACAGAAATGCAAATTACAAAAACCAAACAGTGTTACCGCATTGTACCAGTCATCAGCATTCAAACTTAGCATTCATTGGCCCCCGAGCTGCCACGGGCGGTTAAGGGAAAGTGTTGTGTGTGTGTGTGTGTGTGTGTGTGTTTGTGTGTGTGTGTGTGTGTGTGTGTGTGTGTGTGGTGTACCAATTTCAATCCCGTAATAGAAAAGTTCTAGGAGTCGAGCAGGCAATCTCAAAGACAACTATCTACATCAGCTATCAGCAATGATGAATCAACCAAAAGCGTCGACAACTGAACTCCAAATCTCGCAATCCGGTCAAAATTTGAGGCGACAAGCTGCCCAGTCTCACAAGCAAAATCAAATTTATTAGGCATGAGAAGTTCTAAAAACTTACAACTTCAACTATGATACAAGAGACTGAAGCAAGCAACCACGAAAACTCCAAACAGAACGAAACAAACAAAACCCACTTACAAAGCGTAATTCACCAAACACTCAAATCGCTCCTCCAATCGAAACCCGGCATGACAGGGCACATCTCCCTGCCCTCATCCAGCACCAAGTTCTCGGACCTAACCCTGGCCCGACACACCGGGCAAGACGGGACCTTTACGAGCCAGCTGTCCAGGCACCGCCTGTGGAACACGTGGCCGCAGCGGGGGAGGCGGCGGCACCACTGCCCTTGCCTGACCCCCTCGAGGCAGATCACGCATTCCGCCTCCCCCCTGACCCTAGATTCCCTGAACTGAGGGACCCTTTTGAGGTCCCTTAGGGATAAACCGGACGGGGGGGCCGCGGGGAGGGGGGACCGGCGGTGGGATTGGTGGTTGTTGTGGAGGTGGAAGGCGGCGGTGGCTAGGGCGAGGAGGATGGCGGCTACGCCCAGGAAGAGGAAGAAGAGGGTCGTTACGAAGGCCATTATTATGGCCTTTAGGACGAGGGAGAGTAGCTTCGGGTTCGGTTTGGGCGGCGGGGAGACGACGCCGTGTGGGTGGTTGGCGCGGTCGTCGGGAAAAGGCATGGCTGTTTTCGATTTTTTTGTTTTTCTGGTTGGGGTTTGGGTTTTTTTTGTTGTTGTTGGTGGTGGTGGTGGTGGAATTGGGTTTGGTCAATCGGTGGATTGATTCAACATCGGACCAGGATTAGGAAAGAGGGAGAGAGAGAGGCGGCGCGTCATAGTTATGGGTTACGGTTTCCTCTTTTCTGTGAGCGTGTTATGGACCACCTATGGTCTGGTTTTGGTTTTGGGCTTTTTTTTTGGGTGTGAAAGTGAAACAATTGTAGAGTTGGTATAAGTGTTAATAAAATTAGATTTAGTTAATTTTTTTTGGAAAGGTACTTAAAATATTCTTAATGAATATAAAAAATTATCATTAGAAAAAATCACCCCCGCACAATGTTAGAATATAAAAATCAGATGTAATCTTGGTTATGGGCCGGGTTTTTCAAGGTCTTTTCGATTTCAAGATGCGTCGTTAATTCTTGCTCCGCGAGGGTGATAGAGGCCCTGTTTGACGAAACAGATTGAGAGCAGATAACAAATAGCAGATAGCAGATTGGGAGCAGATAGCTGATTAAAAAATGTGTTTGGTAAACTCAACTAGCAGATAGCAGATTCAATTCAGTAGATTATATATCTTTGGTTAAATTAATTATTAATTTATAAATTAAACTTAAATAAAATAATCTAAATGATTTATTTAAAATAAAGTAGTAATAATTTAATATATTACTTATTTATATTCTAAATAAATATTTTGATAAAGAACAAATGGTTAACTTATTGAATATATTAATTTCTTACATTTGGTTGGATATAAGAATAACAATAACAATAACAATAACAAGACCATGTCAATATTTATTTCAATATGTTAAAATTATCATTTATTCTAATTCTTATAGTTAACTAATTTAAAACTATATTTTTATAATTTCGTGCAGGATAAATATCATAATATTAATTAGTATTTTTTGATTAAATTAATTATTAATTATTAAATTAAACTTAAATAAAATAATCTAAATTATTTATTTCAATTAAAATATTAATAATTTAATATTACTTATTTTGAAAATTGATGTCTCAATGAGTGAAGAACTTAGTTATTTACTATATTTATGAAATTTATTTTTTAAGAGATATAGATTTTATAATTTTTCTGAAATATTTTTTTATATTAGAAATAAAATAATTTGAAACTCTTATCTTTAGAGAAAATAAATTTACTAAAAAATACAACCAAAACTATAAAAAAATAAAAAAGAATAACTACTTTATCTTCTATCTACTAGTAGATTGGAATAACTATTCAATTTATTATTTTACCAAATATGTATATTGTACTTTTTACTCCTAATTTTTTTATCTACTCCTAAACTATTGATTCTCAAACACACCCAAATCTCGGTAACTTTGCTGGGTGTGTTAGGTGTGTTCAGGGTGTATGGGGGCCGTTACTATTGTAGCGGGTGATAGGTCTTTTTTATGTATAGGTGTTTTTGGGCTTGGCTGTCCCTATTGGGGCGCCTCCCTTTTTGGTGTAATTGTTTTCGGTTGTAAGTTTTCCTGCAGTTTTGCACGATACTTTTTTCCTCCTAAGATTTTTTTCACTAAATTTCATCTGGGTAGAGTTTTTGTGAGGCCGAACGGATTACTCTTTCTCCGAATTCCATATTTCCGATTTTCTTATGCATATTTTTTATGTTGATCAATATACATATACTTTTTAAAAAAAATAGCTTAGCGGTTTACACTACTGTTGTAATTTTGTTATACAAAAAATAAACGAGATTATGTTTTCAATTCTCAAAGTCAAAAAATTACCTACCAGCTCGTGTTGTGCTATGATCGAGACACACCATGAGGGTAATACAAATGGCTTGGATTATTTTTTTAGAATAAAGTGAACCGATTTTCATGGTTTTAAAAACGCGGTCCGACCGGTTGGACCGCAAAATGGGCACAAGACCGGGTCGTTTTTAGGCTTTTGACCGGGGTCTGTACTAACCGGACCAAATTTGGTCGGACTGGCCGATTTTGAGGTCCACCCTGACCGGTCGAACCCGGTTAGTACAAAAATGGGTGAAATTGACTTTTTTTGGTAGTTTTCGAGGAAAAAAATTGATTTGACAAGTTTATAAAGTAATAAATAAATAAAAAAATAGATTTATAGAGTGGAGAGATAAAAAATTAAGTCTACTTTTTTTGTATGGAAAATAAGTATATTTTAACCAACATATATATATTATTTAAAATTATTAAAAAATAAAAATATGTTTGGTCTGACCGGTCCGACCGGCCGACCCGAAAAATGGTAGGAATTCCGGGTCGTAGCTCTGGGCCAGGTTTTAAAACCATGCCGATTTTGAGTATTGATGGACTAGATAATTTACACTCTTGCGGTCCATATTATCAGGAGTTGGAATGATATATCACGTGAATAAAATTGGTGAAGTAATATGACATGTTGATAATATTAATGATATTAAATGATATGCACCTGTCTTTTATCTCATTTTTTCTAATCTCCACCGGCATGACCGTAATCTCGCCGGTACTCAAATGCGTCTGGAGTCGCCAATCAATAGGTATTGTAGAATCCAATTGATTGCACCTCCCTTATTACTCTGATAAAAAAATGAGTAGATTGTATTCAACTCGATAATTTTCCACAAATAAGTGAAATTCAATTCCTTGCGTTTCTGCCATAGAATCTTAAAAAATGAGAATTTAAACTGCAAGATAGTGATGTGTCAAACAGAGAAATCACAAGATAGTAAATAAACTTTAACCAACTAGTTAATAGGTTACCAAAAAACAAACAACTATTTGTGGTAGAGAATTATATTTTCCCCTTTTTGAGTCAGATGGTCTAAGGGAGAGACATCAATAAGGTTAGCATTTTTGGAAAGTAAAATAAGTTCAAATGAACCCTAATCAATAGCTTACCTAAAGGTGAGAGAGATCATGTTAACTCTAGTTGTATAAATTGGCAACAAGATCAAGCCAAATATATGCATAAACACTATCAAGAACAGAGAAACCAAACAAGATCTCTAATATAGTTTAGAATATCTCAAGCCAAAAAATGGCAACGAGAGGAGAAAACAAATGGATGGTCATTGCAATTGTTGTTGCTAGCCTCCTCGTGTCAATAGTTGTTGCTGTACCTGGAATTGCTACATTTTATACAAGCTATGTTCGTAAGTTTGAGAAACCTTCACTGTACTTCCTACTATTTTTTTGGTTTTTTTGAGGGGTTACTATTTTTTTGGTTGAAACCAAGGTTTTAGTCGGATCGCACTCGGGACCAACTCCGGGACGTTTCTCCACCTACACTCGATAGTGGTTCAAGCGGTGTGTTGATCACCGGTTCACTTAGTTGGACCAGTCGATTGAGAAAAAAATAATTTTAATTTTATTGGATTTAAAATTATTAAATTTTAATTTTAATTCTTGTAAATTTTAATTTTGGCAATAAAATTTGATAATATTAATAACTATTTAACTTTTTATACAGATTTAATTATAAATATATTTTTTATTAAAGAAAATATCAGTCCAATCAGTGGTTCGACTGATCAGAACGGTTGTCCCTGAAAACATGAAAAATCTATGGCCGACTTTCGATTTGTTTTTAAAACCTTAGTTTTTTGGGTATAAATTTAAAACCTTAGTTGGAACTACCTAATATCTAGATATATAGTAATCCGATGAATTCACATTTGAGTTGGATAAATACTCTAATAATTAAAAAACGTAAGAGAAGGATTAAGATGAAAGGCACTATCTTTGCAAAATGGAAGTGAATCATTTTTTGTTGTGATCTACTTAATTTTTTAGTTCTTTTCTTACAATTTCTAGCTTGTCTAAAATTTGACCGCTTCTCAAAATAATCATTTTCACATGTACACACATATGAAAGGAATTTAGACTAACTATGGTGAATCGAATTTTTAGACAAAAAGAACTAAAATATTCAAAAGTTTCTTGATCTCATGATAAGTTTGTTACCACGTGCTCACTTTCAAAACATTGACATAATGGAATTCCCTATTTTATCATTTCTGAATCTAATCAATGAGCAAATAGAAGGGATAATCGCATAGGACCTTTAAAGGAATCCATTTAAAAGGATGAATTAAGCTACCATTTTTAACAACATGTATTCAACTTTATATTAAAACACGTTTTACAGTTCCAATATGCTAATATGTATCGTAGATTTTTCAAAAAAGATTTAGACAGTATTCAATTTGACCCACAAAGTTCTATTTTTGCAAAAATAATCTAAATAACTAAAATAAACATATTTTCCCGATAAATAAATTTATGTCTACACCACTACGTATAAGTTCTTGCAATCTATTGTTGGCATAGAAATGCCTTATCCGATTAATACCACCCGATATCTATACACTCAATTAACCGACTAATCCAAATTCGTATTAAACTCACCCGTCCTCCTTGGTGGGTTGACCAGCAAATGCTTGCTACGGAAACAAGGGGTTTGGCGTCTATGTTGCAGCAGCAAATGACAGTATATGGAACAATGGAGGTGTCTGCGGGAAGAAGTTCAGAGTGACCTGCACTGGCCCCAGAAACCCAGTTCCTCATCCATGCACAGGCAAAAGTGTTACTGTTATGATGATTGACCATTGCCCTGGCTGCCCATCCACCATTGACCTCTCCAGAGAAGCTTTTGCTACAATTGCCAATCCTGTTGCCGGGATTATTAATATTGATTACCAACCGTAAGTATATCAAATTTCTAGCTGGTTATTATTATTATTTTCCGCAATAATTTGATATTCGAATAGATCGACTAATTTATGTTTGAAGTAAACAGTACCTCAAACGGTAGGAAAATTATTTTTTTATAATTAGCTAGGAAAATTTTTTTTCCTAAGTTTTAATGTAGTTGTGTTTTCAACGTTGGAACTCGAGATATTTAAATTAGCTATAACAATTTCTTTATGTCACTTGATCTAAAAAATTGATGATTCTTAATGACTAATTGATAATTACAGTCAAATACGTAGATCAACTAATTATAGATTGTTCGAACTTTATTAGATGTCTCACTCAAATTTGAACCCCAAAAAATGTATTTACATCAAAACTTGGAAGATAGCTTTGTGGTTACCTCGAATTTGAATCCGTCAGTTCCTAATATTTACATACCGTGTAGTTTAGACAATTAATGATTAGTGCATATGATAATCATTTGGTAATGGGCACCTCACATTTTTTTTCTTGCAGGCTTTAAACCTGGTTGACGTCAAGCCACTTGGCACTTGGAATAATGCGGAAGTGAGTCATTTTCCTCAAAACTCATGTCAAAAAAATAAACCAGAAGCATGTTCATCTTGATATACTCGTACACTTTTATTAAACCAAGATGGTTGTAGCTCCATTTTTCTAACAGAAATAAAAATTAAGATCCGCTTTAATTTCCTGTTTATATTCGCCTCCCATCTTTAATTTCTCTCCTTTTGATCCAGCTCTCTCCTTTTAAGTAAAATTCATATTGATAATAACTCCAACAGATAAACATAAAATTTGTACCATAAGTGATCTAACTTGAACAGAATTACTAAAGATGAACAAAACACAACGAGGCTTAACAGAAAATATACAAGCACCTTTCCAAAAAAAAAAAAAGGAAATATACAAGCCAGATTGTCTGCCTACGAGATGTGTATTCCTGTTAGAAACCAATACTCTTTTGAATTTTGATAGGCTACACCTGCTGCAAATTCCAAAGCCATAATATCAATACCATGACCCTGCGCAACACTGATAAATATTTATTGAGAAATTTTTGTCACAACCCGGTTTAGTCATTCAGTGAGTGTCGATTACATAGTGTATCAACCAAAAAAAAAACCAGATTTGAAGTTGTAATTTTACAAGGATGAGATTCATGCGACTCAAATAATATGGAAGCTGTGACAATTTTCATATACCCAAAATATAAGTTTTGCATGGGTACAAAACTACATGAAACCCTAATCGAATACACAACAGTTTAATTGCACATAACATAAGACACAGGAGCAATTTACATGCCTTAGATTACTTGCAGCCTCGCAGATTATATGTTCAAGGGAGACCAAACCATAACAGAAGCCTTCTGGGTCGCTCCAGAAATCGAGCTTGCCAAGCTGGCTCGTCGCTTTCATAGACGAAGCCACACTTGGTGTACAAGTTTATTGCTGGCTCATTGTCGATGGCGACGTGGACGTACAGGTCACTTATTCCTGAAAGAATTCCAGTGAGCTACGCTTTCAAGTTTAGTAAATGAAGAAAGAAGCAGAAAACAAGAGGATTGATTTGATACTTTCAGTAAAGCAATTGAAAATGGCAATACTCTCACCTCAGAATAGTTGCAGAATTTCATATTCATTGTTAAGAGTTCTCTAATAGCAAACAATGTCAAACGAGTTTCGTTTGAGTGAAGTATCGGAAGTATCGGAGTGTGAATTTCACATGAATTATGGAAAGTCAATGGGCCCGGTTTATAACATAATAGACCCCACCTATTCATTCATAGCTTTGTGGTTTTGGGTTGGATATGAATATTCTAACAGGGTCTCTAATGTCACTGAATAATACCACCAACTCCGAGTCCTCTAAAGCAAGAAAATATACAGATATAAGAAGTCCTAGAAGCTCTTACCCCATTCTTGAGCAACAAGCTTGGACTTTTCAACAAGGTCCTTTGCTATCCCATTTCTTTGGAGTTCCTTGGCAACACAAACATTGCTCAAGTATGCCCGAGCAAAATCAGCTCCAATTGCCTGTGGCTGCAAAGTATTAGATGGTTCGACCTTGCAAGGACTTAATGATTCCCCCACCCCCGGGTCATTCATAAAGATTTAGACAAACACCCTGACCATCCTACAAAACAGAAGGTCCAGTTTTTAAAGCTTTACTATATCACAGCTTGCAAATGTAGGGATAGGAAAGTTCGACCACATTCATTCTCCATTCACTACCGTTCTTGCAAGCTAGATACAGTATGCATCACCAAAAAGACTAAAATGCCCTACTCCTGTAGGAGTTGGTACAGCTTTATGTTACTAACCCCAGATTGGCACTCAATTACGCTCAAAAGCTCTAACCAGAATACGTGGCCCCTGCTATATAATTGAAAAGCTTTACATTGAACTAAATATTGAATCAACAAAAAAAAATAGAGGCAAAAAACCACAGGGATGTCTTGCAAAATACCTCGGGTCTTTTCCCAGTAATTTCATCGGGAAGCCTTACGCACTGGTTAAGGTCAAGGGTACCAACTACTACTCGGTCTTCACCGTTACCTGAATACTACCAGAAGAAAGAATATCAATTTATGAAACCATGAATAGAAAAGAACAAGACCGGAACTTTAACTTGCACCATCAATGAGAAGGAAGAACAAAACTGAACAACTCTAAGCAAAGATACTGGCAATAGACTAAGAACTAACGGTAATTGACAAACTAACAGATTCTGAGCATGCAGCAGTTTACAGACCCTCTAAATCGATATACAGTCGTCGAGAGTAGCTCAAATTCAAGATTTCTACAAGTATCACTTCTACATATTCACTTGGTAGCCCGACCACCAGATCAGTGTATCGTTGCCTCGTCTAATCGATTGACTGTCGTCACATAAACATGTCTCGGCAAAATAGGATGCAGAAAAACCATCAGGAGTTCATCCGAGTGGCACCGAATTTGGATTCTCTTAAACAAGGTATCCGGTTCGAACATTCTTTATACAGATAAAGCACCCTATTTATTGGACCAACCGGGCTCGAATTCGGATTATTCCAGCAGATATAGAAAAGTGAAATACCTTGCATTCGAGTGATAGCTCCTGGGCGGAGGAGTCCAGCTGAGACAAAGGGATCGTGGCGTTGATGCAAGAAACCGTCCAGAACCCGACCCGCTTCCCGGCCACGCGCTCCTTCAGCGCTTCGAATTCACGCACCGCCAAGAACTTCCTGTGCTCCTACAAAAAAAATAGAGCAAAGTTAAGTTTCGCCTCCAAATTTGAAGGAGGGGTGGGCCCCGCGCGTGGGGGAAACAAACGACTCTCTCACACTCACTTGGATTCCGAAAGTGGAGGGCGGGAACTCGTGGAAGGAGCGGGTGCGGAGGCAGGCGGCGGCCCAGAGCTCGTCCTCCGACGTCGTTTCGGATATCGCAACAGAGGCGCGGTCGATGCGGTGGTGGGGCGGCGGCGGCGTGCACAGGTGCGACGCCGAGATTGGCCGGAGCAGCCTCCGGCAACTGGCGGTTGGGTGGTACGGGGTGGTCGAAATGCCGAGGCGAGTGCAAGGGGAGACCACCGCCATTTTTTCCCTGTGGCTTAATAGACGTTATCCTTTTGGTCGAGGTTTTTCCATGGTTAATATCTAAATCGCTAATTAGCTATTTTTCGTGAGTTGAGTAGAATTTTTAAAAGATGAGAATATATTCATTACATCTATAAAATTCTTGAAACATTGTTTTAAAAATTCTTTGTACCACCTTCCAATAAAAAGTTTTAGTTGCCTCTACAAAAATTAAGTTTTTGTTTAATAGTCATTTCAGGGGCAATCCCATCACAAACTTCGCAAACCAATCTAAAGAATGTCATGGTCCAACAACCAATTAGCTAAATTGAAACCAACAAAAACTAAATGCCAAGCCAAATTCTTCATGTGAAGCGAGTCTTGGATTTACCTAAGATCTTAGGTTCAAGTTTTACACGAACGTAAAAGATACATTGAGAGAACCATACCTAAATATAATATGATCTGACAATTTCGAATCATGAAAACAAAGATTTCACAAAAAAAAATCTTCTGAAGCTAATTCAATGGAATGAAGCAGCTAGCACATATATATATGTACAATCCACTGCCACCAGGTGTGAAATAGAATGATGCCAAGCTATTGACAAGAAAGAAAGGTTAGAGAATTTGGAAAGAAGGCAAAAGAATTGCTTTCTATCTATTAACAACCACTCCCAATAGTGACATAATCATTAATTGCAGAAAGCCAAGACCTTCTCTGATCACTGTTGGATGCAGAGCGTCTTAATCTCGGCTTCGAGTACCTCACCAACCGTTCCCGTATATTCGGGTCCAGGGAAGAACGGACGAGGGACGGACTCGTGTCTCCTGCTCCGATGCAGCGGCTGGCGTTCAGTTTGAAAGAGGGGAACTTCTGGCAGCTCAGCGAGCGGAATGAGGATGAAAGCGGGGAGATGTTTGTGCAGTTGATTTCAGGCTTGCATAATGGGGTTGTAATGGAAGCAGGTTCTGGTTCTTCGCAAGAGCATGAACATAGAGACAACGACATGCATGTCCTAGCAATTGCCTTGGTTGCTACCCTCGTCTCCGGGAGTTTGACAAAAGAAAATATGCCGTGCCGACAAAGAGGACAAGCGACGGATCCCGGAGCCCGTTGAGCAACAGTGGAGATGGTGCAGCACAGATATAACGCACAGGGTGTGCAAAATTCATGAGCGCATCCTGCATGATTTGTCATCATAATTCCATTCAACTTACCAGCCCGTAAGACGAATGCTTAACAGGATTATAGAAACTTAACAAACAAGAAACCTGTCAAGGTAAACCTTGGGTGCACATACTCAACACATTGGTAGACAACGATGGACCGCAATATATGCAAAAACTTCGACGACAATCAATAATCTCAGATGTCTGGCAATAACTGCTGAACAGAGAGTTGCCTAGAGCAAACATTTCACTTTAGCAGCAGCAGAATACTCTTCACAGCAAACAAGAACAAGATGCAAGGCATAATCAGAGCTAACATCACGGTGGCACTTAATTGTTACCTACCTTCTGCAGCGACAGTGCACTTCCTCTCCAGACAAACAACGCAAGGTTCCAGGCATGTAGGAAGGTGATCGCCATTTCTCCATCCACATTCCCTGCATACGCCAGTATACTCTAAATAACTATGACAAATCAAGTCACGGGAAGAGTGTACTCTTGGTTTCCCCATCGTCAGAAGCTCTGATGCATGTTTGAAATTAACCGGTTCACTTAAGACAGATAAAGTCTTGGCAACAAGGCCGGAAGAGGAACCATGTCCACTAGTAATACCATACTTGAAAATCCTGCTTCACCGAGAAGATTAATTGACGACTACCTTCACCTCAAGATATTCCAAAATGATACATCATGAGATTTAACAGTAGAAAAGCAATGGTTGCGAAATGAATAAAGATCACATAAACCTGTCATGTCAAGCTTCATTCTTGTATGAAACTTAAACTACATCCCACGGGAATTTATATGTTAGATGAACATTCTCAGGCATTTCAAAAAGATCCTCAATCGGTCCAGAGGGATCTTTTAGGGGAAGTTTATTAATAGCATCTTTCTTGGCTAGGAGAGTTCAACTTATTTATAAATGAGATCAAATGCTGCACCGTTGTACCCATTCAAAATGAAACCATTGAGGGAACGCACCCAACAGCTGCTAGAAGTAGACGGAAAAACTGAAATCGACACTTGGAATTACATCCAATCAAGCTCGATTAGTAACAGTTACCTGGAAATTTTGACAATGCTCATAAGAGGCACAGATAGATATGATGAAGGACACAATGGCAAGTGATGTTCTGGTTGCATGCAAAGAATCTCCTCAAGTTCCGTCCTATGCCATGACCTCGCGACCATCAAAGGCGTCCATCTAAAACAGAAGGAGAGCAAGGATATTACTTTTTTATTCTACTTGTTGTCTTGTTCACACACCCAAACAAAATAAGAATGCAGAGTCATCAAAATATCCTCAAATGTGCAGAAAATATGAATCATGAATAGTCCCACCGAGGGGCAATATAGCTATTTTTAAGAAAGGTCACATATATGATGATACAAAAGTATATAATGCCTCAAAGATAATGACCATGAGTAGACATATTCTCATTTCGGAAGTAGTTGTGTAGATCCGTGGAGATAGTATGTCAATTTAATCTCTCACAACATAGTAAACCTAGAAAAGGTGCAAGTACTTCTACAAATGCAGTTTAAATGTCTAGATTTGTTAAGTTTGACAAAAGATACATGAACAGATGTGAAGTTCGAGAATAGGATTTCTAACTTCCATGAGATGAAGCTACATACCCATTGGCATTTTCAGCAATCAGACTGGCACCTCTTGCGATAAGAATCTGGAAACAGAAAAAGAACAATAAGACTTCCGTGTACACGCTACTGAAGCAAATAAGCTTTTTCCAACTTTATTTTAAGAGTAGCTCGTACTTGGCAGCATTGTGCGTTACCGCCACAAGCAGCGTAATGAAGCGGCGTGCTTCCAGCACCTGTAAATGGATTTTGTCATGCTTACATAATGGAACACCAACTAAAACATATATTGCGCTTCAAGCCTTCAAATACAAAAAAAATTGAATAGATAAACAAATTACCTATAAGATCAATTGTACTTCCATCCTCCACGGTAACTTTAGAAATGGAAGCTCCAAGGTCTAATAGAAGCTGAACACTCTCGACATGCCCATTCAGTGCTGCCATGTGAAGTGCAGTAATACCTCCATCGGCAGGCATATCGATTATTTCATGGAGAGCACTGGTACAAGACGAGTAAATTAAGCAGCTGGGAGACATGATTCTGGTGGCGGGTTACTGAAGAAATGAAAGTACCTTATGTCAAATTCAGGGATGCTTTCATCCCCAACTCCTCTATTTCTTAGCATAGTCCAACAATCAGCAATGCTAGGTACATAATCAGCCAGAACTAGCCGTATGCACCGAGTGTGACCATTCAAAGCAGCTAAATGTAGAGCAGTACCTCCGTTGAGATAATCCGCTCGGTGAATCTGGAGTCAAAAAGTACTTCCAGAGCTTATTACAAGTAAACAACACAAAATTGTGCACCGTTGAATCTCATTGGGGGAAAAAAGGATGTAAATGCAGCAATGAACTTCTTACATTGGCTTTGAATAAAATCAGAGTTAGAACGACCTCCCAGTGGCCATGTTGGCATGCCTGCATTAGAGCGGTCTAAAACCGAAAACGTTAGCATTCTTCTAACGGCTAAAGCATATATCATTCTGTAATTAGAACAAAACAAAATGCAAGAATAACAACCAACTACATGGAAACATAAAAGCAGGAATTTACTGGGAAAATGCAGTTACCTGTCCACGATAGTTTCTTAGATTAATATCAACTCCAGACACAAGCAACAATGACACAATCTGCAAAGAACAGAAATAAAGTCATATGACAACAAACTACAAGCAGAAAAGGCGACTAAACTAGTACACCGAAGTTTGGAAATCGACCTCGTGATGTCCTTGTGCAGCTGAGTAATGAAGCGGAGAGTTTCTAACCCCGAAAGTCGAGTAGCGCGCAAGCCTTGGATTGTATTCCAATAAGGCTGTAGCTTCTTGAAGATCTCCATCCCGTGCAGCGGTAACTAACCGCTCACCCGATGCAGAACAACCAAAAGAATTCCCCATGATGTTGAGCAATTTCATGGTTTCCACACACACACACAAAAATCAAACACAGTCACTCGCTTAAACCCAACAAAAAGGGAAGCTCCATATTCAATCCTTAAACTACTAAACAGATAAAAAAGAAAGAAAAGAGAAGCAAAACAACTTCCTCGTACAAACTCCCAGCAAGACAACCAAATAGTCAGAATCTGACTGACCTTTTTGACGATTCCTAAAGCTAGTTCAAAGAGAGAGACATACACAAAAAAACAATAAAGCAATCAAAAGGAGGGTCTTCTTGACACCCAAAGGAAACAATAAATGCAGGCTCTCCCTAACTGCTCTTCCAATAAAGAAAATGGACTTTACAATTTGGAATTGACCTTTGAGCTTACCAGCCAACCAACAAACACAACAAAACAAAGAGTAACAAAATTTTTTTTTTTACCAAAATCCCATCTCCAATCTATACATCACAATTTAGAATTTACACATCAAGTCCCAAAATTCCTCTTTCTACAACAGCAATTTTCAAAACCCAACTTATGGTACATCCCCAGGAACCAAAATGGCCAATACCCATTTCTCCTAGAGATCAAAAAACCCAAACCAAAAAAGAATCTGAAAAGAATGTCCTAACTCCGCCATGGACGAACCTAAGCAGTCAGGGAGTTTTACCCGTTCTCTAATACAGTACATGGGATCAATGAAATTGGAAAGGGAGAATCCCACTTTGGGAAAAACTCCCACAAGAAAGAAGAATTTAAAAATGGGTAAATAAAGCAAGCGGCTTTTGGCTAAAAGTAGGAAGCCGCATGGAAAGAAGAATTAAATATGAGGAAATCGTTCAAGTTTAATAAATAAGTTCCGAGTCCAAGTTACCAAGAATATGTTTGATATTTGTTGCTATAATTTTGTTTAGTTTAATAAGAGAGCGTAATCGTGTGACGGATTTTTTTTAAATATGCTTTAGTCATAGGATATGAGTTGATGTCTTCTGATACACCTGTAACTTGATGTATTGATGTTTAATTAAATAATACGAATGAGTTAGTCTACCTCATCGTACACGTACTAATGCTTCAGCACATAAGTAATAAAGATTAATGGATACTATACCTCTTGATTTCTACCCAAAAAATAAGAGTTGGGATATTAGATATTACGGGAAAACAAAACATAAATGATAGTAATAATAATAAAAGAGTGGCATGCTAATGCTAGGCGTGCACCCCATCATCTGATATGGTTGGCATGTGGTAATGGTTGGTTGACCGCTCTCTCTCTCTCTCTCTCTCTCTCCCTCCCTCCTGTTGTAGTGGGGCGGTCCGGCGATAAAAGAAACGAAGCTGAGAATGTATAATTACACTTGTCAATGTTAACGTCTTTTATTAAGCTAAATGTTCTTCGACAGTTCGCGGTTACTTTCATTTCATCTGTTATAATTGTAAACCGGCACCACAGGTTTTACATTCTTGGAACTAATATCTGTATTTAAATTATCTAATATTCGAATACTACTGACTATTCCAAATTTGAATTGGGTAAAATTTTTGAGAGGTAATTTTGTTTTGGTGCCGATGACAGTTTCTTCGGTAACGGGTCAAATTACAGATGTTGTATCGATTTTTCTAAATCAGTTGAGAAGATCGTACATGAGTATTTTACGAAAAAAGCGTAATTTGGAATTTTGTGTGTGTGGTAATTAGTGTCATTTGGAAATTGGAACACAGATTCTTAGAACTAGTGCACCGCAACAGCTGCGATGCAATTCCATTAAAAAACATAATCAATAGTGAAGATTTGATCCTCCAAATATAACGTTCAAATACTTACTTCAATATTCTATTTGAGTTAGCTACTCACTCAGTCCACAGATTCGGATTAGTCAAACAAAATAGAACTAGACAGATCAAACCTTTTTCAGTGAAAATAAGATAACTTTCTATCCTACCTTTGAAGGAAAGGAGCGAGTTTAAGGGGTCGGATGGGTGAAGTACGGCCTCTAAAAACATGCGAGAATCGGCTTCTTTAGTGGCATCTGTCTGAGGGCATCTGGAATTGTCTGTTTCGGTATTCACTCTTGTAAACGGTTGCAAACGCTCATCTGTCCACGAATACACTTCCCTTCTTTTATTCAAGATGGCTTTTATTCAATTAGGGCGAATACCTTGTAACCGAATTGAATTTCTTTCTTGAAAGATATGCTACTTCCCGGTCGAGCTGTCTTGTAACGGTCTCGTCAGTCTTCGGTCGAATTGGTCTTCTTTCCTGTAGTAGTTCATCTGATGAGTTCATCGCGAAATTTTAGTTTAAGCATCTTCTGAAAGCGCACTTCTGTAGGGATCTCCGATCGCCTTGTATAACTATCGATCAATGGCTTTCGTGCGTTGAGATCATCAGCTTATGGCAGGAAGGATGGATGAGCTCCCTATTGATATAAAAGAGGATGGAGGTTCAGTTCAGTCTGAGCCTCGGATGAGGGGGGAATATAGACACTGGGAAAGGAATCATGGTAGTACGCCCCAAGATTGGAATGAGGAAAAAGAATAGAAAGAAAAATGGATGGGGAATCCCCCTATGTGCTGAGAACGACGAATGAGATCAAGAATCATTATTCTTTCGACACAAAAAAGGGAATTTTCCAGATCCTTTTTTTGTGTCGAAAACTAGACTAGGAAAAAGACTAGGAAGACGAATAGAGTAATATTTCCCACCATCATTTGATTTATTTTCTTCTTTGCCTCTTCGTTTACTTATCTTATGCTTCGAATCACATTCTATAAGATTCTATTCAAAAGTGCCCACAACAGGGCAAAAAAGGAAGGCACCCTCAAAAATCATAATGGGAGGCCCTCCTAGATCCTTCAGTCCGAACGAATTATTCAATTCGGAATGAAGCATCTAATGCGAAATCAATCAAATCTCCCCAAATAGGATTCGAACCTACGACCAATCGGTTAACAGCCGACCGCTCATGCAATAATGGGAAGGGATCTCTTTCTCTTTTTTTAGAACATGTTTTGTTTTCGATCTTTCTGGACTAAAAATCAGATTCAGGACTCGATTTGACAGGTAGGTCGAATTCACCCGAGTTGATCGGCAGGATAGCCCTACAAGTTTGAAAGCCATCTCTCAAACGCTTTAATGAAAAATATGAAAAAGCTTCAAAAAAATGGACTCAGAATGAGACCGAGTTCTGAAACCTTCTTTCACTTCTTCTCAAAAATCAGATCAATAAAGGTAAGCGAGGAGGAGAGTTCAATGCTGTCATGCCAAAACGGATCTCGCCCTTCCAAACAGCCTTCGTACCCCACAGGCACATTCAAGAGAATATTATTCTGACCCACGAGATTATGCACACTATGAGGCGCAAAAAAGGATCGGGAAAATTCCCTTTTTTTGTGTCGAAAGAATAATGATTCTTGATCTCATTCGTCGTTCATAAAAGATTCATTCTTATTCTGGTCTGAATTTTTTCTATTTGGCGTTGGTTATCATAACCTACTTTTTTATTTTATACGTTTATACGTAAAAATCCCATTTTTTACTGGGATCAGCAAACGTGAGCAGGCTTCGCGGTAAGACAGAGGATGCAAGCGTTATCAATAACCCGGCCATGACGAATCTTTCCGGGCGAATGATGTTGCTGCGGTTGTTCGGAAGGACAAAGCGGCTCAACCAGAGAGCCAAGAATGAGGCTAAAAAAGCTGGGGCGATTTCTTCCTTTCCTGCAGGATTTTCGCGTAAATAGGATGCCCCTCTCTTCCTCTTCCTGCAGGAGGAACTACTATAAAGAAAGCCTTTCTTTTAAAAGAGAAAGAGGTGAGATCAACAAGTACTGAGATTGATTGGCTTTGCCGCCTTTATTCGCTTGCCCATCTTTAGAATGAAGATTTTTCTTAGCCTTGCACGACTCCTGCGCTTGGAAAGGGCGTCTCGCAAATAAGGGGAAACTAGAACGGGCGGGAGACCCAGACTAGTCCAATTGGTTTCAGCGCTCGGAAAACCTTTGTGGCTATCCACGCAATTTAAAATCAATGTAGATCGATTGAGCCGATGATCTTCAACAAGAGCAGCTGACGCCTGACGCCAATATGCTATCGATGATTATCCTTTTAAGGGATCGCCAACAAAGATCTGGTGCTTTCGAGAAAAGCAAAAATGAGTCCGCTCCTACAAGTAGCATTGGTCTGATTCAATTTTCACCAAAGAAAACCATAAATTTGATATAAAATAGAAAAAAGAATGATATGATAGATCTTTTGTTCCTCTAAATAAAAGATACAAATGAGGGATTCCTCCAGCCTATCCTATTTCTATTCATCACGAATTGCGGGAAATGGAAAAAATGATTTCTTTTCTGCTGTCCCAACCGCCGATCTAAACGAGTCGCACATACATCCTAGTACACAGTAGATTATCTTTCCATTCCTTTCAAAATTTTCATAATCCCTTCCCGAACCAAACATGAATCTTTCGATTCATTCCGTGATCGCATAAAGTTAGCAGATTATGGCTTATTCCGAGTAGGTTGGCTCAGGGTATGAATGTAGAGGCGGGTCAGCTGTGAACGAGTGACGGGAGTTATCCTCAACCCATCTAACTAAAGACGCTTATTCTATTTCAGCTTTACTAAACTGGGAGTCGAACTTAATGCCGCATCTCTTCCACGACCCGAACCTTTTAGCTTGACAGCTCTGCAATGGGATCTTCAATGGCATCTTTTAAGCCATCCCCAGAATAAGAGTTATGGCATTAAATTTCATATTGCAAGAAATCCAAGAATTTCTGGGGGCAAACGCACAAGAAAAAATGGTTGAAGAAGAGACAGTTATCTCACTTGGAAAGATATTTGGGCCTCAGAACAAATAAATTGTCTTCCGGTTTCTTTCGCCATTTGTTCTTCGACGTCTTCGATAACCCAAGCTCGGAGAAAGAATAGATAAGACGGCCCAACCATGGCAAATGTCAAATATTAAAAGAGTTAGAAATTTCTTAATAAGATATAGAATTTAATTTTTTGAATAAAAAATATTATTAAAAAAAGTTACATCCTAAATTAGGATCGGACAATTTTGATTCTGAATTTTAGACCTTTAAAAAAGAGTGTTAAGTGGTAGGCTCCCGTGGATTGGACCAGATTTGTGTTGGCTTCATCTTGTTCTTCATGGGCTTAGCCGATGCAGTATTCCGAAACTAATTATTAAACAAAGGAGCAGAGCAGGTCCCGTGTTTTCTCTCTTGTAATATCCAAATTAAGAAACTTTTTTTTAATTCTTCTATTCTTTTTTCATCCAAATATTATTCCATTTCTTTATATTCTTATCTGTTAAAGTAGTATTAATAATCCCAAGTGGCATATCTACAAGATACTACATAGATAATTAAGAGGAACAATCTACTATTTTTACCAGCAGTCAGGACTAATCTCCTGACATCTTTCCAAAAAATAATCCTAATAAATTATGAAGTAGTCTCCCCACCGATGGACCCAAAGCAGAATAGACGCTCTCGACAATGACGAATTGTTATCAAGCTTACTTGTAGTGTTTGGTAGAATTTAGTTTTCAGCATGAAAATGATTGATTCCGACTGTCTAGCTTACTGACAAATTTTTTGATTCATCCAAATTCTAGCCAATCAAATATTTTTCGAAATATTCTGTCATAGCCGAGTTTTTATCAGCAATCAGTTACCTCAATCAGAAACAAGTCCGACTTGTGTTTACTTGGTTCAAAGTCAAAACCAAACTGATGTTTTACTTAGTCCGAAGTCAAACCCCAGTAGAATTGCAGCTTGTAGTTGGTGAATGAAACCATCTCAATTAATCATCTTCACCTTCTACAAAATTAATCGTCTCCATGAGACAAAAATTCGAGTTTGGTAGTAAATTTAAAAGATGATAAAGTTTTTCGAAGAAGACTTTAACATGGTCATGTTTCCAAAGACTTTTGTTCAATACCTCTCGATTAGTTTTTTTTTGGGTTAAATGGAAGACCGAAGCTCTTATATAAATATGAAAAGGTTACATCCTAATTAGCGTAAACTCCTCTTACGAGGTTGTGGCCATCGATCTTGGTAAAACTCTATCGCGATAAAACTCAATAAAAAAAGCAAGAAAAGAGAGCATCGGCAGAATTAATCCCCTCTCGATCAGTTACAACAGCTTAATCACCTCAAATGATTTGTATCCGTATTTCAATGTGAACCGGTGGCAGATTTATTGCACAGTTTTGAAATCTCACCTTCACAAATTTATATCACCTCTAAAGTACCCACATTAAATAAGTGAGTTTAATTGCTCACCAAGAGAAACAGAGAGGGAGGGGTGGAAATCAGAACAGCAGCAAGCCGAGAATCTAAAGTAGACAGTTCCCACGTATGTTATTTTATTGTCACCAATGCAAATAGAAGGAAAAATACAATTGGTTCAGCAAACGATTTTTCAAGAAAATATTTCAAAACATGTATTTTTTATAGCACAGTTAGCATGTTCAGATTTAACATGTTAAGAAACGGATGAAAATCTTGCTCGAATTTTCTACAGTAAGCTCCATTGCACTTGCAATGGCAGCAATGTTGGTCAAAGTAGTCATGACTTAGTTTTTATTGATGTCAAATAGATGTCCTCTAAGAGCACCAAATAATTCACAGCAGAAAATACATTAAGAACATCTATATGAGGTGCATTGATAGCAGAGAGACGGTAATCCATCTAAATACATCAAAGTTTTTACCAGTTCTTTTAGGTTGAGTAAGTATATTAGCATTGTCAACAATTTTCTTACCTGCTTCAATTGACTCATCTAGAACCTGGCAAAAAGAAAGACACAAACTAACCAAACCCTCGAGAGAGCAAATATACCAGAAGATTCTCTGATGTCTGTCACTTACCTTCCAATCACTGCTTTCCATACTTTTCAAAAGAGCAGGAGTCACCTTCCCGCTGATACTTTTCAAAAGAGTAAGAATCAGATGCTTTAATTGTCTCTTTGGAACTGCACAAGTTCCTGGTGGAAGTGATACAGAAAATTGAGCGGTTAATATACTTACTCAACCTAAAAGAACTGGTAAAAACTTTGATGTATTTAGATGGATTACCGTCTCTCTGCTATCAATTGACTCATCTAGAACCTGGCAAAAAGAAAGACACAAACTAACCAAACCCTCGAGAGAGCAAATATACCAGAAGATTCTCTGATGTCTGTCACTTACCTTCCAATCACTGCTTTCCATACTTTTCAAAAGAGCAGGAGTCACCTTCCCGCTGATACTTTTCAAAAGAGTAAGAATCAGATGCTTTAATTGTCTCTTTGGAACTGCACAAGTTCCTGGTGGAAGTGATACAGAAAATTGAGCGGTGACAACATAAAGCAAAAAAATTAATGAATAGGACTTGGTGACAGGTGAAGTTAATAACCTCATAAGGATTCTACTCATATTCCGCATCGTTTCACATCCGCAATAAACATGGATCAACAAACTTGCGTAAAGCTAAGACCAAAGTAAGTACCAATCACCTGGACCAATAAACCGGTGTATAACTCCTAAAAGGTTGATAGTGGCATTTCCAGTAGCAGCCACACTTGACTGCAGCCTGGTATCCTTTAAAAGCAAAGAACCAAAAAGGGTAAGCTGTTCTGGAAAATAGGGAATTATCATTCTATAATTATAAAAAATCTAGGAGGCTGATCAAAGTCAAAGTCACCTTAAAGTTCAAATGTGAGATAACAAAGTCCTTAACAGCAAAAACCATCCACGACAGTCCCTCATTTCACTAAGAACCTTAGGGTTCTTATGCTCTTTCTTGATGGATAAAGCTATATAAGAAAAGGTCAGATACAGAATAACAGGAAAAGGTAAACTATCGTTTTGGAAAAGATGATAGATTATTTTTTATACACAGTTATAACATCACGCAAGGGAGAAAGCAAACAAAGGTTATTACCCTATCAAGAACAAAACTCGGACCCACTGAGGCACTGCTTCAGAGAAAGTCGTGAGACACTTCATAGCATGAGATCGGGTTCTTATATCTGCAACCCTTTCCCTTATACCTGTGAGTCAACAAGACATTAACATAATCAGATATAGAAATTCAGCATGGGACCATAAAAGATTTGGTTTGGGAAGGCAACTCCTCAAAAACCCCCATAGGGTTTAACACGGTTCATGATAGAAGCTAAAGCAGGCCAATTAACATCTCTCAGATACTTCTCTACACCACCACCATAAAAGCATTGGATCGTTGTTTTCCATTTAGAGCAAAAGTGGTTGTCGTGACAGGAATGTCAAGTCTTTTGACACCACCAAAACAAACTACTTAGTATGAGTGTCTCTCTCTCAATTAGGCACCATAAACTCCATTTTAAGAATCCATCTTGATAGGGACTTTTTATACCTAAGACATCAGCACAACAAATGTCACGATAGGAGCTTTTTTGGATTAAGAAAATCCAACCCGTTCTTGTGGTAGGAGTGTCATCTATACCACCACGATAAAAATATTGAATCATTGTTTTTCCATTTAGAGCCAAGGTTGTTCTCATGGCAGAAATGCCAGTCTTTTGACACCACCAGAACAACCTACTTAGTATGAGCGTCTGTCTCTCAATTAGGCACTACCAACTCCGTCATTTTAATAATCCATCTTGATAGGGACTTTTCTACTTAGACACCACCACCACGACAAATATCTTGATAGGAGCTTCTTATACCAAAAGCATAGGATCGTCTACACCGCCACGATAAAAGCATAGGATCGTCTACACCACCACGATAAAAGCCAATTTTTTGGATTATAACCTGAACCAACTCACAAACACCTGACATACATTCGCAAAACCACAAATGAACCAAACCTTCCAGCATCGTCAACCGAGGCACGCTGGAGCATAATCAGAGCATCGAGCACCTTCTCCTAGACCGGTGTTCAAATTCACCACCGTCTTCCTAAACAACTGCCCTATCTCGAAACACAGACGCAAACCTCCGAACCAGTAAAGCAACAACCGAGAGATAGAGACTCGTTACCGAACTCGCGGAGGCTCGGGTCCCCAGGATCGGAGCGAGTCGACGTTACACTCGTTCCTGACCTTCCACTTCTTGTGCATTAGCCGATCTTGCAGTGGAAGCTTCCTTCTTCGCTCCTCCTCAGGGATTTTACCTCGAGTCCTAATCTCTTCTCTCTCACCAACCGCTTATTGTGTTTATATAGAGAGGGAGGGTGGGCCCGGGACAGGGAATGGAGCATATTTTTGGATACGATCTAACGTCTGCGTATCTTCTAGATACGATCTTTTTTTGAAAATTTCTAGATACGATCTAACGTCTCCGTATCTTCTAGATACGATCGTTTTTTGAAAAACTCTGTTCCAGCTAGCCATTGGTTATACATGCATTCATTGCTGTATTTAATGACTTTGACTTTGACTTTGACTGTGTCAACTAGCCGTTGGCATTTAGTTCATTAAATTTCTTAATTTCTGTACTTATGCATTAATTGCTTTATTTACTTAGTTCCGTGAGATTTATTTTGGTAATAAGAGAACTACTCAACTTTTAATAAAAGACATCCAATATAGTTATTGGTTAATTTATTTGTGTATAATAATGTTAAATTATATTTTTGGACAGGAACAATACGATGTCATGTCACGGCCCCACAAAAGAGTTCCAATATTTGCAGTTTTGCCAAGTAGGTGTCACGGCCCCACAAAAGCTCCTTAAACTTTATTTACAAAAAATTTCGGAAAATAATGTTTCCGGCAAAATCTTAGCCACGAAAATTAATCAGCCATTAATTAATTAATATAATATAACTGTACACTTTTATCAAACCATAATTGGTTACCAGAATACTTGAGCGTCTAATGAAAATAAACACAAGTATTTTTTTCGTAACACAATAGACTTTGTAGGATGAATTGATAGGATCTAGGTTATAATTTTCGGGGCGATAAAAATAGATATAACATTACAAAGATCTTTCAAAAGCATGCATTCATTTTCTTTGGAAAGGAGTGGATCAATTCCCAAAGCGGCCGCTGAGGTGATTAAGCGAGGATGAAGAGAGAGCGAACATGTGATCAATGGAACTAGCCCAGGCCTCGTAGAGAAACTCGTTATCGCCCATGTCCAGTTTGAATAGCCCCTCTCTTGTTCTTAGAGCGATTAGATAACCTGTATTCTCCGACTCTTCGTCGGATTTGTACAGTTCACCATGCATCTGCAGAATTATACCTGAACGAACAAATCCGATAAAATTAGAACGATATAGAAAAGACTACGATTCACTTGGAGCGTTATCAAAAGATTTTAAGAATAAGATGTGTACTTTTATGCTTCTTCTTCAACAAGCCGATTTTCTTTAGTCGTAAAATAACCTGCAGGATAAATATTGAAACTCTGGCTGTTATGTAATTAAAATCTCCACACACAAAAAAAAAGGTTATTAAGATGCTCTGCTTAGAGTTTGTTTTATTCAATGAACATTTGCTCGAATGACGTAAGGATCGAGTTTCACAAACCCGAAAATGTAACAAATTCTACTTGTAAGAGTCTATAACCATGGATTATACAAGTTTATCTATTCACAAACCTTTGCATCTCTGGTCATTTTGATTGACACTGATCTCACCCTGAAGTTTCCTGGTAACATGTGGAAGAATAAGTAAACAAAACGAATTGAACCACAGCAAAAGACTATGGCCTTCGAGACCCGACTCAAGTGACAAACGATGCGTGCGTACCATCAGGCGTTTCGACATGGAGTTCGGTTCCGCTGGCAAGTATAGCCCTCCACTTCTTGAAATCGAAGTCGTTGTTCGCGGCATTTTCTTCTATGGGCAGCACAGGCTCGCCTCCTGCAAACCTGTTCCTGCATCTTGCTCTTTCCTTGAGGGTCTCTGCTCCTCGAAGGGCTAAAGAGTCGCCGCGCGAAAAAAATTAGGCAATTAATGCGTGGCAGCTATATGATACATATGTTTAAATTAGGGGAATAGATCAGTTGGTTTGTTACAGGTTGCTGCTGCAGCAGTGAGGGTCAAGATCTCGTTGGCACCCGCGCCAGTCAAGGCCGAGCCTACGACAACACTCAGTTCCTCTTTCTTTGCTCCCATAGATTCCGCAACTTTTGTGCATTGCCTAGCTACTAGAGCTGCAGCAGAGGCTATTGCGGCCTCGTTGCCGGAGATCGGTTCCTTGCACTTTGCGGTTTCAGCAGCAATTGCAGCCAGGGCAGCTGCAACACCAGCAACAGATATAGCTGCGTGTAGCTCCGCGCGTTGCAGTCTACCGTTCTCTTTTCTCTTCAACTTGAGATCCTTCAGCCATTTCCGTATCGAATCGAACTTGGGAGGGACCATCTTCCATGAAAACTGCTGAAGAATTGTATCATTAATCTGCTGCAGCTCTCATTAAGAGGATAAATTGATGCCAGTAACAAACTGAAAAAGAACAAGATATAAAGCTACCATGTTTTTTCCGAAGTATTTTCTATAATTCACTTCGGGGTGTATCGCTTGTTGCATTGAGATCCAAGACTAGAACACATCAAAAACGGACGATTAAACAACAACACAGATTGCAAATTCAAGAACAATATATATTTTGGTGATCAGTGCATGTTCCTATCGTATTCGAACCTGAACATCATTGGATTGCCATGAAGGCATAGACATAAAGTCACCATCATCAAGTGGCACCCTTCTGTCTGTATTCTGCAAAAAGCTCATGATCCGTTTCAGCTTTAACTTTAAAGTTCCGAAAAACCGATCTAATCTTGCGTGTTCAACGTCGAATCAGCATTGATCAGCTAATATATTGTACTTACAGACAATGGAGAGTCACAACCATGATGATCCATTTGCTTCATTGCATTTTCGACGAGAATGATGGACTTGTCCCCGCCATTCGGCTGCAGAGCTTGGACCGCGAAATCGCACCAGGCGCGCGACAGGAAATCCATACTCTCAGGATGCGCTTCAGAGGGCGCTGGACATAAATAATTGCGATCCATATTGATCTAGTTGCTTAGAAGTTTCTTGCTGCTTTCAAATTCAGCAGAGGAACTGTGAATTGAAATGTACTTCAAAGTTTCTGATGATTATAAACTGAAATAAATGTAACTAGAAGTGCCTGATCATTCTGCAACTTTTGGTGTGGGCTCCAAATATATGGCCCATCAGATTACAATAAGTTGGAGCAAAGAAATGCACCACTTGCATCATTATGGTAACATGCTTTTAGAATTAAAAGTTATGATGTGAATCAAGGGAAAATAATTATTTTTTGGAAGAACCTGATATCTTAAACACCTATCAATTTAGCAAGATCGTAGGTTAAGCTAGAATAATTCGATATCAATATATATTGTTTGGTGTGTAGTGGCAAAAATGATATTAAGGTAAATGAAAACAATGATGTGGCCAATGTTAATTCAATATGATGCATATCAAACGTTATATATAAGGAATAGACTGAATTTAAAATTTAAGAATAAATTAATTAATAGCTTTAAGTTCTCTCTTTTAGTTAAATTTTCATAAAATTAGTGGTGCTGATTCGAAATGCATGCACTTCGGTCCATGTAATTGCTTTTTTTTACATCTAGGGTGATTAACTAATTAAGATTTTTGAAAGGTGACAAAACTCTACAATAACTTAAATTTGATATTTATTGTTAAGATAGAACAATTCTCACATCGTTGGCTAGTCTATCTAATTGCTAACTATAAATTTAAAAACATAAAGTACAGAACATGCCGGGATCCATCGAGAATCTTATATAGATAGAGATCATGTCAACCTGAAATTTGATACAAGAAAAAAGGCACCTTACCTATAAAAAAAAGGTACCTATCTCCATGATGCCAAGCACTAGAGAGGGGCATGGAAATAATAGAGGACATTAGAACTGTAAAGCGAATTAAGAGGTCCCTTTGTTGTGTTTCTTTAATCGGAAACCAAGAGTTCAAGCTAGGTATTGCAATAATATAATTTAGGTGAACAAGTGTCATGCAAATTACCTATCTATACGTGGCTGGGATTCTGGAAGTGCTTGCTTTGTGCTCTGGAATTCTTGCCTCCACTAGGGGAGTTCTTAACCTCTGGTATTAAAAAGTCCAGTGATTATTTGATCTAATTGACGAAGTGACTGTTCTATAACTACTTCAGGGAAAGAGTTATTACACTCTCAATAGGATCTATTACGTTTAGTTCTTTGTGGTCAATCATATTTCAATTCGTAATATGTACCTAATGATTATTCCGCAATGCATGAATGTGTCTAACCAATGAGAGTTGATTTGAATATTTGAATGGTAAGTAATTTGGATTCAGAGAATAAGATATTGAGTTCAAGTCTTACGAATGTAAAAAATATTATTAAAAAAATAACCTCCTAAAATAAAATCCAAGATGAATATTCTTGAAAAGCCAGGCCACCTTTTTCCTTTTGTATTGAAAAAAACTGCATGAAAAGGGAGAAGCATAATAGTAAGGCGTGCGCAAGTGCAAAAAAAGTAGATCACTTGGCGTAATTGATGCTAATCATGATCTTAACTTTTTTTTGTTTAAATGCTAATCATAATAACTCGACCGAACCAACTACATATTATTCCATCTTGCCGGGTACGACGCCTACAAGATGATGCAACAATATCAGTATGTCGATAATAAAATGTTCTGAATCATCATTACTATGTGCATCGAGTCTTTTTTTTGAGAAGTTATGTGCATCGAGTCTAATTAATCAGGTTTGTTGAGTATCTGAATATTAAGTATTTTCGACCAAAAAGTGAGCTCATCGTTTTAAATAGGTGGATCGAGTCACATTTCACTTAATTAGGGAGAACTCCAAGTCTTAATTAGAACTTAGAAGATTACTTAAACTCAGCACGAGAAAGTTAAATGGGCTTTCCAGCTGTTAGGTCAACATGGATGGACTGGCCCATTGAGCCTATATAGGTTACAGTTCGATTTCCCACTTCAGATTTTTCAGGCTTTAGGCCCACTTGATTTGATCTACAGTGATGCCGATTAAATATAATTTAGAAAAAATTCTGAAGTTTCTAAGATTTGACATAATATATTGATGGAAATAAGGAATGACATTAAATTAATAATTATCTATAGTTTGATTATTATTATTAGGAGTTTTAATTATAGTAAAATTATATGTATTAGGTTTTTTTAGTTTTCTATAAATAGGACATTTCTCTATTATTTTAGATGGTTGAATTTGATAAACAAAAAAAAGGTTTTTCCTATTATCTGTGTCATTTTCCGATATTCTTAGAATCAACGGATCGAAACTTTTATCGTATTTTTCTAGGTATTCTCAGAATCAACGGATTCACGATCTCCTATCCACGTTCCCGTGCATCATATACTAAGAGATCCAAAACTTAATAACTTAATCCTTAAATTTTTTGAAATCAAAATTGTTAATCCTCTGATCAATTTCTATCCTAAATACCACATGAGATGATCAAAATACCCCTTCCTCAATTTAAAAATCTAAAAACACCTGAAAACATACTAAATCCTACTTTTAGAAAATAAGTTAAAGACTAATTTACTAAAAATTAGACCTTCTAGTACGCTATATTAAACTTTAAAGACTTCTAATTATTTTTTCCAATATACATGGTACATTCTCGTAGTGGTGTATCAAATTGCGCCCTTTCAATTTTTCGGTCATATCAAACAAACTACATAAATGGCGACAAAAAGTACAAAAACTATACGTTTTGCCATTAATACAAATACGAAGAAAACGAGAAAGAAAATAGATCACTCCGAATGATGATTCAATATTATTTCAAATTACTGCCACCTTATTAATTAATATTCAGTAAGGCCTTTCCCCAATGAAATTCCCAGGAGGATCATAATTACAAGTCATGAAAACTCCTTTCCCACGTAAACAAGTAACCCTGGCGCACCCAACTCTCCTGGTATTCCTCCACACAATCTGAGTAAAATGGCCACACTCTTCACCCCCGGTGCAAGAGTTTGCCCTGTAGCTGTACCAATCCCGTTCGGAGATCCACGCCGCGGCGGCCTGAGCCGGCGTCCATCCGTTGCCGCTTCCCCAGAAGATGTTCTCGCCGTACGGCCCGTTCGAGTGAACTAAGGCACAGTCCTTGCGCCTTTGGTTCGCGTACAATGTCGCGTAGCGCTCAAGTTTTCCGTCCCATATTAAAGGGCGCAACCTTAGGGTGGCGCGAGCGCCATTTTGAAGGGTTAGGAACTGAGTAGCCAATGGGCTCGATACAGAACTATTTGGTATTTTTTGAATTGTGGGTTTTGCGTATGTGATGGGAATTAAGAGACAAATGGAAATGAGAATCGGGAAGGATTTATGCATTGGGAATGATTTTGGGTTAGATAGGGAAATTGTGATATGTAAATTTTGTGACCCTTATTTCATGGCTACACTACAATATATAGTAGGTCGACTATGATAATTAATAAAAAGAAAATGAAATGTCAACTATGGGGTGGCACCCACGTCGATAATGGGTTCGCCGTTTATTTTAGTAACAAGGCGACCATTTCATTAAGTCGTTTTCTGCTCTAAAAAATGCATTTATTCTCAATCACTAAATACTTGATCAACTGATAATAATTATTGTAGTTCATTACTTAGAGGTCTATGTTTTAAATTCTCTGAATGATTTCAAAATTTTGGAGAAATTTTTTTATCACCATTTGTAAATATATTCTTTTTGGATTTGAATTACTTCACTCAATAGATATTTGTATAACAAGGTGATTAAAAAAAATTAATGGATGCAATATCTAGCGTTGGATAAGCCAAACGGTTAGGTATATATACAGAATATTTGCCAGTGAAACAATAACAGAAAAATAATAATAGACGGCCGTACACATAATGCAATCATTTAAAGATACTCATACACCTAACCTAACAAATTTATGTTTCAATCACAAAGCTTTGACTATTTTATCATTTGAGGAACCCAAACATTCGAAAAGTAGGTGCAAACCAACCATAGTGTTCTAATAATAAAAGGAATGGGTGATAATTTGTTATTGTGTGAATAGAGTTCAATCCTCGTGAGCATGGTTTTAAAAAATGACCCGGAGGCTGACCTGGGATTTCTCTCGTCCTCCGAGTTGAATGGTCCGATTGGTCGGACCAAAATTTTTATTTTTAAATATTTTTATTAGATTAATAAATAGGTAAATAATATTTATTATATATAAATATGTATGGGGTCGGTTAAGTAGACCCTGATCTCTCCTCCCAATAAACTTACCTTTTTTATTTAGAGATAATTACTCTCGGCCTCCTGGAGTTTGCCTAAATTATTGTTTTAACCCCTCCTATTTCGAAACCCAAATTTTAGCCCCCCTAGTTTGCTTTTATTAAACTCTAAGGCCCTTGCCGCCGGAATCGAAAAATTTCTCCGACAAGGAAGGACCTAAAATGACACATTTGTCCCTTAGTTAAAAAATAATTAAAATTATTCCCTCTCTCCTTCTTACTCCCTTCCTTTTCACTCTCTCCATCTTCATCTTCAACCCCCCAAACAAACACAAACAAACTAGGGAAGGGATCTTCAACCAAAAACAAAACCCCTCTTCAACTTCAACTCACCCAGGAATGAACAAGGGACTTCGTATATTACCCAATTAAAAGTTGCCCATCTTTTAAGATAAATTTCAAAGATCGAAACTTCGTGTGTGTCATAAACAACACGTTGAAGAACGTAGTCGCCATGGGGACAAGTACGAAATCAGCTGGTTTTGTGGTGGTCTCAGAATACATGTGCCTTTGAATCTTTAATTTTTTATACAAAATAGGAAGTACTACAAAATACAAAATCAGGAAGACACCAAGAAAACATGGACCATGCATGTCCATTATTCTTGCTCTAAGAACCCCAATCCCAGTTTGGTGGTGCTTAAAGCTTGTTTTTTGTTTGTTGCCCAGTTGAGATCTCAACGATTGGTGGAAGGAAATGGAGAACTCTTCATTTGGGGTTCTTAATTAATTAGATATTTTTGGTTATTTAATTAGATACTTTGGGTATTTAATTAGTTTTTTTGGGGATGAGGGAGGTTGAAGATCAAAGGAGAGAGGAGAGGGAGGGGAAGAGAGAGAAGAGAGGAAGGGAGGAAGGAGGAGAGAGTGGAATATTTTTTATTTTTTTAACTAAGGAGCAATTGGGTCATTTCAGGTCCTTCCTCGTCGGATAAATTTTTTGATTCCGGTGGCAGGGGCCTTAGAGTTCAATAAAAATAAACTACGAGGCCAAAGTTTGGATTTTGAAACATGAGAGGTTAAACACAGTAATTTAGACAAACTCCAGGGGACGAGAGTAATTATCCATTTATTTATTATTATGTACACTTGTCACATCATCTTTTTTCCTTCCAACATTTTTCCTTCCCAAGAAACCCTTCTCCTCGAGGGGTTCGGATTCAGTGGGGACAACTCTTGTCCCCACTGAAATAGATCAAGTCATTATATTTATAGACACAGTTTTTAATGACTGTCAGATCTGTAGACACGATTTTTAATAAAATCTGATGGTCTAAACGAAATTTTCTCTGTGGGAACGACTTTTATGTTGTCCCCACTCAATCCAAAACCCTCCTCGAGACACTCTCCTTTTCTCATACAATTTCCTTTTCTAAGACATTTCTCTTCTCAAAGAAATCCTCTCCTTCCTCTTCTCTTTTCTAATCCCATTTTCTCACCATCCAAACCCACGGCCATCCTATACTTCTCAAAAAAAAAGAAAGAAGAATAAATAGTAAAACTATAAGAACAAAAGTCAAAAATATGTGTGTGTGAGAGAGAGTTACTGGTGGGACGGCCGAACTCGGCTTGAGCTTAGAGGCTAGACGAAGTTGGGAGTCGGGAGGCCGAGAAAAGTCTGGGAAATTGCTCCCCCATTTTATGTTCCAGAGTGAGGGGTTGTTGTCGAGTCTCCGGCGAGGGGATAACCGGCAAGTGGAGAGAGTGGCGATGGTTTTTGGATTTTGGGGGAAAAAGTTAAAAAATTTACACTTTTGCCCAAATTTTTTTAAGCTCTCGTACTAACCACTTCGGGCCGGTCGAGACGAGTCTCAAAATCATTTGGTCAGACCAGATTTTGAGCAGTTTATACGGCACCTGAGTCAAAGGCCAAAAATGACCCGCCATTGCTACTGATTTATGGTCCGACCGGTCAACCCATTTATTGGACCACTTTTTTAAAACCATGCTCGTGAGCATAAAAAATATGTCTTGCTTAAAGTAGGTGCAAGTGACTCAATAAAATATCTTTGACACCAAGAAGTAATTAGATTAATTTAAAATTGAGTTATTTTAATTTAACTAGAATTTCTTGAGTTTGCATCATTAAAAATATAACAATATTTAATATTTATTAGGAGGGTTTTGTCTCGATGCCCAAGATTGTAGTATAGAAAACAAACCAATTTTGGTCGAAACCAAACGGAATAACAAAAATAAATATTTGGATGTTTCTTCTTAGAATATATTTTAAAAAATCTATTTTGGTTTAATTTTTTTAAGGACTGTCAAAATAGAATTTGATCCGTAAATTTGGCATCATCTTTGAAAAAAGTCATCTAACCTTAAAGGCTAAAATTTCCCTTAACATAAAAAAGTGAAAGGCTAAAACCTAGAGCACAATAGAATAAAACTAAAGGCAGATATGTAAGATCAATTAGTAAATTTATAATAAGAATTATACCTAAAGTTTGAACTCTAACTTTTCGTTGAATCGTTATACAACTTATAGCCAAATTATAAATAAATATGGGACATGAATCACATGATTATGTAATATCGGCATAAACAACGGTCCCTCCAATCCCATGCGCACATTCAAGAAGCTCAGCTTCATACTAACTGCATGACACCACCCCACAGAGCATAGCCCAATTATTTTTTTTAAGTCTCTATATTCGTTGTCGAATATATCGAATCATATATAAAAATGATTCTATCACTTGCACCAACTCGCATAGTTTTATGTCCCTTTTTTTCTTTTCAGTAAGCAACCACACAACAAAACACATATCCTCGTTCCCTCGAGAAACATATCTAGAAACGAAAAAGAAAACACTCGCCACCATGTCGTCCCAACCTAAACCAAACCAAAAACACATAGGGGTCCTAGCCTTTCCCTTCGCCACCCACGCCGCCCCGCTCCTCAGCCTGGTCCGTAGCCTCTCCGCGGCAGCCCCTGACGCCATATTCTCCTTCTTCAGCACCGCCAAGTCGAACTCCGATGTGTTCGGAGACCATATCGGCCGCAGCAAGCTCCGGAACATCGTCCCCCGGAATGTATCCGACGGGATCCCGGAAAACCACGCGTTCTCAGGGAACCCTCACGAGCCGGTGGAGATGTTCGCCAGGGCCGTCCCGGGAAACTTCAGGGAGGCGGTGGACGCGGCGGTGGAGGAGACCGGGGTGCAAGTCACGTGCCTGTTGACGGACGCGTTCTTCTGGTTCGCGGCGGACTGGGCGGAGGAGATGCACGTGCCGTGGGTCCCGCTCTGGACGGCGGGTCCCCTTTCGATCCTCATGCACGTCGAGACCGATCTCATCAGGCGGGAATTGGGATCCAACGGTATGGTCTTGTTACGATTTTGTCTCCGAGAGTTTTGGCTTTTTTTGAACGTACAGGCTTTTTATGGTCAATTAGTGAAACGTGCGTTGTTTATAATTTAAATTCTAAAATAATACGTTTGCTATACAATTCTCAAAAATTTATAACGATCTCTTTGCAAGTATTATTTGATATATGATGTACTTTTTTATGATTTAATTCAGTAATATTTTTACGGTTGATTTTAATGTATTCAGTTGTATACTCGATGATGCCGTAGAAAGTGAAGATGAAATCTGAATTTTGAAGGAATGATAAATCCAACGAAACATAAATGATCTATGAGTCGTACTTGAAATTCTCAAACTGAGTCGTTAAGAGATTACTATGTGATTGACTTGTCGTTATTTAAAATCAATTCGATATAGTTTTGAATTTGTATTTTTGAGACGAATCACTCTCCTTAAAGTACTGATAAATACACTTCTAAATTCTAAAAAAAATAGGATTGATCAAGAATTATATTCACCTCTTAATCTTAAATTACCAACAATTACTTCAAATAATAAACGATTTAGATTAATTTTAGTGAAACATTTTTTTTAAGGAGAGGGCTTAAGCCCTTATATCTTAGCCTTAAAATATGATATCGGTCTGGCTTCTACCTTCGTCTTGTCGAATTAACATCTTTAAACAAACAGAAATGGATATATTTATTTATCCAAAAGATTATTTGCTTACAATTCATTTTGAACATCTTTTGGCAGCACCACCGGAAGCAACCATGGATTTCATCCCTGGACTTTCCGGGATCAGAGCTGCGGATGCACCTCAAGGAGTACTATCCGGGGGTCCGGATTCTGCAATCACAACAATGTTACACAAAATGGGGCAGATGATACCGCGAGCCACGGCGCTCGCCATCAACTCGTTCCGAGGGATAGACCCTACTTCCGAGGAGCAGCTCGGATCAAGGTTCAAGCAGTTCCTCAATGTCGGTCCCTTCGTGTTGACATCTCCCGGATCAGCTGCAGGGTACCCTGATGGCTGCTTGGAATGGCTCGAGGAGCGCGGGGAGAATTCCGTCGTGTACATTAGCTTCGGAAGTGTCATTTCCCCTCCGCCCCACGAGCTCGAAGAATTGTCGCGGGCGCTGGAGGAAGGGGGGTTCCCGTTCCTTTGGTCGTTCAGAGGGAACCCGAGCGAGAAGCTGCCTGAAGGGTTCGTGGAAAGGACCAAGGATCAGGGGAAGTTCGTCTCATGGGCTCCGCAGTTGAAGGTCCTGGAGCACCGCGCCACAGGCGCGTTCCTTACACATTGTGGCTGGAACTCGGTCCTGGAGGGTATCATCAGCGCGGTGCCAATGATCAGCAGGCCATTCTTCGGGGATCAGCAGCTGAACACGCGGACAATAGAGGCGATATGGCAAACCGGTGTGGGGATCGAGGGCGGGACGATCACGAAAAACGGAGCAATAGAAGCTATGAAGCATGTTTTGTCAAGTGATGATGGGGAGAAAATGAGGCAGAAGCTGCAGGAACTCAGGGTCTTGGCTTTAGATGCTGTGAAACCAGATGGCAGCTCAATGAAGCAGATGAAGGATCTCGTGGAAGTGGTTACCAAGTAGGAAAAATAGTAGCTTTATGCTGCTCCAACAGGTTGCAAACTCATAGATTATGTTGGTTTTGGAGAAGTAAATTTTAGAAATAATTTTTCCGTAAAATTATGTTAGTTTTATCAAAAAAAACTTGGGAAGTATATTAGTACTAGCTAGCAACGGATGTTTTACGTTCAATCATTCTGGATAACATTTACATCTCCGTTTCACTGCAATTGTCAATGTTTATTTTCAAGTGCACATCTTGGCAAAATACTCACGCTGTCCTTAATTGAAAACCTGCAAAAATGAAGAGAAAAGGAGCCGAGCCAAGCCTGGGTTGACCAGCCGTTCCAAATTTGTGAAAGTTCCTCCTCCGCTGTCCAAGCGACAGGTCGTCTAAACGGATACAAATTAACCTATGTTATTGCAAGAGCATCAGCCATCCGTTCGAAGTGAAGCCCCCCACTTAGGAGTGCCCCCTTCAATTTTTTTGCAATAAGGATCGGCCCAGACCCGTTCACGAGCTACGGTTGGTTCTGTCGTCGGCATTAGTTAGCCATACCACCGGCGTTTTATAACTGCCATGCCTTTGTCCGTCCTCGTGCACCAGGCGGTTGTCGGAGATTGGCATTGGGCGGAGTTCTGTTTCCGGTGCTTGGTTATGGACTTCCATCTGACCAATCAATACAAGTTAATGAAGCTACATTCGGAGCTCCGGCCGGTAATTGAGTCGCTGTCCTCCGAAATATGCATGGAACAAATCTTCGAGCAAAAATACTGTGCCATTCCTTCAGGGAAAAAAACGAGTTTACAGCATAACAGCTGCTACAACAGACAACTTTCCGCCATTTCATCAGCATATCAGATGGCTCTGACTGTTACCTAAAATCCAGTAAGATGGATCGGCTCCTACTTCCCTTCAAAAATATAGATGACTTCGCTCATTACCATTGCTTCAGGTAGCATCACAATACGAACCCCGACTACCAACTATGATTTACAGGAATGAATGAACCTAGCTCTCTGTTTGGGTTATAGGAAACTTCTCTTCGGGCTGCTTCTGCCACATATAGTTTGCGGCTTCAATCCAAGAAGGATTCACCAGAAACTTGCTATGCTTCAACGCCCATTTGGATTTTTCGGTTCCAAGATGCCTGGAGATAACGTGAGTCACTAATGGATGAACATCGGTTGAGCAAGTCGCTCCCAATCGCTCAGCCATCTTCCATAAAGGATGGTCCTTTGCTGGGAAATCGGTAGGAAATATGTGGCTGAAGAGAATATTGCATCCTTTAAGTATGTCCTTCCGAACCGTCTTCAACACCTAAAGAAAATTGGAGAAACGAGTTAATAATGTTTATTAACTAAAGATAGCATCAATCAAATTAGAAATTGCAGCAGAAGACACAATCCTTGAGCGGAACCTTAAGAGAGGAGAAAGCTTCAATATAAAGTTTTCCTTTTACCTGTCTAACATCTCTTGCTTCGTGATCGTCATCCAATTGCTGCAAGACTCCAATCATAAAAAGTCAGAAAAACCATAAACCATAGTAAAGAATTACACCAACGTCATAGGGCAAAGAATTTACATGGAAGAACAAATCATGGACTTTTTTTAGGACTTCAAGAACAGAAGCAAGAATTCCATCATGCTCCCTCTCATCCTCCTTCCGCACAGAAAGAGATTTATGGGTGAGGTTGAATTGGCGACAGCTTGAAGCAAAGAAATGGTATCGCTCCATTAATATCAAATTCTCTTTGTGCTTTGTCCAAGCCTACATCAAGGGAACTTCTACATAAGAATATGAACTATCCACCAATCTAAACAATGTCTTAGGGCTTGCCACAACAGATTTTCAAAACCTAAAACCAATATATGGAAAAACTGGATACTTATACTCACCATTTCTGTATCATCGAGAATGAGAACAGCACTCTCTTGCCCTAGAACAATATCAAGGCGCTTTTCATGCCTTCCAGTTCCATCATCACGTGAAATAACTCTTCCGCTGAAGTACTCTTGTCTGGGATCAAGCAGCTTGGCCATCTCCTGAGCATATGCTCTCTCACCCATTGTGTATATGTACATCTCAAACATTTTGCTTGCTTCTTCAAGGAACGTGTGAACAAATGGTCTCAACTTTGTCACCATTCCCATAAAATCCAACATGATTAGGCTGCCTTTTGAAACATCTATGAATTTCAAGTAGCAGAAGATACATCAGAGTTACTTGGCAAATATTTGGTGTTTACGGTATATAGCTAACAAAAAAAAGAAGACAAGTACTCGAATCGCCAAACTAAATGATGCATCATAACAATAAGCATTATCCCAACAATAGCACTAACATGTCCCCAGGCCCAGCCAATAGATGTTTGGGGGAAGGTAAGCCTGTTTCGTTATCAGCCTCACCCCATTCATTTTAAGCAAAGAGGTTCCTGAAACTTCTACCAAGGCTTAACCACTAAGCGCACAAAATAAGTATCAAACAACAAATATGCTAAAACCTTACAATGACATTGCATAATGACACACTTTCTGTAAAGTTTCGTACTTCTAGCAACTCTCCTGAAACATAGTAAAATCATTCAATAACATACGAAATTCTCATACAAGCACTAGACAAAGTTTATTCATAAAATGACATGAATCATACCTTGAAGTGAATCTGCTTGACTCTTCAAGTATTCCTCCTCAGGTACCAAATCTCTATAGTGTGTTGAATTGAGAAGCGTATGATCTAGATCTAGCACCAAGTATAGTTTTTTCAGAGTCCTTAAGGCTTTCAAATCTTTGGTGCGCAACCGGACAATTTCATCATTACCAAGCCTCAAACCCTACAAGCAGTAGTTCCATAAACCGATTAAAACAATAAAATTGGCAAAACTAACTAAGAGGCATCAGTTAACAGTTTAACTAAATCCCTTCAAAACACACGATCACTCCCAATATGATAACAAATACAACAAATACCCAACATACAGGAAGGACGAACTCGGACTTCGCCTCAAACAGAATCCCTCCCATACGAAGCGGAGATTTCATCAAAATTACCTTATGAATGTACGTAAATGTCACTCCAGATTCATCTTCCATCCTTTGGCCACAAGATATGCACATGCCCCCGAAAGACCCAGGATGTGAGCAAGCGTTCCTACTCGACGATACATCTACAAATAAAATGACCAAATCAGAACCGTCCAAGGGTACAAGAACAAGAATCTTCGAGCAGGCTACAAAAAGCAGTTCATTACCCGGACTCTGCTCCAGCAACACAACCGTACTCGATCCCGAAGCCAAGTTCACATTTTCCTCTGGCTCCTCATCAACCCTAGGCCTGAAACTGAGCTCGTTAGCCTTCAGATAAAGAAAATAAAAAAAAACACAGGAAACAACTGGCCGACGATTAGGAACCTCTTGATCTCTGGCTCGCTGGCGGAGTCCGAATCGGAAGAGGAAGAAGAAGCAGCATCGATGTGCGAATCGAGGAACGAGGCGAAGTCCTCGCTACTGGAAGACGAGTGGACCGGCGAATCCGCCACGAAGCTCATGGCTCCTCGAAATCTCAATCGGCGAGGGTTTAATCGAAGGAACCTCTATTTGCAATGCTTGTAAAACGGCGGCGGAGCGTTACAGCTTCATGGAGCAGCCACGTGCTCTGCTCTACTCGGTGAATGCGGGGGGAGAATGAGAGATGACCTAATAAACCGAGGAGAGAAGAGGAGAGGAACCGTGACCTCGCCGGAAAACTAGTAAGCCCGGGAAGGACAACCACGAGGAGCGGTGGCGGAGTCGGTGGTTGGGGATTTGTTTGGGAAGCCTATGAGGAGTGGTCTGGCTTATCTCGGTGTCGAGGTCGAGGAGGAGAGGAACGCCAAACAGGGTTTAGTCGGAGAGAGGAAGGGAACCGGGGTGTATATCGTAATTACACAAATATTCTATATATTGTATATCAAGATCGATAATGGTCTTATTTATAGATTGATTTATTAATATTTTTTTACCTAATTTTTAAAAACATTTGACAACAAAATTTTCTAAAAAATTTAAATTTCATAATTTGCATGGTTTTTAAAAAATACGGTCCGACCGGTTGGGCTGCAAAACGGGCACAAGACCGGGTCGTTTTTAGGCTTTTGACCGGGGTCTGTACTAACCGGACCAAATCCGGTCGGACCGGCCAATTTTAAGGTTCACCTTGACCGGTCGAACCCGGTTAGTACAAAAATTGGCGAAATTGACTTTTTTTGGTGGTTTTCGAGGAAAAAATTGATTTGACAAGTTTATAAATAAATAAATAAAGTAGATTTATAGAGTGGAGTGATAAAAAATTAAGTCTACTTTTTTTTGTATGGAAAATAAGTATATTTTAACCTACATATATATTATTTAAAATATTTAAAAATAAAAATATTTTTGGTCCGACCGGTCGACCCGGAAAACAATAGGACTTTCGGGTCGTAGCTCCGGGCCGGGTTTTAAAACCATGATAATTTGGATCAATTCTAAACGGAATAAGTTTGAGAATTGAAGTGCGCATCCTTATATTTCCAAATTTAATGTAACTTATGATGAATTTACTGCAATAAAATTTAGGTTAAAGTCCATTTATGTTTTTTTAGGGAAAGAAATTTAAATTTTCTGACCAAGTGACAGAACTGACAACTGCGAACTCCGGTAACTTAAATTATCCTATCACGTCATTAATTTTATCCGTGTGTTATGCCAGCTCACTCATTTAATCTACTACCTTGTATTTTTTTATTTCATTATAGTGGTGTGTCAAAACGTGAAATTATACTAAAATGGACTTTAACCTAAAATTTATCAAAATCCCTATTTAATTCACTCTTATCTTCTAAATATTTTATGGATTATTGATCCTCGGTCATAATGCATAGAATTTAATGAAAGGTTTACAAATAAGAAAAAAAATGAAATATCGAAAAAAATTTATTAAAAAATTCAAGCATAATTTTCTGGTATAACCATTATGATTCTCAAATGCGAACTAAACACAACATTTGAAGTTCATAAACCACTCGTTTCTTTACTTTTTTTCTTTGAAAGTAAACTTTTCTTGGTTTTTACTTTGGCGATGAGTTGTACAGTATACCCCCTTTTAAAAAAAATTTGGTGAAGAAATACAATCTATCTATTTACCCAAAAAAACTCTTCTTTACTTCTTCTTTTTATAAATAAAATGTTATACTCCTAAAAAGTTCAAGATAATTACACCCTCTGCATTTTGATTTTGAGTACAACACTTAAAATATTAGATAAATATGTATCATATCTAGAATATGATAATAGCTATATACATGCATTTTCCAAAAGTATCCCAACTAAATACACTATAGTGTCATTTTTACGAGTGTCTCCTAATTACACCTTAACAAAAAGTCCGAAAATCCCAACAATTATGTTTTACTAAATTTAGGCAGGATCGTGAATCTTTGTTTTCCCTTAAAGCATCCCGAATTTCATCAAAAAAAATTTTTGAGGGGTAAAAGTAGCGCGAAGCTTATATTAAAAACGAGTTACATGATGATAAAAAAAATACATAGATCTAAGACAAGAGAACCAATCAGAAAACGAAATCTAGTCTGATAACAGCAGGGTAGTATAGGGGGAGCGAAGGACGGTCGAGAAAGTCCGAAGGCTAACGACCTGTGCAGAATTATGCCGAAACAAACTTCGGCCAATAACTTCAAGACATCGTCAAGATGACATCTGAATGCATACGAGATACACTCAGATGAGAGCCAAAATCAACGCAAATCGACCGAGACAAAATTCTCCACTCGTAATCACCGAACAGACAACAAAATCTGAAAGGATCTTGGATCAGAGCTACACTGATCCAAGCAAAAGCCCGAACTGCAGCGTAAGCATAAGAAAATAAAACACTGATCCAAAAATCCACTTAACAGAGGTGGATCCGGGCACAAAAAATAATAACAAGATGAACATAAAAATAAGATAAAACACAAGTAATCAAAAGCAACAAGAAGAAAAGAACAAGCAGAAAATAAAGCTGGAACAAACCAGAGGGTAGTCCACAGAGACCAACCCCTCCGGCCGCCACACAGGGCCGCCTCAAGGTGGTCGGAGGATGGGCCAGGGGCTAGTGGAGTAGCGGTGGAGGGAGGAGATGGACTTGAGGCAGTGGACTTGGCGGTGGACTGGAGTGACGGAGGAGGGCAAGGTGGACTTGAGGCGGAGGACTGGAGTGGCGGTGGAGGGCGCAGGGCGAGAGGTGGTGGTGGCGGAAAGGTGGAAGCAGGAAGAAGAGAGAGTAGAGAGCTCCAAAATATCTAGATATTATTAGGAGAGAAAAGCTTCGGGAGAGAGAAATGTTTCAACAATTGCATCGAGAATGTTGGGAGCCTCATCCTCCCAAATCATACCCATATCGATAGTCAAATTCCAAGCTTCTTTCGTGCGCTCCATTGTCCGAGCCTCCTCACGTTCTACAATTTGAGGCCTAATCGATGAGAGAGGAACTTCCACTTTTAACTTATTTGGAGCTTTTATCGTCAAGCCTCGCATCGGGATTTTTTTACTTATAGTGGCGTAATGGACTTTTGGACTGTTTATAATATTTATTCTTTTCTTTTTTTTGCAAACTTCATTATAGTTTTAAATTACAAAAAATTTGAACCAAAACTTAATATTTTACACCGGTATTTGACACTTTGCAACAAATTTTAGAAATTTGCATCGGTATTTAACCAAAACTATTTTTTGAAAATTTTTGTATTTACTTTTTTCCTGTAATTTACATCACGTAAATAGAGTTAACATTGTAATTAATTATTAGATGTGATTAGGGTTGTACAGAACCCAACATGTGTCAACTTGGAACTTTTCTCCTAAGATAATCAATGTCTAAATTATTGAACATATAATAGAAAACAACTTATTCATCCAATTTACAAAACCTAGAATCTTGTTACCTCTCTGCCTTGCTCTCTTCACGATCTCATGACCAATTACAAAATAGAAAAAAGAAGAAGACAAGATTTCTGGTTATCACATATTATAACCTAGTTCATAATCCCAAGTACTATAAGACGCTGATTTAGTATCCAACTCATTGGAACACCAGACCAAGCTGTCCTTGGCATCATTCATCTGTTTGAAGCAATCGAAATCCGGGATCAGATGATCCGATTGCAATCCTGTGAATCCGGATACCTCGTTGTTCATCGGAAAATCTTCAAGCTCGGGTTGGAAACCCTGGACCCTCGCGGTGCTAGCATCACATTGATCAGCCATTGAAGGTAATAACATGCTTGATGAGGCCATCAAGTTGTTAGCATTAGTGGCGGAATCAACCGAAGCATTCTCCGAAACGTCCACCTCCGAGTTGTAGAATTTGGGGAAGTCTTGCTGATCGTAGTCCCTAACCTCCTCGAGGTTTCTCTGCTGGTGCTCACCAGCAGGGAGACCGTATTGGAGAAGGGCGGGGTTGTTCATTACATTGTTGGAGCTCTCACTCAAGGATTGGAGGAGCAGCTTCTCTTGGAAAGGATGCAACTTAGGCCAGAGTGTAGGGTTGTTGTAGATGGAGAGAGGGTCTTGAAGGCTCTGGAGTTGCATATGGAGCTGAAGTCGCTCGAGGGCCGAGTTGCTTAATGCATGCGAGGAGGAGGAACTGTCTTCAACGCCATTAGAGCCATTAGGGCTCTTGTTGGAGCTAGACTGTTTGCGTCTTCCAAGTAGCTTCTTCTTCAGTCTAGTGTTCCAATAGTTCTTGATGTCGTTATCCGTCCTTCCAGGCAATTGGGCCGCAATGATCGACCACCTACGCACAAACAACAATCTGGATTAGTCGGTTCAATAGATATTTGAATCGTTCTCGATAAAGAGAAGGAACAACTGGCTAGGGCAAGTAGACAAAGAGGAAAAAGACAAGACAACTCCTGATGAGGGGGCGAGTCCTACCTGCTACCAATACTAATGTAGAGGCTGCAAATAAGATTGTCTTCTTCTTCAGAGAAGCCGCCATGCTTGATGTTGGGTCTCAAGTAATTCAACCACCTCAGCCTACAACTCTTGCCACATCTCTTGAGCCCTACAAGTCAAGAATCACAAATAGAGATCAGTTAATGATTTGAACACATGCAATGAAGGGTTTTTTTAAACATCAAAATGGTTAATAAACTGCGGGAGGAAGATTTGAGATTGTACTCCAGGATCGGGTTGGTTAGGTATATACCGATTTTTTGAGGGAGGGCGATCCAGTTGCCTCCGGTTCCATGTTGGTCAATATAAGCCTTCAGCTTTGCATCCTCTTCAGGTGACCATGGTCCCTTCTTGACGTTTGCCTTGTCGCAACACGGAGCTCGACCCATTTCCTCTGATCAAAACTCTCTCCCAGCTGATGAGATATTCTTGTTCTTATTGTTCCTCTCTTATAGTTCCTCAAGGAAAAGGGTGTAATAAGGAAGCTATTGGTTGATTGATTAATTTTGTTGTTGATAAGTTTGGGAAGGGTGACCAATGATTTATAGGTAGGAATAGATCATGATTTGATGCTTGCAAAGACAAAAAGTCTTCCACCAACGAGAGTTAGTCCAATTAGTAACAAATTAGATTTACTTAAGATATTTGAGTTCAAATCTCACAAATAAAAAAAATGACCCTCAAATAGAAACTGACGTTGGTCGACTCTGGATATCGAAGTTAAAAAAAAGTTTTCTGCCTTCACCTTCCCTTCCCCACAAAATTCAACCCTACATCTCTTTTCTCCTTCCCCTAGGGTTTATCTTCTCTCTCACCCTTTTGCATTAGTTCGTTGGTCCATTAGTTTTTTAATCTTGCCAGGCAACTAGACAAATGTACAGCACGAATTTTCTTCTCCGGGATTTTTCAAGTAAGCCACTTTTTGAAACGTTAATATTATAGTATTTGAAAAGCCATATGTTACCAAACGTTGCAGGTGACTAATTGTATTGGATCAAACAAGGATTTGATTTGCTGGTAATTGATATGTACATTTATGCTATTGTTAACTAGTGTTCCGGTTTGATTCAAGTGGCAAGATGATTAAATTTTTTTAAATGACGTTTTGAGTTTGAATTTTGTAAATAGTGAAGTGAAGAGATCTATCATCGTTAATTGGGTTGAGAAAATGGAATTATTCGGACAAGATTAGTAAATTCAACAAAGCCGAAAATACCTAAGGAGTAATTTTCTTTGTTAAGCCTCAGAATTTCCGTGTCTGAATCTTAGGAAATAATACCACCAGTCCAACATTTTTACCGAATTACGTCTAGCAATCAAAACCGAGTTAATTAATCCATATACAATTGAATGAAACATTTGATGACGACTATATTTTTCGTTTTGAATGGGAGCACTTTTTCACAATTTTTTTAAGTTCTAATATTTAAAGTCGAGTATTATCGGATCTTATTTTAGGGATTAATTTTTCAAATGATAATTTTTTAATATTCATGAGTCTTAAACTCGAGACATTCCTAAGGAAATTTAAATTTCTTACTACTTGTCTCAATTATGGTTGGTGTATTTTTTTCGCTTTTGGCAATACAACGGTGGTAAATAGTTGTTAAAAAAATTATGTCACAATTCAAAATTTCTACAAAACTCGTATTTTGATTAGTTAGCATAATAAAAATATCCTAATACTAATCCGCGTAAATAAAAAAATTTAGGAAACAGGAAGCACCTTTTCATATATTCGTTACATTTAGTCGGCAACAACGCGGATGGTATTGAACTTACATGGACAAGTTCTGCCGATGAAACTGTCAAGTGGTCGGAAATTAACCGGTTATTCGGAAGAGATGCATGTACGGCGGCGACATGTAAATATATATATTTGGGAGAGAGAATTATAGAGGATTTGAAAGGAAGAAAATAATATATTTTTTTATTGATTTTGGAAATTAGTATTTATCGTAGCATTTTAAATCCTTGTGTTCTCCATTAAAATCAAATATCCAAAATTTAAAATTAAGATAAAAATAAATATGTAATTAATTACAATTACTTTCTTTATAAATCATCTCCAAAATGGGGAGAACCAAAAGTATGATACTTTTTATCAACTTTTGCCTCCCCTATTTTCGAGTCGACCACCACATTCTGAACAAATTTATTATCAAAGAGAAAAATCTCAGTTTAGGTTGCTCAATCACTCGTGTTTTCAGCGATCTTGATGATTTACCAGCTTTTTGTGATCACAGAAGTCTTTTTTTCTAATAATTAAAATAGTTGATACCTTTAAGTACAAGAAGTGCCACTAATTGATCACCTATTCTTCTCATTTCAAAATACTTCTTGGGGAGGATATTTTAATTTGAGAAAAGAAAAGGAGGGCCAGGAACCAGAACCCCACAGGGAAACACCAAGCAGAAAACTGTCAAAATCCCTTCAAAGGACTCCTCCAATCCCACAATATAATAATTTTTCAAATATCAGAATCTCCAAATTTACTCAGATCTTAGGGAAGAAGCAAAACATGCTTCCCTTTGTCCTTGTCTAGGTCTTGGAATCTGATTCAGTGGCAACATTTCATCACCAGTAAGACCCTAATCTATTATTATAAGAACCCTCTTTTTAGTGAGAGCTGGTAAGGTTGGCCCCAAAAGATAAGCAGATAAGCTTTCTAACCCGAATGTATTAATACTACACAAGGGGTCATAATAATTGGGTACAAGTTCATTATTGCTTTTAGCGCAGGGTTTATTAAAAATGTACGTAGAGTTGAGACTTTCAGGTTAGAAGTTGCGAATGGAGTCTAGCTCGTTTCAAACTTGCGTTTGACTTTTTGTTGGGATCGAGATGGCTTTATTGAGCTATATATTTGGCATGAACGAGATTTTTTTGTTTATACTATCCCATCATCACACTCACTAGGTTGAGTAATCTAGATTCGAGCTCGATATGATCTTTGAATGGTGAAAAATTCTCCCAACAAATATTTAACATTGTTATATTCTCAATAGAGCAAATACAGAATTTCTTGTTTAAACCATTGTTTTAAAAAAATGTAGCCCAACAGGTGATCAACCGATCGGACCATAAATCAGGACCAACTCCGATCATTTTTCGAATTAATCTCAAACAGTGTTTTGATAGGTGGTCAATAAAATTGATCACTGATTCAACTTGTCAGACTAGTTGGTTCAATTAGTTAGACCAATCGGTCGAGAAAAAGCCAAAATTTTGTTTTTTGAACAAAAGATATATTTTTAGTTTTATTATATTAAAAAGAATAAGATTGTGATAATAATGTTTATAAATTATAATATTTATAACTATTTGACACTATAATAATAAATATAACTAATAATATATTTTTTATTTAAAAAGTTTATGTCCAACGGTGGCTCAATTTTTCGGACTGGTTGGTCCAAAAAATGGTAAAAATTATAGTCGATTTCTGCGTCATTTTTAAAACCTTAATTTAAACTAAAACAGCTTTTGTTGGTTTGAGGAGATAATAGATCCGGTTTCCGCTCTTTTGTTCTATCAACACGTTGAGCGTAATTAGGGTAGAATTTTAATGAGGATTACGGCTAAAATTTTATACTACCTGTATAAGGGTTAGATTATGGGAGTTTCACGTTTTTATTTGCAAGTGGTTGCTTCCTTCGCAACTGCGTTTCTTGGTGGTTGCAAGGAATGCCATATACATTTTCCCAAAAAAGACACGCTGAGTGTAACACTAATTAAGGTCTAAACATAACTGAAATTGCGAGGAAGGCACCATGAAATTATGCTAATTTTCTAATTCTCCCATATCGTCACACCGGTTGACGATGACCCTAGTTGTAGACTTTATACAAACCTCAATACCTATAAAAATATTTTCCATGCAACTTTAATTAATATGAAAATTACGACTTGCTTAACGATAGGGATCACCTATTAATTAACTCGTTAATAAGGGGCCAGACGTCGCTATATCTCATTCACTTTATGAAGAAAACGGAAAAAGTTGGCGAAACACGACGTGACAAACAGACGCAGCTGCTGATGCAGAGAGCTCATAACATTTCGAGGTTTCACCGTCTCCTTCCAACATGTTATCAACATTTGTCAACCCTCTCTTAGGATGAAATATATTAATCAAACTAGTCAGAATGGCTGCACTCACCCGACATAAGTAAATTATTTGAAAGTTTAGATATTTTTTATCTTCCAAATGTTCTTTAGTGATTCTTAATGTAATATGATCTTTGTAATTTTTTTGTAATTCGATTTTCATGTATTTTTTGAATTAATATACAACTGCTTTCAAGAAAAATAATAATAATTTGTAAATCGATTGTGGTTATCTATATATGTAATTAACAACATCCATCGGTCAATCTTACGATCCAAGAAATTGGCTCCATCGGCGTGTCTTGTAAACCGCCATCAGAATTGATTTCGAGAATGGTCCAAGTTCCTTAATCTTAGGTTGCCTAAATTAATTGGCTGTATTAATTGGTCAGCATGGAATCAGCCAGCTTGTATAACATAGGGGTTAGAGCATAGAATGGTAAAATTGATCGTCAAACTACATGAAATATTACTTATAAAAACAACTACATGAAATATTTTTGTGTCGGTAAATAGTAACGGAGATATATAATTGATAAAGTGCACATAACGTTTTAATTTACATTGAGGATTGGAACAGCACCATTTCAATTAACGGTGTGATGGGGACGTCAATATCTGGGTGCTGGAACATGTTCTCTATGGTCATGCTTCGTATGCGTCAGGGCTCCTTGACTTCAGATCAAAGTGCCCACGCCCTAACCGCGTTTTAGGTACTTTTTTCTTTTCTATTAGACAATTTACTAATTCGATTAGTCCAAATTAAAACTAACAAAGATTATAAGAAAAAGAAAATTATACCGACCCATGTTTAACGTAATTACATCATAGAATTTAAGCTCGAAATTTATAATTAAACCACGACTACCTAGTAATGTTTCTGATACTTGTTTAATTTAGATGCACGGAATATATTACGCTCCTTGCAGCCACAAAAATAGATGTGATTTCCAGTCTCGAGAGAGACCAAATTTGATTTTTAAAACCAAAAAGAAAAAACTCAAAATAAGAATCATATCATATGTAATGTGGGAACCAGTGCTGGTGTCACAGAAATTGACCTTAGACATAGGATTTGGTAACCTTTAAAAAAACGTAGGATTTGGTAACCTATAGAAAAGCCATCACCACACCACTTGACGAATGATTAGTACTCTCTAAAATAAAGAAATAAACAATTTATCAACCAGATGTACAGTACCTTTGCCCCCTCGGCTACTAGTTATCTTAGTGGCCATAGAATATAATGAATATTTCACTATTTTTGTTTTTTTAAAAGGTTGGAATGTTATTGCACCATGCTAGAAATACGAAATGCACTGAGAGCACGCCGGTTGCACAAAAAAAGTAACCTAGACGCAACAACGAATAAAGCCCCTGGTGAGTAAACAGCTCTACGCCATATACCGTGTATCTGCACGGGCTTGTAGTTGTAACCTCATCAAAAACTCCCAAAAATAATATGCTAGTTGTTTTTAACCAAAAATCTCATTTGGTTTGCATGCATTGAACCAAACGAAATGCAATTTTAAAACTACGTCCCACTTTGTATCACTTTGAAACTAATTTTTAGGGCGATAGTATATTACAACAAAAAATTATGAAAAAAATCCACTTTATCTTGCGATTTCACATTTTTCGTATTAAGGCCATGTATTTTAAAATTGATAATTCAGATTCTTTGGTTTATCAACTTTTATTAGAACAGGTCTCGGGCTGCTGCCCAGACAAACGGGCTTAAAACGCTGCTGTTTTATATTCGATGTGGCAGACACATGACGGCCGAGTAGACTTAGTTACTAGACCCTACCCAAAGTTTACTTCTTTGGGTTCAGATCCCAACCCTAATTCTAGCCCAAACCAAGTAAAGTACCGATCCAAACTGTCTCAAATGAACACGAAATATAAAAGAAAAAGAAAAACTAGAACGTAAACAAAAAGGACTCGAAACCTTTTCCTTTCCTTCTCCGTTCTCTCTCTCTCTCTCTCTCCTCTCACTCGCTCGAAGAAACTCCAGCAGCCCAGCTTAGGACGCGAACAAGTTCATAGCCTCTGTGTTTTCTCCGGAAAGACCTTTTGCTTAATTGCTACTATATTGATAAGCTTACTTGTCATATATAAACATCCAGTGTTGGGTTTTTCAGTTGCATGTCATATCATATCTGAGGACCTTATGCTTAGTTGCTACTATATTGATAAGCTTACTTGTCATATATAAATTGAAAACAAAGACAAAACCTCACAAAAAGAACTTCTGAATGTCTGCTCCCAATGTTTGATGGATAATTCTTCTCGTAAATCTGTAGATGGAAAATTTCAGGTTTTTTTTTGTGTGGGCACATTTTTTCCCGATTTGTTATCCGAGGACCTTCACAGCTGCCTACTGATTGTCCCGAAATTCTCTCTGACTCAATCAAGTCGTTCCTGATCTTCAGCACAAGATATTCACCTCATCAATGCTTGATCATTACCAATTCTGTACTTATTCTGTATGTGTAAATCATGTCTATAAATGTACACCAATGTTGTAACTTATCAATACATAGAAGAATCAATTCTCTTCAATGGTGTTGCTCCTCTTGTTGGGAGAGAGACCAAAACTCAGAGAGCTAAGCATAATTTGCCCATAATTATTTGTCTACATTTTAGTTTGACCGCTTCAACTAGACCCTATCTGAATTTTACTTTTTTGGATTCAAACCCAAATCCTAAATCTTAGTAAAGATCAAAATACACTAGAACCTCTGCAAATGACATCGTTGCGACCGGAGAAAAATATCACTTTAAAGATATTGTCTCAATTTGCATTTTTTATTTCAAAATATTAAAATTGAATTTTTATCCGTAAAATACCAATAAATTAATTTTTCTATATTCAAATCACCTGACTTATATCATTATTCAAAAACTACATCCGATTAATATATATATACAAGTATTGTGACCGACGGTGTAAAATCAGGTTTTAGGTTTTTTTGTTTTTTTCATGGATGGATCAATATCGTTCTCTTCGGACTGCAATAAGTTTGGACTTGAGTGTGTGTGTGTTTCCAGCGTACGCCTGTAAAAGTAAAGTAAAGTCCGGATCTTTATTGAACCCGTAAAAGTAAAGTAAAGTAAAGTAACCGAACCTTTATTGAACCCGTAAAAGTAAAGTCCGGATCCAAAGATTAACACGACGAAAATATAAAACAAAAAGAAAAACCAGAACAAAAACAAAAAAAAGACTCTAAATTCGAAACCTTCTCCTTTCCTTCTCCGTTCTCTCTCTCTCACTCGGTCAAAGAAACTCCGGCGGTCAAACTTAGGGCGGGAACAAGTTCACATCCTCCGGACGGCGGCTGCTTCTCGATGGCTCCTCCAACCAGAGTCCTCATGGTATCGGCAACCTCTTAGAAACCCTCTCTTGTTACTCTCTCTCTCTCTCTCTCTCTAATGTTGCCAACTTTGTGTTTTGGTGTCTCAGGTCGCGGAGAAGCCCAGTATCGCTCTCTCTATTGCTTCGGCACTCTCGCGAGGCCAAGTTTGTTACCCTTTCTGTCTCTATCTGTTCCTACTGATTTTGCTGTTGTTAGGGTTTGTGACGATCTCTTGTTAATTGGGCGAAATAAGTGCATTGCGCCCTTCTCTGTAAAGAGTAGACGTTTCGAGGGTTCGAAACGTGGTCCCGGAGTTTAATCTTAAATCCCGACCGCACCCTTTGCCACTTGAAATGGTGCTTGCGTTCTGTTTCCGGCAATGTGGCGGAATTGCATTTTGTGCACTCCCAAATTACTTGGTTAGATAGTGGAAACCGGGTCTCTTGTTCTGTTTTATGGCGGTATTCCTTCTATGATGAAAGGTTGTGAATCTGTTTGAGCTATTTTGAGCATACTGTGACTATAAGAACTCAGGACCTCTAATACTTTATTTTATGATGATGATGATGCTTCCTTCGCCTTGGTCTTCGAGTCTTCCGGAGATCATTGGTTAGTGACTTGCAAAATTTGTTGCATGCTGCAGATGTCTACCAGGAAGGGTAGTACAGAAGTGCATGAATTTCCTGGTTCTTTTCAAGGCTTCCATGCACATTACAGAGTGACATCTGTCATCGGGCATGTTTTCAGGTTATTTTCCTGTGACCTGATTTAAATTGGTTTCTCCTTTTCTGCATCTCATTATCTGTAACATACTTCCCAATATAGTTTCATATATTTTATGACAATTTTTTAATGCAACCTGATATAGTTGGTCTTTACATTCTCTTCTTGCTTGTTTTGTTGAATACGACATCTACTATCTCTTTATTAATGTACTCATGCATAGATCAATTATCGTAAGATGGCTGGACTGTAGCGCATACTTGTTGCACAACGGTATCATCTGCGGCTCTTATGCTAGGGCTTTGTCTCTATCTTCTGATGTTGACAGATATGCCCGATGGCAGTTATTAGCCATCTACCACCATATGTTCATGATGTATGGCTAGATTGAACTATGACATTTGATGGTCTATCTTGTCTGGTGAAATGATAACATGGCAGAAACTTGTCTCTGCTGTTTAGTCTGTTCGATAAGCTTAGGGAGTTTTCTTTAAATCTTAAAATGGAATATTAGTTTCTTGCTGCATGACCATTATTATGTCGCGAAGTGAAATTGCAAAACACAGAAAATGCTGAAGATGCAATGGCAAACTAACCTGCAGTGGATTGATTTATAACAATATCGATATTGAATAATGTTTAGCTATGTCCTCCATAATTTTCAAAAAGAATAATGCTTACGCAATTGTTCTTGATGAATTTGATATTTTGTTGGTATAGGTAGCACCTAACATGTCAGAAAATATGACCTGTTGGAATATGTGATTAACACCATGTCTTTTGTTAATGCAATCAATTAACATAAGTCCAAGTTTCTAGGCTGATGGGTCATTGCTATTTGATGCCTGTAGATGTCCAATTTTTTAGGGAATTGCTACCAGGGTAAATGTTTACTTCTGTGGACATCAGTCGCTTTGTGCTGTAGTAGTTCTTCATCTGCAACATAAATTTTGTTGGATCTTATGTTTCAGGCAGTGTAATAATGAAGCCGATTTATGAAAAAGGAAATTGTTTAATACGTAGAAGAAATTTTCTAATTAAGTGTACTTTTACGTGGACATGTTGAAGCTGGCAGATCAGGGAATGAACAATTTATCAAAAGTAGCTCAGAATGCTATTTCTTACGAATCCTTCACCCCATATGGCTTGATACCATTTTGTTTTTGACAGTTAGCTGTGCTTATCCTCATATAATTTGCTTTCTGCATGTTTAGTGTAGATTTCCCTGAAAAATACCAAGATTGGGCTACCACTAATCCTCAAGATCTTTTTGATGCTCCAACTCGTAAAACAGAGGCAAATCCTAAGGTATTACCCATGTCTTGTTCTCTATAATGATTAAGGCCTATATGCTGTCACAATCTTCTTGGACATTTAGATGACATAGTGGAATACTAATCCCTTTTCCTGCTTGCTTTAACATATGAACTTAATTAATATACGGGGTGAAAGGAGACCGAGATCATTACTTTTACCTTGTTTACTTGGGGTTACTCTATTGCATTTTTTTTATTCACGGTAAGGGTTAATATCTTTGCATAAGATTCTGACCGATTCCCTTGGGTGAAGGCTCATATTCGAAGACATTTGAGTCAAGAGGCTCATGGTTGTGATCATTTGGTGCTATGGTTAGACTGTGATCGTGAAGGAGAAAATATATGCTTCGAAGGTAATTTTTTTGGGATATAATATTAGTTCAACTTAATTGCATTGAACCTTGATTAGCATTGCGGTTTGTACTGCATTATTGAAAAGCATGTGAAATCCCTTGGTTCTGTTATTTATTTTTGGGTTGGCACACTTTCCATGTCTCTGACTCTTTGTTTCTCATTATTTTTGGTACTAGAGAATCCATTCCTTCATAAAATGTTGACTATTTTATGTGCTGGTGGACGTGTTAGTGCTTTTCAATAGGAAGTTTTTGTTGTTGGTGATGAGTGAAAACTATCCTTATTCTCACCGTGCAATTATAGTCTCACTCAAATTTTTACCACATGCCACAGTGTGTTTTCAGTGATCATATTTGCATATATCAGATGCTTTATTTATTAAGATCTTACATATTGCAGTTATTGAGTGCACTGGCCCTCAATTCCATGGTCATTCAAGAAGAATCCACCGTGCCAAGTTTTCTTCTGTCACTGAGAAGGATATTGTTAAAGCCATGAACACCCTTACTGAACCAAACAAGGATGAAGCATTGGCAGTAGATGCTCGGCAAGAGATTGATCTGAAAGTCGGTGTCGCATTTACGCGATATCAAACCAGTTACTTTCAAGGGAAATATGGGAATCTTGATTCTCGAGTCATCTCGTATGTGTCTCTTCTATCCTTCATTATCATTTTTGTATATGTTATGGGCACTAAGAAGAATTTACAATAGGACGCTGTGCCCTGTTTTTAGCAACTTCTGGACTGAATTCGGTTCATCATTTTTGCTATCAGAAAAGTAATTATCTTGATCCTGTCAGTTGATACCATTTCTTAATACTCAGTGCAGCAAGTTTGTTGAGAAAAGTTTTTTACAAAAAAAATAATCACCGCTTTTCTTATGCTCCTATAGTAGACAACATGTCCATGTCATTTGCTCCGTAATTAGTTTATCTATGCATGAAAAGAAATTTCATGTTTGAATTTTGCACATTCAGTTGCTTTCTTTCAGAATTCAGCTTCATTATCTTATATCTTGTCTTTTCCTTGTCACTTGTTTGCTGCTTGCCCTTGAAGAATTGGGGTTGAGGAGGAGCAGTGTTACTGATTGTTCTTCCATTAATCGCATCAACAAATGTTTCTTTTTTTTGCTTCTTCTTCCAGTTATGGGCCCTGTCAAACACCAACCCTTGGGTTCTGTGTACAACGCTACTTGCAAATGACCACTTTTAAGCCCGAAAACTTTTGGAAGTTGCATCTACAGATACTGAAAGATGGCTATGAAATTCCCCTAGAATGGGAACGCCAGAAATTATTTGACATGGAGGTGGGGCATATTGTTCCTAGAGTTGCTATGCTCATGTTGTTTGTCTCTGTGAAAGAGATTTCTCACTTGCCTTGTTTTGCAGGTCACTAAGATGTTTCAAGATCTAGTCACGCAAGATGGAGTTTTAAAAGTAACTAATATGTCTGAGAAACAGGAAGTGAGAGGACGACCTGCTGGTTTGAACACCGTGAATCTGTTGAAGGTTTTCATGTTTTATCTGAAGTCAAACTGCAAACTTTTGTATATACCAATTGGTTTGTTTATCTACATTGATGATGATATGGTGGCCTATATGTATCTTCCTTGATATCAAGCTAATGAAATCACATTACTTCCTGTGTGCAAGAGATTTCAGTGAAAAGTGGAAAAGCATTACTCAAACTGTAATTCTATTTGCATGGAAGAGATTTTGTTGAATGCTGTTTACTAAAAGAGAACTGCATTTACTGTTTGGATGGCGAATTCATTGACAATCACGATATTTTGAGATCCATACTTTCCTACTTGCAAGTCGATTATATTATATCTCAACATTCAGTTGGTTAATTTATCTTAAGTACTGATCTGTGATGTCAAATGGATGCTGTCTTTTTGTGGATGGTGGTTGTGACATATTTTCTTGTTGGAAGTGATAATCAAATGGTTGACGTTGAGAAAGTTTTTACTACATGTGGTGTTAGGTTTTCAGGTGTACTGATTGATTTTCCATTGTCGTGCTTAGGTTGCCTCAAGTTCCATGGGCATTGGACCTCAAACAGCAATGCATCTAGCTGAAAAATTGTATACTCAGGGTTTTATCAGGTTACAGTTTTCTTGATCATTTTCTAGTCTTATATTTTATTTTCCCATCAGTCTGTTTTAATTGTAAAAGTGTCTTTATAGTCTCAAGCGGTGTCTCTCTGCAGATATCCCATGTGATTGGCTTCTTCCATAGCCAAATTTTGAGGTTGATAATGTGGAGTTGTATGCTAATCTTTACAATTTGTTCATTTAAATACTTAATATAAGATGTTCCTTACTGGAGATCCCATGCAAGCCTTGAATTTCTACTCGGAAATTATGCTGCACATTAGGTTCTCGTTTTCTGGTACAAGAAAACTTGAGGAAGTCCGGTTGACCTGGACTTGTTCAACCCTCTACTACTAGCAGCTTATGAACTAATGGATTGAAATTTCTGGTGAGACAAGAATTAATGAACTCAACCAACTTCTTGTTTTTATTCATCTCATAAAGAGGCATTTAAAGGGAAGATAATACAATAGAAAGAAGGAGAGAGGAACAGGCTGATTTGACAGCCTGCTAGCCGTTGCAGCTGCAACGGCTAGTTCTCCTTTGAATTAATGAATAAAATAATCCTAGGGACAAACTAGTTGACATAGGACAGTGAAGGAAGATCTGGTTTGGTTCTAGGAAGGAGAATAATTATCTGGTCAAGGATGAACATCAAAGATGATGTTCATCCAGACCCTTGAAGCTTCAGCCCAAAAACTCAAGTGCAGAAGAGCTGCAGCAGATTCTGAAGAACCTGCAAACACGCTTAGGTATAATTAGATCAAGAATAGCACAAGTTATTCAACAATGACTTGTGATTTCTTGTCATCTCTCCGAGTTTCAGTTGTGCTTCTAACTGCTAAGAAACTACAATTCTGAAATTCTCGTGTTTAATTGAAGATCTATTAGTTAGTGAAGAACTTAGTTTAATGCCAGTATAAAGGTTTTTAATAATCTGAGTCTACTAATTGGCTAATGGTTGCAACTACGAGCAAGTAAAGTAAATAGTTTGAGACCTGTCTTCTCCTCTTCTTTTGCTAACAAACATTTAATCTGAGATCTGCTGGGAATAATGCTGATGAGATAATGTTGCTGCCTTGTATGATTACTGCAAATCTGTGCCATTCAAGAACTATTAATTCAAAAGGAAATAATTCTCAGGATTCCCTCTTTTTTGTTAGCTCTCTGTCCCCTATACTTTTTTACTTTGTTAATTTGTCAACTTTGACTACTGTGCTTAACCGAATCTAATAATCTTTGATGCTTCCTGGGTGAATAGTGCAGCTATCCACGTACAGAGAGCACAGCCTACCCTTCTTCATTTGATTTCAGGGGCACACTCGATGTACTAGCAAAGAGTCCTTTATGGGGTGATTACGTCAGCCAATTACTTGCTGTAGGCTACAATAAACCAAGGTCTGGAACCGATGTAGGTGATCATCCTCCTATTACTCCTATGCGATCAGCAACTGAGAGTACAGTTGGGCATGATGCTTGGAGACTTTACCAGTATGTATGCCAACATTTTCTGGGGACTGTATCTCCTGACTGCAAGTATATCAGGTTAAGTCTCAATTTCTTCCTGCATTTGTGATTCTTGCTTATTCGAGGTGAACATGCTATTTCTCTAACCTGACTTGATGGATATCTTTAAACACTAAAAATGTGATTCTCTTTTGTATATTGGTTAGTTGCAAAAATTTAGCCATTACTCACTTGAATGCTTTCTCTGATTCCAGTGGAGTAGATTAAATACTTTCTTGGACTTATCCCGGTAGTTTAACAAACTAAACCTGTCAGTCTCATGTTCTTGTAACTATAACTGAATAACGTGATGCTCTTTGATAAGAGATTGACTATGCACCTATCTATACCAAATCTTAGGCTCCGGAGCCTTGGTGCAATGACAAGTTGCTCTTTTGTTATCCCGTGGATCATGGGTTTGAGGCGTGGAAATGACCTCTTTTTTAAGTATTACTTTGTCTTTATGAATTTATAGTAACTATTTTGCTTCGCGCAAAAAGTTCTTCGATATCCATTGTTTGATCTTATGAATGTGTTTAATAATCCTTGCCAGATCAAAGGTAGAATTTGCAGTTGGTGGGGAGCTTTTCCATTGTATTGGTATTCGCGTTGTTGACAAAGGATTCACGTCGATCATGCCTTGGTTGGCAGTGGGAGAAACGAGTCTTCCCAATTTTGTGAAGGGAGAGAAAATAGAAGTTTCAAAAGTTGAGCTAATTGAGGTACCTTCCGAATCTAAATAATATTCCTTATCTGTGATTCAATGTTTCATGGTAAAATGGAGGACTAGAGCTGAAAAAGAACAATAGTTGATGGCGGCCTTATTTATGAGGAAGTGGGGTTCGGTGCAATTTCTTTTCAGTAATATGTGTGACACTATCTTATTCTTATGGATTTCATAACATTCTTTTGTCGGGGACCAATATTATGATTTTCTTCTATATGTAGGGGAAAACTGCTCCGCCAGATTACCTTAGTGAGAGTGAATTGATTTCTCTGATGGAGAAAAATGGTATTGGTACAGATGCATCAATTCCTGTACATATAAACAACATATGTGAGCGTAATTATGTCCAGGTATGTTGACGCCTGAATTTAGACCATTGTTAGCGTAATCATTGATCCTGCCTATTTCTTTCCTTCAGAACTGAAAACTCTATCTCTCTCTCTACAGGTGCAATCTGGGAGGAAGTTGGTTCCAACTGCTTTAGGTATCACTCTGATAAGAGGATACCAGTGCATCGATCCAGATCTCTGTTTACCCGACATTCGTAGTTTCATTGAGCAGCAGATTACCCTTGTTGCTAAAGGCCAGGCAAATTTTACTCATGTCGTGCAACATGTACTAAATCAGTTCAAGCAAAAGTTCTCGTACTTTATGAAACTGGTAGGATAACTTCTACAGCTGGATCCTTTTTTTTAGCGAAATGCAAACTTAGCAGTGGATGTTTTCTTCATTGATGAAAGGAAGAAGAGGCTTATAGCTGTCTTAATTCAGCTTAAATGGATGTTTGTTAATGTTCTGTTGGCAGGATGGATATAATTTTTTTCTTAACTTGAGTTTCATTTGCACCTTGTTCACATGCAGTGCTTAGTTTTTCAGTTGCATATCATATCCTATCATATCCGATGACCTATGCTTAATTGCTACTATATTGATAAGCTTACTTGCCAGATATAAATTGGGAACAAAGACAAAACCTCACAAAAAGAACTTCTGAATGCCAGTTGCTCCTGATGTTTGATGGATTATTCTTCTCTGAAAACTGTAGATGCTAAATTTCATCTTTCTTTTTGTGTCGGCACACGTTTTCCGGATTTGTTATTAGTCCTCTTATTTTTGCACATCGAAAGTCTTGCAGCCAAATCTCGAGCCTGTCTTTGGCCACGGTTCTTGTTTGTAGTCTATTGACCTTCTATTTTCCATTGTGAAACAGATCGACAACATGGACTCACTTTTTGAAGCACAATTCTCTCCGCTTGCTGACTCAGGGCGTGCACTTAGTAAATGTGGTAAATGCTTAAGGTACATGAAGTACCTCCCTGCCCAACCAGCGCGTCTGTATTGTGGTACATGCGAGGAAGTCTATTATCTTCCGCAGAAAGGTACAATCAAGGTAATGCCATCTATGACAATGTGAGTTTGATTTTCCCGTCATTTAGTGATGTTTGCTCATAAGCAAATTTGTAACTAGGTATACCCATTTAGCATCTGGTGCTTAACTTGTATGATCTCTTCTTTTAGTAAAACAATAATTGCTCTAAACTTGTCATTATTGCAGTTATACAAGGAACTTACTTGCCCCTTGGATAACTTCGAGCTGGTGATCTTCTCCATGGGTGGCCCAGAAGGAAAATCAGTTCCTCTCTGCCCATACTGCTACAACAACCCACCTTTTGAGGGTATAGAGGCACTCTTTGGGACTTCCAAGACCAACAGCTCCGGCGGGAGACCCGGGAAAGGTGCAGGCATGCCATGCTTCCTCTGTCCGCATCCCACATGCAAACATTCTTTGATAGCATTAGGGGTTTGTGCTTGCCCGGAATGCAGCGGGACGCTGGTCTTGGATCCACTCAGTGCTCCCAAATGGAGATTATATTGCAACACATGCAACTGCCTTGTCCTGGTTCCTCAAGGCGCTCACAGGATTTCCTGCACCCGAGAGAGGTGTACTGAGTGCGATTCCACGATGATAGAGGTCGACTTCAACAAGAACAGCACACCTTTAGCAGATGAAGCCACATTGCATGTAGGCTGCATTCTTTGCGACGAATTGCTTCATTCGCTCGTTGAAGTCAAGCACGGAAGATCATTCGCCAAACGTTTCGGTTCAGGAAGGGGAAGAGGAGCTGGCAGAGGTGCGCACAGGGGGCGGGGACGGAGTCATGGGAAAAATCTTGATCCCAAAATGAGCTTCCGGGATTTTTGAACCAGTTAACCGCAGCTGTTCCATCAGTAATTGCCAAGGATTACATAGGACATACTTGCAACTCTTTATGCCCTAAATAGTCGAGGTTTTTTCTTATGTTATTTATGCATTTTCGATCGGTTTGATACTCGCCTCTAGCAAACAAACTTCCAAGTCACATTCTAAATCGAGCAATAACTAGATTTCGAGTTTGTTGTATTTGGTGGAAAAAGTTTGTCATATTTCAAACATCTTATCTGTTCGAACTTGAATTAGTCATTTTCATTAATCTCCGAATAAGGTAGTAATCTAGCAAGAAAGAAACCATTTTCAAAGTTATTAATCAATAGATAGGGATCATATGGAGTGGCCATCTCTTTCCGATCCATCTGGAGTGGCTCTAGCAGTCAGAGATCACCTGCTGATTGCAAAGACAGCCTTGGGTATGGAAGCCGAGCTTTATGCCATTGGTGAAGTTACACGAAGCAACACTACCCATTCACCAGGACCTTAATTGAGATAATAGTGGGCCTCATCAACAATTCGTCTTCCCTTATTGAGCGCAATATTGTATTGCGAGCTCTTGAAATCCAGACCATCTTTTACAATCTCCCTTGTGTCAACTAATTTATTAGCTAACTGTGTTGCGGATCGGCTTACTCATCTACTTTATTATTTTTTTGACGAGTTAGTATAGGTTATACTTGAATCTAAATTTGACGGTGACTCCCCAGACTATAGTTACTTGACCTATTACTAAATATGTTGTCCTCCATGTGTAAAGTTTCGGCAGTTAATTACCTTACATTAAGATTGAGTCATTAAAAGCAATATATATATATATATATATATATAGGGACAAGTCAAAGATCAGTGGGATTGAAATATGAGATTATTTTATTAGCCGATAGAATACGTTAAACGTTATATACTAGAGAGTAATAAATAAATATGATGATTACCAAACAAATCTGACACTTGTCCTCGGCATCAGAAGGTCTAGACAAAAATATAAAATAAACAAACATTGTGGAGCGTGAATGGATTGGCCCGATTCCAAAGAATTATGCCAATCCAAAGAATCTGTCACGTATGGATCTGTTTGCAAAATTTTCGATTAGGTCTTGTTTCTTGGATTGAATATCCCTCCATCCTTTTTAATTAGACTCATTTTTGTATTCTAATTTTCCAATTCATTATATAGTTTTTTTGAAAGATAAATTTACAATATGTCATAATTTAAACCCTGAACTTTTTAGACATTTAAAACGTTTGTATTATTAAGCTACAAGTTTTTTTTGGCTCCAATCTAGTATAATATAAGCATCAGTTTTCCTTCTAAAAACAGGGAATCAGTCACGTGGTCCTTTCAACCAGGATCGGAGAAATTAGGCCACCTCAACCTTAAATGAGACCATGCAGCGTTCTTGTTTGAATTATTTATTAGTCGTACTATCAAGAAATCTTACATCCGAATTATTAAAATAATAGAAATGATCGACCCATGTGTTTTTGATCGGTTTGATACTCGCGTCTGGCAAACAAACTTCCAAGCCGCATTCTAATATCGAGCAAGAAATAAAATAAATTTATAGTTTAACCAAAAAAATCTCCAGTTAAATAATTGGAAATACAAATAAATGTTTGCTAGGAAATTTTGTCACATTTTTATATCTTAGAATTTAAATTAGTCGATTTCATAAATGTCTGAATAAGAGGATAATCTAGCAAGAAATAAACCATTTTCAAGGTTTTAATCAACGGGTAGGGGGATCATCTGGAGTGTCCTTCTCCTTGGAGTCCGACAACAAGATAATGGAGGACTTCGTCAACAATGCATCTTCTCTTATTGAGTGAAATATTGAATTGCGAGCTCTTGAAATCCAGACCATCTTTTTACAACTCCCTTATGTCTACTAATTTAACTCTACTAGATTAGGATTGCGACAATATTGAATTGCGACACTAGTTGGCTTCACATTTGATTTTCCATTATCTTATTAGTTACTTCGCAATTAAATTATTATTCATATTATCATTGAACTTGCTTGTGTAGTTAAAAATTTTCCATGTTCCCCATCTTTCCTTCTAGTACCAACAAGCCAACAATTAGCTGATGTTTTGTGGTTGGCCTTCATCAACTTCTTATGTTCTGCTTTGAGGGTTTAAACGTTGAAGTTTAACAGAAAAGAATGAGCTAGAAGAGAGAACAATAAGTCAAAATGGTATCTATATCTTTTAGTTGATGAAAAGCTAGAACTAAGCAGGTTCAAAGTTCGAGCTTTAGAAAGCAACAATGTTAACAATCCAGCTTCTCCAGCTTTTCGAGGCTCACTTCCCGAGGAGTTAGTTGCTGTAATTCCTCCGGATCAATTCGAGGTGCTTGACCTCCTCCTTATGGAAGTTGAGCTGGGCATCGATCTTCTCGCAGATCTCTGGCTTCTTGCGCTGGACCTCGAGCTCCTTGTGCTGATTCTCCTTGCGCTAGGCTTCCTTTTTTTCTTCTAGTCGCTTATCTTCCTTCTTCATCTTCTCCCGTAACCATGCAATTCGCTTAGCAAGGGAATCGGGTTCAAAATCCTGAAAAATATATTAAGTATTTGATAAATTATACCTAAAGAAAGTAATAAAAAGAAAAGAAAAGGAAAATACATCACCTCCTTGGGATAGTCATTCTTGAAGCCAAGCCGGGCCTCGATCCTCTCGAACATCTCAAGCTCCGTGCGCTTCATCTGCTCCTCCATGGTTGCTAAAAGGTTTAAGAGGGGAGATTCAGAGCGCATCTTTCTCTTCCTCCTGGCGGGGACTGGGTTCACGGGATCGGCGGGGGCGGGGTCCACCTGAGAGAGTGGCGGGGTCCATCGGATAGGCCGGCTTGTCCGGGGTATTCATGATTGCCGGTTGGGTGGGAGAGGGAAACCCTAATTTTTTTTCTCTTTGGTGGATATAGTGTGGAGAACGGGGGCGTGTTTTGTTTATATATATATATATATATATATATATTCTGTTTTACTCTGACGTGGAAAATCGGTTTTAGGGATTCTAACTGGACCTTTATTCCACACATCTTTCTAATATTTTGCAGTTTCGTGAATTGTATGTGGTTTCAATTTTTTTTTACGAGTTGGTACAAGTTACACAACTATAAACATGTGTAAAGTGATCCCTTATAAAGTGATAACTTCTCTAAAGTGATAAAAAGTTCCGGTCCCAAGTCGGGATCAGTGTTAAAATTTAATAATCTCTCTATCATAATAACTAATATTTTTTAAGAAAATTTTAGTGCTAAATCTTGGTCCCAATTTCTGCATAAAGTGATATTTTTGAATAAATACATATAATTTCGTACTTTACGGATTCGAAAAATATTGTAAGACATTAGTTTGTGCTAAACTTACTTATTTGTTAAATTTTACATCATCGTTAATCTTCTCAATCGTCTTCGAATGGTCCTTGTGATCGTCACCTTATCGTAAGAAAATATCTCAATCAAGTGTATCATTTGAATAACGCTATAAGTCAAAATTTTAGGTAATTTTTATATATGCAAAGTAATTTTTTAGTATTTACGTATTAATTGTTCAAAAACTCACTTTTAATATTTTTGGAGGAAAAAAATATAAACCTCTCTTATCTAATAACCTCTCTAAAGTGATATTTTTCTCCGGTCCCAACAATATCACTTTAGAAAAGTTTTACTGTATTTAGTTCATTAATTTATCTGAGTATCATATTACATTATATCGGGACTTTAAATGATATTGAACTTTGTTTTCTTCCAAACAAAGTTTTTCTATTTTTACAAGAAGTGAGAAAAGACTCACTGACATCTAATAAACGAGGTAAAATCCGTTATCATCCTGTCCACCAAATATTAGCATCCATGCTTTTAAAGTTGAGATGGTTAGCAGCAGATTAGTGGATTCTTGGTTGTTTGCCTTTTTTTTTTGTGCTGGGTGCACCCGTGGTCGATAGGTTACAAGATTCTAAGAATTCCAGGTATTCAGAAAATTGCATACCACTATGACGAAAAGCCTATTATACCACCTATCCAATTGATTTAGTTGCTTTTATTCTCCGACAAATATTCTGCTACTTCTCTCCTTGCAAAAATCAACGAAGAAATGAATTAGTAGACATCATGCTCTATATAATTGTACTTGATGATTGTTTCGGTACTATCATACTAAATGTAATGTTGACATAGTGGCGTGTTTTTATGTACACATACATTGTTGTTAATGATTTACAAGACGATATATATTTTTAAAGTCGAGGGGAATTTGCGTCTGTCCCCCCTTAAAACTAACGGTGCACTGTTTCTAGGAATTGATTGCTGGACTAGAGTTCCTGTAGGAGATGTTGAAGATGTTAACATGTCCACCGATATAAATGGTACATATCGTTCTTCGATTAAACGAGACATGTCCATATAAAGTTACAAATTTTAATAGTGGATGTTTGGAAAATGGAGAATAAATGTGTTCAAGATGGAAATTTTTTGTCGGCAAACTATGGGTATTTTTTACTCTTAAAATGGGTTTAACAACTTATTAGTTGATTTCTAAATTTTAAGAAATTAAACAATATTGTCCTTATTCATTAATTTCTTGTAACAACTATTATGCCCATTATCTTAGTTACTTTGCATTTAAATTATTGTTCATATTATCATTAAATTTGATTATATGGATGAACACTAATATACTTCAAAATTTTCCATGTTCCACATCTTTCCTTCAATAACCAATAAGCCAACAATTAGCTGATGTATCATGGTTGGCCTTCATCACCTGATTATGTTCTGCTTTGAGGGTTTAAACATTGAAGCTCCCATCATTAGCGTAAATAGAACATAACAGAGATGAATGAGATGAAAGAGAGAACAATCTGGTACACCAAAGAATACGAATCTACAACTTTTAGTGGACCCAAAGCCAGAACTAAATAAAGAAAGATCGAAGTTCGAGCTTTAAAATGCAACATTGTTAACAATAACAGTGAAGCACATCAAACTATCTTGATCAGCAGCTCCACCGCCAGCTTCTCCAGCTTTTCGAGGCTCACCACCTGAGAAGTTAGTTGCTGTAATAACAGTGAGGCACATCGTCATTCTTGCGCTTGTTCTCCTCAAACGCCTATTACGATAAGAACGTGCATATTTGCACATGGGCCCCTAAAAAATAGACAAAATCGGAAAAAGACAATACCTAAGAGATCAACTTGATGCGCTTGAACTTCTGCTCGTACATCTCAAGCATCTCGCAGATCTCAAGCTCCAGACGCTCGATCTCCTCCTCTAGCGGAGACTTATTATGATAAAAACGTGCGTCAAGGAGACAGAAATAAATATAGTCCATCGGAAAGCATAATCCAATTACGAGGAAACCTTCGCACATCAAACTTTCTCACCTTCTCAATAGTTGGTAGCTCTAATTTCTCCTTGTCATCTAGTGGCTTATGTTTCTCCCGTGACCGTGCAAAACTCTTTGCCAAGGAACCGTACAGTGATTCAAGATCCTGCAAAAAAAATATTTTAAGTATTTGATAAATTATACCTAAAGAATCCAAAAATAACCACAAAAAAGAAAAGAAAAAGAAAACACCTCGTATTGTTCTTTGAGGCGCTTCCAATCCTGCTCGCGGATCTCAAGCTCCTGGGGCTCGACCTCCTCCTCCAGCGAACACTATTACGATAAAAAAAACGTGCAGAATGAGCCCCTAAAAAATTGACAAAATCGGAAAAAGAGACAGTACCTTTCTCTTCATGCTAACTTGGTCCGTCGTCGCCATGATTGCTCTCGTTAGGTTGGGTGGGAGATTGCCGGGGTTTCTGGAGGGAGGTGTTCGTTGGTGGAGTGGAAAATCCTAATTTGTAGAGCGGGAAAAGAAGGGGACGTGTTTATATTCGGCTGTTTTGATAAAAATCGGTTTTAGGTTTTTTGGAACTAATTGGACCTTTATTTTGTGAAGGGAGAGAAAATAGAAGTTTCAAAAGTTGAGCTAATTGAGGTACCTTCCGAATCTAAATAATATTCCTTATCTGTGATTAAATATTCCTTATCTGTGATTAAATGTTTCATGGTAAAATGGAGGACTAGAGCTGAAAAAGAACAATAGTTGATGGCGGCCTTATTTATGAGGAAGTGGGGTTCGGTGCAATTTCTTTTCAGTAAGATGTGTGACACACTATCTTATTCTTATGGATTTCAAAACACTCTTTTGTCGGGGACCAATATTATGATTTTCTTCTATATGTAGGGGAAAACTGCTCCGCCAGATTACCTTAGTGAGAGTGAATTGATTTCTCTGATGGAGAAAAATGGTATTGGTACAGATGCATCAATATCTGATTTCTCTGATGTGAGCGTAATTATGTCCAGGTATGTTGACGCCTGAATTTAGACCATTGTGAGCGTAATCATTGATCCTGCCTATTTCTTTCCTTCAGAACTGAAAACTCTATCTCTCTCTATCTCTACAGGTGCAATCTGGGAGGAAGTTGGTTCCAACTGCTTTAGGTATCACTCTGATAAGAGGCTACCAGTGCATCGATCCAGATCTCTGTTTACCCGACATTCGTAGTTTCATTGAGCAGCAGATTACGCTTGTTGCTAAAGGCCAAGCAAATTTTACTCATGTCGTGCAGCATGTACTAAATCAGTTCAAGCAAAAGTTCTCGTACTTTATGAAACTGGTAGGATAACTTCTACAGATGGATCCTTTTTTCTTAGCGAAATGCAAACTTAGCAGTGGATGTTTTCTTCATTTATGAAAGGAAGAAGAGGCTTATAGCTGTCTTAATTCAGCTTAAATGGATGTTTGTTAATGTTCTGTTGGCAGGATGGATATACTTTTTTTCTTAATTTGAGTTTCATTTGCACCTTGTTCACATGCAGTGCTTAGTTTTTCAGTTGTATATCATATCATATCCTATCCAATGACCTTATGCTTAATTGCTACTATATTGATAAGCTTACGTGTCAGATATAAATTGGGAACAAAGACAAAACCTCACAAAAAGAACTTCTGAATGCCAGCTGCTCCTGATGTTTAATGGATAATTCACATCTTAAAAACTGTAGATGCTAAGTTTCATCTTTCTTTTTGTGTCGGCACACATTTTCCCGATTTGTTATTTGTCCTCTTATTTTTGCATATCAAAAGTCTTGCAGCCAAATCTTGAGCCTGTCTTTGGCCACGGTTCTAGTTTGTAGTCTATTGACCGTTTATTTCCCTTGTGAAACAGATCGACAACATGGACTCACTTTTTGAAGCACAATTCTCTCCACTTGCTGAGACAGGGCGTGCTCTTAGTAAATGTGGTAAATGCTTAAGGTACATGAAGTACCTCCCTGCCCAACCAGCGCGTCTGTATTGTGGTACATGCGAGGAAGTCTATTATCTTCCTCAGAAAGGTACAATCAAGGTAATGCCATCTATGACAATGTGAGTTCGATTTTCCCGTTATTTAGTGATGTTTGCTCATAAGCAAATTTGTAACTAGGTATACCCATTTGGCATCTGGTGCTTACTTATATGTGTCAAAGAATAATTGCTTAGAACTTGTCATTATTGCAGTTATACAAGGAACTTACTTGCCCTTTGGATAACTTCGAGCTGGTGATCTTCTCCATGGGTGGCCCAGAAGGAAAATCAGTTCCTCTCTGCCCATACTGCTACAACAACCCACCTTTTGAGGGTATTGAGGCTCTCTTTGGGACTTCCAAGACCAACAGCTCCGGCGGGAGACCCGGGAAAGGTGCAGGCATGCCATGCTTCCTCTGTCCACATCCCACGTGCAAACATTCTTTGATAGCATTAGGGGTCTGTGCTTGCCCGGAATGCAGCGGGACGCTGGTCTTGGATCCACTCAGTGCTCCAAAATGGAGATTATATTGCAACACATGCAACTGCCTTGTCCTGCTTCCTCAAGGCGCCCACAGGATTTCCTGCACTCGAGAGAGGTGTACCGAGTGCGATTCCACAATGATAGAGGTCGACTTCAACAAGAACAGCACACCTTTAGCAGATGAAGCCACATTGCATGTAGGTTGCATTCTTTGCGACGAATTGCTTCATTCGCTCGTTGAGGTCAAGCACGGTGCCAAACATTTCGGTTCGGGAAGGGGAAGGGGAAGAGGAGCTGGCAGAGGTGCGCACAGGGGGCGGGGAAGGAGTCATGGGAAAAATCTGGATCCCAAAATGAGCTTCCGGGATTTTTGAACCAGTTAACCGCAGCGGTTCCATCAATAAGTGCCAAGGATTTCATAGGACAAATTTGCAACTCTTTGCTGGCCTAAATAAGCGAGGTTTTTTCTTCTGTTATTTATGCGTATTTGATCATTTGATACTCACCCCTACGAATATATATAAGCGATCTTGAATGGCCATCGACATAAAACAAGTAACCTTGAATGGAACCAGTCCACACCAAGGTTTGCACATCACCGTCTGCCTCGAGTGGGCACTTATAGTTGCAGATTGCCTGTAAAAGCTCCTAACTGAGAATAGACCAGAACTCTCATGCATCCTTTTGGTCTTGTCTGAACCACTGCTTCTTAAAAAAAAATAATGTTGGGAGTACTTCCTCGAGCTCTTGCAAATTGTCTTCCTCCCAACCCCGCAAATTTCTTCACCGAGTTAATGTCCAGGACCACGCGTTGTTATCCCAAGTTCCACAATTGACAACGTAATTATCTTTTTGCTCAGAGAGGAGGGAGTCTAGGATTATCTATCTCGTAGAGGACTGTCTTGAATCCAAGTGTCGTGCCAGAACAATGTCTTATTGCCCGACCCGTAACAAGCGCATGACCAACCAACTCTAAAAGTTCTCTGCCACTACAATAGAAGAGCATGCTAACTTGCAACTTTCACTCCACATACCAACTCGATTCCAACGAGGAACACGAGACATCATAGGAAATGGCAGCAGTAAATCTTTTTCTTCTCCATGTATACCAGCAATTATCTTGGCCCATAGGGAATCTGGTTGATTTAGGTACCTGGCAACCCATTTTGTGAGGAGAACTTCATTTCTTAGGTCGAGACGACAAAAAAGCCCATGCCTCCACTTTCAATCGGCATTGCTAGATTATCCCAGGAGACCATACATAGAAGATTCCTCTTGCACTCCATTTCGCCTGCCCAAAGAATTTGCGCATACGCTTCACCAGATTCTCTTGCACCCCCTTTGGCATCTTCTACAGTGACATGTAGTAAGATGGAAGGCTTTCGAGGACTGATTTGATCAAAGTGGTTCTACCTGTCAACGAGAGAAGGCCGCCGTTCCAGCTCGACAAGCTCCTGTCAAAGACATCAACAACATGTTGCCATGCCTTTTCATCTTTGCTCTGATTGGCAGGCCTAGATATTTTGTTAGGAATTTAGCAACCAAGAGAACAAAATGTGCATAGAACACGGACGCAAGAGATAACGTGGTTCGGCCTAATGGCTACGTCCACGAAGAGAAAGGAGAACTTTTATTGATGAGTTTCCGAGCCACAAAGTCATACAAAATCCTTGGGTAACATGCCTTTATATAGAGGCAAACCCTTGTACACCAAGTAATCTATTTAGATCGAATTAGGAGTTCAAAACAAAACAAGAAAATAATTCATCTTTTACTTATTTCCTCGCCAAACTCAACAATCTCCACCTTGGCGAGAAATCATCCCGTGGACAAACCATGAAGCTCCATCCGAACTTCAACAAAAACTCCACCTTGACAAAACACCTCTCCATGAAGAGATGAGATCTTGCAAGATCAATTCGACTCCACCTCAGACTATAGATATACTGCCATCAATAAGACCATCTCAACTTTCTCACCACCTTTATTTAATCACTTGGAGCCAGCCCCCAAGCTCGAGCTTCTGAGCTTGCTTGGCATCTTCCCTCCAATCTCCATTGAACTCCAACTAGCAAGTCCACCTGCTGAAGCAACCTTGCGACCAATAGATGCGCTCTCTATTTTTCGGTCAACCCCATGCTCCGCAACCTCGAACTGCTTTTCCACTGGATCTTTTTGCCTCACACTAATGCTACTTGCCATAGCATATAACAGGCAACCTTTTGTTCCACTAAGTAGAACCCTCGACACTTGAACTCCACCGTTCGGCCTTGAGTGAGATAATCGATTAGCCCATGGTGCTACCAACGACTTCGCATTCCCCATGCAAAACCTATCCAACACCTTTGTCGTGCACGTCCCTTTAGACAACCATAGCGGACCCCAGCTAACAAAGCTTCTCCGAGACAACCATGGCACCTTGCCAACCATGCCTCTAAGAAATAACCTTATCTTGCTATCCATATCTCTGTGAATCCCAACTACACTCAAACTATCTATGTCAAGCCTTTGCTCCCTCATACGAACCAACCTCATATGACCTGAGCTTTTGCCAACTCATTCAGACCCATTGATGTGACTCCACCTACAACAATGTGCCTCACTAACCTGTAGGTATTCCTTTTCACCCTTCATCCCTACCATCGCATCCTTCTCTACCTTTATTAGCCTACCTTTATAACTATCACTATTATAATCTAAGATCCCTAACAAAAATAGATTACTAGGATGCATTGGACTTGATGAGACAGAAAGACAGTCACCATCTAACTCGTCTGAACACGTGGCCATGGTTGTGGATGCCGATCCCTCCTCGTTGTCTTGATTCCTAGTTCGTCCTAGATAGTGCCCTTTATATGCCCTTCTCCGCACTTGAAGCCACTTCCATCGAACTTCTTTGACTCCGACCTGGATCCTCTTCCACAACCCAGCTGGTGGCTCCTCATCATCCGCCAAGCACAAGCAAATCTTCGCTACCGCCTTGGCCTTCAACTCTTCCCACTCTTGCTCCTCCATCTTCTCAGGTTTCTTCCCTGAGAGCGCGATGACCATCCCTTGTTGCACGAGGAGATCCTTGACACGCCTTTTCCATAACCTGAAATTTAATGAACCATCAAACTTCACAAGAGCAAACTTCGCGATGTGATCCGACATCCTCTAACCTTAGCTCTTGATACCACTTGTTAGGAATTTAGCAACTAAGAGAACAAAATGTGCATAGAACATGGATGCAAGAGATAACATGGTTCGGACTAATGCCTACGTCCACGAAGAGAAATGATAACTTTTATTGATGAGTTTCCGAGGAAATAAGTAAAAGAGGAATTATTTTTTTGTTTTGTTTTGTTTTGAACTCCTAATTCGACCTAAATAAATTACTTGATGTACAAGGGTTTGCCTCTATATAAAGGCATGTTATCCAAGGGTTTTGTATGGCTTTGAATTATTTTCTTGTTTTGTTTTGAACTCCTAATTCGACCTAAATAGATTACTTGATGTACAAGGGTTTGCCTCTATATAAAGGCATGTTATCCAAGGGTTTTGAATGACTTTGTTCCTCGGAAACTCATCAATAAAAGTTCTCCTTTCTCCCCGTAGATGTAGACATTAGGCTGAACCACGTTATTTTTTGTGTCCATGTTCTTTGCGAGTTTTGTTCTCTTGGTTGCTAAATTCCTAACATATTTAAATGGAAGGGATTGAATGCGGCAGTTCCAAATGTGCGCCATCTCTTCCATTATTTCTGCTTCTATCTTTACTCCACTAATTGAGCTTTTCCTGAAGTTCACCGTTAACCCGGAGGCCAAAGAAAACCCTTTTGAGTATTCTGTGAATGTTGCGCGAACACTCGACTCCGTAGCCTGAGAGAAAAGGAGCGTGTCTCCGCAAATTGGAGTAGACTTAGCTTGTCGGCCGAGCCCGGAACTGGCCATCCCTGAATAAGGCCCATGTTTTCTGCAGTCCTGATCATAGCCGTCAAACCTTCGGCAGCAACTAGAAAAGGATAGGGCGATAACGGGTCCCTCTGTCAGAGATTTTGAGTTATAAATGGTTTATATAACCCTGTGCTTATAAATGGTTATATAAACAACATAGCACCTTGTGCTTTTGGTATCCTATCATTCGTCTTATTGGTATGGTACATTTTTACATATATTTTTGCTATTGTTGGCACTATGATCAATTAATACGTTAGGTTAGGTTGATTTGAGAAAGGAGATACGATATTTTTGTTTTGAGTATCATGTTTCATCAATTTAATTCCTTAGCGGTCACTTATTTTTATTGTTCTTATTGTTGTTCATGAATTATCTGTGATCGTGAATATATTATTGAACCAATCAGTCCTCCGTTCGTAATTGGCAATTGTTGATGAGAATTAAACACAATCAAAGTTGAGTTGGCGAGTAACGGTAGTTACCGAACTGATTGATTATATATAATAAAGATAGTATGATTGGGCCAAGATTTTGAGTATAATTGTAACAACTAGAAACATTGTGTTTTTAGTGCTATTGCCTTATAGAATTGAATAATAATTGATATTTCAAATTTTTTTCCGCAATGTACTGTTATGCCTAAGCTTTAATCATGTACACCTAGGAGTGAGCATTCGGATAATCCAAATCCGAATTATCCTGATTTTTCATTATCCGAAATATCCAAAATTATTATTTTATGATACGAATCCGAATCTGAATAGTATATTATTTCGGATTTGGATACGGATAATCTGAATTATCAAAACCTAAATGATTGGTCATCCAAAAATTAAAACCAACGCATGCCAACTTTCACTAAACTCTCACCAATCATTTCTGCATCAAACAAACCCCTAATGCCTATAGCTAATTAGCACCTCAACGTAATAAAAAAGAACAAGAAAGAGGAAACAAACTTCTCTTACAATCAGCTTCTGGTTTTAAGTTAGATTGGGACAACTGGACTTAGATATATTTTTTTGCAAAAAAAACCCAAGACCATATGGTATATTTTTAAGTTAGATATATATTTCGGATATTTGGATAATCTGAATTTATAATTTTCGTATCCGAGTCCATATCTGTATCCGAAATAAAAATTTTGGTAATCCAAATCCGAACACAAAATTATCCAAATCCAAATTCGCAAAAAAATTGGATATCAGATTTTTTCCTTACACCCATCGAAGGGATCTCAATTTTCCTTTGCGAAATCGGTTGTGTATATTGGGCCGAAGCTGCGCTTCAGAAACGCGCAGGGCCTTTTTGATCTTCAACCCAATCAGCCAATTCGCCCTTCAAAAGAAATTTTTTTTTTAGGAACCCTTCAAAAGAAAGTTGCCAATACCAAAATTCCAATTAGGTTTTCTATTGCAGAGAGTAAGTAGCCACGGATTTCCAATGAAGAAACCCAAGGTGCTCTTCTCTTCTCTTTGCTCAGTTTCCCTGAATTTCAATGCGCCTTCTCGTTTTGTTTTTCTTGTTTCAAGGGGTCTTAACAATGTCCAACATCAAAACACAACGCTTAAAAGTTTATAGCTAGTATCGATAGAGTTGGTCAAAGTAACAAGAGACCTGAAATTTCGTTAAAGATAATCTTGTGTTCAAGCATAAGACTATCGAGGTTCTAAGATCTCAACGTGTTGAAGGATGTCAGATGTTTTGTTTAAGACAGCTGCCTTGGGGTGTTCTGGTATTAACATGGAGTCATAATGGTATTGTACTCCATTTTTTGTAGCAATCTAAACATTGCAGTCTCGGGGCTGACAGGATCGGCCAACTACCAGATAATGTCGTTGACAAAATCCTCACCAGCTTGCCAATCATCGAAGCTGCAAAGACGGCTGTTTTGTCAAAAAACTGGAAGCGTGGATGGAGAAATATTTCTGTGCTGAAATTTGATTGTTGTTTTGGCACAAAGTTTGAGAAAGATGTTCGCCCAAATTTGATGCTGGCTATATGCCGAATTCTATTTCTTCACATAGGAGAGATAGATGGATTTACTCTCTCAATTCCTAGTTTGGAAAGTTGTGCTGAGATTAATCCATTGATTCAATTCTTGTCTGAAAAGAAAGTTAAGCATCTCAAAATCCACTTTAGAAATGGTGACATGCACGTATTGCCTTCGTATCTATTTTCATGTTTCTCGTTAAGCACTCTTGATCTCACTGGATGTGTACTCAACCCTCCTCATAGTTTCGAGGGATTCAGTCAGCTGACGAAACTTGTCTTAACCCAACTTGATATAACCGGTGACTTCTTTGGAATATTCATTTCCAACTGTCCACTACTTCAACAATTATGGGTGCAACAATGCAGCTTTATAGAAGTTTTTAGTATCAGTATCATTGCTCCCAACTTGCGGAACTTCCTCTATGAGGGCTGCAAGTTGTTCATTTGCATTGCCAGTGCGCCCTTACTCGATCAACTGGAACTTTATGAGTATGACTACGAATGCAATGGTGCTAGACATTTGAACTTCGAAGGAGTGAAGAAACTTTACTTGAATGAATTTTGCGCTTCCTTACCAGCTTTGAGGAAGTTGGGTGTGGACTATTACTTTTTGAAGGTAACTTGGAACCTTGTACTTGTGTTAATCTTGATATTTCTTCATCTAGTTGGTGTTAATTAACTTGATCCATGTTCTTGTCCTTGATGCAAGACCCTGGAAGTCTGCAATTTATCAGGTGAATGTCCAAATTGCCTGCTTCAATTGAAAGACCTTACAGTATACTTTGTTCGGTTCGCTGACATCGAGGAGGTCTCATCTTTGGTTGGGTTGATCAGAAGTTCTCCTAATCTTGAAAGACTTGCAATATGGGTGAGTAGTTTTTCTTTTCTAATTTTGTTTGTTCCCAAAGGAATCAATTTGGGAAGCTTGAGTCCCATTCACGGTTGAAATATATTCGGATACCGACTAATCAACGGTCGAGTCGAGTATCGACATTTGAATAGTGGCAAAGCTTGAACTTGAGATCTTTTAGTTAAGTTAGATTAACTCTCTTGTCACTTGATTTAAGTGAATTAAATATTGTTCCAAAAATAACAAATATTCTTCCATTTTCATTGCAGATTGAGTATGATGATGATGATGATGATGCTGATGCTGATGCGCAAGTTTTGGAACCCGAAGAATATAATTTCTCGTGTAACAAACTTCAGACAGTAGAATTACATAATTTCAGCGGCACAAATGCAGAAATGACGTTTATCAAATCTGTGTTACTGAAATCACCTCATCTTAAGGAGATGACTATCCGTGGTGTGGATGAGGAAAAAGAGCTGCAGATTCTAAGAAAAGTTGTCCGATTTCATCGTGCATCAGTCCATGTAGATATTAATTTAGAAGTGGTTGGTTTGCGCACTAATTAATCTTTGAATTTTATCTATATTTTTACATCGTTGTTATGCCTTTTGTTGTTCGCTTTTGTAGAATTTTATCTTTATTGGAATGTTTAAGTTATTGTTTGATTTTGGTTGTAGTATGTACTATCATGCATTTTAATGATCTGCCTTGTTTTATTCCCCTCTCTTCTTTTGGAGAAGAATATAATCCATGGGTTCTTTTTATTGGAACTCTATTTGTATTTATTTTTGTTTCGCATTGGATGATATAGATACGACTGTTGATCTACTTCTCGCCAACTGCAATTGGTATAGTGATAAATTTCATACGAAACCCGTCAATATAGTGGATTTCCGACGTCGACATTATGTAATTTTGATGGTCATTTCATACAAATGACAATACTTATCGATATTTCATATACGATACAACAAATTTTGTGTAATTGTCGCTTTGTAAAATTTTATATCAAGTCTGGGGAGATATCATCGTCAACCATTTTTTATAGTACCTTTTAACCGAGATTGTCGATTAATCAGAGGTTAGTTTGATCTGAGGTGTGCAGGAAAAAACACGTTTCAACTTTCACACACAGATCTCCAATTTCTTCACTTTGATCCGTTCTTAAATAGTTTCATAGCTTCTCTATGACCTCTTCTGTTCCGGGCCTCTTCTCTTTTGGCCTTTGAGAGAAGCAGAGAGAGTAAACTGCTTAACAAAGGGACCTCCAACTTCCTTATCAAAGAGTGTTCCAGAGGTAGTTCCCTTTCTATTCTATGTTATGGCCATTGATTATGTACCTTAGTTTCTTATCCAGGACTCGTATTGGTTCTGATAGTATGTTAGCTACTTCATATCAAAAAGAGTAGGTCAACGTTTCACACTCGCAAAAATCACTCTCAACAATTTTTTTGCAGGAATCTAAACATTAATGTCTCGGAGCTGACAGGATTAGCCAACTACCAACAATGTGATCGAAAAAATTCTCACCAGCTTGCCAATTGTGGAAGCTGTAAAGACTGTTGTTGAGAAATAGGAAGCACAGATGGAACAGTATTTCTAAAAGGTATTTTATTCTTCCTTTGGCTCGAAGTTTCGAAGAGTTGGTTGCGCGAATTTGATGCTGGGTATATGTCAAACTCTAATGCAACACTTCGGACCGATAGATGTGTTCACTCTTTCCATCCCTTGGCTCGAAAGCTGCCCTGAGATTGGTCCATTGATACAATTCGTGTCTCGAAAGAAAGTTAGTCATCTCACCACCCATTTCCGACACTGTGAGTTCCATATGTTTCCTTCGTGTCTGTTTTTTTTTTTGAAAAGGTAAATGACTTTATTAATGAAACAGAACCCCAAAACAATACACCCCTTGGGTACATCGATACACAGCTTGCTTAAGGTAAGCAAGCAACAGCTTCCCATGATGAACCTCCTACGAATGAACTACCCACTTAAGAATGGCCTTCGTGTCTGTTTTCATGTCTTCAGCTAAGGACTCTTGACATAGTTCTTGACATAGTTGGATATGTACTCAAACCTCCTTGCATGTTCGGAGGGTTTAGTCAGCTGATAAAGCTTGTCTTGAAGCAAGTTCGAATAACCAATGACTGCTTTGAAATGTTCATCTCCAACTGCCCGCTTCTCAAGATATTATCGCTGCGAGACTGCATCTTTAGTGAAGCTACTAGCATCAACATTACCGGTCTCAACCTACAGGCGAAGTTCTACGAGGGTTGCAACCCGTTCTTTTGTTTTATGGGTGTGCCTCTACTTGATCACCTGGAATCTATGACCATGACAATAAATGCAAGGCTGCTAGACGTCCCAACTTTGGAGTAAAGAAATATTTTGATGGATTTTGTAAACCTGTACTAACTTTGAAGAAGTTCTCGTGGATTACTACATTTTGAGTGTAAAGTGGAGCTTGAACCTGCATTATTTGATCAAATAGATTCATTGATTATTTTGCAGCTAGGTTAATTCATCTATTATCAGTCACCTTGAGATCATGCAATAATTATCTTGTTAGTTACTTTGCATTTAAATTATTGTTCACGTTATCATTGAACTTGCTTGCATGGACAACACTAGTGTACTTCAAAATATGCCATATTCCCCATCTTTCCTTCGATGACCAATAAGCCAATAATTAGCCGATGTATTATAGTTGGCCTTCATCATGTTCTACTTTGAGGGTTCAAACATTGAAGCTCCCATCATTAGGGTAAAATAGAACTTAAAAAGATTTTTTTTATAAGTAAAGATTTTCATTAATATAGGGTAAAAATTGTTGAAAAAATGGAGCAAATATTTGTGAGTAAAATGATAATTCAAAAGAAATTTTATTGGGCATAAATAATTTTGAGTGATTAATATGAGATGTTATAAAATTGTAATAATTCACATTAAAAATCTAAATTAAAATGGACATTTATTTAAGAAAAATTATTCATTATTTTTAGGTTTTGTAACATTCATCATTTATTTAAAAAATCATGACATTCTAAATTTATTATATAAATTAAATCATATGTTACACAATTAAATTGTGAAAATGTCCGTATTTATTTTGCCCTTTGGATGGTTATCCTTCATTTGTGAAAGACACAACTAAGTATACTATCTATTTGCTCCATTTTTAGATTTTGAGTACCTATACTTTGTTTTTATTAGATTATTGGTTGCCAGTGTTCATTTGAACTCGAAATGGTCTGTTTAATCTTGGAGAACTACACTTACCGGTGAAATAGTTCTTAAGAAAATACATACTATACAAAAAGGCACCGAAGGTACGATGATGCGCAGTCAAAAAGCGCCAATACAAGTAAACCCTATCACAAGTTACAAAAAAGAAACGGGATGCCACAGAAGCTTGAAACAATCTTCTACCACATACCATCCCAGAGAAGTAACGCACAAAGGCCGCCAGAGAACTTAAAGAGATGAATGAGATGTTGAGCTGGAAGAGAGAACAATCTGTCAAAATGAATCTCTTTGAGAGAATACTGGGTTATTACCTTATGGATTATCTATACCTTTTAGTGGATGGAAAGAGGTTCAAAGTTCTAACTTTAAAATATAACATTGTTAATAACAGTGAAGCACATCAAACTTTCTTGATCAAACTTTCTTCTCCAGCTTTTCGAGGCTCACCTCCCGAGAAGTTAGTTGCTGTAATTTCTCCTCGTCTTCTGGTTCTGGTGGCTTATATAACATCTTCTCCATCTCCCCTAATTGTTTTGGCCAATTCCAAAAAAAAAGGAATTGGACACGCAGTCAATATCCTGAAAAAAAATTAAGTATTAGATAAATTATATCCACAGAATCCAAAAATAACCACACAAAAGAAAGAGACATCACCTAACGGATTGACCTCCTCCCTGTGGAAGTTCTGACATTGACCTTCTCGCGGATCTCGAGCTTCTTGCGCTTCACCTCGAGCTCCTTGCGCTGGTTCTCCTCAGCCGCCTATTACGAATAGGAACGTGCATCTTTGCAGATGAGCCTCTAAAAAATTGACGAAATCGGAAAAAGGGCTGAGAAGGAAACAAAGGGGAGAAAAAAATACATCACCTAAAAGATCAATCTGAAGCGCTCGTTTTCCTTCTCTTTTGAGTCGATCATGGCAATGATCTTCTCGCGCAACTCAAGCTCGTGGCGCTTGAAATCCTCATTCATCGCCTATTACGATAAAAACGTGCATCTTTGCAAGTGAGTCCCTCAAAAAATTGACAAAATAAAAAAGAGCAGCAACTTCCTCTTCTCGCTGACTTGGGCCGTCGTCGCCACGATAAATTATACCTAAAAGAACCCAAAAGATAAAAAGTAAAACACATAACCTCTTGGGCCAATCTGACGAATTCGACTGGGCATTGATCCTCTCGCGGAAGAATCCAGGCTTCTTGCGCTCGATCTCCTCGTCCGACTCCTATTACAATTAAAAACGTGTATCTTTGCAGATTATCCCCTCGAAAATTGACAAAATTGGAAAAAGGTCTAACGTGGTAAATCATTATGAAGAAGGCAGGAGACCAAACAGATGAAGTCAAAGCTGTGACTCCTCTGGGCTTCTTAGTCTATTAGGATCATGGGCCCAATTTATCTTATTGTGTTGTTGTTTTATTTTGAGATGGTGTGTACAGTGGCTTGGTGAAAACTTGAGGAGTGCAATTATGTGTGTCTTTTCCTTGTTTGAGGTCCAGGGTAAGTCTTTTAGGATCTGGGTTTACAGTTGTCTTACTGAGTTGGCATCCAAAATTAATTTGTTTCCAACTCAATAGGTTAGTCACAGGAACAACCTCTACGCCATCCATAACCTTGAAAAATTTATGATTCCCATCAGAAAAGTCGAACTCTACTTGCTCTTCATCATCAAAGCGCGTAGACAATGCTTCGACGAATTCATCTCAATCAGCTTCCTCGTTGCTCAAATTCCATGACGAAAACCATACTCTCCCCTTTCCAACCAACAAACCAGTTACTAAACTATATTTGTAAACTTCCAAAGATTGGTGAATCTCAATATATTTCTCACAAAGTCCAGTCCAATCTTTCAGGTTAATACCCGAAAAAGAGGAAAGACCACGAAAATCCTTTTGTGATAAGAAAGCGTTTACCTCATTCTGATAAATTTTCGAGGCCCACTCACCCAAAAACTCGTCCTTCTTCATCTTTGTAGCCAAGGAACGAATGGCTCTGATACCAATTGAAGCGTGGAAAATACTTGGACATGAATACTAACAGAACTACAATCACCAAGAAGCCTACGAGCAGAGTCCGGGCGGTTGTCCAAAAAGAATAGGGAAGGGAAAGAATAGAAAGTGTGAGGGGACCAATTAGGTTAATCCTCATTCATGGCATAACTTTCATAATTTTTTTTCTTGAAAGGTAGAATAAATTCATTACTCCAAAGTTAAGTACAACATATGTGCCTCGTCTGCTTAAGGCAAGCAAAGCTAACTAAACTCTATATATCTCCTTGGAAACCCTGGCCCACAAAGTCTACCATGCAATAACTCTAAGCACCTTCCATCGCCTTACGAGTTGACCTCTGATGATAGTCTCGACTTTGGCTCTTCTTTCAACCCCAGACGATTTGCCAGATCGCGTGAGAAGAATTTTTTCAAAGGGCCATTTCTGTTGATTAAATGATTCATTAATGCTCTCGCCTTGGTCGTTGATTTTTTGGGTCGGGTACTTCTTCGTAGTTCCACTAATTCTTGCATTAATTATCCGGTCCCAGATTCTCCATCAGGCCCATTCTCCTCTACCTCAGCATAACTTTCATAATGAAAAAACTATAGACGTATTACAGTATATATATCCATTGTAGCTTAACTACCCAATAAAACAAATAACCAACTAAGCAACTTAAGGCCTGAAAGGAAGGATTTTCACCCCTCTTGCAATAATGAGTAAGTACGGGATTGTCGTCCCACGAGGACTAAGCTAGTCCGCAAATTCGACTTTATCACTAGTTTAGGACTCAAAGAAATGGATTTGTCAATTCCAAACACAAAATGCTACTTGAAATAAAATTACAACTAAGCAAGGAGAAGGTTAAAACACTTAAAACAAGAGTGAGCTTGGTACCAATGACAACCTAAATAACCAAATGGCATGTGGGGTTTATTGAGTTCATGTTATGGTCCGGATGTTCCTTAAGCAACTAATCAACGCTCCCGCGACAAACTAGTCTAAATCGATAGTTAATTAGGCTTAGTCAAACCAACCGCGCTCCCGCGACTAATTAGCCAACTAATCCAACTAACTACCGATTATCACCATCATCCTTTGGACAACTAGTCACCTAAGGTGATCCCTCAACAATAGGCAACTAGTTAACTAGTTAAATGGTCCGTTAATCCTAACCCCTCCCGGCGATTAGCATCAACTTAGTTCATAATCAAGGTGATCAATCAAGATTAAGCATTCAACACATTAACTAGTACATAAACCTTAACATATTATCCCCACAAAACCATTGGCTAAGTAGGTGCCATCAAGGCACCAAACTCACAAATCAACTACTCACTCATGTTCAACAAACAACACAAATTATCCATTGAACAAAGCAAGCAAAACAAGAACATTAAAAGATAGAGTAAGAGAAAGCTCAAAATGGTCTTCAAGCTTCCAATCTTCTTCCTTCAAGTTCCCTTCACAAGCTTCAACAATGGCTTCCTCTCCTAGCTTCTTCTTGGCCACGTTTTTCTCTTCTTCTCCTCTTCAATGGTGAATCACGTTTTTTGCTTGGGAGCAAGAGGTTGGCAGCCACGGAATTTTGGTTCTTGGAGGCAGGAGAGAATGAGTGAATGAATGGTGGTCAAAAGTATGGAGAAGTGGAGTGGGAGATAGTGGAAGACAAAGTGGAGTAGTGGGAGACAAAGGAAGGTAGTGGAGTATGGGGAATTTTGTAGTGGAAATCCAGCCAAAAGGTGGTAGGATGGCAGCCAAGAAAACGTCCTGGCAAATTCCGGAATGGTCCCAGAATTTTAGCCGATTTCGGTCAGGCGAGTTCTCAGGTTTAAAGCTCGTCTTCATGTGCATTTTTGACCCTCTTAGACTTCGAATCTGAAGATGACCGAAGAAACAAAGTTGTAGCCCCGGATGCCTTCTTTCCAGAACCACCTCACTCTTCTCCATGGGACTTCAGATGAGAAAGTTATTGGCATTTAAGTCTCTCGAGGTCAGTTAGCCTAATGTCGTCGCCTTCCCGATCGTGCACCATTCTTCAAGGCTGATCCGATCATCGTTGAAGCGCTCCAACGTACACCAATATCCTCCCCGCATCACCACAAAGCCTCCTTGAAATAAAAATGAACAAAACTAATGAAAATCACAATAACTATACTAAAACGTTCAAAACACGAAATATAACAAAACAACGATAAATAACACACAACAATACTAGAAACAATGGAAAATTGATACTAAAACATATATAGATGATAGAGTGTTTTCACACTCATCACACCCCCTCACTTGAATCATTGCTTGTCCTCAAGCAATACTCATACAAAGACAATCACAAACACAATCACATAAGAAAGAAAACATGAAAAGGACAAGACTAGGCATGATCAATTCACAATTTAACTCCCCTCAAAATTTCAAACTCATATCAAAAGTATTATCACACAACCTAGCTAGTACATCAACTCAAACACAAAGAGTAAGAACCGGTAGACACCTCACCACTCGATGGTTTAATCAAGTGTTATCACTATGTAAAAGACACTAGAAGGTTAACCACTCAGAGGTTCGGAAATCTTTAGCTCACGATTTGTAAGTAGCCAACTTCCTATCTCTCGCGTACATGATCGATGTCTTTCAAAGTATCCTACGTCCTACTCAACAGTGTCTCAAAGTCATGTGGTTGCTCGTGAACCAGGAGCTTTCAATCTGGTTATAATGGGGCTAAGGTAAAGGTGAGGAAATATGTGTGGATAGTAGTTAAACCACCAAATCCGAGGACAAGTTACAAAAGCATTCTAGTCTCTCGTCTATTCTAAACATCCTCACCATAAATAATTAAAGCACATTCCCAAAATTCACCCATTTCCTAAGACCGTGTAGCACGAGTTATGCCAATTATTAATGCCTTATTCAACATTCACTTTTTCTTTTTCTTTTCTTTTCTTCCCTTTTTTTTTCTTTTTTTTTCTTTCTTTTACAAATACAAACACAAACACAAACTTGGCATTTTGTAGGCAAAAACTCGGCTTCTTTGTATGGCCTTTTAATTACCCACATTCTCAATGAATTAACCCATAAGAACACTAAGCTACCAACTAAACCCAATACATATCATTTCCCAAAAATTTAAACTTACGTGTCCTCGGATCGGATGACCAAAGGTCGGGAAGATGGTGGATATAAGGCTTAAAGTTGGTATACATATAATATGATCAATGAATGACTAGGCTCAATGGGTTAAAGCAATGGATATGAAGGTTCTTGGCTCTAAAGTTCTAGGCTCAATTTCAAAGGATTAGCCCCCGTCATTCACTAACGCCACACAACCAAGACCATGTCAAGTACTAGTAGGATACCTCGATCAACCGAACTCATGTAGGCACCTCATGAATAAATGAAGACGGTTGTCTCCTCATTCGGCTCAAAGTTCCTCACAAGGTCACTCATCAACCCTCTAGTCTAATCTACATAGTGAGACTACTAGTCTAAACAACCGAGGGTGAGGTTTCTACAAGTTCTTAGGCCTTGTGCTCGAGTTCATTTCCTAACAAGGTGTGTGGTAAGCTTCTAACACAAGTTAAAGAATTTTGAAGGGGATCAAATTTTGAAAAAAAATCATGCCAAATCATTGCCTAATCAAGACAAACTAAATCTAAACACACAAAAGGATTCCTAAGTGGAACCACACCCCCACACTTGAAGAACACCTTGTCCTCAAGGTGGAGGGAGCACACATACATCTAAACAATTGAACTATACTAACAAATGCATTAAGAAGCAAGCATGAACAACAATCAAACATGAAGAACACGACATCACAAAGACATAAAGCAAACTCAATTCATCACGAAGACAAGAAAATAACGAAAGAAAAAAAAATATGCTAGGAAACTTCCCTTAGTCTTGAGGTGGAGAGGGTGGTGGTGGTGGGATGTTGTATCCGGATAGCTCCACCACGTGCTGGATGTAGTAGCTTTGATGACGCAGCTCCCTGTCCATGTTGAACTTCGACCCCTTCAATCGCCACTTGCTACCCCTCGATTGGGATGATTCGGGAGAATTGGAAAAAAAAAAAAAAAAAAACGGGATTGAAATTAAAACCGAAAGTTGCCACGGCCGTGGCTAAAAGCCACGACAAAAATTTTTTTTTTGTTTTTTTTTTTTAAAAAAAAAAATTTTTAAAAATGAAAACCGAGAGTTGCCACGGCCGTGGCTAAAAGCCACGCCAAAAAGAAAAAAAAATTTTTTTTTTTTTTCGCAAAATTTTTTTTTTTCTTTCCCAACTCGTCCTCGATCTTTGCTGAGCTTCCAATCGTCCATGTCACCTTCAAGATGCAAGAGACCCCATAAGCATGAACTAACACTACAAAATCATACCGGGATAAGAACAATACATAAAAGAACATCACATAAAAGACTATAGCAATATAAAGACAAAGATAAAACATGCTAAGTTATAGTCATTAGCTTGACTTTACTCCCCTTGTTCATGCATTGGAGGGTGAACCCACGGATTGCACTTCCGCTTGCCGTTCCATATTACCACCAAGGTACATCTTGCACCTTTGGCCATTCACCTTGAATACTTCTCCATTGATTCTTTCCAACATGAGAGTTCCAAATGGAAAAACCTTTACCACCTTGAAAGGTCCACTCCACTTGGACTTGTGTTTTCCGAGAAAAAGTTTCAAACGGGAGTTGTAGAGTAGCACTTGATCACCCTTCTTGAACTCTTTCTTCACGATGTAGGCATCATGTGCCTTTTTCTTATCCGCCTTGTTAAGCCTTTCTACTCCGGGCTTGGCTTCCTCCTCCAAGTGGTTGTAATGCATAACCATGTTAGGATTTATCCCCTTCATATCAGATTTTTGGCATGCCACGCCCTTAATCCGCTTGTTAACCACTTCAAGCACCTTCTCCTCTTGCTCCTTAGAAAGCTTAATGGAGATGATGATGGGGACTCTTCCTTCATCCTTTAAGAATGCATATCGTAGATGGGAGGGTAGCTCTTTCAACTCCAAGCTTGAAGCCTTAATGATGGAAGGTGGAGTAGGATACTCCAAATCAACCATGTCATCCTCATCTTGTTCTCCATCATTCTTTTCCTCTATTCCATCTTCAATCTTCAATGAGCTCTCCTTGCCCAAATCATGGACGCATTCCTCCACCAGATCAATCTTCATGCAAGTCCCTTCATCAAGAGGATGACGCATTGGATCAGACATCTTGAACTCAACTTTCTCCTCCCCTACTCGGAGGACCAATCGTCCATCATGCACATCCACCAAGGCACGTGCCGTATTGAGAAATGGCCGGCCAAGGATTAATGGACAGCTCTTGTCTTCATCAAAATCCAGCACCACAAAGTCCACGGGGAAGATAAACTTATCAACCTTCACCAAGACATCCTCCACTACCCCGAATGGCTTCTTTATGGTTTGGTCCGCCAATTGGAGACGCATAGAAGTTGGTTTCACCTCACATAAGCCAAGTCTCCGAAAGATGGACAAAGGCATCAAGTTGATACTTGCACCCAAGTCACACAAACACTTTGGAAACTCCACATCACCAACAAAACCAGGAATAGTGAAGCTCCCCGGATCTTTTAATTTCTTCGGGAGATCTTTGGAGATGATAGAGCTACATTTAGCCGTTAGAGCTACCGTCTCTCCATCTTTCCACTTCCTCTTCTTAGCGATGAGTTCCTTGAGAAACTTTGAGTACTGCGGCAATTGATCCAACATCTCAAGAAAAGAAACGCTGATCTGGATGTTCTTCATCTTCTCCATGAAGCCAATAAACTTGTCATCCATCACATTCTTCTTCTTCACTCTTTGAGGGAATGGTAGTCGAGGGGCTTTAGGTGGTGGTGGCACGTAGACTTCTTCTTCAGCACTCTCAACCGGTGGACTTCTCTCTCTCTTTGCCTCCACTTCAGTCTCCTCCTCATGGGCTTCCATAGGATCATCATTGTTCTTCCGGGTTGCCTCTTGAGAAGCTATTTCCTTACCACTCCTCAAAGAAATTGCACACACATTTCCTCGAGGATTCACTTCCGTTGAGCTAGGAAGAGAACCAGAAGCTCTGTGGGCACTTGCACTTGCTATTTGCCCAAGTTGTCTCTCTATATTATGCATGGCGGTTGCTTGACCCTTGAGGATTTGTTCAAGGTTATCTTGCCTTGATGCTTGTTGTTGTATGGCTGCCAACATTTGGTTTTGTTGGCCAACCACCCCTCCAACTTCTTGCATAAACTTTTCCATCTTGTCAAACCTCTCCTCAATATTTCCCATCCGATCCATCAAGGAGAAACGTGGTTGGAAACCTGGAGGAGGCCCTTGAGGTGCATTACGAAGAGGAAGTCCCTTATCCGGAACAATTGCCATGCTATCTCCACTACTTCCTTCGGTACCCCTCCAAGAGAAGTTTGGGTGATTTCTCCACCCCGGATTGTAAGTGGAGGAATAGGGGTTATTTCCCATCCTATTTGCTCCTTGGCTTTGGCCACCCACGAAATTCACTTGCTCCATAGAAGAGCCCATCATGGCACACCCATTCATCTCATGGCCAACATTGCCACAAACTTCACAACTTGTTTGCATAGCCGCCACATTGCTTTTGTTCAAGCTTAGTTCCTTCACTTGCTTTGCTAATAAAGCCAATTGAGCTTGAATTGAGGAAGCAATATCAACATCAATCACTTCTACTTGCTCCTTTCTTGGTTGCCTAGCTCTCTCATTAGCCATAAGCATGTTTGTAATTGCCAACTGCTGCAAGATGTGGTAGGCTTCATCTTTCTCCTTTCTCAAGAAGGATCCATTTGCGGCGGCATCAACCGTGCCCCTTGTAGATGATCCAAGGCTAAAGTAGAAGGTGTGGAGTAGAGACTCCTCTGTCAAATTGTGATGTGGGCAACTCCTTTGTAGTCCCTTGAATCTTTCCCAAGCTTCACTCAAGGTCTCATTTTCAAATTGTTGAAAGTTGTTGATCTCCTTCCTGAGTCTATTTGTCTTTGCGTAGGGGAAAAACTTTTCAAGGAAGGCATTGGCTAAACTCCTCCCACGTGGAAATCTCTGTATCGACCAATTGCTTGTACCACATTTTAGCTTGGTCCTTCAAAGTAAATGGAAACAATCTAAGCTTCACGGCATCATCGGTAGCTCCGTCGAACTTGACAGTGTCGGCTATCTCCAAGAAGTTACCAATATGGTCATTGGGGTCTTCATTCGGCAACCCATAGAATTGAACCGAAGATTGGAGCATGTTTATCACGGCCGGCTTGATCTCAAAATTGTTAGCTTGGATACTCGGCCTCGGTACTCCGGTCATTGCTCCCCTCAAGGTGGGCTTATAGGAATCCAAGAGCGTCCTTCGAGGAGCTCGATCTCCATGAGCATCGTCCCTTGGATGAGCTTGTTGGTTCATCCTTTCTTGAGTTCTTCTTTCTTGTCGCAATGTCCTCTCCAAATATCCAATGTCCGCTTCGATTTCCACCGAAAAGTTGTTGGTGGAACGAGTGAGGGGCATGCGACAAACAAGTACCTTGCAAAATAAGAAACAAAGGTACTAAGTAACCAAGTAAACAAAAATAAATGTCCTAATCCAAGTTCGTAAGCCAAATTAAGTGTCTAGTACTTAGTCCCCGGCAACGGCGCCAATTGAAAGGAAGGATTTTCACCCCTCTTGCAATAATGAGTAAGTACGGGATTGTCGTCCCACGAGGACTAAGCTAGGCCACAAATTCAACTCAACCACTAGTTTAGGACTACTATGAATGGATTTGTCAATTCCAAACACAAAATGCTACTTGAAATAAAATTACAACTAAGCAAGGAGAAGGTTAAAACACTTAAAACAAGAGTGAGCTTGGTACCAATGACAACCTAAATAACCAAATGGCATGTGGGGTTTATTGAGTTCATGTTATGGTCCGGATGTTCCTTAAGCAACTAATCAACGCTCCCGCAACAAACTAGTCTAAATCGATAGTTAATTAGGCTTAGTCAAACCAACCGCGCTCCCGCGACTAATTAGCCAACTAATCCAACTAACTACCGATTATCACCATCATCCTTTGGACAACTAGTCACCTAAGGTGATCCCTCAACAATAGGCAACTAGTTAACTAGTTAAATGGTCCGTTAATCCTAACCCCTCCCGGCGATTAGCATCAACTTAGTTCATAATCAAGGTGATCAATCAAGATTAAGCATTCAACACATTAACTAGTACATAAACCTTAACATATTATCCCCACAAAACCATTGGCTAAGTAGGTGCCATCAAGGCACCAAACTCACAAATCAACTACTCACTCATGTTCAACAAACAACACAAATTATCCATTGAACAAAGCAAGCAAAACAAGAACATTAAAAGATAGAGTAAGAGAAAGCTCAAAATGGTCTTCAAGCTTCCAATCTTCTTCCTTCAAGTTCCCTTCACAAGCTTCAACAATGGCTTCCTCTCCTAGCTTCTTCTTGGCCACGTTTTTCTCTTCTTCTCCTCTTCAATGGTGAATCACGTTTTTTGCTTGGGAGCAAGAGGTTGGCAGCCACGGAATTTTGGTTCTTGGAGGCAGGAGAGAATGAGTGAATGAATGGTGGTCAAAAGTATGGAGAAGTGGAGTGGGAGATAGTGGAAGACAAAGTGGAGTAGTGGGAGACAAAGGAAGGTAGTGGAGTATGGGGAATTTTGTAGTGGAAATCCAGCCAAAAGGTGGTAGGATGGCAGCCAAGAAAACGTCCTGGCAAATTCCGGAATGGTCCCAGAATTTTAGCCGATTTCGGTCAGGCGAGTTCTCAGGTTTAAAGCTCGTCTTCATGTGCATTTTTGACCCTCTTAGACTTCGAATCTGAAGATGACCGAAGAAACAAAGTTGTAGCCCCGGATGCCTTCTTTCCAGAACCACCTCACTCTTCTCCATGGGACTTCAGATGAGAAAGTTATTGGCATTTAAGTCTCTCGAGGTCAGTTAGCCTAATGTCGTCGCCTTCCCGATCGTGCACCATTCTTCAAGGCTGATCCGATCATCGTTGAAGCGCTCCAACGTACACCAATATCCTCCCCGCATCACCACAAAGCCTCCTTGAAATAAAAATGAACAAAACTAATGAAAATCACAATAACTATACTAAAACGTTCAAAACACGAAATATAACAAAACAACGATAAATAACACACAACAATACTAGAAACAATGGAAAATTGATACTAAAACATATATAGATGATAGAGTGTTTTCACACTCATCAAGGCCCAAGGCCATAAACAAAATAAAACAACAACACAATAAGATAAATTGGGCCCATGATCCTAATAGACTAAAAAGACCAAAGGAATCTCAGCTTTGACTTCATCTGGTTTGTACTCCTGCCTTACTTATAATGATTTACCACATTACAAAAGGGTTGAGGGGGAAGAGACAAAGCAATACCTTTCTCTTCTCGCCAACTTGGGCCATCGTCTCCATATTTCTATAGTCGGTACCTTGGATTGGGCCGGAGATTGCAAGATTTTTGGAGGTTGGATGGTTTTGGCGCACAATGCAAAATCCTAATTTTTGGAGCGGGAGAAGAAGGGGGTGTGTTTGTATTTGAACTGTTTCGATCTGACGGTATTTGATAATTGGTCTTTGATAAAATGACCTGTTGAAAACCCTAACAGTGCAAAACCCTAATTTGTGGAGCGCCTGAATCAGCTTGTAGAATAAAACTGGTTTTTGATAAAATGACCTGCTGAAAATACTGATTAGATTAATGACATAATGATCTAAAATAGTACCGAAGTTAATGAATTATTAACTTTTGCGGTGCTCCGATATATCCTTCAAATTTCACACTCTAGGTCTCCATTTTAAAGTACTCTCTTTTCATTCGCAAGTTTGATCGCAAGACTTCTTTATGTTGATTGGTACTCCGATATTTCCTTCAAATTTCACTATCGACGGAATTGGGAAATTTCCATTAGCTGAAGGGTGAATAATAATCGTGCGTGACTACTAAATTTGCTGGTACTAGAATTACTTTAAGTAGGTCATTCATCTGAGCTCAACTCTAAATACAAATAGAAATGTAATATCAAACACCACAAAGAGCCGTGTGTGATATTTGCTTGCAGTTGCAACCCGAAACACTATCGCGAAGGTTTTAAATGTTGAATATTTGCTTGCAGTTGCCTGCATTATAGGATGATCGTGTAGCACGCGGTGATCGCTGTGGTCGTCAGGATAATGGTGATGATTATGTGTGATGGGAATAGTTAGTTGTTCAGGGGTAGGAGCAGTGGAAGTAATTCGTCTTCTTGGGGTAGGAACAGTTGAGTTTTCTAAACCAACTCATCAAACTTTTCCAGGCTCAACTCAACCAAAGTTCGTAAGGCTCATCTTTCTCCTTATCTCCTGGTTATGCTGATTCCTTATCCATGTAATCCAGGTGTTTTAATACTTGTTGGAAAAAAGTTGTCATATTGTTTCATGAATGTCCGGGTAAGAGAATGACCTAACAAGGAAGAAACCATTTTCAAGGTTTTAAGGTAGGGACCATCTGGAGTGGCTATCTCATTCTAATCCATCTGGAGTGGCTCTAGTGGTCGAGGATCACTGGCTCTAGGGTTATGGAAGCTGCAAGTTACGCGAAGCAAGACTACCCCTTCACATCAACAATTGAATATTGAATTGTCAATTAATTTAACCATTGTGCATTGCTAATCCCAATAAGGACATCGTCTTGATTCAATCAAAAAAGAGGAGATCGTCTCGATCAGATTGGAGGGAGATAAAGATAAAACAGGTAGGAGAACAAACAATCATCACATCATCCCGGCTCTATCCAAATTTTCACAATGAGAATTCAACCATCCAGACCCAGCTCTGCAATGCCTTGATAATGATTACTAGTGGGAAACGCTCCTTTTCAGTTATTCACACAAACGAGAATTCACAGGAAAGAGAAAATTATCACTAATAATCAATCAGGAAAACTTTGCTTCTTTCACTTGGTGTCTTGACGAACTGGTCAAGATCGTCGAATGCAGAAACGAAAAGGGCCAGGAAGTTTTGCCTGTCTTCTATAATGTGGATCCATCAGAAGTTCGGAACCAGGAAGGAAGCTACGGGTAGGCATTGGCTGATCATGCAATTACCTCAGAAGCCTACCTTTGAGATCAATTCTTATTCCTCGGAAAGGAACGAATGTTTACCTTCGAGAGGCCAACTTGACAACTGTCATGGTTAACGGCTTGCAACAACGACAACTACAGGCAGAGAAGCAAGACGAAGAAAAGCAAGAATGCAAAGAGAGATAAATCATCTGGAACCTTTACATTCGGATAAACTTCGCATAGAAAACAATAATCGAGTATATTACTTTTGGGATTCCATGATGAAAAGGAATAGGTAAAACTAAGAGAAAGAACAAATTAATCCATATCTAGCGTTACACTTCAAAAAAATTCAGACCCATAAACACAAGTGGGACAGATAAACCAAACCAAACTAGTGACCACTTCGTATTTGAATTAAAACATAGTACCCAGCACATAAAACTTCATTAATTAAAAGAGGTTCAAAGTTTGAGCGCACAGCATTTGTTCAATAAACAGTGAAGCACATCAAATTTTCCTAGAGCTTTGTGAGGCCCATTCCTAGCTCTAATATATCCGCTTCTAGTAACCATATCTGAAGGCTCTCGGAACAGCGGTGGGGACGGAGCCCAAGCTAGCAAAGGCGAACAGTCCCGGGTGGTAGGTGAAAGGTCCCGGATTGTAGGCGAAAGGTCCCGGATTGTATCTGAATGGATTGTAGGCGAAGAGTCCCTGGTTGTAGGTGAACGGATAAGGTCCCGGGCCATACCCGAAGGGGTCATATATGAACGGTCTCGGATAAGAAGGGGGCATGTGCTGGTCCCGGGTCATGGACTCAAGATCCTGAAAAAAATATTTAAAAGTATTTGATAAATTATACCCAAGATTAATAATTAAAAAAAAAAGGCAATACCTCAAAGATCGATTTGGAGCGCTTGAACTCCTGCTGACGGATCTCAAGCTCCTCGCAGATCTCTAGCTTCTGACCCTCGATCGAATACTATTACGATAAGAACGTGCAGATGAGCCCCTCAAAACTTGAAAAAAATCAGAAAAGGAGACAACGAGCGGTCAGTACCTTTCTCTTCATGCTAACTTGAGCCGTCGTCGCCATGATTGCTCTCCTTGGAGATTGCCTGGTTTGTGGAAACCTAATTTGTGGACCGGGAAAAGAAGGGCACGTGTTTATATTTGGCTGCTGTTTCGGTGGAAATCGTTTTTAGGGTTTTGGGATTCTAACGGGACCTTTATTCTTTTCGCAGGCCCACGTATCTTTCTAATGTATTTTGAGAAATTTTATGGTGTATTTTTTATACCAAATCATATAGTGACTTGATATAGATTTACTAATTCATATATTTAAGAAAATTATTTCCTAAGAAAATTCTTTAAATGGGAAATAGTCCAAGTTAATAATAGAAAGCATAAATTCAATTATTTTAATGTTTTATTTTACTTCTTTTAAAATATTCGAAAATAATATTAAATAATGTCTTGATGTACATCTACAAATTATTAGCTGCTTTCTCGACTTTGTTTGAAGTTAAAAAAATTAATTGTGTCCTATCAAAACGAGGACCTATTTATTATTATTTATGATTTCAATTTTTGAAGAAAATCGGAACATATTTTTCATTTAGCGTACAGAGGACTAAAACTTATTTCCCAGTTGTCTACTCTAATTGTGCAATTTGTAATATTGATTTTTATCTTTCTGACATTTAGAACGATAATTATAAGAATAATACAAAAGTGAAGTTTGAACTGATATGTAAACGCCCAAATTTTATTAAGTACCCTTTTTTAAAAATTTGCAATAGGTTAAACAACAAAAATTCATCAAATTATTATTTGATATAATTTCTTGGGTTGTTTTCTTATTAAAGAAAAAAAATTAGGAAAAAATTTCCTTAAATATATATCACAATAATATGATGATTTAGTTTTCATAATTAGTTATCCTAGTCATCTATTTAATTAAGAAATAATAAATCTACTTGTCAAATGTGGATTGTCAAATGTGGATTAGTGGGTCCACCATAAAATTTCTCATCTATTTTGCAGTTTCGTGAATCGTTACCCAACGTGGTTTCAATTTTTTTTTAGTAACACAGTAAAAAGACCATGAATTTTCAAGAAATTTACTAATGAGTACAGAATAGTATTGTTTAGTCCATCATATTTGAAAAATTAACTAATTAGTCCCTAAACTAAAACTACACAATTTCAACAAAAATGCCCCTCATGTTTCTCTAAAATTACAAAATTAGCATTAGATAAAACAAAATTCCCATCCCACATGCCCAACCAATCCATCTAACCTCGTTACTCGATCGACACAACCGGGCATTATGAAGAGCATGACGGAGATAAGGAGAGTGGGGTGGAACCCATGAGGAGGACTTCGTGGTAGCAGTGGATTTTCTCCGAGAGGAGCTCGGAGTGCGGGGGCGGCTTGGAAATGGCCGAGATGGTGGTCGGCGGTGAACACCAGCGGAGGCGAACTCGACGAGTTCATTCAGGTAGAGGGAGAGAGCGGTAGCGGATCCGAAACCACCCCGCAAAAATAGTGGCTATTAAGAAGACTCTAAGCTCTTACTTCTCTTGCTTTCCTCCTGTCGTTTCTTCTTGTGGTGGTTTTGGTTGTTGGACTTCTTGTTCAAAAAGTGAGCAACTTTAGTTTTGGAGCATGTTGAGTGGTTGTGAGTACGGTCCAGTTTTCCAGGTTTGGTGCGTTGGGGTAGGAGTACGATGGATGAGTGAGGAGAGGGAGCTTTTTTGTCTTGTTATTTATGAGTAACATAGGGATATTTTGGTACTTGAAATAGTAAATTCTTGGTTGAGTGGCTAACTAGTTGCATTTAGAAACATCGAGACCTAAAGAATGTTATGTTACCCTGATTAATCATTCTTGAAATATTAGAGACCTATAACTATTTTATATATATTTTTTACAAGTTGTTATAGGTTATACTTGAAATGATAAATTAGAGAGTGACTCAGCCAAACTATAGTTACTTGACCTATCTTATGAGACATCGTCCGGGTGTCAATACAATATAACGTTTGCATAGAAATCAAATACAGAAAAATCACAAACATAAAACTATATCAGACTTTTCAATTAAATACCTTAACATACACCACATAGTAGAAGCAAGTTTTTGTTCGAGTTTTTATTACGCTGCATTCTATCAAATAATTCGAACGTCTGTTTTATCGAATAGTGAAGCACATCAAATTTAGAACGCAACATTGTTTTTTGGGTGATAATGGTGATTCATTGAAATAAACTAAATTTTAGCATAATAGACAGAGAAGCGCCTACTCCAATACTATCCATATAACAGAGAAGCGCACCAAACTTTATTGACCACCTTTTCGAGCCCTAACATCTCATTTTCTTCTTATAGTGGCTATCTTTCTTCTCCCGTAAAATATCCTGAAAAAAGTATTAAGTATTTGATAAAATTGTACCTAAAGAACCCAAAAAAGAAAGAAAAACACATCACCTCATGGAGCAATCTGAGGGGCTCGGAATCCTTCTTGACCAAGTCGATGCGGGCCTTGACACTCTCGCAGAGCTCAAGCTTCTGGCGCTGGGTATCCTTCTTGAGCAAGTCGACCTGGGCAAGCTTCTGGCGCTCGATCTCCTCGTCCAGCTTCAATTCCTTGGTAATGGAATCGTGCAGGGACTGAAAATCAGTATTTGATAAATTATACCTAAAGAACCCAAAAGAAGAAAGAAAAACACATCATCTCATAGAGCACTTTGAGGCGCTTGGAATCCTTCTTGGCCAAGTCGACGCGAATCTTGAAACTCACGAGAAGCCGAAGCTTCTGGCACTGGATTTCCTCATCCACCTCCAATTACTTGGTAATGGAATCGAGCGGGGGTTCAAAATCAGTATTTGATAAATTATACTTTTTTTTTGTGGAAGATAAATTATACCTAAAGAACTCAAAAAATACATCCTTCTTGACGATGTCGATCTCGGCCATCTCGCGGAGCTCAAGCTTCTGGCGCCGGATTTTCTCTTTCGTGATTGCTCTAAAGGTTGAGAAGAAGGATACAGCCTCCAATGCCTTTGTCTTCATGCTATCTAGAGCCATCGTCGCCATGAATGCGGGAGATTGCCTGGTTTTTGGAGGCGATGTGTTCGGTGGACTGAAAACTTAATTTGTGGAGGGGGCGTCTTTATATTTGGTTGATGTTTCGACATGAAGACAGTGAAATTCGGTTTTAGGTTTTTTGGTGGTGGGTTCGTCTCGTCTCATTATGGTTTTCGCAGACCCACATATCTTTCAAATATTTTTTTACTAGTTCCGCCACCTTATGGTTTCAAATTTTTTGACGAATTGGTAGAGGTTATACTTGGATGATAAATTAGATAGTGATTCTTTGTAATTCAATATTGCATCCAATTTCCAAAAATATATATGTAGTAATTTCTAAATCGGTCGTGGTGACCTATATATGTAATTAACAACTCATCCATCACTCTTAGGATCCAAGAAGTTGACTGACTCCATCGACATGTCGAGTAAACCACCATGAGAATTGATTTAAGGTGAAATTATCATCAGGTCCCTGTGGTTTGATGAATTCACTAGTAAATTATTACTGTTTCGAAATCACTTTTTTCGTCTTCCAAATTTTGTAAAATAAAACTCTCAGGTCCCTGATCTAGCACCGGAAAAAAACTCAGACAAAATGACACCTGAAAGGACAAAAATATCTCTCGGTTAAAATAACTATCCTTTACACCAAAAAAACCCGAAACTTACCCCATCTCTTATAAACCTCCAAATTCCATGTAATTATTTAATTTAGGTCTCAATGAAATGGCTTGAGTAATTTTCACCAAGTTCATATCTTAAACCAAGTTTAAGATTATCTGAGTTCATCTCCAAAGCAACACATGAGTTTCATCTCAGTCTAATTGACAAAAAAAAAACTTTAGTTTCATCTCAATCTAATTAACAAGAGCAAATATGTCTTAAGTGGTTGTTGATTCAGTACCAGATCCACGGCCTCTTGTTCCTCTTCCAGCAGATATAGCTCTTCTATATGCCATAGACCCTCGACTTCTTCCTCTACCTCTTCTTGGCATGAATTTTGTAGCTGCCGTGCTACGAGAAGCTCTACCATCATTAGTCTGGGATGCCATGTCCCGATGCCTCTCAGTTGTTCCTTTAAAATTCTAAAAACAATAGCAAATTTATCTAACTTTTCAACATATTCGAAAAGAAAGTCCACAAACTGACACAAACCTGTTCACGTGATCCTTTTCTGCTTCGTGATCTCGTGTTATATGAAGGTCCATCTTTTGTAGCGTAGTGCTATTACCAAAAAGCAACAAAGTAGTATTATATATTGACCAATGTGTTCTTGGCCCCAAGTAGTAAAACACATTTTTTGTTTCAAAATTTTTGGGAGCCGGAGATTTGCCAAGAGCAAGGCCTCGCCCCCCTCACCCTAGTAGTAGTAACAAGTTTTTGGGGCTTAGCACAAGTTTTTGTTACCCCGCATTCTATTATGTAATTCGAACGTCTGCTTTATTGAATTAAAACACAATAAAGCACATCAAACGCAAAATCCCTAAATAAAATAAAGTTTGAGTTTGAGAATACACTAAATAAATAGCGAAGCATTTCAAATTTAAAATGCAGCACTGTTTTTTTGGGTGATAATGGTGAGGCATTGTACATTCCTTAATTAAAATAAACTGAAATTATAGAGACCCACAAGTGCGTACTCCAATACTATCCATATAACAGAGAATCGCATCAAACTTTCTTGACCACCTTTTCGAGCCCTGATATCTCCTTTTCTTCTTCTAGTGGCTTATCTTCCTTCTCCCGTAAGATATCCAGGAAAAAATATTAAGTATTTAATAAATTGTACCTAAAGAACCCCCCAAAAAAAATCTCAAAAAATAAAAGAAGAAAAAAAATTACATCACCTCATCGCGCTGGATTTCCTCCTACGTGGAGTCGAGCTCGGCAAGGTTCTGGCGCTGGATTTCCTCCTCCGCGGAGTCGTGCTCCTCGAAAATCCGCTTCAATTCCTTAGTAATGGAATCGTGCAGGGATTCAAAATCAGTATTTGATAAATTATACCTAAAGAACCCATTAAAAAAAATTACATCACCTCACAGAGCAATCTGAGGCGCTCTACTTCCTTCTTCGTGATTTCCATCTCGGCCTCGATCTCTGCGATGTCCTCACGCCTCAGACGCTCCAGTTCCTCTGTCCTCATTACGATAATGGAATAGACGAAGGAGCGCTTCATGATTAAGGGAGATTGCCTGGAGGCGAGGTAGGTGTTCGGTGGAGTGAAAACCCTAGGCTAGGGGGCGTGTGTTTGTATTTGGCTTTTTGATGTTTCGATCTGACGGTGGTGAAAATTCGATTTTAGGTTTATTTGGACGGACGGATCAGATTCTTCCTTTGGTGGTGGGTTTGGACTTCAAACAATGGACAACAGAACAGACGCATCTAACTGGCGCACCCATCTTTCTACTATTTTCTCGTTCCGCCACCTCAACGAGTTGATAGAATTAGATAATGACTCCCCATAAATACTCACCAAATACTGTTAATTGAACTATCCTGTCCTACGTCATTAATTTATCTAGGTCTTCTATCACATTATTAACTTAATCCTGATATTGCACTATCTAAAGAGTTGTACAAAATATTATTACCCAGTTCTCAACCATGGATCATTCTTTATATAAAAAAATTCTCAACCATAGCTTGTTAACTAATTAGAAAAAGATGAGCCTTCTCGAACTAGCTATTTTTAACTGAAATCTAAAGCCAGATTAAGCTGAGGGGTGCAACTGATCTTAGATAGACTCTTTCAGATGTCATTTGACTTAAAATTAAAATTATATATCTATCTTTTTGGTGGTATAATCGTCAACATATGGCAAATTTTGATTTTTTTAGTACCATAAGTGAACTATTTTACATTAATGCCAATTCACAACAAACACCTCAATATGTTCTATTTGCATTTTATTTTTGTTGTAGAAAAATCTTGATACTTTCTAAGATAAATAGATTTTAAATTATAGTTCACACAATTTCTTTAGTCAAGCATTATCAACCCTACTTCAAAAATGATACTAGTATCGTGAGGTTTAAACTTAATATCTCTTTAAGTAAATCTAAATCTCTTATTAATCGAATAAACTCCCGGGTTATTTTAATATGACGTGATTTTGATAGACAATTTTAGTTCTGGTCGCTGGTGAGGTGGAGAAGGTTGTTAACTTCTAGTGTCGATGGGTCGATTTTCGAGTGGGATCTTTTTAACTCGAGGCAAAACGTTTTCTTGCTTTTCTAATAATTATTTTGGTTTTTTCTATGAGAGAAAAGACTTTGTTCTGGTTTTGTTTGGTCTAATTTGTCTTATTCGTTCTTACCTCTGTAGCCAATTGGCCCAATTCCCATCTATATGAATTTTAGGGAAAAAATAATTAAAATTGAAACGCGCTTCCTTTTTTTTTGTGTTTCTAGATGGTTAGCTTGTAAAAAATAAGTTTAACTGCTGTCTTCTTCTAAAGTGTTTTTGCTTTTCTTGGCAGCCTATTTTGATTTGGGTGCATTTCTTTTAAATTCAAATTTTATATTTTTTTTATATCATGTTGTTCTTGCTCGAGTTTATGTTCAAATGGATATATAGGTCATTTCACATGACTTTTTAACGGAAAATAGCTAATTCCCTCCCCAAGTATTTCGGTAGTTGCATTTCAACAAACTAGAGAGCCCACAAAATAACAAATTAAACAGCAAGAGCCCCCATACGATATTTTGTTAAACACCAGGCACCTAAAAGTAATTTGCCACTAAAAAAGCAGAAAGGTGACAACATTAATCCTCATTAAGAAATTGATATTAGAGAAACAGCTACTCCGAGGTTGAAATGGTTAAAATATTGCAGCTAAATAAATGAAAGTGATGATGAAACACACATACGTTACCAAAACTTCTGAAGCCTATAACTTCAAGATTCTATTGCAAAATGCTAGCTTCTCCCTCATGGCATGCACAAGATCCTGCTGGTGCAACTTGCATTCGCGATTTTCTGTCGGGATAACCACAACCATCTGGCACAGTGATGCTCGAAGAGCCGTATCGCCAATCCGGCTTTACCTGTCTGCGTATCATTCCAGTGCAGTAGTCCTCTTCTCCATCAATGAGTCTGAGAATTGTAAACACAACTTGGAGAGCGAGGGAAGATTGTGAGACGACCCACTAAAAATGCTCTCCCACGGCCTCTCAGACGGTGTGGAAGAGAACAGTTGAGGGTGCTGCGTTCTCTTCCGGCTCACGCCTTTAAGCTCTCCGTAAATAGATGCATAACCATAGCGGTTCTCTGAAACGAACAGTAGAATAGGAATGAAAATGAGAATGCAGAAGGATGGACATAATTGCAGCTATTTCTATGTTATAAATCTCCAAAAAAAAAAATAGTACATTAGTTAAGAGCTTATACATGAGTCACGATATCGATGCCTAACATGACTTGTAAGCCCTATACATCAAACGGCGTACCAAAAAGTAACCGGTATAAATTAACTTGGCTTACTGCAGGCCGCTGGCTGGTAATCTTATAAAGCCATGATTGAACGAGCAGCCAACATTTTTTTGCTGATGTTTCGAACTAATGACGGTGAAATACGGTTCTAGGTTTTTTGGTCGTGGGTTCGTCTCATTAGGGCAGGGAGTTTGGACTTCAGTGCCCACACATTTTTCTAATATTTTCTAGTTTTGTTACCTTATGGTTTTAAATTTTTTGACGAATTAAGCATAAGTTATACTGATGATAAACATTAGAGCTAGTTGAGCTATCCAATTAAGTTATCCGGGGGTGCGATATCACATCTAAAGAGTTGCATAAAATAATGTTACGCAATACAATGCATCAAAATTCATTATTCTGCGAGTGGTACCCGATTATTAAAAATATATGTCGTCTATATGTGGTTCAAATGAAAATAATGTCTCTCTTCATGGAAGCCGAGTTTTAGGTTTTTCCAATGGATGGACCAGATTCATTCTCTTCAAGCCTTGGGAAGGCCCATTCTAAATGGACCTTTATTCTTTTCAAGGCCCACACGTCTATTTTCTAGTTCCGCCATTTCTGGTTTTAAATTTATTTTACATTATACTTAAATGAGAAATTAGAGGGTGTCTCCCCTGATAATAGTTACTTGAACTATTCTACGGAACATGTTACGTCGATAATTTAGCCGAATTTCATACCGCATTATTAATTTTTAATCCACATCTTACGGTATTTAAAAGAGTTGTATAAATTAGTGTTACACAATGCACCAAAATTCATTATTTTTCCAGTATGATTGGTAGCCGGTTATTAAAAATACACATAACATTTCAGCAATCAATTACATTACATTAAGACTGCGCCATCAAAAGCAGACAATAATAGATATAGCCCCGTAGTTATCATCCTCCATCTGGTTCATATGATGTTATTTCGTTTGATAATGTTCGACTCGAAACTACGAACGTAATATCAAACACCACCAAGAGATATCCTCAAATAGTATACAAACATAAACTTGACATGTGCCCCACAAGATACAACTCCGTATATTATTCGGAAGGCGATTTGAACACAACACAGTGAGGATCACGTTCAACAGTGTACACTTCCGACTTGAAGGCGTTAAACCGACAAGCTAAAGCGACCAAATCTATATTATCCTCGAGCGAAAACCAACTCATTCTAACATAGACCGTGCCGTCGTCGGAAGTATTCTTAGGTAGCTTTCCATGAGGACAAGGGAGGGGTATCCGACACTTTGAACGTGGCAAAATCGGACATGTACCTATCACCCTTCACAGCATCTGCTGAAGCAATAGACTCGAGTTCAGCCATCTCCTCTGGTGTCAGCTTCACGGATAAAGCTCCGATGTTCTGGTTTAAGTTTTCGATCTTTGTGGTACCAGGAATTGGACATACATCGTCTCCTTGGTGATGAACCCAAGCCAGTGCTAGCTGCGACGGGGTGCAGTGTTTGCTTGCAGCGATTTCATTTATGCGCTCAAAGATGCGCTGGTTGTGCTCCAAATTCTCAGAAGAGAACCTTGGTAAATGCTGACAAAAAGAATCACTTATTAATTATCATAAGACCCATGTTTTGTTGTGAAGAAAAGATAAGATGCATCAACTTAATATATCTCTAGCACAAAGCAAATTCTCCTGCTCCCAATGGAGCACCCACAGTCAACAACCAGACCCCCGGAGGGCCATGCAGATCGAAGACTAGCTGTGTCAAGAAATCAACTTCTAGAAAAAAGAATTCAGATACAATTCTGGTTGCAGGCAGAATATCTGAAAGCTTATTCAACTGCCGGGACCTTCATCGAGCTCCTAATAAGCAGGTAAAGTATTGCTAACCATGAAAATTGAGCAGTTGTGCAGAGCATAAAATGCATGAACGAGTATGGAGGACCATGACTAAGAAGGATTGAGTTTTCATAATTCGATTAAGGGCTGAATTCAATCAAGACCAGCTTCGATAATAAAAGCTTAAGACGCATCAAGACCACCGAAAAAAGGCACTAGTATTAATGCTAGAAACCAAACATGTCGAGAGGTGGGAAAACTAATTATGAATCAATCATCAAGCCACCAACCTTTCGGAAATCGTCCTCTGGCAGGTTCTTAACAAACGAGGACCCTCCAGATAGGAATCCTCGTCCGAGTGGACTGTATGCCACAATTCCAATCCCAAGTTCCCTAAGAAACAGGAGAAAATTACATAATGGCAAATCAAACTTGCAAATGCAAACTATAATTTCTTTCTCCTCCATTTATGCCGACGGACAGAATATGATACCATACCTGCAAGTAGGAATAATTTCTTCCTCCACGTCTCTTGACCATAACGACCACTCTAGCTGAACAGCAGTTATAGGATGAACAGCATGTGCGCGCCTGATTGTAGAAGCAGAGGCCTCTGACAATCCTACATACTTTATTTTACCTTCTTCTACCAGTTTCTTGAGTTCACCCATCTTGAAAAACAGAAAATAAAGAGCGTGTGTGTGAAGGAATTGAGTACATATATATACAGACATCAATTATCCAAATAGTAGTTGCAACATGTATTCACATCAAAGAATGTGTGGGAGAGCTTAGGAGGAGGAACCAAACCGTGACTTCGATGGGGAGGGAGGTATCAATGCGGTGCTGGTAATAGAGATCAACAGATGCCACTTGAAGCCGCTTGAGGCTGGCCTCGCAAGCAGCCCTGACATAAGTTGGATCACCACGGATCTCCCTCTTGCCATCCGCGAAGCTAATGCCGAATTTCGTGGCCAACTCAACCTTCTCTCTCATCCCTCCCTGAAGAGCCTGCCAAGCCAAAACATCATCCACCACAAAGTTCTTGTCACCATTAGCACATCCAGACACATCTCAGAAATCAATCAATAAGTGCAACAAGTAGGTCCATAATGAAGGATGGTCAAATTTATATATTGGGCCATTGGAACAACTCTTTTAAGTTTGCATAGGCATAAATCCATTTCTACCTTGTATTACATAAAATGGACCACAAGATCAAATCATTTATAACAGCAGCAGACAGAAACTCTATATCCAAAACCGAAAGCCATTCGGAGTTCTTTGACTTGGATGTTGAACTCTGAGACAGATCTAGCTTTATAGAGGCAACGATGAATTCAACGCTATCTTCTTCTTATTTTTGAAATGGAGGGCAAGCTCGATAATACGAAAATAAAACACAATACATCTAAATAAACATCCTATCGGCGACCCAGCCTCCTAACTGAAGATCCTTGTGATTAGCTACAACTACTCCTATCCAACGCTATCTTGTGCAGCACCAAAAGGGCACACGATCGAACTTGCTCCGATACTATATAGGCAGATCATTTACACGAACGAGCATAAAAATCGAAACTTTGAGGTCGAAAAAAATTCCTCAATTACGTCCGTCAATTCATGTACGCGTTGTGCCATTCGGTAAGTACCTTTTGGCGGAAATGAAATCAATTGATTTCGAACAATGTATACTAAGGTCAAACCAAGTCTCTTACCTTGCCAAGAAGGAGCTCGTTGGTGTGGGGGCCATAGATATCGGAGGTATCGAGGTGGGTCACGCCGGAGGAGACGGCGTGGTGGATGAGGGCGATCATGTCGGCGTCGGGCTTGGGTGGGCCGTAGAAAGCGGACATGCCCATGCACCCCAGCCCCTGCGCCGACACCTCCAGCCCCTGGGACCCCAGCTTTATCCTCTTCACTCCCATTCTCTCTCTCTCTCTCTCTCTCTCTCTCCACAGACAGGAAGGAGTTGGTGTTAAGAGGACTGACCACTTGTGATATATATAACACAATGTTGTACGTTACTCATTGTATTTTGTCGAATTGCTACTTACGTCATGGCTGATGCAACACTTCATTCTTTTTGTCGGCTTTCTTCTTTTTGTGTCTTTCGGTAGAAGAAACTCTCTCTGTTTTCGACGTACCATTTGGTATTCGAATTGCTACTTACGTCATGGCTGATGCTAATTTATAATCTACCTCAATAGTTAACAATTTTTTTTAATTTAATTTTTAAATTTTGAATTTGAGATATTAAAAATGAAGCGTTAAATTTTTTGTAATTGTTATTTATATACAAATTGACTCGAGCGTAAATTAGCAATAAGGTACATATTCGAATACTAAATGGTATATAAATATTACAAATAGCCCACGTAGCTACCACCTTGGGTCCACCAGAGACCTTTGTTCGTGACACCCGGCTAAGAAGTTGTCATCGAAAGGAAGCTCTTTTTCTCATTAGTAAAAAAAAATAGCATCTACAACACAAAAAACTATTGAATTTCCAAATTTTAACAACACGACAACGATAAACAACATAGCAATGTCAATCGTAATTTTTATTATCTTCTGAAAAGAGTCTTAAATACTGTTAATTTTTTAATTAAGTTATTAATATCTTAACATATTCATATTTAATATGAAGATCGCATTTGTACATATACTTTTTTTTTTAGTATTGTACATATAATGTTATAGGACAATTGTTTTAAAATTATTTAAACGGATTATTAGTTTGTACATCTACTGAACAATTATTTTAACATTATTGAAATTTTTTGTTAGTTTGATTCCGCGATGTTTTTAATTGGTACGTTATTGATATCGTGGAATCTCGTATGAATTATCAGTTACCACCTTGCTTATTGAGTATTTCATGATGTTTAGTATCTATGTGTTATTGGCCTTGGAATTCTAATGTTACATATAGTTGCGCAAATAAAGAACTTGCATAATAATATATTGTTAATTAAAAAATTTACTCGACTATGAACTATGAATTAATTAGCTTAATTAATATCAAAATAGCAGAAAATTTCGGGAAACAAACACAAACCCCGTACGGCGGAAGACTTGGTTCGTCCTTTTCTCGGCTATCCTCTAAATAATCTATAAAGACCACTCTACTTATTATAACAAGTAGCAATGAGTCAATACGTCTTGTGATGAACTTTGATTATATTCCAAGCTTTCGAAACGAAGATTCTTCAATTTCTTTAAGGATATCAGCATCGACCCCAAAAACAAAATTATAAAGTATGTATGAGTAACCATGTCCAGAAAAAAGATACGAAAAAAAGTTGATCAAGTTGCTCCAGAGAAAAAAGCAGCGGTTTTTACGAGATCGAAGGCCGGCGAGACTTAAACCTGCTCCAGAGCTTGAGCCATGATGGAACGCTGATTAAGTTGCTGCTCATAGAGATCTCTGAATATGCGGTATTTGGCATCGTGATACTTCTTCATCTTTGGATCTTGTGATGGGTTAATAACCTGCAAATATCAAAATGTACGCCAACATACTTTGTTAATTAACATTTTTTTTCCCGACGGCACAAAACGTATATGAGTTGACAGAAGTTCAGGTCCAATTCGTCTAGCAATTGGTGCAAAAATTTACTTAAAAAAAAAAAGGACAAAGCAAAAGTCAAAGCTCAGAAGAGCATCACTGATGGCTCAGAGAACACAGTTGGAAGATTTCACATCTGCCCTGGATGGAAGAAGTCAATGTATATGAAGTTATTGGTGATGGATGAATCCTTTCCTCTTTGCTGGAACTCTTTTACAAAATTCAGATAGAAACGGGAAACCCACAGTTTCAACATAAAGATATACTCGATTCGAGGCTAACTGCAAGGTAAGGCTACTATTTCATGCTTATTATGCTTTATGTGCCTTGTCGACAATCAAAAGTAAATAAAGCAAGACACAATAGATATACCTGACCAGCGGCATTGAGCGCCTTCATGGCTTCACGCAAACCAGAATATCGTTTTGCAGCAACAGCACCCAGAATAGCAGCCCCCAAGAGCACAGACTCATTTTCACGAGGAAGTACAATACGACAACCTGCATCAATCAAGAATATAGCTTACTGGTGCAAATTCAGCAATACTGCAACGACAAAGCTAAGTTCACTCTTTCAGTGGACTAACGTCTCTCTTTTCACAAAAAGCCAGAGCAAACTTGAATGCAGTGCTTGGCAATACATTAAGGACCAAGAATTCTAGATATATACTCCGATGCTCAAACCAAAGGGGATAAAGTGTTAATTCTATTGAATCTATACTCTTTCGAGATTCAGCTTCTGTTGGAAATGACTGTCAAAAAAAAAAAAGCGGCCACTTTAGCATCATTTAGCAAAAGGAAACATAGCATTGCACATACTAATGATTCCATAGGGGAATATACAGAAATTTGGACGGAGCAGTACCAGTAATGTCAGCGTGTTCTTGAACAAAGAGGGAGTTCTTTGAAAGACCACCACATGCAAGTAACGTGTCAATCTGCAAGATGGAGAGATAATTATGTAAAGAAGGGACAGAAGAAAAACAGCAAATGCCACTGTAATTGGATGCCAAAAACTCTTAACACGAGACTGCAAAAAGGAAAAATGCAATGCGTATTATATTGGGCGAGTTTATATTTCACATGGACAAGCTTCCTGGAATATTTCTTATGCAACTGGACTCTCTAGCAGGTAGCATTGTCATGTAAAATAAGCAGATGGGGCTTTGACAACATTTTAGCTCTGAAAAGAAAAATGAAGGCTAAAATAGTCTGCCCAAGGACCATTTGGAAAGCATCACTATGTATTTACAAGTTTCAATGGAGTGACATTGAAACCAAACAATAATCAGACTATCTGTTGCAATGACATTGACAAGGACTGGTTCTTACCTTATGACCATGAGAATTGCAGTGCTCCACTATATGGCGTGTACCATATGCAATTCCCTGTACATTGGCAAGGTACAAAAGAGCCAATTGCTTCTCGCTTGTATCAAGGGTCAAGCCACATAAAACCCCTTTTGCTTTTGGGTCAGCAATGGGAGACCTGAAATATCACGGAATTAACAACCGAACTCAATAAACTTGGAGGCACAAGAACAATATCTTCAATATATTTTACAACAATATATTTGGTACCAACCTGTTTCCATGGAAATCAGGAAGGACATGAATATCTTCAGTCAAAGCAGCAAGGAATGGGGACTTCAGCTCATCATGAATCGTCTTTAGGATATTATTTAGCAGTTCAAACAGGGATATATCTGAAAGATGTCAAATAATTGAAAACCCCAAACCACAATGATCATTAAGGTATTTAAAGCACCAGTAGTGTAATCCAAACAAGTCTAGTCCAAAAAATTACTTTGAGAGGCAGCACGGTTTGCCAGCCGAGGAGAAGCAAGATGGTTTTCAACAACGTAATCTAATAATGCACCTGTAGCACTCTGCCCACCCTCTGTTAGCCAGTATTCGGGGATCATTGCTACAAAAATGGAGAAAAATAATCATCATTATAGTTCAAGGACAACTTGAGAAAAAAATGTAAGCGAAATGCTACAGGATCACGGGATGGGGGGTTGAAGCTACAAGTAATAATGACATCTGCAATGATGCTTGCAAATCAAAATCATGTAACTAGATAAAGATCTATGAAATGTGAGTTATGCAACCAAGAACTTTGAAGAGAGAAAAAAAAACGCCTTGAGGCTAGCCAAATTAAACTTGTATTTAAGATATACTAGGTTCATCTGTTGTCCCTCCATGTTTACTGCGGCAAGGAATGAAATCGCTAATTTAAGAGAAAAATTTCCCCTTGCACATTCTCAAAATAATGTGCCCTTTTTAATTAACTGCTACAGATTGAGGAAATGCACCATCAACTACTGCAAATAGGGTGAACAATCACAGAGAATATGCTGCCCGATGTAAAAAGGGCGCACATGACTGATCAGATAAATGGCTAACTTGATTTTTGCATTGTCCATCAGGGAAATATATTGACGCTTGTGTCCTTCTATGGGGTTATCATTGTACTAAAAATGAAGGCATTACCTGACCAGAATGGTCCCCAAACTCCTGGAATGAAAAGCTTGCTTTGTGAAACAGCCATGTGACATGTAGAGGTACCGCAGACTAAAGCCATACGACGACATATAGTTTCCCTATCAACCTCTGAACATATTGAATGATTAGGGACAGTACTGCCAGTTGCATACGACAGAGGCAAGAGACGGCATCGAATGTCATCAATACCTTGACCATTAGTGTCTGAAGCAGGGGCACTCTCCATTATCCCTACACCACCAGCATGAGCGTCAATCAGTGAAGTCCCCACCGGAATCCCCGGAATCAGACCCAACTCCTGGAGATGCAGGGAACATTTATATATTAACAAAAAGCCAAAAAAGAAAACCGGAACACCATATCATGCCCATAAAAAGATTAGAAAAACATGTGCCCATTGTTCATGGATCTCAAAAATGTGTTTGCTTTGTTAATGGACCTCAAGGTGCGCCACCCAAAATCAATGTTAATTTTCAGTACTAAGTATCTTGCCTTGGCAGCTGCTGGAGTTAGACCGGATCCCAAACTATGACCCGGGAAAGCTACACTTCGTCCTGAAATATTATTGACAAGGAACCAATATATAACATTCGAGAAAGTACATTATAAGTATACAAGTAAAAAAAGAACAATTATAAATCACACAGCAATTACACTGTATAAAATTCAAGAAAGTATTTAGATCTTGCTTGACAGAATAAGGCAATAAGCAACTACCAAAGCAAGCAATTAGATTCCACAGCCTAATAACAAAACTCTTCTTTAAATTGAACAATACAAGGATCAACTCGTTTGCTTCAAAGTTGATTCAGAACCACATGTAAATGGGAACCCAAAGACTCGTTTGAAGCAATATAAAATCATTGACAAGATCAACCTTGTCAGAAGACAGAGTTCGTACAAGCTTACCAATCTTAGCGTGATGACCCTCTACAAGGTCACCCAAACCAATTTCTTCCCAAAAATCATCATCCCATCCACAAGCTTCCATATCTCTGGAATCTTTCTCATTCGTGTGTTGCATGTGTGCATGACCAAGATATGTCCATTTGCATACTGTAGTGCACAAACTCCGAGTATCATCACCAGTTGCTCTTTAAATAAAACGGAGATGACTAATCAGTTCAAAATTCCATAAAAAGAGGTAGCAAGCTTAGATTTATGTCCCAGAAGGCTTCGATGTTTAAGTTAGATAAATTACCTATAAGACAGCCAATCACTCAAGTCCATCCATCGAAATACCATTGACCATGACTCAGGCAGGTTTTCCTTGACCCATAAAAGCTGCAAGCAAATGCAAAGTTAAACCTCACCAAATAGAGCATGTAACTGAACGTGAAAACACGAATTAACATTATCATCATGAGATATCATGGGTGAGCCGCCTTGTATCGATCAATGGTAGAATTTCTCTCTTATTTACCTAGAAAAAGCACCATGTGACATATTTCATCAAGCTTCTAATTGATCTCAATGCACATAACCGATATTGAATGCCTTAGTTGTCAGCTTTGCCAAACAATTAACCAACGGATATTTGATATTGAAAGAAGAACAATGAGGTGTACTAAAAAATCATTTAGCCAACAGCAACAAGAGTAAATAACGTTTTTTAACAGTCCTGATATGAACAAGATTCATGGCACCTAAAAATCACACAGTTTTGAATTTATTCAAAGAAAGAAGAGCAGACATCACAAGATATATATCTACTCAGCACCTTTGGAGGCTGCATTTCCGGGGAAAGAGCTCCACCACAGTACTGTAGTACAGGTGAGTTGCAGGAATTTATCTTTTCAGCCTGTTTCACGGCTCTATGGTCCATCCATACTATTACGTTTCTTCTTGAATCACCTCCCAGAGAAACAGAGACAGGAGCGCCATCTGAATCAATTGCAACTGCACAAAGAAGATGAGACCACTTAAGCACTGCTATACAGCGTGCCATATTGTACACGAACAAACAAGAAAGAAAAACTTTCACCTATTGTAGATTACCAACCAAGAGAGCAAGTAGCAGCAAAGCCGATTCCAGTGACTTCTTCCCCAGACACATTTGCAAGAGAACATGCTGATTTCACAGCCGCGCAGATGGCATGCCATATATCCGTGGAAGATTGCTGTTTCCGACATAGAGAATCAGCAAATAGCATCCCATAAGTTCTCCTCAGCATAATATTTGTTCCAACTCAAATGTACTCACATCAAACCACACGCTTATCCTACTGAAACGCACATCCGAAGTAAGTATTAACATTACAAGAACCTCATTCGGTCCTCAATTGTCGACTAGTCTCCCTGACCCCATTAAGCTAATCATGAGCTCTTTGGTGTGTTCGTTTCCATTATAACTCCCTCCTCCCCCTAATTTTCTTCTATCCAAACAAATTAACTGCGGATTAAATTAGCTTACCCTACTTCACCCTCTCGATTATCAAATCCAAACACATTGTTAAACTACATCCTCGAGGGGAAACAACACTCTTCGTACCTCGATGCAGCCGCGTTCTTTCCATATCTGTAGCGAGCTACTGGCCGTCCCCAGGAGCTTGCCATTATCATCAAACAGACCTGCACGTTTAACAACACAAACACTTTTTTTTTAGTTCCAAACAAAAAAAAACCACTCCCAAACTTCTTTTTTCCTTCTTCTTTTCTTTAGAAGGATAACAATAAACATCGGGGGAGAGAGAGAGTGTGTGTGTGGAAGGACGACGGACCGGCGCGGGCGCTGCCGGTGCCGACGTCGACGCCGAGGAAGACGGGCCGGAGAGGGGCGGCGATGGTGGTGGTTGACATCATCTCGACTACGAGAGGAGCGGGAGAAGAGGAGCGGGAGGAAGTGTTCTTGCTGTTCGTTGGAGAAGGAGAAAGGTGTGTTTGGTGATGACGGAAATGTGGGGTTGGGATGGGTGAGGTGGAAGACGACCCCGCCTTTCTTCCGCCAAACATGTCCTTATTTTCTCTCTCTGCTCTCCTTCTTAATCTTATCCAATGATTTGGACTTTTTTGGAGACTAATTTATTTTCGTACCGTATGATAATGATCGCTCATTTCATGATCGAATCACTATATAATCACACGATCAAGTCCAAAGTCTCCGTTCTGGATTTTCATTTCATTTGATTGAGTTTTAGATATTTATTTTGTCTTATTTCTTGTATGGTTAAGACTTAAGAGTGGCAATGTGAGATTTTTTTTAGGGGAAAATATTGCTGGGCGGTTTGTGGTTTGCAAGTTGTACTAATAAACATATAGCTAATAATAGAAATTTTGAGTTTAAATTGCATATTTTATGCGAGGATTTTTTTTATAACTCTTATGCAAGGTCCAAGGATATAACTCTCTGCCTAATCAAACATCAGTTCAAGCCGAGACTGGGTTTGCAAGTTTTTATATATGTTTGGAAAAAGTACAGTTTAGTACCATGTAGTATCATATTTTTCGCATTAGGGTCATGTGGTTTAAAAACTATCAATCAAATCCAAGTTATTTTAATTTTTATCAAGCTACGGTCCTCGTGCAACTTCCAATCCTAGCTAGATTGACATGTCATACAAAAGTGCCAAGTAGACTTTTGGAAAAGTATCAAAATGGTCCCTATTTTATAAATAATTTTTCAAAAGTATCAAAATTGCCAAGTACACTTCATCCCTAACCTCACACCATCCCTAACCTAACCTAACCCAGAACCAAACCAGCCCTTCCAAGAATCAAACCAGAGGAATTACTTCCAACTCCAAAGAAGCCAAAACAACTGATTCCCTAAAAAAAGAAACAAAATTTGTAGTGCCTTGGACCGAAAACACCAACAAATCAAAAAGAGGAAAACTCAACCTCTCCATCCCAATCCTAGTACAGGTCCCCATAACCCAATTCCTCAAGCTCTTGATTCCAATCGAAGAGAACGCCAAGAAATTTATGTTCCCCGCAGCTTCCAAATACCAGTCCCTACTCCCCAAAACCCTAAATTCCCTCGAGCTCTCGATCCCCTCCCGATTTTGGTCCATCTCCAAATCCCAATCGACGATGATGCCCGCCTCGCACACCCTCTCACCCGCTCGATCTGCTCCCTCTGCTCCTTTGTTAGGTCCTTCACTGTCGTATCGACGAAGTGGAAGACCATCGACGGCTTGAACTCGCCCAGCCGCAGGAGGGTCCTCTCTAGGGAACTCATCCACGGTGGGGACACCAGTTAGGATGTTGGTCTTATGACCTCGGCCGTTCTCGACCTTCCTTACCACGTGGTGCTCGGGGATAGGGACGTCAGGAGCTGAGCTTGCTGCCTGTGGATAAGAAGAAGAATCAAGCCACGTGAAGGGGGGACCAGGCTTCCAGACTGTTGGTGTTTCTATGATAAATTGGCAATTTTGTTGGTGGTGGTGGAGGAGGAGAGAGAGAGGGTGGAGAAAGAAGAAGAGACGAGAGAGAAGTGATAACTTTTTTGGGCATTTTTTTTGAAATTTTTATTTTTGACACATTGACGCCACGTGGGATCAAAATGGGATCGTTTTAAGGAGCTGGCCGTCCAGCTAGGTTCCGAAGTCGTCCGGGCCAGAGTGGGACCGTAGTTTGATAAATTTTCAAATAACTTAGACTTGATTGATGGTTTTTAAACTACATGGTCCTATTACAAAAAGTGTGATACTATAAAGTACTAAACTGTACTTTTCTATATATGTTTTTTCTACCAATTGAAAACTAGTTCATTTTATCGTAAGGGTGACCAAATCTCGGATTCATTCCGATTTGATTCGACGAAAATTCGATTTGAAATTGAACTGGTTCGTATGAATTTAAATTTGTATTCCTATATGTTGTTAGACCAATCAAATACGGATCACATTTTTAAAATTTTAAATTGTCCAAATTGGAATCGTGGTCGCCCCTTCGGAGCTGGTCATAATCTTATTAGATGATGTCTTTGCAAATATTACTGCATCTAAGAGTCTTGTTTTATGATAAAAAAAATAAGTCGCAATTTTATTCATTGAACTTTATTTTTGATGTCTTTTTTTTTGTTCTCATGAATGAAAGTTTCGTAGGTCACTCTTTAAAAAGGTCATAAACTTATAAGAAGAGACAAATTGGTGACGAAATCGATTCGATTAATCAAAAATTCGATTTCGATGAGAACCGGTTCATCGAATCTAAATTAATCCTTGAAAAAATCAAATCTAAATTATAATATTTATAATTTGAATTTAGCAAATTATAATTTATTTTGAATTCGAGTTGTGATCATCCTAATGATTAAAAATTATTAATCTACTTAGTGAGTAACTAATTGTTTCGAAAAACAATTAAGAATTACGAGGAGCATAATGAACTCTTCTCAATGATCATCGCAAGGCGGACGGCACGAACCAAATAAGAGACGCCACCATTGACCACAACGAACCTCCAACCAACGAAAAGTAAACGCAAAAATATCCGAAGGAAAATATCACCAACAAAACTCCCTCAATACCATAATAAACAAATCAGGACAAGCACCAGTCGAGTGTAAACGACGTAAAGCAAATAAATAAAAACATCCAATATAAATAAAAACCTTTAAAAAAATACACATTTAAGTATATATTAATACCAATAATTATTTTAATTATTTATAACAACAGTGTTAGAAATTAGATTTGTCAGTCTTTAAAAAAATTCTGTCGGAATTAATGTCTGGGAAAGAGAATCATATCCTATAAATTCCTTCCCCCATCCTCACTCTCTCTCACCTAAACGCACGCGCACTTTTCCCTTTCTCTCTCCTAATTTGCAGGTTCTGGTTTAGCTCGCCCGCCTCCTAGTCTCCCTCGTTAGATTACTTCAAATTCTTTGCTACTTTACTTTATAAATCCTCCGTTGACCAAATCGGTCTTCGTTTACTCTAAAACCCCACATGGATTGGGTTTTCCCTTTTCCCGGTTAGAGGTTGGGCCCACTGATGTGAGCCAGTAGCACAGTAACTTGAGGCGTCCGAGTTTTATTAGGGAGTTTTTTTTAGTGTGTATTTAAGCTCTTTGGTTATCGCGTAATTAGGGTTTGGTTTTGGCTTTGGCTCTGTTATTTTTAGATCCGGGAAGTTAGGGTTTCGTCGGGAAGGAAGTATGCAGACGAGGTATATGCAGAGGGCCAATAGTATGAGCAGAGGGAAGAGAAGTGCTGAGGGCGGAGACGACGAGGAGAAGCAGCCCGAGCGGAAGCGTCCCGCTTTAGCTAGGTACCTCTCTTGGCTAATTGTCGTTGTTTGACTATAATGGTGCGTTTGGTATTATGGTTTAGTCTATGCGATTGGCGTTCTTTACTGTTTGTTTTGAAGATTTGGTGTTTTCTTTGTTTTAGTGTGCTTGTGGAGTTGTTAGGATCGTCGCTTCGTGTTTGGGAGTTGGTATGGGAGCAACACATGGCAATGTGCACCTCTGTGTGGATTGAGTAGTGGTTTGGTTGCTTCTGTTTTCTGTTTAGGCTATTCTTTGTGCCCGAAATCTTGGATTTTCCTGGAGTTGGAGAATTAGTTCAGGGTGTTGCAGTCTGGCCTGCAAGATAATTTGTTTAGTTTTTAATTTTCTGAATAAAGCTGTCCTCTCTGGAGAGTGAAATGAGTTAAAAGTTCATTCCCGATTGCCCTAACCTTGCATTGCTGTGGTTGTTGCAGTGTAATCGTTGAGGCGCTCAAGGTGGATAGTCTACAGAAGCTCTGTTCGTCTCTGGAACCCATTCTTCGTAGAGTTGTAAGTTACTCTCTCTATATGTTTCGCTCGCTTCCTGACTTTTGCTACTGGATACAGAAGATGGATACGCCTTGAGATTCTCCAGAGTTTACCATGGATTTGGTTTTGGACTTTTGGTAGCTGGATTATCCTCTAGACTATGCGAGTCTCGTGTAAAATAAAACATCCATAATGCATACCTTACTGACAGCCAACATGACCATTTGCTTCTAACACAGTGACACTGCTTAGAACCACAGTTTTGCTTATTATTGGTTTTCCCAATCTTGTGCAATTATATACCTTCGATTTCTGAGGACTTAGGTGCAAGGTCTTCCAGGAAGTGCCTTATTATCCGTAGATGGTAATAGTTTTGGTAGAAAAATGCTTTGGCATAGACCCTTTCAGAACCAGTCTCTTCCAGTTTCTCGGATGCTCTTGTGACTAGGCTTCGAGTTCGCATCATCACATGTCCCTTTATGTTGTTTTATACAAAGTTATTATCCTTATGCCATATGATTTTAACAACTCTAGCCGAGATCCTTTATTTCGGCTTTCTTTTTTTTTCTTTTTTTTTTTGCTTTCACTTGCTATGTAAGATTGTAATGATGTTTTCAGTGTGTTCATTCCATTGTGCACTTAGCTATGTTTCTGGGAGATGGATGGGGAATTTGATGCATAATGTTTTCTTCTCTAAGCACTTGTCGTACCATTACTCGTTTCTGTAGAACGGAAAAGTCCGTGCTGGTTTGAAATTTTGAATTCTTGTTGATAACTAGACTCATAAACTGGAAGAAGTAGCTTGGATATAAATGGCGTGTCTTCTTCTTACTGGGTTGATTGACATTGAACAGGTGAGCGAAGAAGTTGAACGTGCTTTAGCCAAGCTAGGTCCTGCTCGGCTTACTGCTGGAAGGTACTAATTCTCTTGAAATTATCTACAAGTTTTTTTTTGGTTTATGGGGTGATGACTGGAACTATAGTCAATCGTTTATGGTGTTTTAATAATCTTCAAAATTTTAGCTTTCTGGCTTTTATTATTGCCTACCATAGAAAAACTTCAGTTGTGCTAACTGTTCGATTATGTTGCTGGTTTTGTGTTTTCTGTCCAATAATTGACTCAAAGACGGTAGAGCTCCAATATATGATATTAGGTATTAAGTCCTTCAAAAAAAAATCATATACGCAAGAACTGCGTGCCAATCTAAAAAATCTCAAGCACCAGAATAGGTGCCCAAATACCAAAATGGAACTGTGCGATACCATATTTCTAAAGACTAAAATAGAGTCAAGAATTTGGATTTACCTTGAATTGTTCATCCTCGGTATTCATTCCGTGGATTTACTCCTACATTTCCCCCTCCCACTCTACTTCGCACGATAAATTGTAACTAAGAAGAAAATGAATGACTCCAACTTTCAATCTTGTGCATTTGAATACAAAATAGAAACTGCTAATCTTTCCATTTTCTCTCTGCGTCTAACCATTTATTAGGTCTGAATCACATTGGAAATTGAATCTTTGAAGCCACCTATCTCTGACCAAAAATAAAAAATGCTGTTTTTTCCCTCTTAACAAACTCAAAATAATTGATGAGAAGACGAACTTTTGTTTTGTGGTGTCTGATGGGGGAGGAGAATCATGTTTGTTGGATTATGGTCTGTGCTAGAAGAGAATGAGCATATAATTGTATTGTATTGTATTGGCTATTTCACATGTACTTATTTGACCTAATTCATAAGTGCGCAGTTTCTAATGATGGATTGCAACTTCATGGCAATAAAATGAATGTTAGATTTTTTGGACTCTTTGGGTAACAGGTCTTCTCCCAAACGCCTTGAAGGCCCAGATGGAAGTAACCTGCAGTTACAATTTAGGACCAAGCTTTCTCTTCCTCTTTTCACTGGAGGAAAAGTGGAGGGCGAGCAGGGTGCTGCTGTCCATGTTGTTCTGTTTGATGCTAACTCTGGTCGTGTTGTGACTTCTGGTCCTGAAGCTTCTATAAAGTTAGATGTGGTTGTGCTTGAAGGTGATTTCAACAATGAAGATGATGAAGATTGGACACAAGAAGAATTTGAAACTCATGTAGTGAAAGAGCGTGAGGGAAAGAGACCATTATTGACTGGAGATCTGCAGATAACTCTAAAGGAAGGGGTTGGTACATTGGGAGACCTTACTTTCACTGATAACTCGAGTTGGATAAGGAGCAGAAAGTTTAGGCTTGGCTTGAAAGTTGCCTCTGGATTTTGTGAGGGGATTCGTGTTCGTGAGGCTAAGACAGAAGCTTTTACAGTCAAGGATCACAGAGGCGAATGTAAGTTCCTACTTTGACCTTTCCTAATTTTTGTCCTAGAAGCTTGTTGCTCAATTACTTTTATTTCTTGCAGTGTACAAGAAACACTATCCACCTGCATTGGCTGATGAAGTATGGAGATTGGAGAAGATTGGAAAAGATGGTTCCTTCCATAAAAGGCTAAATAACAATATGATCTTCAGTGTTGAAGACTTCTTGCGTCTTATGATCAGGGATTCAGCCAAGTTACGGAATGTAAGGAGACTTTCTTAAACATGAATATTTCTGCGCATGTTTAGATTTCTATGTAATACTGAATTTAGATTCTGGAAGTGGCTTGCCAAATGAATTTTTGGGTGCGTACTTTAAGATCTATCTATTCAAATCAATGCAGATTCTGGGTAGTGGAATGTCAAACAAAATGTGGGATGCCCTCCAAGAGCATGCAAAGACTTGCGTCCTTAATGAGAAGTTTTATGTGTACCATCCTGACAATTCAAGGAATGTTGGTGTCATCTTCAACAACATCTACGCTTTGTGTGGCCTTTTATCAGGAGAACAGTATTTTTCAGCTGATTCTCTCTCAGATGAGCAGAAGGTTGGTGTCCTAATGCTTTCGTAGCTAGGAAACTCTAGAATTCTTGAATATTCTTGATTTTCAAAATTAGGTAATTCTACACAAATATGGCAGTTCTTGCCCTGTAACTTATGCAAACAAATAGTAGTGGAGCATTTCTCGTAAACACTACTTTGCATTACATATATAGTATTCTCATGAGCAATTCTTGTCCCTGCATGCCCTTGATTATGCTGCAGCGACTTGACAAGAGTTCTATCTTGGTTGCTTTAAAAATTTCATGCAATTTCTTTGTTTCGCATTCATTTCCTGGCTTATAAAGGTTATCTTTATTTCCTACATTCATTTTATCTTTTTCATTAGTGTTTGGTCAGTAGTGCTTGTGAGTCGCATCTCCACAAATAATGATAGCTATTCATGTTTGAGCTTTGGATGATGTGGCCATTTAAACTCTTCAGGTGTTTGTTGATACAATGGTGAAGAAAGCTTATGAAAACTGGAATCAAGTCATAGAATATGATGGAATGTCACATTTGAACTTGAAGCAAGGCAAGAGGTCTGGTGGTTCTAATAATGACTATCAGGTAAGTCAACTGGACTACTCCACTGCACCAGCGAATCCAATTCAGTTAGCTCAGCTGCCAGTGCCAGCTTCTTCTTCGCAGTCACTGTTTCCAGGCCTTCAAACAGGGGGTAAGAATGTGCTGCATTGCATCTTCTTAGCATTTATGCTACGACAATTTTACCCTGTCGTCTTAACTGTCCATCTTTTGTTTTGCTGGTCCACTCTCAGGACTTGATGATAGCACAGGACTGCACTTCTCGGCCCAGACCCAGCTTTTAAATTCTGTTCCACAGGCTCACACGAATACCTCAGGTTTTGTATCTCATGAACACCCGATGGGGAATTCTCACCAGATTTTAAGTACAAGATATGATCATGGTGTTGTTGGCCTTGGCCTCGGTCCTCCTCAATCATCATCCTCAAATCTCAATCCATTTGACTGGTCCAACAACCGAGACAAGGGAGTTGATGAGTTCTTTTCAGAGGAAGAGATTCGTATGCGAAGCCATGAGATGCTTGAGAATGAAGATATGCAACACTTGCTCCGACTCTTCAGCATGGGAGGTCACGGATCCAATGTGTCTGATGATGCATTCGGATTCTCATCTTACGTGGAGTCACCCATGCCGAACTTTGATGACCGCATACGTCCTGGTAAAGCTGTTGTGGGATGGCTTAAGATCAAAGCTGCAATGAGGTGGGGATTCTTCGTCAGGAAAAAGGCAGCGGAGAGGCGGGCACAACTTGTCGAGTTGGATGATGAATAGTACCAATTCCCCTTGCTGGAATTATTTCCCGCCAAAGCCTCGGAAGTTGCAAACGTCCTAAACCTGGACAGCAGCAATAAAAGGCTCAATTGCTTGTACAGTTTTTGTGTACAGAAGTAAGTTTCTTGGAGGCATTTTTCGCTCTTCACATTGGCTTCGCTTGTGTACGAGAAACAAACAAATCAAATTCATCGTGTGTATTTGGTAAATTTGTCTTGTAGATGACTCCTTCCAAGAGGAAGACTACTGATAATTTGTGCTCGCAAGTATTAATTAATTAATGGATGCAGATTTCTGTTGAAATTTCTTTCCCAGCTTTGCATCTTTTGTTTTTGATAAGTAGACTTTTTTTTTGGTAAATAAAAATTTAGGCGGCCTGGTCTAAACCCCGGGGCACTAAACGGCATTGGGTTTTGTTCTCTTCCCAAGTAAAGTTTTGCCATTTTCGCAAGGGGTGAGAAATGACCTACCGACCTATGAGAAGAAGGGTATAATCCGTTACCATCCTACCTACCTTGCGTTGGTTTGATAAGTAGACATTTCTGCTTCTTCAAAGTCCACCTTTTGCAGCCTTTGTAAAAAAAATTCGTGAACAGAGAAATTCTACAACTCTTGGTTCATATGTAAGCAAAAAACTGGGTTTTAGACCTACAAATTATTGCACATTTGCGTTTATTTTGAGTATCCAAATTCGAACTCTTAATATGCTATATATTTTGTTTCCAAATCCTCTACCCGCTCTAAATGGCTAGGTTACAAAATGAAAGGATACTTGATTAATTAGACACATACTCTTCAACAATCAATCATAGAACCTTCTTCTTCTTCACCTTCAAGTCCTTGATCTCCTCCTGCTGCTTCTCCCTCTCCCTCTCCCTCTCCCTCTTCATTTGTGTCACTCCTCAAATTCCTCTCTACTCTCCTCTTCAATTCCTCCAGCAACTCACCCATGGCCCGGTCCTTATGTCTCTTATTCTTGATCAACACCTCACTGACATCGGCCGGAGTGATCCTCGCCTTCTCGATTACCCTTTCGACCTCCGCCGCGACCCCATCATCCACATGATCATCCAAGCCACCTTCCTGATACCCCAAGTAGTTCTTCAGCAGTATCTTCAACGCAGGAAACGAGCAGTAACTCATGTGGATGTGCATGTCCATCCGCCCGCTTCGCAGCAACGCAGGGTCGAGCTTCTCTACGTGATTAGTCGTGAAGACGAAGATCCTCTCGCTCCCGCAACACGACCACAACCCGTCTGTGAAGTTCAGCAACCCGGACAAGGTGATCGACTTCGGGGCATTCTTGTCCTTCCCACTTGTCCTCCAGTGATCATCGTGGGAATCAGTACTGGTTTTGTTCCTGTTTTCAAGATCAATGGAACAGTCGATGTCCTCGATGACGATGATCGATTTCGAGCGCGTCTTCATCAGCAGCATCCGGAGCTCGGAGTTGGTCTTCACTTCTGTCAGCTCGAGGTCGTATATGTCGTAGCCGAGAAAGTTAGCCATTGCAGCAATCAGGCTAGACTTACCTGTAAGAAATAATATTTCACTTGAGTTTTATGCTATGCATGATTGCAGAAAAGTTATAAATTCGGTGCAAATGAATTAAACTTGGTAATGCAATGGAAATTCATTTGCTGATTGCTGATTGCTCAATGATATTTGTTTTTTAATCATAATAAAATAAAATCACTAAAAAATTAGAAACTGATTTCTTTTGGCAAAGTAAGAGGAGTGCAAATTGAATGTATGATTCAACCCAACCTAACATGTCGATTCACAGATAAAACCTAAAAAAATAATTGAACTTTTAGTAGTCAATAACCTATCACCACCATAAAAAATTTAGTCCATGCAAAAGCACATAAGCATCCAAACAATGAAGTGGATTGACAAGTAGAATCCGAGCACAACGAACTAAGAATAATTTTATGATGATCTTTCGTACAAAACACGACCATAGAATAACTCCATACCTGTACCAGGTGGCCCGTAAAGCAAATAACCTCTCTTCCAAGCCCTTCCAGCATTCTCGTAAAATCCTTTCCCGCTCTTGAAATCCTCCAGATCCTCCATGATCTCTCTCTTCTTCTCCGGGTCCATGGCCAGCGTCTCGAACGTGCTCGGGTGCTTAAACGGCACCGAATCCCACGGATAGCCATGGCCATGGCCGCCACCCGAAGAAGCCGAATTAGTATACAAGTAACGCTCCTCGTTCCTCCTCCTAATATCCTCCGCCCTATCCATAACATGGTTCAAGTACGACCCCAAAACCAACGTCTTATCCTTCTTCTTCACGCGTAGAACAAACCGTCTCTTCTCGTCTGGCATCGGCTTCCACGCAATGGACGTAGTGGGTTTCATCTCGGACACGAGGTGGTCCCACTCGACACGAACACCTTGGAACGTGTCGGGGATGGTGTCGTTGCGCGACAGGCCGAAGGCGAGGGAGGAGGAGTTGGGGGGGCGGGTGAGGCTGAGCTGGTTCGCAAAGGGGGAGGAGGTGAGGTAGAGCTGGACGGCGTCGTAGAGCTCGTTGGTGTTGACGCCATTGGTCTCCGTTATGTCGAAGTAGCAGTGGTTCGAGAAGGCCTTCGAGATCCGGTGGTAGAGCCTGGCCGTGGCGTGGCGGAGTTGCGGAGGGAAGAGCGAGTTAAGGAGTGACTGGAAGAAGGCCAGTGCTCCCAGTAGGGAGGCCAAGGAAGTCCAGTATTTGTTCATGGTGGACTTGGCTAGCCCTTGTGGGGTATTAGGGTTTTGCTTCTAAATAAATTGTTTGGGAGGTTGGCTCTCCCTCCATTTGTAACTTTAAAAACGATACGACAACTGGAGAGTTTATTTGATGAATAATATTTATGTCTTATTAATTCAGTTTTGGGTTATATATCTCTATGGCAGGAAAATATAACAACTTTACATGTATAAAATAATTTTATGATAGTTTGAACCAACGTTTTTAAAACTGATCCGGAAGGTGACCCAGAATTTTTTAAATTTCTGATTCATCCGGTCTGACCAGTTGGATCACCGATCGGACCAAAATTTCTATTTTAGATTAATATTATTAAATAAGGGTTAATCAATTTAATTTTGCATAAAAATGATAAAATACCAAATAAGTTCTAATATTTAGCAACTTTGTTATACAATTTATCCAAACAAAGTCTTCAAACATGAATTAAACAAGCCTAGAAATACAAGAAGATGATTATACAAGTTTTCTTGTTCGACATATTAGTCCAATTCTTTTGACTTAGTTGACATATTATCGAGAACTGTTAAAAAGATAAGTTTGTTGTGATCCAAAATGGAAAAAATAAACACAAAATTTTCTCATCCGGACGAACCGGGTCACCCGGAAGCACCTGACTGGGCAGTCCGACCAGATTTTGGCCGATCGAACCACTGCTGGGGTTCAGACAAAAATCAACCCGAATTTGGTCCCGATAGTGATTTGACTGGTCCAACCGCCGGTCGGACTGTAATTTTTAAAACATTAGTTTGAACTATCTTTTGAGGTGGAAATGAAACCATATATGGTCAGTCGGTATTTAGTAACTTTTATTTTGGAAGATATCATTAATTAGTAGATTGACTTTTTGAAGAGGATTTCATAATCAAATATGGTATTAAATTAGGTAATTTTGAAGTAATAATAATAGTACTTAAATCAATTTTTGTGGATGAATGGAAAGTAAGAAAGAAGGAGATTTTTCTTTGACTTGAACTTATCACTTTACCAATTTATTAAAGAATTCCCATATTTATTTTCTCTTCCCTGAATATTTTTCCTGTCAAACACAAACAAGCATATACGGATATAAATTTAGTATGTTTAATAGTAGTTAAACTTTTACCATTTTTATATTTGTATGGGTCCTAGATAGTTATTTTATTTATTCATATATTTTTATTAGATTCTCATTAGTTAGAACATACCAAATGACAAAAAAAAATTTCAAGGTGAACATAGTAAAATCTCATGCCCCTTTAACCATAAAATTTAGAGTCGAATATTAGTAGACACCTCAATAGTATTTTTAAGAAATTTCAAATCTCTTTCTATTTGACCCAACTATAATTAGTTCTCGAAGTTTTACTTTGCCCCTATTTATCGATCTAAATTCAATAGCCATTGGCCAAGCCAATAGTTAAATTTGTCCAATCCATAAATACGTGAAGGTAATAGACATTAGAAGATGATTATTTTCCCTTTTCAGTTATATGTATTTGCAATTTCTAATATTTCTTGCAATTTTAGCGCTAAACAATTCAAAAAATCTTAAAAAAAATCTAGACAGTCTAACCAGAGAATCCAATTTATCAGATTTCCCTTTCTTAGTACTCTGATAAAATGTCCAGTATATCCCACTCAAGTACAAGGAATCTCCAAGTGAAACAGAAGATTGTTTTACACATGATAGAACTTTGATGTGTTACACCTCCAAGTAGCTAGGGCATGTCACAATTATGCCGAGAACCAACAACAAAATTCAAGATATATGTAGCTTCTTCAACAGTGATCTCATTTCATCGACCCCGACCCGGAATAGATCATCATATCATTGTGTTCAAGGTTGAATCCAAATTCCAGAAAGGGGTCGGGGAGGCAAGTGTGACAAGTTAACAAAAACTTTTGGGAAAAGTATAATTATAGTACCGGTGATTTCAAGTTTTTTGCGCCGTAATCTTGAACTTTGTTATTGAAGGTCCTGTGGTTAACACCTTTTTTTTGCGACAGAGGCTCGGGATCCTCTCCGAGCCATAATCTACTCGAACCTAGTTAACAATATGAGGTGGCGCGCTATGTCTGATTTTTTTGCCGGTTGGCAACATAAGGTCGCACAAAATTAAATTTCTTTTTCAGTCCCATATTTTTGTACAGATTTTTTTATTTAAAAAACCCCTCCTCTCTCTTCTTCTTCTTCTTCTTCTTCTTCCTCCATCTCTCTCCTCATGAGCCTCCCTCAGCTTGTGTTCTGGAGCATGGAAGGGCTCTTCTTCGTATCAAAGCTGGCCTCGGAACCATCTTTCCTTCTGCTCTTCTTGTCCAAGATTAGAGCAGCACACTGAGAGATTGGCTTCCAAAGTGAAAAATGCATCAAACCTCGTGACTTAAACTTCCACAGGCGAGAGAGAGAGAGAGAGAGAGAGAGAGAGAGAGAAGCTAGTAACAAAACAAAAGGAAGCTCAGGATTCAACAGACAAGTAGGATTCAGCCCATCAAAGAAGAACTCGTGTAAAAAATATCAGTTTCTTACCCTAGCTGTATCAACGACAAAGGTAGAACACTCCACAATCAGATCAATAAAGCCTCAATTTTCAGGTTAGTGTAGATGTGGCAGCCCCGATATGAATATCGTCCTCAACTAAAAAAGCAAACAAAAAAAAATCCCATAATTAATTAACGTTCTTCTTTCCAAGCGAAACCCTAATTAAACGGATTATTGGGGGCGAAGGGGGTGGTTCTAACCTCGTCGTGGATGGGGAGGACCGGAGGAGGAGGGTGGTGCATGGAGGGAGGGGGCGGGACGGGTACGGCTGCTGGGGCGACGGGAGGCCACTGCTGTTGGTATGGGTGAATTCCGGCTCCCGTCATCTTTAAAAATACTTCAGTCGGTGACCAGAGTCCGATGAAAAAGGAGCGATAGTGTGCATTTGGGGGCGGGGAGAGAAACTAGACTATCTTCTGCCTTAGATCAACCTGTTGGTGGTGGCAAATTGTTTTGAGCCCGCATTTTACTTCGTGTGATTAGAAGAATTAAAAGTTTAAGGGAAAAGTACAATTATAGTAGAGAGAGAGAGAGAGAGAGAAGGGAGGAGGGGAAGAAGAGAGAGAGAGAGAGAATATATTTGAAAAGTTATGAAAAGATAATTGGGGAATTTTCCAAAAGGGGGTTAATTTTCTCGACAATTCCCTGAATGGGTTGTCAGGGGATGTATTCCTTATCTGGGGTTGAGCCAGAAACCGCTCCCGTGGGAGCGTTATTGGTTACCCAAAACCGCTCCCGCCGGGCCGTTATTTTTTAAACCAGAAACCGCTCCCGCGGGAGCGTTTTGTTTTATACCACAAAACGCTCCCGCAGAAGCGTTTTGTTTTATACCACAATAGCAATTTTTTTAACCAAAAATACCACCAATTTAATTCCAATCGTCCCATTTAAACCAGACCCCGGATTATACACGTAAGCTTGCAATAAATCTCTTAAATTTTTGTCGTAATAAATCTCAGATTCCATTATTTTTTTAACTTTTACCTGTATAATATATATGGTAGTATAAGTTATTGGGCAATTAACATCTGTAATAACGAGTCCACCTTGGCAAAACATCCACAATATACGATAGAAATTTTTAATTTATTTTGTTAATTATCTGAAAACTAGAAAATTAAAATTGAAGTGAACCGATGGCTAAAAAAACAATAAAGCAACACAAAGTGAACAAAAACTTATTAAAAAAATGCTACCACAAACCGCTCCCCCGGGAGCGTTTTGTTTTTAACCAAAAACCGCTCCCGGGGGAGCGGTTTCTTTTTAACCAAAAACCGCTCCCGGGGGAGCGGTTTGAATATATTTGACTACGTTCTAAATGTCCTACCGAACTCGAACCAAGATTAATCAGTCTGAATATGTATTAGTCGGTCTAATATATTTTGAGATACCAAATTGTATAAACTAAAAATTTAGTGACTTACGACTGAAAAATGGGTAATTTTGAAAGTTTAGGAGTGGTTGATTTGGTCCAACTCAGCAATTATTTTCATTAATCATGATTTATCTAAAATGAAATCAACGTCCTAAACACACATACACATCGTCATAACAAGATAATCTGAGTACATAAGCAAATCTAGTTCTGGAAGATGGTTAACCGTCATAACAATATATTCAAACCGCTCCCTCGGGAGCGGTTTTTGGTTAAAAAGAAACCGTTCCCCCGGGAGCAGTTTTTGGTTAAAAACAAAACGCTCCCGGGGGAGCGGTTTGTGGTAGCATTTTTTTAATAAGTTTTCGTTCACTTTGTGTTGCTTTATTTTTTTTAGCCATCGGTTCACTTCAATTTTAATTTTCTAGTTTTCAGATAATTAACAAAATAAATTAAAAGTTTCTATCGTATATTGTGGATGTTTTGCCAAGGTGGACTCGTTATTACAGATGTTAATTGCCCAATAACTTATACTACCATATATATTATACAGGTAAAAGTTAAAAAAAATAATAGAATCTGAGAGTTATTACGACAAAAATTTAAGAGATTTATTGCAAGCTTACGTGTATAATCCGGGGTCTGGTTTAAATGGGACAATTGGAATTAAATTGGTGGTATTTTTGGTAAAAAAAATTGCTATTGTGGTATAAAACAAAACGCTCCTGCGGGAGCGTTTTGTGGTATAAAACAAAATGCTCCCGCGGGAGCAGTTTCTGGTTTAAAAAATAACGGCCCGGCGGGAGCAGTTTTGGGTAACCAATAAACGCTCCCACGGGAGCGATTTTCGGCTCAACCCCGGAATACATCCCCTGACAACCCCATTCAGGGAATTGTCGGGAAAATTAACCCCCTTTTGGAAAATTCCCCAAGATAATTTGAAAATGATATTTAAGTCGTGCCAATTCATATTTAAGTCGTTTCTAGGTTCGGAGCCAACTTTGGGTTCCGAGCCTCTGTCGCAAAAAAAGGTGTCAACCACACGACTTTAATGACGTTTACAAAGTTCAAGATCATAGCGCAAAAAATTTGAAACCACCGGTACTATAATTGTACTTCTCCCAAAACTTTTGGAAATACATGCAGAAGTTATTTACTGTAGGTCAGTTCCAATTCCTGTAGTGGCAACGCCAACGTAAGGGTTGGAGAGGCATTAATCAATAGCTATGATGAGGAAACCAACAGACACATACATGAGGAATACAGGGTAGAGTGCGAGAGCCTTCCTTCTCGGGTTGACGGCTGAACTCATAAAAGGATAGGCAGCCCACGAGCTCCAAGCCAATGTCACACAAACCACAACCACTTTTACGATCACATTGTCCTTCAACAAACATATTAGAGCACCCACATCCAACGGGAAGAGACAGTAACCCAAGAGGCTCAGACTCTGGAAGAAGATAATGTGTCCACCCTGGAAAAAAGAATTGTACACAAAGTGGTGAGTGGCACCATCTAGAGCAAGCTAACCATCGATCCAGAAGTCACGTGTACAGAAAAAGACACAGCATTACCAGTAGCAGAACATTCAACGTCAAGATAACAGCACCGGCGGCAAGTAGTGCAAATGCAACTGCGAAAACCTCAGACTGGGGGACAATAGAGTAGTCAGCTTATGATTCATGGAAGACATCAAGAATAGGAAAGAAAAAGTTAGCTTGTCAAAATGCTCGATCAGTGATATGCAAACGACCAAACCCAGATATGGTAAGACCGCCAATGTTGGCAAGAGTAGCAAACTGTTTAATTGGGATACTAAGAAAGCACATGGTAGTTAAAATTGTAAGATAAGAGTGCTTTGCTCAAGTTTATCTGACAAATTATAAATCCAACGGCATGTATCATTCCACAAACAACTTATAATAGTACATGCACTGAAACAGACTCAGATATCAAGTAAGACAGTCAACCTTTACAACAGGGTTCTCGCCCTTTAATTGACTCCTAATATTTGAAACATAAACTGACTGCTGAAGAAAAGTGAAGGCCAGTATATCAAGACCCGATCAACTATCTCCATGCCTAGAAAGATAGATTGTATCTCTTGTCAGATTCTAACATTGAATTGTCACACGGAAATTTTAATTTCTTAGAACTGCCATTGACACACATAATGGTTGGCTTATTTCAGGGAAAAAAGTTGATACAAAATGAGAGCCAAGTTTTAGAAAAGGTGACAGCTGAAACAATCGGGAAAATTTGCGCCAGAACAAAACTGTTTTTTACTTTCCTAGTTCACAGTTTATCGACATTGTGCAAACTACCCCAGCACTCCCCCAACTTATTCTTCCCAACACTAAGGAAAATCCCCAAAGCCTAAAGCTGCAGAGCAGAAGGACCCTTTTTTATAGACAACCAGTCTCAATTCCCACAAGCTCAAACGCACCAAGTTACACAATAGATAATGCTGATTTATCGTACCAGGCTAACGAAAGCAATCAAAGAGCCAGCCAAATGAAATGCCTTACTTAGTAGACAACAAATAACAGATTGGATTTCGGTAAATCTCTACACTTGAAGCAATCAAGTGCTACAATATGAGAAACTTAGCATCGAAACACTACTACTCATTACTCTCGATTACTTGCTCTGTGCTAATACGAATTACGAGCACTCGTATTACTCTCAATCGCTCTCTCTCTCCGTCATAAACCCGCTTTCCAAACTTGCAAATATGCTTACCCCTAAATCTAATACAGCTCCTTCGATATGAATGGAAGTTCAGCTCAATTGGTGAACTGCATTGCAATTATCAAACTTCCCGAAACAAATAGAACAAAAATAAACGAAGAAATGGTAAGAGAGGGACCTTCTTGACGGAAGCGGACCAGGAGAGGGTGAGGCCGAGGAAGACGATAAAGAAGAAGGGGCCCCACAGATCCCAATCCCTAAGCGCCTTCCCGGGGTCCTCCCTGTACGGATTAGGGAACACCACCAGCTTCAAGTTGCTCACGATCCTCGCCAGATCCCGCTTCACCGTGTCCCAAACCGGCTCCGTCAGCGTGTTCGGCGCCGGCCCGAACCCGGTCGGACCCGTCGAGGCTGGGAGCGGGGGAGGGGGCGGGGCGGAGGCCGCGGCGGGGACGGAGGAGGACGACGGGGGCTTGGAAGGAGGGGGGAGAGGTGGGAGGTTGGACTGGAGGAAGGGGGAGGAGGAGACGGGGATCCGGGGCGGGCTCGGAGGGCGGGCCGGGAGGACGGTGGCGGGGCCCACCTGGACGCTGGCGTGGATCAGGTTCTCGATCTCGTCGATGTCCGACTGGGACGACGGGTGGAGTGGGATCGTGTCGTCGTGCGACATCGTTTTTGGTTTCTCCTTTGATTTGTTCTGTTTTTGTGATTTTTGGTATTTTACTTTTTGGTGGAAATTTTTGGTATTTTACTTAAGCTGGGGAAAGAATGGCGTTATGATCTGGGATGACGAGAGAGGGGAAGGGGAAAGCTCGTACGGTGTCGTTTTGATCCACGCTGATGCGTTTCGAAGGTCGCGGGGAGTCAACTCTCGCCGTAGCTTGTTGGAGAGCTCCCGGGTTTGGGTTTGGGTTTTGACTTTGGGCTTGGTGTCTGGCCTGGATTTGATATTTTCGGACAAATTTTATAATTCAATTTAAACATTAATTTTTTTATATTGTCTTTTGCGTTCATTTTAATTTGGTTTGGATTCGAACGGGCTCATAGGACTCTGGATTCTTTGATTTTTCGTAATTTAAATTTGACAAATTATGATTCAGATTAGTCAAAATTCGAACTATGGTTACCCTATCAAACAACATGCATGTGTTTTATGCGTTTAAACCACAAAATCATATGCAAAAATTGACAAAATTATTGACTACTAAAGTGAACTTATCTTTAAAGACAATAGTATATTTGAAGTTTGGACAATTTATGAGTAAATTTGAAGAGACATGATTTCTTAATAAAAGTTTCTGCAAGTTCAAACAAAGGGGTGACAATACATACTCAAATGACTCATACGAATCTAAATTTCTATTTGAATTTATCCTTTAAGGAATTAAATACAAATCATAGACGAATTAATTATGATTCATCCTTACAAAACTCCAAGTTAAAAGATAAAACGGTGGCAGAAGGAGAGTAATTCAGGCTTCGGCGACGAAAACGGCTGCGTTTCAACCGAACTGTACCGGGAAGCAATTAACCTAAAATTCTCGAGTACCGAAGTGTAACTTACGTTCTCTGTATCCCCCTACCCCTCCCCGATTCTTAGGGCTTCTCTCTCTCTCCCTCCTCCTAAAACCCAAAACCCCAGAGCAACCGAAGCAAACGCCGGTCACAAATCTCGAAGGAGGAAAAGGGACAATAAAACCCTAAAAAAAAAGAAGTAGAAGGAAAGGGTGAAGATGATTAGGGGAGGAAGAAACTACGTGAGCTCGGTGCCGGCCTTCTCCAACGACGGCAAACGACTGCTCGTCTGCGCCAGCAACTCCGTCTTCATCTTCAGCGCCTCCACCGGCCTTCAGGCACGTCCTCTCCTTGTAGATATTTTCGACAAATTACCGCGGTGGCGTTTTCGTAATTTTTCTTCCGTTTGTTTTGTTTGTTTGGTTTAGGTGGGGTCGCTGGAGGGGCACACCGCGCTCGTGACGGCCGTCGTGGTGGTCCCCGCCTCCTCGAAGCTGCTGCGGCACTGCTGGACGGCGTCTCTGGATGGGACTATTCGGCATTGGGATTTCGCGGTCCCCGAGCTTATCAAGACCGTCGATGTTAAGCTCCCTGTTTACTCCATGGTGTGTAAATTGCGTTTTCCGTTAGTGGAATTCGTGCTCCCTTTTTTCCGCTTTGTTTTGGAGTTTTGGTATTCGCATTTCGGGTTTTATTATGACTTTTATTCGCTGATTTTGGAAGAATGGTAGAGAGTTTTCTGTTTTGATGTCTTTGTGTTATCAGTTATGTCCTGCTCATTTAGACTTTGAGTTTTTTGGGGTGTTAACAGTCTGGAGATTTTGTTTCCAGGTTATTCCTGCTTTTATGGCCCAACCAACTGAGTCTAATGACAAATCATCGAAACTCTTTGCGTATATATCAATGGAAAGAAAACAGGGATCTGGGGATGAGAAGCCATTACGTGGACAGATCAGGAAGTGTAATTTGACCGACTCTCGCCTTGTTGGTGGATTAACGTTGAAAGAGGTTCAGTTTTGCATCTAATTATTCTGCATTTACTTTAGTTTGTAACTGCTGCTCGTGGTATGCAATCATAGAACTATTAATCAATAAATGTCAAAGTGAGTGGATGATTTTTTATTTTTTTTAGCAGCAGAAATGAACGGATGATGTTGATAACAATGAGTTGTGATGCTTAGCTGGTATAAATGTGGATTCTTCTCTTTTTCCTGTATGTATTAGACAGCCAAGTATGATATTGGAAAGAACCAAAGCTTAGTGACACTATTGTATGAAGATTGAATAATATCCTAATCATTATTCTTTATATGCTATCAACTGAATCAATTTGAACTAAGGTTACTGCTCATTCTATTTTGTAATCGCACGATATTCTTTTTTCAACAGACAAAGGAACCAGCGTCCATAACTATTAGCCCCACTGGAGAATTTTTTGGAATCCAGATCAAGCGTAGTATTCATTTGTGGAAGGTTCCTTTGTTGGACTCTGAGCATTTAGTTCTCAAGAAGATTACGTTGCATCACACCAAAAGCATAACAGCTCTTGCATTCCACCCAAGTCAGAGGATTCTTGCTGGAGGAGATGCTACTGGGAGAATTTTGATATGGAGGCATTTTGGGAAGCGTTCTTTTGCAACAGCTGATAGTTTAAAGAATAAGAGTGAGAATCTTGATGAAGAAAATCCAGGGGTGAGGCTTGATGATGATGCCGATTCCTGCACCACATGGCATTGGCACTCTGCTGCATTGAGCATTCTTTCTTTCTCTTCTGATGGTGCCTACCTGTATTCAGGTGGGGAAACGGTGAAAACACAATAACAGAAATATTGTGAACTATGTCTTGCATTAGGAGCTCTTGATATAGATGCAATAACAGGCATTTGAACTTGTGACAGCCTCTATATTTAATTCCTGGTTTGTGTGAAATCCTCACATAAAGACGCCTGTCAAAATAGTGTGCACTGATGTTATCAGTTGATAATGAATAGTAGGAAATTTTGTTCCTTTCTTTATTCCACCTTTCACGAATTTGCAAGATGTAAAGCTCAAATGTATCTACTTCAATGTTACTTACACCTTCATCCTGTGTCTTTTAGGTGGAAAGGAAGGAGTTCTGGTTGTTTGGCAACTAGACACAGGGAAGAAGAATTTCTTACCTCGAATAGGAGCTCCACTTTTATTTTATACCAGTTCCTCCGATCCTTTTCTTTCCGCTGTAAGTGAATGATCAAAACTAGTTTTGTTGTCTTTGAATGTTTCTTATGATATTCCATGAGTTTTTACCTATTAATTGACACTGCATATTTAGATATCTTGTGCAGATAATCAAATTCATCTTTTGAAGTTGTCTTCAATGGAGATTATGAAGTCTATTTCTGGAATAAAGGTTTTATTTTCATACTTGTATTAAGACTAATTATGTTTGTACCTATGTTTGTTCATACTTATTTTGTATTTCGTTTTGCCTCTTACATTGGGATATGATTATCTTAAATCTTTAAAGATATTGAGTTGGCAAAGGGTAGATGGACAGAGCCATAGAAGGGAAAAGGAAGAAATGATTGAATAAAATGGTTTACAGTGGGTTATATGGATTTAGGATAGTGCTCATCTTTTGTTGACGTGACTGCATTTCCATTTTGGCAAACCATCAAGGCTCTTAAATATTTGTTTTTATAATACGTGAAGTTAGTAATTTAACATTCATAATTCTTCCCTTTAATCAGTGATCCATATACCAAGTTCTATCTGTAACATTGGTGGCCAATTTTCTAAAATGCAAGCTTGATAGGATCATGTATGATGTGTTTAGAATTATCTTCCTCTGATTTAAGCCTTAGTAAACAGCCGAATATGCTTTGAGGTGTCTGGTGTCTATGGCATGTGCTTACATTCACATGATGCAAAAACGTTTCTCCCTCAAAACTAAGCAGCCATGTCCTCTAGACCTACAGCCTTTTACGTAATCCCACTAAGATGATTGCAGAAAGAGCAAGCGTGGCTTCTCCAAGTCCACAAATTAAAAGCTCTCATTTCTTTCCAGTGAACTCACATGGTTTGTTTTCAACATTTTTAACAAATGTTTCAGCTTCCCTGTCCATTACCAGAGACGTACAAAGGCTTAAGCTCTGGGGTTTCATTTGATAGCAAATCTGGATTGATTGCCTTGCGTACAGGCAATTACTGTGTCCAGTTATACAGCCTCTTGGATGATCGTGGAGTTTCTGAGGTGAGATTGCTTCACTGAATTATCATCTCTTTTTTTATTAGTGATGCATTTCGTTTGAATGCAAGTAAAATTTATCTTCAAACAATCAGTGTTCAATGTAGCCTTTATACTTTTGTTTGCCTCTGATCATTAAAATACCACTTCGCTTGTTGATCATACTGGCCGCAGAAGTATCACACATTAAACCATTTGCTGATTCATTCTGAAATGGAAGTTGTTACAAGGCTTTGTGGGATCAGTAATAATTGAATGAGACTTGAATATTGAAATGTGTTTTCTCCAGGTTCAAGTTTGTGAGAGAAATCATCAACCTGTTGATGAAGTCACGGTAATAATTTCCTTGCTCCTGTTCTTTTGAGATATTTCTAGAGTTTGTAGAAAAACTTTATGTTGCCTTCTATAAAATGGCTTGCTAGATTTATAGAAACTTACAGTAGTTATTGTGCATGTAGGTGGTGGTTACTTTGACAGTTCTGTCCTCTGACGGTTCCATGATGTGTACTGCTGAGGAGAAGCTTGCTGAAGAGGGCTTGGGAGGACTTGTCTGCCTCAAGTTTTGGGCATCTGAACCACAGAACAAAACTTTCAACTTAACAACAATTGTTTATGAACCCCATGGGTACGATTTTTTTGTATAAGAAATGAAAGTACTTGTGCTTTTGATGGTTGTGTTGGCTGTTAACTCACTTTGCCGTATATAACAATTAAAGATGTCCCGTAGATTAATGCTGAGGATTAGTGGAATGTCGCTTGTATCTGTTTATTTGTTTGTTTGAAGGCATCACTTGTAGTTATTCTATGAGGTGGGGTGCTTCTAAGAGACTAAGGTGAAGAGTCTTGATGAGGTGCTGCTGCGGGCCTTTGTGGTAGGAGTAGGGGTGAAGCAATTTTCTGTATTTTGCTCTTTATGGGGCAAGAAAGTAGTGCAACTAAAGGATTTTAGGCTCCAAAGATTTCTTAGTTTCAGCTCGATGGTAAGCATTGGGTCAGGTTTTGGATAGTGTTTCCTTGGATCTTATGGGTTTGGCTATGACCTTGATAGTTATATGTTTTATGGAAGCCCACTTCTTGGTCGGAGTACTAAGATTTTTTAATCTGATCGGCTTATTAAAGGGACAGAACAGCATTGTATGACAGAGATTAACAATGTAGCTAGTTAGCTTATAATTGAATATCCCGTTAGTGCAAGGTCCAATACTTGGTCAAGTATGTTGCAGAAACTTGTCTCTCTCGATTGACGGTCCTTGGTTCTTAGTGATTGTTTACTCGTGATCCTCATTTTCTAATCCTTACAGATTCCATGCAAGAGAACTTACTGATTGTCAAATGTGTCTCCAAGGACTTAACAAGAGATTGAACATTGTGCTTTATATTGTTGTTTAGGCTTGCAAGCGTTTCTGCTATTGCTTTCCATCCCACTCATCATATGGCTGTGAGCTCGTCTTATGGGGGAGATTTCAAGGTAAAAGTAGGGGCTTTTGAATTGATGCCGGTAGATATTCTCCTCGAAAAGTTAGCATTGCCATATTGGTGTCTCGTAGAGTGTAACTTTTGGTGATCTTGATTATTTTTGCTCTGTTACTTTTTGAATCTTAAGATGATTTTTTTGATGGTCGCACCTGCTTGTGTCTGATGGCGTTCTTATTTGTCTGTCCTAAATGTTGGTAACTCAGGTGTGGGTTTGCAGCAATGGGATGCAGAAGAAAGATCAGGCAGGAACAGGTTTTGCTTGGACTTGCCATGCTGTTGGCTCATTCAAGTATGATTTTAGCTACCCTATATAAGTTTTCTTTTCTGTCTGTGGATATTGTATGCTTTTTCAACTACATCTCTTTCTCCATGGTGGTTATTTCCTCGAGGAATGCCATGCAAGTGTTGGCTGATTCACATGTGGGTCATTCATCTGGAAAGCATGCAAATCATCTCATGTTGTTTAGGCTTTTAATTATGTTAATTATCACAATCAGATCCTTTTTCTTTTGGAGGTTATCGGTGCAGATTTCCTTTGCTCGAATGCCTGTCAAGTGAAAAACCTCTTTGACAGAATTTTTTAAGTTCAATTTTAAAAGAGTTTACTTGCCTAATTCCTGCGCAAGAAAGATTTAAACTCTATGGGTTGTAGTCCAGTGACTGCAAAATTTTATAAAACACGTCGACTCTGATGACTTTTACTTCGTCTTTTCAACATGCTAACATCTTCCATCAAATATCTACTCTTCTTTCCTATCGTGGAAAGCACATTGCAGTTAACTGCATTTCCAATCATTAGCTACTCTACAGATGTATCTTAAAAGAGATTCTTATTTTCTTTTGAAATTTTAGAAGAGATGAGTGTGATTTATTCACTTGTGGGCAATTGTAGCTCCTCTTTGCTACCAGATGGGTAAGGTGACAAGCTGAGAATTCATTTCTCCTCTGTCCATCTCTGCCATATTTCTCTCTGTTTTTTTTTGCGGGGAAGTAACATTCCAGTTGCATCTTGAATTTATGACAACCCTCGTTTTTGTTGGCCTACAAGAATCTGAGCTAGAGTTTAACTGAAAACTTCCATCTGATAGGAAAAAGCCTATGACTGCTGCCTGCTTTTCACCTGATGGTTCTGTTCTGGCTGTTGCTGCTGAAACCGTGATTACTCTATGGGACCCAGACCGAAATATCCTGGTGGCTGTAATAGGAGAGACTCTTATGGTAGTAACTACTTTCACTTGTTGACTGTTTTCTTGTATCATTGTCTTGAGCATCCTTGTTATTTCTATGCACTAATTATGGCTTCAACAATTGTTTATATCCATAGATTCTTGAGCTCCTTCATATTATCAAACTTTCATGGTCGCTTTTTTGTTGAACTTGTACAGCCAATTACTACCCTTGCATTTGTTGGAAGTTCGCAATACCTGGTTTCTGCATCTTGCGGAGCAAAACCTCAACTGTCCATATGGAGCATGTCAAGTCTTTCCTCGTCTTGGTCATACAGGCTTCACGTAGAAGGTGATTGTTCTTCCTTCAAACTAGTTTTGGCTGGCAGTTCTGGGTATTTTCCAGGGATCCTGACTAATTAAGGGATCTGACTTGATTGGTCTGTTCTCTTTTCCTTTCTTTGGTAGGGTCAAAATTTATATTATATCTGGAAGAAAGGGTTATGCTCATTAGCTCTAGACTCGGAAAGAGTTGTTTTATTGAAACAATGTTGGGAGTCCCAGTTACTCCATTTTCCAATTTGAGGATCCCTATAAGCGTCCAAGCATCTTGCTTGTTTCTGTAAATCACTTTTCTTATTCCCAAAGTTAGTAACTTGTTGGATAATGAATACGTTTCTTATTCGGTGTAAACTTCTTACCACTGAGAATCTGTAAGATAATGAGACAAAGTAGATCAACTTATTTTAATATTTTCTTGATGTAACATTTTCTTGGGTGTGCATTTAGCCGTTAATCTTAGAAGTCGGTATATGAACACCAGCGGTTGTGTTAGTGTTTCCTGCTTTCATTTGGAGCAATTCAAACAACGTTTGTTGGTCATTTTCATAGCTAAATGTCTTTCTTTTTTCCTTTATTGCTTCTTCTAGGTGTCACTGACTTGTAATGAATATACCCTGCAGCTGTAGCCACCGAAGCTGACACATCACGCTTTGCCGTTCTTGCTGTTTTTGGTGAATCATTCGCCTGCAAGGAATATATTGAGACAAATTTCAAAGGAGGGGATGGGGTGATGTTACTTTTCGATGCAGCAGACCCTGTGCCATTGGCAACTTGGTTGGTCAAGAAGGTTTAGATCTGTCCGTCTCATTCCCCTGGATACGTAGTTGGATGTTAATAATATGGTGCTTCTTATTCAGTTCTTCTTTGAATGTCGTTGCTATAGAACTGTAATACACGGAATATGAGGTGAATAAGCAGTCAACATACATTTTGTTGCGGTGTTTGATGTGTTCGTTGCATTTTCATGGACACGAGTTCATAAACGAGGCTGATAATGTGCTTTGAACTAGTGTAAAAGCTGGTGTCTCTTGGGTTAGGCATAGATCATCTGCACATCTTTAGATCAAATTACGTTTTTATTTCTTGGGTGTTAGAATCATTCAATTTTGTTATGTTGTGTTGTGTGGTTAAATATATGAAATGTAACACAAGCTTCTCCAACCTCTCTATGAGTTTGAACACTGATACCTTTCGAAGTTAACAAATTGGTGTTATGTACCTTCTCTTTTGCTGCAGGCCAAAGGAGGGTCCATTGGATTTATTCCAGCAAATCAGTTACTTGGGGATGACATGATGATTGATGGTAAACCACAAACGATGCTGGCGTATGTAAATAGTGATCATGAGTATCTTCTGTTTGACCCCCAAAGCAGCCAGCCAACTGAACTTGGCATAATTCAGCGCAATAATCTTGTTGACGATGAGGAAGCAGGTAAATGCCCTAATTTATGGCCTGCTGTTACTTGGTTTTGGCATGAAATAAATTGATCTAGATGTATGCTAATAGGGTTGGCTTTTGGGAGCCTGCTAGCGTGACCATAAAATGGCTAGAAAGGGTTCTCTGTCTATAAAAATTGGATCTTCTCTTCATGGTCTCGAGTTGACTCTCGTCAACAAAGCATTTGTACAAGTGGAATCTTTTCTGCTGTGAGAAATGAGCGGAAATGTCTATTTATTGTTTTTGGCTGCTCGTTCAGTTGCATGGTTTTATAAAGATTGCCAGCCAGCGGCCTGCAGTAAGCCAAGTTAATTATACCGGTTACTTTTTTGTACGCCGTTTGATGTATAGGGCTTGCTATTGTTAACTTGCTACTTAGTTGCCTAGGAATGCCCACTTGATGGTCCAGCTCAGGGCATACAAGTCATGTTAGGCATCGTGATCGTGACTCATGTATAAACTCTTAACTAGTGTGCCAGATCTGTACTAAAGTACTATGCATATTTGTTTTTGGAGATTTATAACATAGAAATAGCTTCAATTATGTCTATCCTTCTGCATTCTCATTTTCATTCCTATTCTACTGTTCATTTCAGAGAACCACTATGGTTATGCATCTATTTACGGAGAGCTTAAAGGCGTGAGCCGGAAGAGAATGCAGCACCCTCAACTGTTCTCTTTTACACCATCTGAGAGGCCGTGGGAGAGCATCTTTTGTGGGTCGTCTCACAATCTTCCCCCGCTCTCCAAGTTGTGTTTACAATTCTCTGACTCATTGATGGAGAAGAGGACTACTGCACTGGAATGATATGCAGACAGGTAAAGCCGGATTGGCGATACGGCTCTTCGAGCATCACTGTGCTAGATGGTTGTGGTTATCCCGGCAGGAAATCGCGTATGCAAGTTACACCGGCAGGATGATGTGCTTGCCATGAGGGAGAAGCTAGCATTTTGCAATAGAATCTTGAAGTTATAGGCTTCAGAAGTTTTGGTAACGTATGTGTGTTTTATCATCACTTTCATTTATTTGTCAGATTTGTGCAACAGAGAGAGCAATATTGTAACCATTTCAACCTTGGAGTAGCTGTTTCTCTAATATCAATTTCTTAACCATTTCTACATTTTTTATGGGAAAATTACTTTTAGGTGCTTGTGTTTAACAAATATCGTATGGGGCTCCTGCTGTTTAATTCGTTATTTTGTAGTCTCTCTCTTCAGAAATACTTGGGGACGGAATCAGATATTTTGCTTTAAAGTGGTTATGTGAAATGACATTTTGGACATAAACTCGAGCAAAAAATGATATAAAAAATATATAATTTGAATCTAAAAGAAATGCACCCAAATTAAAACAAACCGTGAAGAATAACAAAATTGAGAGAAAAGAAAACAACAGTTGAGCTTCATCTTTCACAAGCTAACCATCTAGAAACACAAAAGCAAGAAGCCCATTTCAATTTTTTTTCCTTCTAAAATTCATATAGATGGAAATTGGGCCAATTGGCTAGAGAGGGACAACGAATAAGACCAAACAAAACCAGAACAATATTTTTTCTCTTAGAAAAAACCAAAAAAAAATTGAAAAAGAAAGAAAACCTTTTGCCCCGAGTTAAAAATTTAAAATATCCCACTCGAAAATCTACCCATCGACACTAGAAGTTAACAACCTTCCATAACCTTCTCCACCTCACCACACCAGCCACGAGACCATGAAGTTTCGCCATTCAAATTAGATTCAATAATATTCGATTTTGAATATAAGAGATTTAAAAAAAAAAGAACTCCAATTTAAAGTAACTCTATTTTTTTATAAGCAAATTAAAGTGAACTATATGCCATATGTTGACGTTTATACCAGCAAAAAGATAGTTATTTAAGTTACAATTGAAATGATATGCAATCTTATAATTAAATTGTGAATCTAGAATTAAATTGAGTTTTAGTAGTTTATATGTAGTCTCAAACTCAACTGAAGACATCATAAAGAATCTATCTAAAAATTATACTTGTTTCCACTTGTTGGCAATCAACGTGTCAATCATTCTTGAATACTTGTAACAGCTGCAAAATCGATGACCTACCCAATCGGTACCTTCGAGCCTATATAATTGGGACCTAAATATCACCGGGACTACCACAAGTAATTAGATAGCGTTAGGCCAAGTTTAGGAAGGTCCACTTGCACCAAAGAAAAAAATAGAAAAAGTATCTGATTTTAATGCGTACTTTTTTTGGGAATGTAACTGTCGAATTCGATTCGAACTTTGTAAAATGGATGAAACCTTATGATGATTTTGATACGGAAAGCCAATTTTTTCTTTTTCAACTTAAGCTAAATCCGTTGACTGGACCAATTATATAAAATGTCAATACTACCAAAATATCGTTATCAAACCTAGTTTGGCAGTAAGATGGAGGTCGCCCTGTATTTTACTACTCTTTATAATTCCACTCGACTTGAATCAAAGATTAGTTGATTTAGTATGTGTATAAGATAATTTCCATCAAATTAAATAATAGCGGGACTTATTTGGTCTGGGATACAAAACATTGAATATTCTGACATATTATAGTTATTCCTAAATTCATTATAGTCGTTCAACTTCCCCACACAGTTGTCCTTTCCTGCCCGATTGAATGTGCCAACTCGAGCCTTCTTGCCCTTAGTTATTATCGTTAACCAAAAAGGCACCAAAAATCGTCCCCCAAAAAATATTGCACAAAATTTAAAGGATAGAATAACCTTTGACCTACTTAAATCATAAAACAATTAAAGTACAGGCAAAGATGCTTCAGACCCAAAAACAGAAAATCACTCTCAAACACATGTTATGGTTATGGAGAATGGTGGGCGAGGTTCAACTAATACATGTAAATGTCTCTTACCGACCTACTTGGTGCTATTGTTTAAATGCCAGCCCAATTATATAACTCCGTAGGAGCAAGTCCACCTGTTTCATGGCATTGTCATGTTCTCAATTATTATATTTTGGTCTATACTTTTTTTATCGGTTCGATACCTACGAACAACGATTAATACGGGAGCAACACGAGTTTCTATGTTTTTTGGCTTGATCGATTGATCCAGAAGTTTTCTTTAAAATCAATTATGATTGTATTTAGCATTAAAGTATCAAATAATTATAAATATCTTCTAGTTCTATTGCAAAATTTATCATTTATAAGTACGAAATCCTAATTTAATCAATATTAAATTAACAAAACTCTAAAAATTATTTTAAAAAATAAATAAATTTCGTCGGTTTGATTTGGACCAATCCAAACGCATGAATTGACGAGTCCAATCGCCCTCTAAATTTTTGTATAAAATGACCCAACCTCAGTAACGGATCATGAGTCAAAAGGCATATAATTCAACGGCTCAAGACGTTGTAATATTTAGAAAGTCTAAAGTTTAAAATTTGATAATATCATGGTGTAATAATTATCTTTCAAAAAAAGTACTGGATCATGATTCAACCATTTGGACACATTTTTTTAAAGAATGATTGTATCACCAACTCATGTAGTCAATTATGATATTGTTGCATATAATTGTGTACCCTTTTTCTGGATAAATGATAAATCTAGTAGAGAATCCATGTTGTACGTGAAATTATTAACAGTTAATAATAATGCTGAGGAGAATTTTTTTAATGATGTCTCCCTCTTCAATGTGCTTCAAGGATTGCGTGAATTTGATTTTACGTGGTTGTTGTGTTATTGATTATTTTCAGAATTTACATGCCTGCATTTAAGATTGCCAATGAGTACTCCATAAATACGAAAATAACGTGGCCGATGCCTAACAAACTAAGTCGGAAAGAAATACAAGTACATTCCCTGAACAAATTACCGTATAGCACTTAAAATAGGTTAGGCTACCTTTATCGGCAGCGATCACCACTAAACGACAAAGTCAAAAAAAAAAAAACAGGGGCAGTTTGGCCGTCGCCAGCCGAGCGGAGTTCGCGAGTTTTTTTTCTTATCTTAATCTAATTTTAATAATATTTGTTACAATATTATTCGTTGAAATAGATAGTAATAAATATTATTTATTTAGTTATCATAATTAATATTATTTTTTGATTAAAAAAAATATGAAAAATATTAATTTTCAATTCTCTATAAATAGAGCTGAATGTTGATATATTTTGATACACAATCTTGTATTCCAACTTTGGACATTTGTAATATATTTTCGACATTCTTACACTCAGAATTTGGAGAATTCATAAACTAAAAAGTTATAGATATATGTCACACCTTTGCAAAACAACTTGAATCATATCAATTGGACTCCGGAATAAAAAGTTGTGGCTCTCCAACCGAAACTTGTCCTCGTAACTCGCTCGACTATTAACTTCAAACGTATTTTTGACATTCTTACACTCCGAATTTGGGGAAGTCATAAACTAAAAAATTATAGATATATGTCTCACCTTCACAAACCAACTTGAATCAACTCAATTGGATTTCGAAATAAGAAGTTGTGGCTCTCCAACCGAAACTCATCTCCATAATTCGCTCGACTATTAACGTCAAATGTATTTTTGACATTCTTACACTCCGAATTTGGAGAAGTCATAAACTAAAAATTTGTAGATATACATCTCACCTTCACTAAGCAACTTGAATAAACTTAATCAAACTTCAAAATAAGAAGTTGTGGCTCCCCAACCGAAACTCATCTTCGTAACTCGCTCCACTATTGACTTCAAATATATTTTCGACATCCATTTGTAGCTCGATTTATTTCTTTCTAATTATATTTTCTAATTTTTGTAATCTTAATTTTGTTATTTTATTTTAATTTTTTCTTGTTATAATTATGGACGTATAATTTTATATATTTATTATAATTTATATGTAAACATAAATTAAATTATAAATAATATGTGGATGAGAGAAAAATTATTTATTTATTTGGTGAGCGGATCAGATGAGATCACCAATAAAGATGGTAAAAGATTGGGTTGGATATAATAGTAATTTGATGAGAGTGAAATTAATTGTTTATTGCGTGAGCGGATCAATGTGGGTAGTCTTAGTATATTGGAACTGGGAATACATAATTATTAAATACTTATTAAAGTAATTTTATTTGAAATTTTTTTTATCTGACTCGAATATAGATTAGTTCGTTTATTAAGTACCTAAATTATAAAACAAAAACCAAATTTTCAATATCAAAATGAAGTATTGGCTTAGTATTTGACATGGAGACACATAGTTGCAAGTGAGAACATGAGTTAACAGCGTAAATTTTTTCATAAAGTCTAATTCATTATAAACGTAAGTGGAACTGAACTCTATAAGCTTTCTCATTCAAAATTGAGGAGTTACTTTCTTTTTCTTTTTTTCCCAATTAATTGCAGCTAAGCATCGTTGTCATCTTAAAATAATTTTGGGCAAAATAGTTATAGATTTTTTTTGTTTGAAGAAATTGATTAATTAAGATATTCTAGTATTTTTCACATATCAAAATGACTAGTCCTTCTATCAAAATTCTTGTCATCTTTCCGGTGAGTCGCCATAAAAAATAGCAAGAAATTCCTAACTTGCTAAGTTGTCAATTGATCAAAATTTTGACATGTGAACTAGTGTAATTAATCCACAAGCATTTTAAGAAACATTTTATAGAAATAGCTCCAATCAATGGAAGCTGGTTTTGTTTGTCTTGCCAAATTGCAGACTTGTCGTGGCATTTAGGGCACACAAAAAGTTGCCAAACATAGTATTGCCGACAGGGTAATAATAGTTACAGATGTGGAAATTTGACGTTCATTGATAAAAGAGTGGTCCTGTCCTTTCTCACTATGTCTTTATCCTTTGTCAACTTGATGTAATACTGTCATTTTCATATCCTTCATATATATTTTATGCCAATCGAGGCATCCATCCGTGATTTGGAGTGAATGATTACAAATTTAGTTTAATTCAGATTAGATGTTTGAACTTATAAGACATCCAAAGTTTAATTAGTTAATCCATAAATAGTATGTCATTATATTTTCTCGTTCATATCGATTGTGAAATTAATGTATGTGCAAATGATTCAATTAATTTGTCATCTTTGGCTACGGGGAAAAGAGAACTCAGACGGATCCGGAAGGGTCGTCCCAAGGTCGGTCTATACTAAGGCTAAAGCTAAAGCTAGGCTACGCTAGGCTACGGAAAGGAAAAGTAACAAGATAAATAAAGTGTAGTTGTGTTGTGTTGGTGATTGATGTCTGTTCTCTCGCCCGAGCCCTCCTTATATAGAGTGCCTTGACCTAACCTCCGCGCCTTCAGAATAGGAAATCCTAAACTGCCTCCAAAACCTTTGGCTCCAAGTCTCAATCTCGAGAGATCCGCTTCAAGTTATTTGTTCTTAATATGACGGGATCCTCTCGGCTCAGTACAAGCCGTCTTCCTTAAATGAGCAAATCTCATCCTCGAATAGGAAGCTTTCAAAATGTGACGACCAAGCGATCGCGGCCTAAAGAGGAACTTACCAAGTCTTGCCAAATATTGAGAATCTCGGCTCAAGTTAGGAAAATATAGATCGTCTTGACCTTCTCGAATCTCCCACGCAAAATCTTGACTCAAGTCCATCATCGCCCAAGACGGACATCTCGTTAGGCCCGAAGTGAATCTCAAAATGGGCTCAAGCTAACGGCCTCCTCAACCAAAGTGGACCTATTCCCGGAATCGCCTTCCCGCCTGCGAAGGTCAAATGAGCTTCCCGCTCGGGTCCAAGTTGGCTCCTCACCTTCGGCTTCTCGCCTTAGGCTCCTCGCTCGTCTTCTCGCCTTAGGCTTCCCGCCTTAGGTTTCTCGCTCGGCTTCCCACCTTAGGCTTCTCGCTCGGCCTCTTGCCGTAGGTCTCTCACTCGGCCTCTCACTTGGCCTCTCGCCACTCGGCCTCTCGACGTAGGTCTCTCGCTCGGCCTCTCACTGTAGGCCTCTCGCCACTCGGCCTCTCACCGTAGGCCTCTCACTCGGCCTCTCGCCATAAGCCTCTCGCTTATGTGAGTGAGACAAGTTTCTCGATCGGGCTCGGCTACGTGGGTGAGAGGAGCCTCTCGTCCAGGCTCACCAACGTAAGCGAGAAGAATCTCTCGCTCGATCTCGTCTTCGTGGGCGAGAGGAGCCTCTCGCCCGACTCACCAACGTGAGCGAGAAGAATCTCTCGCTCGATCTTGCCTTCGTGGGCGAGAGGAGCATCTCGCCTGGTTCACCAACGTGAGCGAGAAGAGCCCTCGCTCGGTCTCGCCTACGTGGGCGAGAGGAGCCTCTCGCCCGGGCTCCTCATTCCGACGAGCCCGAGCCAATTTCTGCACATCCGAAGATAGATCGTCATCACTCCGAGACATTAATTTCGTGCTCTAACAAACCCGGAATCATCTTCCCACCTACAAGCAGGGAGCAAGAGGCGGGCCTTACTACCTTCAACTCGAAGTGGGCCTTACCATCTTAAAGTCCAACGCGGACTTAAACGGCCACTTCAAGTGGGCCGAGTGGTCCAACTCGGACATCCTTCTTAGCAGGCCTAGGTGCCTAACTCGGACATATCGACCTCACAAGCTGAAGCATCCAACCCGGACATATCACTTCACGGATCAAGGCACCTTACCCGGATATATCGACTTCACGTACCGAAGTGCCCAACTCGGACATATCGACTTCACGTACCAAAGTGTCCAACCCAGACATGTCGACTTCATGGACCGAAGTATCCAACCCGGACATATCGACTTCACGGACTGAAGTGTCCAACCCGGACATATCGACCTCACGGGCCGAAGAGCTCGGCGTTCACCCGAACATCCAACTTCGAGGGCACAACCCGGACATCCCGGATGACTTTGGAGATAGGACATCCACTCGGACTTCAAGGATGGGGCGCCCACTCAGACTTCAAGGATGGGACGCCCACTCGGACTTCATGGATGGGGCGTCCACCTTCGAACTCAGAGCAAATATTTGCGCTAAACTATATTTTTGACCTCCTTCTGCTCCGAATCAGAAAATATTGTAAACTAAAGAGTTGTATATCCACGTCTTAGATTTCCATAGAAACTTGAATCGTCTCATTTTGATCTACATACCGAAAGTTATGAGTATTTTACTGAGGAGCATTACCCAGGCAAGCGAGAAGCTGGCCGAACCGGGAGCTTTGGTCTTGGAAGCCGTCTATCATCACCGGTTTTGACCGAGTAAGACCATCGTCGGACTCGATGGAGGGAAGACCATCGACAACCTCTTTCCAACTTAAAACCGGAAGTGGTTGCTTTGTGACAACACCACCCACCGATCACTTTCAGACCACATCGGTCACCGGTCAACCGGTCACCCGATCACCTTGCGACCACACCGGGTACCTCAAAATATATTGACAATGTCGAGATTATTTTTATACCTCAACAATGCCCCCGTACGTTAACACTTCGGTACGGTCAGGCAAGAAGTGTTGACGTGGTCCTTCATCTCCGACTTGGCACCCGCCAGCTAACTGGAAACGGAATGAAGATGAGCAGCTCAAAGAGGTCTAGGTCGCTGTCCTGATGACATACCCGGCCGAGTTGTAAGGTGATAAGGTGCAAACCTCCAACCACCTTGTCACCTCGCCTATTGCTTTATTCCCCAAAAGTAATGGGGAGTACTTGCCCCCCGGATGTGGCACTAATGGGTCGTTGGGTTGAAAGGACATTCTGCCTGATCGAACTAGCACACCAGGCAAACCAGCCATCTACGTAGCTATAGACCACCCTTATTGGTATTGTGGTTCCGTCGTTAAAGGCCGCCTCTATGTAGCATATGGCTGGAATGAATGGACATGCATCGGCCATCATAATCTCCACATTTCCATCTGACTTCCACTAGATTGGACATTGGTGGATGGAAGATGGGATTACCGGACCGGAGCAGATCAAGTCTCGCCCTTTCTGTTAAGGTTGGTCATGACTATGCCAGTCGGGCTAACATCCTCTTTTTCCTTATTGCGATCCCTGAGGAGCAACTGAAGAAAGGTGTTTGCCACACCCATGATCCATGGGTACTCTCTTGATCGGCTCCCCAAGCATGTGAACCGTGATGCAAAGAGGTTTTTTGCGTCCGCCTATTCTTTGGGTTGGCCTCACAATGGTGACGTCGCCATTGAAGGCTTCCACAATAGGAACGATATATAACATCTCTCCTATCTGTGGCTCAGGTGTATCTTCCTCACTCATGTCCCCCTTCAGAAGACTGGGTTGGTTGAGTTTCGGCCTAAAGATGGCTGGGAGGGTGAACAACTTGTGGATCGACACCTTGTCTGGGAAGTCTCCAAACTTAACATAACCAATGTCAAAACCGATCGAGACATCTTTTTCCTTCCAATCGTCCTTGCCCTTACGAAGGTTACTTTCCCTGGAATGGATCTCGCTTCTCACTTTAGGTACCCACTCTCGGATCAACTTCTTGTGTCAGTTTTTGGGTGCCTTTGGCCGAACCTCCTTGATGTGCTTGAGATCTCAAGGTCTTTGATGGCTTACTTTTGAGTTTCGGCCTAAAGATGGCTGGGAGGGTGAACAACTTGTGGATCGACACCTTGTCTGGGAAGTCTCCAAACTTAACATAACCAATGTCAAAACCGATCGAGACATCTTTTTCCTTCCAATCGCTTGCCCTCACGAAGGTTACTTTCCCTGGAATGGATCTCGCTTCTCACTTTAGGTACCCTCTCCCGGATCAACTTCTTGTGTCAGTTTTTGGGTGCCTTTGGCCGAACCTCCTTGATGTGCTTGAGATCTTTTCCCTTGATTGTCTTATAGGCTTCAACCTTCTTGGCCCGGCCTCGGGTTTGGGTCGATTGGTGTTCAACTCATGGGCGAGCTAGGAGCACCTTTTGTTTTTCCAACTGGACCCTTTGCTCTGCAAGTTGCCTTTCGAGGTCTTTGATGGCTTGCTTTTGTTTCTGGACCTTCCTCTCAAGGCGACGTCTTTGAGTCTTAGTCAGGATGTCTCGCATTGGTAGATCAAGCGTGATCCTCTTATCTCCAAGTCTGTTGAAAGAGTATCGGTGTGTGTTGGACCCATCTTGAAGGTCTACCTTGGTACAGGAATGAAGGAGCCTCCACATCTTGTTGACTTCCCTCGAAGGGTAGAACTTCTGAGTTTTTGGTATACCGCTATTGGGTGGTCGTCCTTGCCCCCCGAGTTTTGCCTTCCGGGTCTTAAGGTCAGCCTTCCCTCGCTTAGGACCATCGGTTCCCCTTGGACGAAATGACTTCCAAGCTTTCGGGATGCCGTTATCGGGTGGCCTTTCTTGCCCCCCGAGTCTTGCCCTTCGGGTCCTAGGATTGGCCTTCTCTTGCTTGGGGCTTCTTTTTTGGCTTCGGTTGAAGCCAACCATGGCGACATGAGCAATACGGTGAGGATCCATCGATGAATGATCCTCAAAGAATTGATGCGGGACGAAGTCCTCGGATTGGGAAGATAAGGGTTGCCCTTCCATCCTTTGTCGTCGGGTAGATCCCAATGTCAGCTGACAGTTGACTTCGTCCTCATCGAGATCTTCTTTTCGATTGACGTTGTCTTTATCGAGCTCTTCTTCTAGGTTGATGTCATCCTCAGCGAGCTCTTCTTGTCGGTTGACATCGTCCTCATCGAGCTCTCCTTGCTGGTTGGCCTCGACCTCATCAAGCTCTTCTTGTCAGTTGACATCATCCTTATTGAGCTCGTCATCCTCATTGAGCTCTTCTTGTCAGTTGACGTTGCCCTCATTGACCTCGTCATCTTCATCAAGCTCTTCTTGTTAGTTGATGTCATCCTCATCGAGCTCTTCTTGTCGGTTGACGTCATCCTCATCGAGCTCTTCTTGTCGGTTGATGTCATCCTCGTCGAGCTCTTCTTGTTGGTTGATGTCATCCTCATCGAGCTCGACTTGTCGATTGACATCATCCACATCGAGCTCATCATCCTCATCGAGCTCTTCTTGTCGATTGACAGGATGGCAGTTTTCCTCGTCATCTAAGCCCATCCGCGCTTGATGCATGACTTGGGGGGTCGGGGTAGGATTGGAAATCCTTGAGTCGAACAAAGGATTCATGCAGACATCCCTCCTTTTGAAAGAGCTTTGGTCGACTGAGACCCTAGATGGGTATGACCAATCTTGGGTCAGGGCCAGTTGGTACCAGCTCGATTCCACTTGGAGATTGCTAGCCCCCGTCCTTGCAGTCTCGTACTGTCCCGAGTAGTTCACTCTATGAGTCCCCATATAAGGAGTTGTTTGGTACGGAGGATACATAGGAATTTTGGGCATTAGATCATAGTCGAATACACCCGACGATGGCAGAGCTACGGTGAAAGGTATATGACCGATCCATGGTTGCCCACAGGTCGGTTGGACGGGTATAGCTGATCCAGTGGATACGCTCATCCCTTGGTGTTGATTGACGACCAACCGTGAGGACTCCTTATAGTGCCCAAAAGGCTCTTTGTAGAGCTTCCGAGCATGGAAAATGGCATATGTCTCCATTGGGATGACGGGTGTATAGAACTCCATCGGGATGACGTTGATCTCAGCCGACTCTTTGGAGGAAGCTGCAGTAGGTGAGTTCCTCCTCGCCTTTAGTTGAGAGGCTGAAGGTGTTGGCTCTTTAGAAAGAATCGAAGCAACAAACTTCTTGATACCCTTGGCTGGGCAAAGGTGTTAGACCGCCTTCTCAGACGCCCTCCTTAGTCCCACCGAGCGTGCCAAAAAATATGTTGCGGGGAAAAGAGAACAAGAACCTGAGACGGATCCGGAGTGGTCGTCCCAAGGTCGGTCTATACTAAGGCTAAAGCTAGAGCTAGGCTACGCTAGGCTACGGAAAGGAAAAGCAACAAGATAAATAAAGTGTAGTTGTGTTGTGTTGGTGATTGATGTCCGTTCTCTCGCCCGAGCCCTCCTTATATAGAGTGCCTTGACCTAACCTCCGCGCCTTCAGAATAGGAAATCCTAAACCGCCTCCAAAACCTTCGGTTCCAAGTCTCAATCTCGAGAGATCCGCTTCAAGTTATTTGTTCCTAATATGACGGGATCCTCTCGGCTCAGTACAAGCCGTCTTCCTTAAATGAGCAAATCCCATCCTCGAATAGGAAGCTTTCAAAATGTGACGACCAAGCGATCGCGGCCTAAAGAGGAACTTACCAAGTCTTGCCAAATGTTGAGAATCTCGGCTCAAGTTAGGAAAATATAGATTGTCTTGACCTTCTCGAATCTCCCACGCAAAATCTTGACTCAAGTCCGTCATCGCCCAAGACGGACATCTCGTCAGGCCCAAAGTAAATCTCAAAATGGGCTCAAGCTAACGGCCTCCTCAACCAAAGTGGACCTATTCCCAGAATCGCCTTCCCACCTACGAAGGTCAAATGAGCTTCCCGCTCGGGTCCAAGTTGGCTTCTCACCTTCGGCTTCTCGCTCGGCTTCTCGCCTTAGGCTCCTCACTCGTCTTCTCACCTTCGGCTTCCCGCCTTAAGCTTCTCGCTCGGCCTCTTGCCGTAGGTCTCTCACTCGGCCTCTCGCCACTTGGCCTCTCACTTGGCCTTTCGCCACTCGGCCTCTCGCCGTAGGTCTCTCGCTCGGCCTCTCACTGTAGGCCTCTCGCTGTAAGCCTCTCGCCACTCGGCCTCTCACCGTAGGCCTCTCACTCGGCCTCTCGCCATAGGCCTCTCGCTTATGTGAGTGAGACAAGTTTCTCGATCAGTCTCGGCTACATGGGTGAGAGGAGTCTCTCGTCCAGGCTCACCAACGTGAGCGAGAAGAATCTCTCGCTCGATCTCGCCTTCGTGGGCGAGAGGAGCCTCTCGCCCGACTCACCAACGTGAGCGAGAAGAATCTCTTGCTTGATCTCGCCTTCGTGGGAGAGAGGAGCATCTCGCCCGGTTCACCAACGTGAGCGAGAAGAGCCCTCGCTCGGTCTCGCCTACATGGGCGAGAGGAGCCAACTCGGACATATCGACTTCACGTACCGAAGTGTTCAACCTGGACATATCGACTTCATGGACCGAAGTATCCAACCCGGACATATCGACTTCACGGACTGAAGTGTCCAACCCGGACATATCGACCTCACGGGCCGAAGAGCTCGGCGTTCACCCGAACATCTAACTTCGAGGGCACAACCCGACATCCTAGATGAATTTGGAGATAGGACATCCACTCAGACTTCAAGGATGGGACGCCCCACTCGGACTTCATGGATGGGGCGTCCACCTTCGAACTCAGAGCAAATATCTGCGCTAAACTATATTTTTGACCTCCTTCTGCTCCGAATCAAAAAATATTGTAAACTAAGGAGTTGTATATCCACGTCTTAGCTTTCCATAGAAACTTGAATCGTCTCATTTTGATCTACAGATAAAAAGTTATGAGCATTTTACTGAGGAGCATTACCCAGGCAAGCGAGAAGCTGGCCGAACCGGGAGCTTTGGTCTTGGAAGCCGTCTATCATCACCGGTTTCGACCGAGTAAGACCATCTTCGGACTCGATGGAGGGAAGACCATCGACAACCTCTTTCCAACTTAAAACCGGAAGTGGTTGCTTTGTGACAACACCACCCACCGATCACTTTCAGACCACATCGGTCACCGGTTAACCGGTCACCCGATCACCTTGCGACCACACCGGGTACCTCAAAATATATTGACAATGTCGAGATTATTTTTATACCTCAACAGCTACATCTAGACTTCATCAGATATAGCCAGAAGTGGCCCGAGGGGTTGGCTGTTGGCCGGCGCCGTCGTGTTTGAAGATTTGGACTCTCTACTACTAGTGAATCGAGCAATCGACTACTTCATTATATTGACATAGATGATATGTCTTACACAACTTAACCACAAACGACTACTCAGATCATATGACAATATCGAAGTTGCCAAACAAAGTGTTAAGTAACTCGAATTCGTCTTAACTCTTCAATAAAAACTTTGAGATTTTTTTTTACAGAATATTTACAAGTGGACAAAAAGGGTGTGGCTAAGCCAATGTGATTGGGTTAAGCATCCCAATCCCAAATACATTATTATGAGACCTAAACTTAACTAAGAACTTGTAGTGGAAATGGAGTCTTGAGGAGACATTGAGGAGGAACTGTCATAGTCACTCTCCAAATCCTCATAGCCCCAAAACTCTTCTTGCTCCTCTTCCTTTGGTGTCTTCCACTTTTCTCTATCCATGTTGCCCTCTACCATTACCTCCAATATCTGCAATTTATTTGTAAAGAGATAAACTTTTAGCCATTCTTCCCCATTTGGTACACCAAATATTTGAAATAACATAAATTTAAAATGGTCAAAGAAGTTTTGCCAAATTCAATTTACACCCACTAAACTTGTACTTTTGTAATAAATCCTTAGTAGAAACACCCAAATAATTTTGAAATTGCCGCAAGATACCAAGTGGCATGACATAAATTAATGAAAATTAAATAAAATTGAAGTAAAAGAAAGTGAATCATGTACAATCTTCTATTAATTGATAAAATACTGAAATCTCATTGTTCGAATATTTAAATTCATAATTATTCTGAGACCTACTTAAATTTTCCGAAACATTCAGGTGTCACGTAGATCATCTCTTATTGGACACAATTTTGATTTCTATACATATGATACATATAGGATGCTCTTGGCTGTAATCGAATTTGAAAAAAATGAATTGTATATTATCAATTGGCCAGGCCGGCTGGAGTCTGAAAAATAAAATAAAAGGGGTAATTGTCTCTTGTCCAGACAGATTATCGACTTGGAAGAGACAAAGAAAGACCACTGTCACAAAAAAAAATTTATATTGGTGGAGAAATTATTAACAAAAGTAGTTAGATATAGATTGTTCTAAGTTAAATAAGAGGTCTTGAAGTTGAGTCTTACAAATGTTAAATACGTGTTAGTAAAATTTTACCAATTTTTAAGTGCCTTATCCAACTCGAGTCTAAATTGATCAGTGGGTATAAGAATACTAAATACTATCTGGTCTATACCAAAAATTAATGCAATTATTGGTGAACAGGACAATTGATTTCCATAAGATTCAATAATCATAAAATGACCCTCTTATCACATGGGACATTGATTTCTTTAACGTCTAGTTAAGGCTTAAAGATTTGTGTTAGGTGGGATAGAACATCCTCTGACTTACTGGAATCACAAAGATATAACTCAAAAATGCCCAAATCAACAACTGTTAGCCAAATCTTTTTGTGAGTCGTACGCACTCGAACTTGAATTAATCGGCCTAATGGGTAGTCGAATATTAGGTAGTTCCGACTAAAAACTTGGTACATGTACATATTTATTGCAAGAATTGGAAACGTGCACGTTGTCGACAAATTAAGAGATCAAATCTGTTGACACATTTTAGTCACTTTTGTAAACATATTAGGTCCTAATCCACCGAATATGATGTTTCTAGACTTAAAACATGTAAACTTTGTAGGAAACGTACACGTAGTCGACAAATTGGTTGTAGGCTCCATGACCTTCCGTTTGAAGTTTTTGGTTTTCGGATTAAAATTTCAGTGTAAGTCCCACATTGCAGAATAAAGAACAGATAGTGTAGCAGGCTGTTCATAACGATCATGATCGGTAAACCATAGTTACTAGAGAAGCAGATGATCTTACCTCGCTTATTGTAGGGCGCAACGAAGGAGATGCTCGGATACAGAGAGATGCTGCAAATGTGATCCGTTCGAGCTGCGTGGCACAATACGCTCCTTCGAGTCGTGGATCCACCAACTTGGTTATCTCGCCTTTGCTCAGTATCGGCTTAGCCTGTTGAAAGATGAACACGAACAAGCGCAGAGATTATCAAATCAAGTTCCCGAACAGAATTCTTCATAAAAATGTGATCACAGTGACACATTCATGTAACACGATTGAGGCAGTACCCAGCTATGTAGGCTTTGGTGTGATCCATCCACAGGTTTCCTGTCAGAAACCAGCTCTAGCAGAAAGACTCCAAAAGCAAACACATCAGTCTTCTCATCCACAATTCCGTGCGTGTAGTATTCCGGAGCTAGGTGCCTGAAACACACGAACCAATATCAACTTCGGTCCACCATTAGAATCAGTAACAATTACTTTTAACCATACTTACCCGAATGTTCCTTCGATAGGTGCGATCGAGTGATGACTCCACTGAGACGGAAGCCATTTCGCCAACCCGAAATCAGCAATCTGCAAATGTTCCAAAGAAGCAACAAACCAAATTTCAAAACCACACCCCTGAAACCATAAGGAAGTCATCAAAGTACAATCATCCTAACAAAGACACACCAGAGGATCAAAATCCGGGGTCAACAAAATGTTCGAGGACTTGATATCGCGGTGGATTATCCGCCTCTGGCAACCCTTGTGCAAGTAATGCAACCCTCTTGCAGTACCCACAGCAATCTTGTACCTCGTTCTCCAATCCAAAACTGGCAACCCTTCATCTAAAACACACACTAACAATAAGTCCAAACATAGCGAACCAACCTGAAAACCCGATCAAACACAGCCACATTCCACTTACCATGGAGAAGGGAAGCAACGGAGCCCCTCGACGAGAAGCGGAAAACGAGGTAGAGGCCGTTGTCAACACAGCAACCCAACAAGGACAAGACATTGGGGTGGCTCACATGGCCAATTGTCCCAATCTCTGTCAAGAAGTCCTTCTCTTTCCTCTCATCACTACACGCCATTGTTAGCCTCTTCACTGCAACTTCCCTCCCATCTCTTAACACTCCTCTGTACACCTCTGCGTACCCTCCTTTACCTACAAAGTTTCCTGTCACAGTAAAAAAAAAAGCACACACTCATTTAACCCGAAACATGAGCTTAACAAGCGAACGAGAGAGTTGGTTCGAGTAGCAAGAGAGGCTCGGTTTCGAATTCGAAACTTTGTAGAGAGCAAACCTGGGGAGAAATGGTTGGTGGCATGAGATATTTCTTCAAAGGAGAAGCATTTCCAGGTGGGTCTAGAGCAATGTTCATGCTCGTGAACTATTTTGGAAGAACCATTCTTGTTTTCTTCTTCTTCTTCTCTTCCAATGGTGGTTTCTTCTCCCCCCAGGCTCTTCCTTCTCATAGAGAAGAGCCTTTTCAAGCTGTTGCTTCTTAAGTATTTCATTGTAACAGAACTGAGCTTCAACTTTGTCTCATCCAATAGAGAGAGAGAGAGAGAGAGCAACTAACTGGGTGTGTGTGTCTTTAAAGAGGAGGCTGGTTTTGGAGAGGGGGATAAATGGAGAGAGAGAAGAGACAGAGAGAGAGTCAAAAGGGATGGATGTCTTGGTGCTTTTATTGTTTCAAGAACAAATTTGATTTCCCAGTTGCGGATTGCATCTGCCACAAACAATATAAGATAGGAGGGAATAGCGTGCATACTTACTTCACCCCCTCCCTGAATAAATCGTTTCTCTAACTATTACTTTTTTTCCAACTTCGGTATTCGAACACCCGATGAACCCACAAATTCAGATTTATAATCAAATTGGATTAAAGATTATGTAGTTCAAAATTAAATTAGACTGACCAACACGAGTATGTGTACTTTGTAGGAAGTTACTTATCCTGAAATTACATTAGGTCAAGTACATTTTCTCTCAAGATATGTGCCAGAAAAGTAAGTGTACCTTGTTGATATGAGTAATCCAAATCAAATCACTCAAATATTTTCAAAACATATCATTAACGAAATATTACAACTATATTTCTCAAATTATATAAATCTCAAGTCTGTAGTTTTTAAAACAAACTTTTAATTTTTTATTGCTTTGTTTGTCAGTCTAACTCAAGTTTTCAAATTTGATTCACAAAATAATTAAATTGGAACCAGAAATATCAATCTTTTTTAAGACGGATAAATCCAGTTGTTCCGAAGTTGTATTTTCCAATAATGAACTTGATCCGAATTTTATACGTTAATTAGCCAAATTGAAATTTCACGTTATCTATCTTTCTCTGGTTAGTTCACTCTAGCTAATAAGAAATATTGTCAATTGTATGGTTTTAAAGTTTCCATGAAACACGCCTAATAAAACTAATACCAACTTCTAAATCAATTTACTCAACCTTTTTTAAAAATCGTCATCTAATATAGTCTTAGATGTCTCTAGCTCGAATTAATTGACATATTAGATATCCAGAATCTATATAATTTCGAGGAGAAAACCACTGATCATAGTCATGTTTGGAGCTAGGAATCTTTTCAATGCCGAGTGTCGTCCATAGAAACTAGGTGATGCAATAGGTGCATCTACTCTAAATTGACTGTGTTCATGTGATTTTTTTAACTTAAAGCGTCGCAAATATTAATTGAGCCGGTTTCGTCAGAAAATGGTAAAGTCAATTCAATCCTCAGCTTTTTGGTTTGATTTTAATGAAAAAGAGGGTTGGATGGAGCGCTGTATCGTGCCAGGTGTATTTCTCTGGTTTCGTGTGTCTTTATATAATTATATGTGTCCGAATGGGCCATCCTTCCCCTACAAAGAGTAGAATGGACCATAGAGGCGCCTCCTCGCTCCCCACAAACTAGACTAAGATCTTTTTATATCAGGTATTATTGACCAATTCATATTTAAATTGAGTAGATTTTAAATTTTTTAAAAAATTTTTAAAAAAATATTTAACATTACTGTATTTTCAAAAATATTTTAGTTAAATTAGAATTACGTATTCACCGATTGATCGAATTGATTTTATTGTTGGTTGATGAGTAAGACTAGAATCTTTCTTACAAGGGAAACTAGACTAAAATCTTAACTCGTCACCTTTGGTTATGAAATTCAACTCTAGAACACGGTTATAAAACTACTAATTATGATTAGAAAAATTGTAAATCTTGACTAAATCGAGGATCCACGATTACAGTTTAAAATTGTCGGTTTAGCATGTATATTGGTAGCTATTTGCTGTTTCTGAAAATGACGGCTGACGTTGATTAAAAAAATTGGTGTTTGGTAAAATTAAATGCGTTGGAGTCCTGAAGACTATTTCGCCGTTTTAAATTGTATATAAAGATATCTTTTCAAGTTACATAATAGGCATGCATAGTAATTTAACATAAAATAATAATACTTAGTGTTCTGATGGATATACTTAATATAAAATGCAATTATACTATATGTAACAAAAAAATTGTTGTAATGTAAAACTATTCAAATTTACCAAATTAATTTGTCGACTTTTTGAATTAAGAAACTGATATTATAATAAAAATAAAAATAAAGCATTTATTAATTATAATCTATTAATTTATTCAATTTACAAGTTTATGTCATTTTAAATAATATAGCCAGAGTATAGCTGATGCTGCTAAATCCTGAAAGTTCAGGCGCTAATTATCGAGGGTCTCTAACTCAAATTCTAATGATGATGTGTTTGTAGAGTTCCGTGGGTAACTCCCAACTGAAGATCATAAAAAATAGCTTTTTCAACAATTTGTTATCCTAACTTGTGGGAGGTAATACCTTCAAATGGAACTTTCGTGTTGCTTTGCTTTCAGATGACTTCGTTGGCTTTCGAGATTCTTTTCTCCAAAATCTGCATTTCTTGGCTTATTCAACCGGGTCAAATATGCCTGGGGTGGAGGGAGGAACTGGATTCCTTGATTGAGCCACAATTTATGATTTGAGGCGAAAGCACAGGTTACAAAGCAGTGACGCTGATTCTTAATGGCAGTACAAAATCAAGGTATTTGTTGCCGAAACGTGTTGTTGCTTTTGGATTTGTTAAGTTATATTTTGGTGGATAGGATGGCAACGAATCCTACTTCGTTTTTTCGGAATCAGTGAGTCAATTCCCACTCATTGCAAAAATGAAAAACTTTGCTTTAAATTTTCAAAACAAAAAATAACAGTGGCTCAAAGTTTAGAACATTCTTCATTTTACCAGCTGGTACCTCGCAGACACTGTATTAGTGAACACAGCTGTAGTTGCTTGCTTTTCTTATGTGACACTAAAGATTTATCCAAATTTTCTGAAAGGCAAAAGTTGATTGTGTATGATCCTTTCAGCGTTCATGTAACTTGTGCAGAATGGTCAGTAAATGCCTCAATCATCTAACTCGGAATCATTTAAATTAGAACTTTTTGCCTTCATGCAGGTGAAGAAAGAACATTGAAGGAAACGGGGGGACCCGACATACATTTGACTGTTGCTGCATCAGGAACCAAATCCAAGAACTAAGACTTGGGTTTCGATCAATACCTTGATTGAACACGGTACTTCTAGTTCTAAGATTATTATTGAGAAAGTCACCCCTAAAAGTCTGTTCACAGATTAGAGCCGATGAAGAGACAAGGTGGTGAAACGGTTTAGGGGGTAGCAGCGGCAGGGCCGTCGGGTTTTTGGATGACAAAGGACATGCATTGGCCCTGGTTCTTGTTATCGAAAGCCAGGCAGCGGATATAAGCATTAGGGTATGCTTTCTTGCATTCGTGAATCTCTTGGAGGACCTGAGATGGGTCATTGCACCCGAACATCGGGAGCTTCCACAAAGTCCAGTACCTCCCGTCGTAGTAGCCGGGGATTCGGCTGTTCTCCCTGTGCACATAGCCTACCTAACATTGTCAAGACATAAACCAACTGATTAACCGAACTTTTTCTCGGGTATACCATGTCATACTAATGGACTACGCAGTCCGACAGTATTCAACATACATTAAGGCAAGTTGATGTACGGGATACATCAGGATTGGACATTTAGCTAAAAAGACGTTGCCATTAGTTCAAATATTGCGGTGAAGCAAAGTGAGATTCGAACCCGAGACATCGAGCAAATGGGAGAAACGTGTGTTACCTCGTCAAATTCAAGGCAGGGGATCCAGCCCTTCTTAAGCATGTACTCGATCTCCTTGGCGATGGAGTCATCGGAGAGCGGAGGCATGTAGGACAGAGTCTCAAACTTCTTGTTGTTTATCGGATTCCATGTCTGCCAGTTTCCAAATGAACAACGATATGCCAAACAACAACATCAGGCAAATCAGGGATTAATGCATTTGGAGATGCCTTCACCAAAAATAAGTTCTACCCAAAAACTTTAGGCAATGGATGGTGGGTCTTCCACAGTTATAAAGGGAAGCTCATCAGGCTGAAGTTTGCACGGACTTGACATTGTCTCTCATGCTTTCAAACAGGGTTGTACGAGCAGAGCGGAATGACTCTCGTTAGAGAAATTAACTCTGATACCATATATGAATTTACATATCCTACCCAAAATCATAAACACTTGCCACTTCCCATGTGAGATTCTTTCCAACGGAGAGAATATCGATTGCGTATAATTACCTTATTTAGCTTGCGTTTCCTTTTTCGATATATATTAGAATCTACATATTTCAATATTCAACTACTTATAAAAAAACATAGGAACATTAAAAAAACATAGGTCTTACAGATAGTTCTGAAAAATTAAGAAACTTATGCAGCAGCTAAGAAATTTAAAACTTAAATTACTTATCGGAGCGATCACCGTTATATTATTACCTTCATGCAGTAAATCTTGGAAGATCCTCTTGGCACAGTTTTGCGGCTCCATGCAAGAGAACCCTTTGGTGAATTAGTCGCTGAGTTGGTCCTCAGGCCACAATAACCGGCGGCCACCGGAGCACCACATGAGATTCCAGCGGACATTTTGTTTTGGTCGGAAAGATGAACGTAGTTGGGAAGTGGAAGTGATCTGTTGAGAGTTATTAATAATAACTAGTTTATATAATTTGAGAGGAAATTCAGGAGGAGGACAAAAAGAGGAGTTGGAATGTGAACTTGTGGGCTGGTGTATGGTTTTGTTCGGACAGGTGTTGAAGCAACCTCGATCGGTACTAGGCTGATGTACCTCGAAAATTATTTTAATTTCTCGTATTCTAAATATCGATTTTTTAATAATATATTTTATATTCTTAAAACTCGAATTTTAAATTTTAGAGAATTTAAATTTCTTACTATTTTAATCGATCATTATTAGTCATTTCAAAATATTTTAGTATGATCATGAGTATCATTTGTTATATTCAACATATAAAGTTTCAGTGTCTCTTAGATTCATAAAATAATCACACTGTTCACTTTCCTTCTTATTTTTTTTTAATGAATCCAACTTTTTTTCCTGAAAAATTTAGATAAATTAACCTAAACTCTAAAATGTTAGTCGTCATTGCACTAATTTTCCTCGGAAGCAAAGTCTTTCCATTATGGATCCAACTTTTGCCACTCGCTATAGTATAATGTGAATACCTTAAAAAAATTGGGATAGAAACTAAACCACACTTGGCAATTTAGTATGGTCGCCATTCAGTAGGATCCACCCACTGATTGTCCAATTGGGTTTTGATTATTGAATACTTTTAAGGTAATTTATTCTAATTTTTTATTCTGAGGTACTGCCAATAAGTGGTCGGAATCATGCGTAGTAAGTAAACCAATGAAAGAGTAACGCTTTATCATTATTAAGTATTGAACTAAGAAAGGATTCTACGATCATTGAGAAAACCAGTGGCCGCACAAAGCGATTCTTCATAAAACTATGGGCATCCTCCCTGGCCCATCACAGTAACGCTATGTTTAGAAGTTTACTTTATTTGTACACTAATTCCGTAAGAAAATTCACTTAAGTTTTATGGTAAATAAGGATCTATCATAATATAAAAATAGATTTTAGTTAAATCGCAAATATGATGGACTTGTTTACTTATTGTTTTAAAATTTTGAATTTGATACGAAAATTATTAAAGAGAAACTAAAGAAATGCAGTTTAAACAAAAAATATAGATTCCACCTAAACATAACAATGTTGGGCGAAATTCTGAGGAGGTTCATGAGGAGAACGTACAGTGATCTAATTTTTGCATACATCTAGTCCTCCTCTCAATGCCAGAGCTTCATGCAGAAACCGGCCGGCACGACGGAATGCCTCCCGCTAGAGACGCAATCCGAGAAGGTGTCGACGAGCTGCTCCGCGAGAGATGCCGGATCTTCGATCAGCGTGTCGACGAACGCCTTGACGACCCTTATTTCCTGGGGGTTAGCTCTCAGGCTGTACCAGGTCAGGAACTTCTGCCGGAAGTTCTTCTCCAGATGACCCTCGCATTCTAACCATCTGATCACCTTTACGTAGTATTCCAAGTCCCCTACTGAGTGGTTGTTTGCGGTACACTCTTCGTCTCGCTTCTCCCCGCTTTGTTTCTTTGACGTGCTGCCATCCTGAGGTTCGTCCGCGTTCCCGGTCCCGTGCGACTGGCCCTTGTTCATTGATTTGGCCCTTGCAATTCTTCCTTGCATGTCCTTGGATACTTCCAGCTTGCAGGGAGTGATGGGTAAACCAGCTGTTGACTTGCCTATAAATGGCACGCATTCCGTGCCGGTGGGATGCAGGTCACCAGCTCTATTTTCAGTGCTTGGTCCCTCGAGCCTTTGACAATCTTGCAAGCACTTGGTTTTAAGATTCTGCACCTCCGGATCTGGCGAGCGATCCACCTGCGTGGCTTGTTCATCATCCAGCACGGGAGTCGTAAGATCAGCAATTACTCCGTCCGTGCTACATTTGACTGTACTGTTGGACAAATGCGGAGCTACGCTATTGTCACTGCTCTTGGAATAATTGTCTGCCCCATTGAGAATCTGGTCACTACATTGAGCATTGTGGGTACTTTCATCCTCAACGGAAGAGGGGTTAGATAGACTGCTGCAATTTGTAGCCAAACTTTGACTTCTTCCCGAACTTTTCGGCATTTCCTCCTGTGCGCCACATGTTCGGCACTGAACTTCACACGATCCCAATTGCATCACTTCATTGAAGAATACAACCTTAAATCGATACTCGGTCTCCGGGGACAAGCCTTTGACAACGTATCTTGTGTTGGGTGTACAAAGTGTACAAGTGGGTTCTCTTTGATAATCTGCGTCGTTGGTCTTCCGATGCCACAAGTTGTAACCTCCAACGGAACTTACGGCAGGTCCTTCGTAACTCAAAACCACAGCAACAGAAGTTGCACAGACATCTTCAAATCTGACCTTGGTTTGAGCAAGAATATCTGAATATGTAAAATGAAGCAGATCCGATGGTTAGACAGGAGTCAACAGGAATTATAACTTGCATATTGTTGTTTACCTTGGGTTGAAAACACGGGTAATTGATGCAAAACAGTGCTCGAAAGTACTCTTTCCAATGACTCCAATGCTGAAGCACAGAGTTTCTGAACTTCCGGCCCTGAAGAAAGTCTATTGACAATGCCTCTACCCGTTTTTACAGGATCACCGGTTAATGGACCCACATCAGCTTCCAACTTCTTCACAGCTTCATCAACAATCTTGTGAACTTGTTGGTACTTCTCAGTCCCCATCAGGAGTCTATGGCTTATAGATAGTCGATAGCATAGTATATCCACTCGCCGGGTATCTTTTGCTGTAATCATCTGTTTTTTCCAGCATCTGCAAGCAGTCGAATCAAAATTTAGCATGCATCCTGTGAGACAAATTTAGTAGTATATCACCAAGAACTCACAAATTTCAGAAGAAGAATCAACAGGCTTAAAATGAATATATGTTAAATATGCAGGGAGTATTACCCAAGTAAATCATTCACTTTCCCACAAGCCACACAGTGAAAACTCCCATCCAACGTTCCATTAACTCGATCCTTTCCAATACCAGAAGCTTCATCTTTCAAAGCACATTCAAGATGGCAAGACATTCCACAAGCAAGCCCCTGGTACGGAGGTTCGCAGTTGCACATCAACCATAGGCTTGGATCCTTATTGTCATCATATCGGTGACAGATGCAACACGAACATCTTTTGCAAAATGTATCCCCTTCTCGTAAGATAGCTTTACAGGCCGAGTTCTTGCAGTATACTGCTTTCCCTGAATCCGAAGGGTCATTGTTTGAGGCTGAACAGTTAACCTGAAGTGGTAATCGAGATGGAGTATCAGTTTTCCTCTGGCGTTTAGCAGATCTGCGAGCAGCTTCAGGACATGCTTCACTCTCACCATCTACCTCAGCCTCACGTTCTGCCAAATTTTCTGAAACAATTTTAAGGAGCTGCTCTATCATTTTGAACTTTGTCATGCCTGTATACTTCCTTTCCTTTCCCATCTCTGCACACAGCACCTGCAAAATTTCCTGGCGACTCCATGATTGTAACACTTCAGAGGCACCCGACCACTTCGATAGATCATAAACAAGCTCTCTCTTTTCGTCCACGCTTAGCTTACTGCAGTTTGATGCGTCAAATGAACCTGAAGGAGCCAAGAAATGGATTTAGACGAGTTGATCCATACCATATCAATGTTCAAGCAACAAAGCACAATACGCACAGCAGCTTGAATCTGTTTCAAAGTAATGGAAAGCTCGAAAAAATTCAATGGTCGACTCATCATACAAACTAATAATTGAAAGTCGAGTTATACATCACTCCCGAGCATCATCATCCAAAAGAAACAGAAAGGATTGATTGGATAGCAGCAGGATAAAAGCAAGACTCCCGAAAAATGACCATCCATCGTGCATTCGCTGATAACCAAAGGCTCCAATTTGAACTTCCCTTGAACCCAACTCAACATTCAGAAGTCACAGATTTTGCCAAAAACCACTTCATCCATCTTCCTACAACACTTAAAACGATCAACAGCTTCGAAACGACGAAGAGAAATCACAAGCAGACACCGGAAAGGCAGAAACTACTACTCCTCCTCGGAAATTCATAGGAGCTACTACTTACAAATCCAACTAATTCACCCACATCATAAAAACTCATAACAGCACGGAAAAAAAAATCCTAAATTTAACAGGAAAATAACGTTTTATTCAGAATAAGCACCAGAAACAGCAGATACATCAACAAAACGAACACCAAGAACATGAACGACCCACCACGCAAATGAACTAGAACTAAACAAAAAAAAAAAAGAGTCAAACTAAACAGTAGAGAAGAAACCCACCTTCGAAAGATGGACTCATGGTGGAAAACACCAATATCCAACCAAACGGGTCAAGGGATCCGGATTAAACCCAGAAGCCAAACCTGCATTTAAACAAGGAAATTAAAGAAAAATTAAGGAAAAATAGACAACTGGGTATTGTTCTTCCTAGGGTATTATTAACAAGGGAATCAATGAGCTGGAAGGATAATGATTTCGGTTTTCCTCCTCCTCCTCCTCCTCACCTAAAGAAGACAAATAAATAAACCCTTTTGAGGATGGTGGCGATCTTTCCTCCAGTTGCTTTCTCGTGACCTTTCTTTGAGCGTCTATTGGAACCCCCCCGAAGCTATGGCTAAAGCTAATCGGAACCCATTGGCCTTGTTTCTAATCACACCGCATCGGTTATTCCTCGACTTTGTTGGAGTGATAAATAAATAGCATAAATTCGTTAGTACACTTTAGATGCTTTGCAAATATACAACATGGTATAAAAATAATCGCTCCTATTTAAGATATGAAAGTTCGAATTTCAATGAAAAAATTGTACAATACCAATTGATAAAGAGAGGGGGAGTGGGTGATAAATGTGGGGTATAAATTAATAGTATATAGTATAGTCTCAATCCTGACATATAATAGAAGGAGAGCGACGCAAAAAGCGGCTGCATGTGGCCTCCTTTTTAGTTTTTAGTTTTATCTTTCGCCTTATATATTTTACCTATTTTCCTAAGCTCACTCCCTAGTGTGTCAAACGTAGGGCCGGTGGAGTTGGTGGAATTTTACGAGTCAAGGTTTTAATTTTTATCCGGCGGTTAATTTTATAATATCCGATTTTGTATCCTGAACAATGATTAGTCTTTAAGTTAAATATTATCACTCTATAAAAATGTGATTTTCAATAAGTATGTTTCATTATCAGAGTTTGAGCTTAATATCTTAGTTGTGTATTTAAAATCTTGTTTTAGTTCTGGTTCTAGATTTGCTAGTTGGGTTCTAAGTGTGTTCTCGTGGTTTTATGCAACAAAAGTAGGATGTGGGTGAGGTTCATAAGACTTATACTAGGTCAAAATTAACATATTACAAATTTATGAGGTAAGGATTGGATACGGATCCACGGGTTTGGTGTTTTTGTTGTTCCTAGTGGTGTACATGAGATTGACCGTAGCAAACCTAAATTATGGCCAATTGAAACTAAAATATATTAGTACCTGGGTTCTCTCTAAAACTTTGACAAACTTTGCGTATGTACCCTGACCCAAAAGAAAAAAAAAATCAAAGATTGCCAATTACATCGATAAAGGAAATGTAAACAAAGTGCCCATTACTGGAATCTAACTGTGGACGAATCTTCTGCAACGAAAGAAAAGTCTGGACAGTCTTGACCAGTTCAAAACTGCAGAGTCAATTTAGTAACCAGCTTCCATTTTTCTAATTTTTTTGCCACGAAAACAAAGTCCAGAAACTCCTAATGGGCCAGAAACAGACCGGCCCATGCCTCCTCACTAAGCCCAACAATTGTACTCGGGCCCTCGAAAAGGATAACAGACAAGTATAATTTTTTTTAACTTAATAGAAAATGAAAAAAATTCGAAATATTTTCAAATATAAAGGCTAATGTATTAGTTATGAACCAGTAAAATAGATCTTTTACATTATAGTCACTGATCTACATTAACGTGTATTTGTATAATCAGTCTAGCTAATTTTGAAAGAGGCCAGAGAAAATGAAAATAATTCGAAATATTTTCAAAATTTTACAATTTCAAAGTTACATAGAGTGATCATAATTACTGTAGATCAACGATCATAAAGAGAAAAAGTTCTATGGTGATCTAGTATAATCTATATATTACTATCTCTAATTCTCGATTAGTACAGTAGTTGTTCTATAATATTATATTAATTATTGTTGCAATTTGCGGACGTAGGTTTGCCACAGTCGAATAACGATCGAAAGAAATAAAATGGTTCTTCCCTATTCATTTAATAACTTTTACGTCTGTGCAAAGGAATTATGGTATTAAGCAACAAATATTATTACAAATGAGATGGGAAATGTATTTATTAACTTAATAAAAAAATTCCGGGTTTCAAATTTCTCAACACGACTTATGAACTCATAAGTCAGCTGAGGAGATTAGATTGACTTATGAACTTATAAGTCAGCTGAGGAGATCAGATTTAGAAAAGGATTCAGGGGGTATATTATTCTCCTAAAAAAATGGGAGTATTTCGTGTAATAATTTCACTCTCAGCCTCATTGTGGGGTGTTTAGGGCGTGGGTTACTTTAAGACAATTCTTGCATCTTAGGGACTATCTTAGAACATTGCATATATGCGATTTGTGCTTATATACTTTATTTTATTAGAGTAATATAAATTTTTACTTATTGAAAAATCTACTGGAATCACCTAGTTTAGAGGTTTCAAGCAAGTGAAAATCCTCTCATTTCTTTTCTGTTGGTGATTTTAATTCACGTTTCGTCATAACTCTAAACCAGTGATTAGTATTGCTAAAGTGTTTATTCCCGATGTCTGGACCAAAATGAAAAATCTCAACAGTAATTTGGTCTTGTGGAACTAGATTATGAGATGTATAAGCAAGAGTCATTACTCAAATTGTTGAAAGTTTGGAATTGTCAGGTCAATAGAAAATCCCAGAGAATATTGCGGGATCTTAGCTGGCACCTTGGAGGATTTATTGTATGGAGAGAGAGAGAGAGAGAAAAAAAAAGGGGGAATGGGATGGGATTTTTACTTTAAAGCGACAACTTTTCCTCTGGATTTTTTTATAAATTGATGGTTAGATTTTTCTCCCACCGTTGGACCATGTCAATATGTAATAATGCTAAAATCCCAACCGTGTCAACTTTTCCTCTATATTTTTTTATGAATTGATGGGATGGAACTTATTATTTTTACTAAGTAGCGACATAATCAAAAAATAGCAGGAGGTCTTAGTAGAATAAGCTCGGCAAGCTAGACCGTCACAACTATTATTGAGTACGACAGAGTATGGTATAATAAAGAAACTCCTAATCACAGTTAATTCCGAAGAAAATAGCCGCAAAAAACGTATATGAAACCTTCTCGGCCATGCTCCCTCTCGCCATGCCAATTCAACTTGAGAAACAACTTATGATTGATTATCCGATGCAACATCTAAATCCCAACTTTTTTGCAAAATGATTCCAGATCCTTCATGAGAATTGTCACTCGAAGTACAAGGGACACTCCGACTCATCATAGGTACCGCAAGTAACTCATCAAAAGCAATTGTCCACTAATTCTTTACTCCTAAAGATTGAAGGAAAAGAATAATGTCATGATTTCCTATTTCCTTCCGACAGAAGCCACTCTTGGACATTAGAAAAAAATGGTATGTAAGAGAGAACATAAACCAAGACAAAAAGAAAAAGTAATCACGTCCTGATGCATTTTAGAAGTTACTTTATGAAATGACTTGAAACTAAATTTATACAATCTTCCAGAAATTATTTGTTTATTAAATATTATCACACGTGTTTAATCAACATTGAAAACTCAATATTTCTACTTAGCCACCGAACAAGTAACCCGAGACAGATTCGAAGTGATCGTCCAAAGGTTAGTCTAACTATACTAGGCTAGGCTAAGCTATGAACTACGGACTAAGGAAAGGAAAAGCAACAATGATAAGTAGAGTAGTTGTGTGTTGTGTTGTTGATGATGTCCTTCTCCGGTACCCGAGCTCCCTATATATAGCACGTCCTGAACTAGCTCCATCCTTCCCGTACAAGAAATCCCGTCCCGAGTGAATATTTCGCTTCCAAATCAACCCAGCTTAGAATAGAAAAATATAAACCGTCTTCCTCATATGAACAGATCTCGTCTCCGATTAGGAATATGTCGATCGTGCCGACCAAGCAACTGTGTCCCAAAATCTTATTGCAATCTCGAAAATCCCGGCTCTACTTAGAAAAATATAAGCCGACCCGATCCTCTCAAACCTTCCATGCAAAAGCTCATCTTAACCCGTCAACGCTGAAATAACTTACCTTCTTTAAGCCCGAAGTGAACTCAAAAAAGCCCAAACCTTCCGCCTATATAGACCAAATAGTCTTCCCGTCCGGGGCTCTCAAAGTGGGATTGTCAAGCCCATTCGGTCCTCCTATGTAGACTTCATTCTTCCATCCGAGCCCCTGAAACAGTCTTCGTTCTTCCGCCCGGGCCCTTAAAGCGAGCCGAGGCTGCCACTCATAAGGCCTAAGACGGGCCAAGCCTACCGCCCACAAGCTAAAGCGGTAAGGGCCTACCGCCAATCGCCTTAAAGTCCAACCCGGACTTGGACGACCACCTGAGGCGGGCCGAGTGGTCCAATCTGAATGAATACACCAACTCGAACACGAATTTTTGCGCACGAACCCAGAGACGAACACCTTTGCTACACACCCAGAGTATGAATTTTGTACTTTAACACCCGGACATATCACTTCACGTACCGAGGCGTCCAACCAGACATCCCACTTCACGAGCCGAGACGTCCACCATGACACTTCGAAGGTCAAAATACCCTCCGGGCTCTAGCCTCGAAGGTTAAAGCGACCATCCAGGCTTCTGCCTTGTAGGTCAAAGTGACCATCCAGGCACTTGCTTTGTAGGTCAAAGCAACCATCCGGGCTCCTGCTTCAAGGTCTGAGGTGTCCTTCCGCATTGATCTGCATTTGTGACCTACTTCTACTCCGAATATGAAGAACTCATCAACTACAAAGTCGTATATTTATGTCTTATCTTCGTACAGAAACTTAAATAGTCTCAATCTGAGTTCCGGATAAAAAGTTATGAGTATTTTACTGAAGAGCGTCACTCAGGCATGCGGGAAGCAGACGGAACCGGGCTTCCGCCTTGGTCTTGGAAGCGGGAAGCAGACCAAAGCGGGAAGCGGACCGAACCGATCCAGAGTGGGATCAGTTTGAAGTAGACTTTCGACAGCATTGCGCTTTGAATCAGAAAAATATTTAAACTATAAAGTTATAGATTCACGTCTTATCTTTCCATAGAAACTTGAATCATTTCAATCGGAGGTCGGAGGCAGATTCTGTGGTTTTTCTACCAAAATGCGATAGTCCTTGACGAGGCAACCAACACTGAAACTTGAAACCTCGTTTTGACCCTCTTCCATGCATATTTAGGCAAGACTCTTCAAACATAAGTTGGAGATCTACTTCTTGGCTTTCTATGGAAATAAGAATCACTCCATTCTAAGGTCTGGGTAGAGTATTACAGTTAATTTCCCGAGAATGGACGTGGCTGCCTTAGTACCCACCATTCACTTGTGGAAATGCCAAAGCTCTCTTCCTTAACTTCGTGCTAGGCACCGACTTCGTGAACATGGACCTCAAGCCAAAGCTCGTCTCTAAAGATGCAGACCTTGTGTCAAACCTCGCTTCCATGAATGCAAAATATTTGACCTCCAACAACCACTAACACATAATAATAGAACATAGAAGATGAAGATGATATCTACTTAATTTTGTTCTCCAAGCGTGGTTTATGTTATTGTCCCTTTTCTCCAAGATCCGCATGTTATGAGGTTCTTGTTCTTTTGAATGTAGATTTTTTCAGTAAGTTTTTGTCTTTGTTTTTTTTTGAAAGGTAAATATGTATTATTACTCCACGAAAACTATTTACATCCAGATGAAGCAATCGATTGCACAGAGAGCAATCGAGATGCGTAAGTTTTCGTCTTTGTTGGGATATTTTTTTTTAAAAGATAGATTTTATTAGTATTAAAGATATTTACAGACTTATAACTAGAGTAACATATAATTTGTAGAATATAAAGTTGTAACTGCAGTCTTTATTAAATTTTTGTTGCGGCAAAATTTTACGGGAAAAACCACGAAAATGAAAGAGTACATGCGATAACCATGCTAGACGTAACTCTAGACTCCAAATCCATGAACATGGATAATTACGTGAAAATCCTATTTCTGGTCGACTATGCTAATCGAAGTTCGAGTCAAATTTTTAGACGGTATTTTAAAGTAGGGTTTGTCAAAGTGGTTTTTGTTTGGGAATTAATAGACCATGAGACTTTGGCTAATTTGCTACAAAATTTTCATCCTTTAGTCACCAATTGCCTCTCCTGACATACTAATTATACATATATCTTTTTCAATAAGTAGAATTTTTATCTTTTAAAATTTGTGCAGCGGTCTTAAAAGCAAATCTTAAGTATCAGTGACACCCTTGTGTTAGACGTATTTGTGTCACCCTTACCTTTCCTTTCCTAGCAGACTTCGAAATCGATTATCAACCTAATCATCGTCATGATTAATTAATTTGATTGAATTCCACGCTCTCAAAGCATGAAAAAAAATTAGGTGCTATTACTTGTTATAGACAGGGTTAGAGAATTTTATTAAGTAACAATTTTATAGTCAGTCATATATGATACACTTTGTATCATTTTACGAGAGAGCCCTTTTAAAATATTCTCTCTAAATTAAAAACTTCTCTAAACTCAAGAGTAGTGTTAGAATTTAACATTTTTTCATCGTAATAACTATTTTTTTTCTTCAGAAAATCTTAAGCAAGTATGTTTGTTAGAGAAAAGCAACCATGTCTACAAAATAAAATCTACCCAAAAGAAGGTAGAGTAGTACATCATGTCTATTTTCTGAATGTGCACACGCAAGTAATCATGTCTATTTTCCGAATGAATAAATGTCTTTTACCTTTGTTAAGGAGATTATGAATGAGCTTTGTTTCCTCCTCGTGAAACGAGAAACTTTTTTTGGTTTCTTGTTAAGCGCAAACGAGAAAGTAGACATCATCTTTAGATCCATGAATGCCTCAAAATTCGTTATTTGGTCCTTTGTATTTTTTTAAAATAAAATTTATACCAATAATTACACTTTGTCATAATTTGAATATTAGATCTCCTTTAAATCCTCTATCCTATATGCCCCAAGGCGTCTTTGAATTTTCCTCCCTAGAGCACCTGTACTAATCATCTATCCTGGAGCTAATAAATATTTTACTTTTCCAATAAAATACACTGGGTCCTTTAAAGATACGATTGTTGTGTCCATCTAATTGCGAAGTCATTTCTTAGGGTTTGAAGGGGAAAAAAGTGGACACCCAGATTCCTACGCGTTGACCAACAAATTTTAAGATAGAAATTACCCTTTCAAATTGTTTAATTTAAACAATTTCAAAACATTTAGAAGATTTCTCTCTTTCCTGTCCCCCTATGGTACCATCACAATTTGGAAGGTAACATGACCCCAACCGCGCCGTCCAAATATAGAACCCCCACCACTTTTCTAATTTCAAGTTTAGAAACAAAAAGTAAAACTGGAGTTAGCTTTGTAATTTTGTTATTAAAAACATGTTGAAGTAGGATTATAATAGATATATATTATAAAAATAGCTCTACAAATTCTGCAATTTGGAATTGGATTTATTTTTTGAAGTCTGAATGAAATTGAATATATTTCCTATGTAAAATTGATTCCAGTCAAAGTTTACAAAACAAACTACCATAACTTAAACTAGTAAAATGAAATTTAATTCTCATTTCTTTAGGTTTTCAAAAAGACTCTAAACGAACGCCAAAGTATCTTCCAAAAAAAGAATTGAAAATTTTGACAGATGGTTATAATTTTTGTTTGAAGGGTAGAATTTTATTTCAAAGAAAGTAACTATGGGTAACCCGGTATTTCTATGTTTATGATCCTTTGATATGAAAAGTTACGTTATCTAGGGTGTGATTTTACCAGTAGTGTTGTTTCCTCAAAAAAAAATTTAAATTTATGACTTTCTTAAAAGAATTCAAATTCATTGCATAGAAGAATCAATCTTAATTTATAATTATTCAATTTTTTGTGAGTTAATTAGAAGATTCATTACCGTGAATTTTGTTAGGGTGAAAAATCCCAGTAATTAACCAAGCAAACGCATCGGGGTAAGACCCTATTTACCTCCAGGGGATTATGTAATTTTTTTCGGCGGAAAAAGCAAATTGCATTAAGTATAAAAGAAAACAACGTAGAAGCACAAACCCTACCAACTACCTCTCTCTAACTCACAATTCGTGTAGTCAAAGAGGGAATTTCTTTGACCAATAGGCCAAAGAGAGCTCTATACCTATAACTATACTCCCGCTGATCTCACATCTCGGATAGCCGAGAGGGATGTTCCCAGCCAACAGGCCAACAGACAGTCTACCTAAACACTATCTCTAACTGAGCCCATAAATTGGCAGTCTGGAGGGGCCAGAAAGTAGTCCAGTAATCAACTCGCCTATTCCCACTAGCATCGGGGGATTATGTAATTAGATTAGAGTATTTTAGGGAGAATTAACTACAACAATATCAACGTTGAAATAGAGTCGATCACAATCCCGCAAAAAAAAATTCAACTCTAAGTTGGTTGTAAATATTATCATTAATAAACTATACTTATAAAAAACACATCGTTCGCATTTCATGTGATTTTAAACAGGGTTAAGGTAAGAAAATATTCAAAGGATCAGTATTCGCAAGCGAAGGTTGTTAAATGGATAATTAGTGACTCAAAAAGGTATGTGTAACCTGGTTGGGCACTTGGTCAACCAGTATATGTTTCTATTTTTCTCAATAAATAAGATACTTTTGTTTGGTACTAGAGCAAGTTATATGTTCATTTATAATAATGAAAACAATTATGGAAGCAGGATTGGAATATTACTAAATGAAGATAGTAAAAAGAGAACCGATGGTACCTTACTCCCAATTTGGGGGTAAGTGATAAGAGGGAAGTAGGAAAGAAATCGACGGATTTATTTGCTCTCCCAAACTCTAGCAGAAAAGAAAAGGATTCAACGGGGCGAATGTTAATCTTAAAAAAAAAACTGGGGGCTTTTTTTTGTAATAATTCCACTCTCTTTTACTTAGTTTGACTAATGGAATAAACTAATCTAGAGGTTCAAAGTAAGTGAGAATCCTCTCCTTTCTTTTCTTTTGGTGCATTTAATTCAAGTTTCGGCATAATTTAAACTAGTGAATTTTCTTTTGAATAAGTAAATTTTATTAGTGATAGTAATATTTATAAAATATAAATAGTGTAGAATTCTCTCTTATTTGTACAAGGTTATAGCTGCAACCTTAGTAAAATTCTATAGCAATAAAATCCAATAAAAAAATACTACAGGGAAAAATGTCTAGTATTGGTCATGTTAAAAAGTAATTTAAATTAGTGATTGTATTACTAAAGTGTTTATTGCTGATGCTAAAATCAAGACGAGCCGACATCAACACAATGCGATCAATCTCAATTCGGAGAGAAAGAGAGAGAGAGAGAGAGAGAGAGATTTCTTTTATGTTGTTCGGCAATTGAGGGCAATTGATACTTTTCTCTAGATCTTGATTAATTAATGGTTAGATTTTTCTTCCACCTTAGACCATGACATTGCTATAGCCAACCATGTCAATATGTAATAATGCTAAAATCCCAACGGTGTTTATGTTTAACCAAATTAAAATAATTATCCCAACGGTGTTTATGTTTAACCAACTTTAAATAATTATCCCAACGGTGTTTATGTTTAACCAAAAATTTATTGTAAAAAATCCCTAAAGCTTCCACCCAATTGATATAAAAGATGTTTTGACTTTTGAAGAATTCCATTTAAGTCTTATTAGTTATTATAGCTTTATCAATTTTTATTTCAGAAAAAGGGTAGTGACGGTGGCAACAGCCAGTCATGGTGTTATCTTATTTATTGATGTTATTCGATCATTGGAGAATCTAACACGAGTTGCCAAGTTAGAATATTGCATACTTGCAGATAGTCAACACTTTGCTTAGTTATAGGTGTCAGTCGTGAATATTAATTTGGCCTTCATAGCTGGGCCACTGCATATATATAAAATGGAAGATCTTTGCATGCATAGTAAACTCTTGACATTTCATACCATATAGGATAAACCCAAATATACTTAATAATTTTAACAATAAACATCCTTGTGTCATTTAAGAAAGTGTCATTTTTTCGTGTCCTAGACTGATTTCCTATTCGAGAAGTCCTACCGGATTTCCAACTAGTCTCCTTATATTATCGGGGAAGCTATATTTTTATCGGTCAAATAATATCTACCCTAACGATACAAAACGTGTACAGATTCTGGCAGATCCAAAATTCAAACCTATCAATTGTAGTTACCTTCCAAAAAAAACGATATTCTTACCACGGAGAAAGTCAGTTTCATGCATAATTATCATCTCCATTGTTCCTTGTTAGAGAGTAATAGAGCATCTAATGAATATGACGCATTCCTCCACTCCAATTCACTAAATGCTCTGACTCTTCTTTCCACTCGAGCCTCAATATATCGATTGGCTCTGAAATTATTCAGATCCCATAAATGTCAATGGCCGGCTGAAATTATTATGGTTTCTTTTTTGGGTGTGGCCTGTATTTGTACTTCCACGCTGGTAAGTGGGTCACTCGCTTCTGCCATCTGACGCCACCCACGTATACAATTACTACTATCCGGACCAATCACTAAGAGTTTTATGATCACGATATTATATTTTGTGTTTGAGATTTACATATTTTATTTTTAATAAAATTTATGTAGCGTCACTCTAATGTTATATTAATTTTTAAATATTCATATAGTACTATTTAGTAAGTGGTGACCACTATAAAATTACTTAAAGAAAAGGCATTTCGCGGCTATAAATGGGCAATTCTTGCGCCTTAAGCCACAATACCTCCCTGCACACAATCTCATGCGTAGGCCGGACATTGCGATGGCAGATACATAGGTGGTTATTTTATTTAGCTCGCACTTTAGTCCTTCTCTACTATATATCATTAATTCCTTTTGAATTGTTCGAATGACATAAAAAATTGTTCTCAAATTCAGGTCTCAAATTCCGCATAATTGTTCTCCTAGTTTCATATGCGTATAACATTACGTCAATAGGTAAAATCTATCAATATTTTTTTCAGGTTTTTTCATTTCGAGAAAAGAGAATAATTGACGAGGGTACAATAAGACTCAGAAACATATAAATCAAAGACTGATCTCCATTGTTTTATGAAAATTTATGTTGCATTTTCTCCATTCCTTCATATCTGAGGTAATTTAAAAGTTTTCAATTGGCGAATCTCGATTATCACGTTATTATATACTCTTTATCCCGTTGATTTTTGCTCATTAATATTTTTTTGGGTACGTTTCTTGCTCATTAATATATGCAAGTGTTGATGGGAGCAGCCAGAGACGTAGGGCAGGAGTATTTTTTTCGTAACTTGATGACGACAAGTTGTGGTTAGATAGATTTATTTAGATGTGGACAGATTTTGTAACTTGTAGCTCCAAATGGATCTCCTAAGTTTTATCAAAACTTTATTTTTTATAACATACTTAACATGCTAGTATTTAATTATAGTGAAATTATTCCTCTATATGGAATCTTTTAGTTAGGTGGTGATGCTTTGGTTTGTATGCTAACTTTTGTAACACTTGGTGTATTTTTGGCGTATATATAATATTAATCAACTTACCCAAAAAAAAATTATAGTGAAATTATTAAAAACTTTCGAGGAAATGTAGCGCAAGGGAATGTTAGCCAAAAAAACAAGGGCGACAAGGAACTTGCTCAACTACTGCACTCGAGGGCTTTATAATAATGGCTACAAGGTGACCTAAAACGACGACTCCCTCCAAAGGAAAAAAAGAAGAGAGAATAGAAAACGACGTACAAAAGATGGATAGACCATTAAGACAGCTCTGGGCCTATGGGGTTTCAGTGTCATAACGTTTATAGGTTCCCCGAAGTTTCCTCTACACTCCGACTAGCATATATATTTCTATCGCCTTACGTTCCTCATTTGGCGTCAGCTTCGTGATGTCAATGTTTTTGATACGTATCGTGTTGGAATTTATGCTTTTGATACGTATCGTGATGTCAATGTTTTTGATACGTATCGTCAAAATTTTATAGTCTTTTATTTTTTGATTTAGACTACCTCGTATCAAGATAATTCACTAAAATAATTTCCTTATTTGTGATGTCAATGTTTTTATTATAATGACTTTGATTCGTGTTATCTCGTACCTAAGTTGCATTAGTTTGGTGTAACTACCTCTATTGGGTCCTTTTTAGGGGTATATATATATATATACTTAATTAATTAAACTAGCGGCAAATAATATATATTGTCGACTTCGATCGTTTATTAACTAGAGATCGACTGAATTAATTACCTAACGACAGCCAGACGACCGATCGAGGAGAGCTAAATTATAATGATCGTGGAAATGGTGCAAAGAGCATGGGAGATAATGATGCTACTGGCGGTGGCAATCGTCGGGAAAGCAGCAGGGAGCGCCGCGGTAGGGCACACGAGGGCCGACGGGGAGACGGCGGCGTACTGCCTGAGCTGGAGGCTGGCGGCGGAGGTGAACAACCTGCCGCCGTGGCGGACGGTGCCGTCTCAGTGCTGGAGGCACGTCGAGAGCTACATGGTGGCGGGGCAGCACGAGCGGGACGTGGAGCTGATCGTGGAACAGATCGTGAGCTACGTCGGCGAGATCGTCGTCGGCGGTGACGGGATGGATGCCTGGATTCTCGACGTGGATGACACCTGCCTCTCCAATCGCATCTACTACAAGGGAAAGGGATACGGGTACGTGACCAGTATTACGCATGACATAAATTAAATAAAGATACGAGTATTGTCGACTTTTATTTAAGGACGGTTGTTTAAATATGTAGGTGTGAGCCTTACGATCCGGCGGGTTTCAGGGCGTGGGCGCTGACGGGAGGGTGCCCGGCCGTCCCGGGCGTGCTGGGATTGTTCAGACAGCTGGTGGCAAGCGGTTTCAAGGTGATCCTCCTCACCGGAAGAGACGAAGAAACTCTCGGTGAAGCCACTCTCCGAAATCTTCAAATCCAAGGCTTCATCGGCTACCACCGCCTCATTATGAGGTATATCCTGTTGATTCGAAAATCGTCTGAATTTAATTTCTCTAGTCCTCGAATGGTACCATCCCATCTGGCCTTCCTCGCATATCTGGGCCTCAATTGTTGGGAGTAATAGGAATTCCAATATTTGTTAGGAAAAATTTGTCACAATTTAAATATTTTATTTAATGTTATCAAACTCGAAATTAGTTTAGTTGGCTCAGTAATTATTCAGATACGAGGTAATTTTATAAAAAATTATTGTTGGAATCACCCGATTTAGAAGTTTCAAGCAAGTGAAGAATCGATGATGGACATGCTCAAGGTGGAGAACGGTCGGTTTACTTATCAAAAAATGCACAGCCAAGTAGACAGGTAGAGAACTATTTAGAGAATGAGTCCATTTCAATTAGGAGAACAATTTTGGGAGGGAGGAGTTTTGGATTTTCTCAAAGGTTTCAGCAATACCGAAACTTGATTCGATTCATATGCTCATTGATATGATTTTGTGAGGATCAACGACTCCGTAATGGGACGGTCTACATTTGAATGATACACTTGGTGCAATTAGGAGTATACCTTGGAGACGGTGACTTGGAGACGGTGACTAATGTTTTAGTTACTTATTTATATAGTGGTGTAGTGTATTTGTACATATTTGTCGATTTTTTTTGTGGGTAAAAAATAAGTAAAGAATCTTCTCATTTCTTTTATTTGACGCTTTTAATTCATGTTTCGATGTGAATTTAGACCAGGTTACGTTTTTTGGGTAGAAATTTAGAGCAGGTTACGTTTGCAATTGATTTTTTACTGTTTGACGGTTCAATGAATTGCTATTGGTGATGAGATGTATGACCAAGAGCCACCACTCAAATTGAGAACTTAAACCCAAACAAATAGAAAACATAAACACGTCATGATACATTTCGTAAGTTCCTTTATGAAATGACCTTAAAATAAACATATACAGAATATTATTTTGTTATTAGATATTATCACATATGTTTAATCAACATTGAAAAATTAATATTTCTACCTAGCCACTAACGCACAATAATAGAACATATAAGATGAATATGATGTAAGTTTTCATCTTTTTTGGGGATAATGTAAGGTGATTTTTAAGTTAATACTAACTAATATCTGAATATTAACTTGATCGATTAATCCAAGTTTCGGTTAGATAATATTTTTCACGGTAATTTTTTAACGACAATGAGGGATAGAAGGGGTTTGCTAAAGTGGTTTCTGGTTGGGAACTAATAGATCGTGAGACTTTGTCCTTGCTAGTTGCTGCTACTATTTCCTCATCTTTTAGTCACCATTTGCCTCTCTTTGTCATATACTAATTAGACATATATCTTTTTTAATCTTTTAGATTTTGAAAAGTGGTCCTGAACCCAAATCTTAAAATATCCATTATGATTAAGAATGAATTTCATGTCCTCGAATCATGGTCTCTTCTTAGTAAGTTTATGATTAGTATCTTATATGTCAATTAACTCACCAACCAATCATATGCCAACCATTTACAGGCCAGTCCTTAATTAAGTTTAAAATAATGCCCCCAAATTTCTTAGATTTCAGAGCCTAACCACACAGAGGACCTGGAAAACTGTCAAATTTATTCTTTGCAAGGCATTTGTCCGGGTTAATAAATGTATTTGTCTTTGTTAAGATTATGAATGAGCTCCAAAAAATTTGGTTGCCCATTTTTGGTGTCAAAGTATGAGTATTATGGCTTTAAAGGAATATAATTATTTCCCGAGGGCGGGTTGATCGGAATACCCTAAAATTCAAGTAATTTTATTTTAGGTTGCCGAATGATTAGATTTGTCATTTTCGAATGGAGATTTGTCACCAAAATTAATTATTTTATCTTAAGTCATTTAGATAAAAGTTCTAATTTTTTGCACTCCGTAACTAATCAGGAAGATTTTTTTATAAGTGAATTTTATTTATAGTAATATTTATATTTATAACCTACTTAGTATGAAATTTCTTCTAGGAAGTTGAGACTGCGGATTTGTCAAAAGATACATAGTGTAATCACTTGGTAAAAAATATATATCAATTTATCAACCGCTAGCCCAAGGATGCTTTTTTGTATCTATACACTGACTTATTCACTTATCAAAAAAATAGACTGATTTATTTTCTCGAATAAAATCTACCTTTGCAAAGAATATCAACTTCAAAACAAAATTATGAAGAAGATTTGTTTCCAACTCGTGAAACGAGAAAGCTTTTTTGGAAAATTATCTCGCATGTGGCCAGTAGCAGCATGATTTACGCGGCGTGCGTGTAATTACCGTCTTAAGCCTCTTATTCGTTTTTTAAGACTATGGTGCTTTTGTTGGAATAGATTTTAGTAGATTTCTCAATATATCTTTTTGGAAAATGCAGTAGATAAGAAATAGTAGGGACAGACAATCAAACAGCAACCTTTTCAGTTCTACGATGAATACATGATAAGTTGTTCTCCCTTTTGACTTATGCAACCTATGTTGTTCTCCCTAGTGCAGCTGTACTAATCTTTTTTATAAATAAATTTGGTATTACTCCATTAAAATAGCTACACCCAGTGTGCTTATAAACACACAACTCCAGCTAAAATGTAAAAAAGGTAAACACATATCATCGTCACGTGATTTGAGATATCTAAAAATGCATTTCATCTCCTAAAACCTCCTAGGAGAGACCCAACTTACACCAACACACCTGTACTCATCATCTATCGTGGAGCTAATAAACATTTTACTTTTCCAATAAAAACATTGGGTCCTTTAAAGATGCGATAGTTATGTCCATCTAATTGAGAAGTCGTTTCTTAGGATTTGAGGGGAAAACAAAATTTAAGGTAGAAATTACCCTTTGAAATTGTTTAATTTAAATAATTCTCATTTCTTTAGCTTTTCAAATAGACTCTAAACGAACGCCAAAATATCTTGAAAAAAAAGGATTGAAAATTTTGACTAATGATATTTTTTTTTTTTTGAAGGGTAGAATTTTATTTCAAAGGAAGTTACACTATGGGTAACCCATTACACCAAAATCCCCCAAAAAAAAACCAAGAATAGCAGAGAACAACAGAAATCCCTAGAGTAGCAGGAAAGAAGCAAATGCACAAGAGGGGCACTCGCATCCACCACTCCTAACAACAGAAACTAAGAACAAGTGTGTTACCACAAAATTACTCGGTATTTCTACGTTTATGATCCTTTGAAATGAAAATTTATGTTGTGTAGGGTGACTTTACTAGTGGTGTTTGTTTCATTCGCAATATTTTAATTTATGATCTTCTTAAAAAAATTCAAATTCATTGCATAGAAGAATCAACCTTAATTTGTAATTACTTAATTTTTTTGGTTAGTTAATTAGAAGGTTAATAACCGATAATTTTGTTAGGGTGAAAAAATCCAGTATTTAACCAAGCAAACACATCCAGGTAAGTCCCTATTTACCTCCGGGGGATTATGTAATTAGATTGGAGTATTTCATAGTAAAATTAATTATAGAGATATCAACATTAAAAAAGAGTCGTTCACATTCCAAAAAAAAGTTCACTCTAAATATGTTGTAAATATTACTATTAATAAATAAATTATACTTATAAAAAAAACACATCGTCACCATTTCCCATCTTTGGGACCCAAAGGCCGCACTTCGCTCCCCACGAGTTTCGGGTCTAGTTGGCAAACTATCAACATCTATGGGACCCCACCAAAGGAAATCAACATCTTTGGGATTACGGATTCCTTTGGTTTGTTTTTAACTTGTAGTGGGAGAAGGGAACAATGAGAGGAAGCAGTTCAATAGAATACTGGGAGTACGTGCACCAATTAGGCCATTTTACCGAGACTTAGGTTAACTGGTTTATGATAGATTTATTTTAACTTAATAAAGATGTATTTATTCTAATTTAATAAAAATATATCTAATTCAAGTTATTCCGAACGCATGAACGTTAAATAATTGTTGAAAGAACTTTACTATTTTTTAAAATCTTACCCGAATCGAATCTTATTAGTCAATATCGGGTGGTATGAAAAAAACTAGTCCATCTTGATCGGGCCTTTATAAGGCTTGAGGCATATTGTCACAATACACATACAAACACACAAACACTAGAGTTGGTAGAAAATGGAGGTGGAAGCCATAGAGGAAGCCCTAGGTGATGAAGTTCCGGAACAAAGGCGTGGAGGAAGATCAGTTGCAATAGTGGGAGCAGTCTCTATAGTGTTGATCGTGTCAGCTAGGTATTTACTATACTACCCTTCTCCTCCTCCTCCACCTCACCACCCCCACCCACCACAGCACCACCGTCATCACCCTCCACATGCTCACGTGTCACCGCCTCCGGCGAAACCCCCAAAAGTCCACCGTCATCATCCCACTCGCCATTCTCCATACGGCTTCGTGTCACCTCCGCCGCCGACACCGCCAAAAGTCCCCACTCTCGCACCGCCACCTTCCTATTACAAGTCTCCTCCACCACCCGAAGAGCCTTACGAGGATGCATCGCCGCCCCTCCCCGACCCCACTGCTGGAGGATGATCTGTTGCTTAGTAACTAAGGTACTAACTATGAAATGTTTATTTTCAGATATATATTTTTTAAATATAAACTTGTGTTTCTAATCAATTATCTTTTTATTTATTTATGTTCTTGCAGATAGGGGAGAGGATCACTTCATCAATAAAGGAAGTATTGCTTTCCACTAAAAAGAAAATAAATGAAGTATTGCCCTACTCCAGCCTCAGAAGAAAGGAAAATACGAACAGTTTGTTGTTCTTAGTATCAGAAATATTGTATTAAATATATATATAGTCATATTTGTTATTTCCCACTTAATAAATGGACATGGCATTTTCCCACTTTATCTCTAATATAATTACAAACTCGAGGAGCTGCTTAATGTGGGTGAAAGCTGTTTAATGGATGTGTCCTTGTTCGAGGTGCTGCTTAATGTGGGTGGATCTGTCTATACGCTTACGCCCTGTTACATATTAGCGTCGAGATAAAAAAGCAAGTGTTGGTTGCCGAAATCTGCATTATTCTGGTCCTCCCGGGCTTGTAAGAGGATGTAATATATAAGAAACTCCTCTTTGCACTTACTCCCATCGAAAATCATTTGATTCTGATGATTCCATATCCCTGAATAATGATTCCGAATAGTGCCTTCTAGTTCATAGATTCTCTGAGTGATCCACACCAAGTTGATAAAGCATTGTTCAGATTTGCACCGCAACACCATTGGATGCACATTTTGTGAGTGAAGAAATTCCAAACGCCCCAAGAGAATGTTGATCCAACTGAGTTCTTGAAGAGAGTAGGAAGAGTGTCTCAAACTTGTCCTTAAGCCGTGCCTCACCCACACCCTCTTTAACTAAAACTTCTGGCTGTCGACAAACAACGTGGTTTAATTCAAGAGGCATTAGTGATAAATCTCATTTCGACCTTTATTGCAAATGAACTTGAAATTGATTTCGTTTATGAATGAATTTTATGAAAATTAATCAAAGTCAAATTAACCAAAAAACTAACATTTGGTACTTTTTTTTGTATATCATAAGAATTACGTCGAATTAGTATAGATCTCCTAATACATTATGTCAAATCAAGTTAGATCCAAGTGATAAGAAACTCAAATTTTTCTAAAATAGTGTTCAAACAATACGAATAGAACAAACAATTTTTTTGAGGGGTAGAACAAACAATATTATGAGAGGCACTCTAAAATAAGTTCCAAAATATTCGAGTCCTATTTTATGGGCATTTCTCAGGGTTTTTAAATACGCAGTCCAACCGACGGTCCGACTAGTCGGACCACGATTCGGTACAAGGAGCGTACCCAAATTGGCCCAAAAATGTCAACCTTACGAACCGCCCAAAATATGGTCGGACCGGATAGTTCGTTTGAAATTCTGGGTCCATATTTTCCGGTTGGTAAGGTTGGACCAAAAATCATAATTTTTTTGAAAAAACTAAAAAACATGAGTTGGTCACTTGGTTTGGTCAGAAATTTCGCACAAATAAAAAAGGAAAGAGACCAAAAAAATTAAAATCGAGAAAACTTTATCAATCTCCGTAGTTTTATCATGTATTTGATAATTATTTGAGGTGTATATGTGATTACATATACAATTATACATATATATAATTTTAAAATGGTGTTTTAAAAAATCTGGTCCAACTGGTAATTCAACCAGTCAGACCGATTGACCTCGAATTCGGCCCAAACTCCGGGTCGACCTCCGGGTCGTATTGAGAACTTTGGTATTTCTCCCAATTTTTATATATTTAATGAAAATAGTTAGATAAGTAAGATAAGCATTACAATCAGCCTATGGCATGGATCTCGTATAAATCATCTTTGCGAATCTAAAAGCAAAAGTAAGTCTTGGCTACATACTGATTATGTCGTTTCGGACCAAAGTAGCGATTTCCGAGGAAAGTTCATTTCTTAACTTTTTTTTGGGGTCAAGGTTCATTTCTTAACGTTACATTCACGTATAATGCTACGTTCCAGTTTACATCAACTAAATGCTCTACAAGACTACCAACTCATACGATCACCGACTAAGAGAATTTATAAATCATAACTACGTTTTTTTGGAATCATAGTAAAAAAGATGTTAAAAAATAAAATTGAAAGAAACCCAGCCTTCATAAGTCTACAGATCATATAAAAACAGATCCATCCAAGTGACGATCAACAAGAAGGTTCCGATCAAGGATTGTGGAACATCTTTCTGATAACTTTTCCATCAAAGAAAATAAATAAGAGGATTCTCACTTACTTTATAAGACCCTAGGGTGGCCTACTGGACCTTTAGTTTCAAACTACGAAAATGTACGGTTGGTTAACCAACGATTTTAGTTCACAATTACTGTTTGCAATTAAGATCACAAATCGTGATTATCATTGTCGACTCATGGCTATGATCACGATTAAAAATATGAAAAAATATCATCAGCATTATTTAACATAAGCATTTAATTTTTTTGAATAAGAAGCATTTCAAAAATTTATAAAGAGGAATTATTTATTTTATTTCATATTTTCTATGGTTTTTATAAAAGACAGTTTTAAGCTTTTAAAAAAGTAAATAATATCTATTTAGCTTTTCCAAAATCATACTATATAGATTTTGAATTGATTTTAAATGTCAGCGAAAACAAGAGTTTAACAGTAACATACGATTTTTAAAATTTTTAAAATTTTTTATATAGTTAAGAGTTGATGTTTGGTTGTCTGAATATTATTTTTTCTTTAACTTTTATTGAGCTCTATGCATAGATCTTGAAATGTTATATGAAATAGGAAATAACTAACTCATTTGGATACACGATCTCAAACTTACTACCCTTTGAAATTTTGAAAAAAATTAGTGACGTGGGTAGACTCCCTATTTTTTAATTTTTTAAAAAAATTAAAGAAATATATAAGTTTGTATCCATTTAGAGAATTTTATTTTTTTTCGAAAATAGAAAAAAAAAACCGTTTGTATATTTTTTAGCTTTCTTATCTTATTTTTTCTTTTATAATTTTTGTGGATTTCTTAGTCAGAACATTTGCCAATGTATACCGTGAAAAATGTCTCAATTTTAATCACGGTGGTACTAAATCTGATCATTATTTTCCGTAACATGTCAAAAGGAAAAAAGTTCAACGGTAGCTAAGAATCACAAGGGGTCTTTTAAGAGTACGAAGAGACTTCAAATTTATTCGAGAAAGTCGATCTAAGTACGAAATGATCGGATTCTACGCTAAATGAAGTCCAAAACACTTATAAGTTCATTCCAAAAATTAATCCAAGTAGTAAATGATCAGATTAGTACCTCGATTCCAAAACACTTATAAAGTTGCATGAAATGAAGAAGAAAGAAAAGGAGTATATGAAGTTGCAGGTTTGCTTTGAGTTATATTTTCTTGAGCATTTCTGGGTTGGACTCATTTTTATCCCAAGTGCACTTTGTTGCTCCACAGACTATTTGTTATTTCCACTTTATCAATGGACATGGCATTTCCAAGCTGAACTACTACTTCTTATAGCGATAGTCCAAAACACTGGAAGTTGTTGAAACTTGAAAGTTGTTGTCTTTTTTTTAAACAGTAAATTTTATTGATGGTATTACTAATTACAATATATAATCCCCTGTCGATCCTCCTAAGCGGTGCTGAACTTGGTGGAAGTAGTTGCCTGCCCACCATATCAATTAAGTTTTTAATTAAATAATGAGAGTTAGTATAGTAAGAAATATGGACCCACTTAAAAATATTTTGAATAGAATCTTTACTTATGTAAAAATTATTGTTGAGAGAGGTACTTCTAAATAGACCCAAATAGTGTTAAAGATGACGGTTTTTTTCTTTTGAGATGGACGATGACGAATTTGATCACCTATTGAAAAGAAATCATTTTCTGCCCTTCAAAGTACGCAGGCTAATCACCAAGAGTGTCAGTCAATTCATTCCGTTACATTAGATTATAATACGGGTAAAAGTAATTATTTGGCTCAAATTGATTCACCTAGAATGCAATAGAAATCCAACTTTAATGACAACTAAATGAAGCCATTGTCAACCGGTGATTGTACTTCTTCCCTGAGACAATCATTATCAGCTGCTTGAGAATGGGCGTGTTTTTTTAGTTTATATTATCTGATATATGAATACCCAATTTAAATTAGATTTGAGGCACTTATAAAGTCGAAATTTTTTTTTGAATAAATATTTAATTCAAATTTTATCAGTTAACCTAAAATAACTTAATTTTCTGTTGCTCTACTCACGAAAGGTGCTTTTGAGTGGGCGCAAACATTTTATCTAGGAAACCCATTAAGGTTCACAACATCCGTTGGAAATTTTTTTTGCTTCATTAACTTTTTATATAATGAAGCCAAACAAAGGTCAAAATACTATTATATCCCCGATCTCATGATAGCAATTTCGATTCTACCAAATTAAATTTAAGATGATGACGACGACGCCTCTCATTGATGATCCGAATATTTACCGATGTATAGAGTGATAAATTGCTCATTTTTAATTACGGTGATATTTTTATATAAAAGTAAATGATTTTATTTCACCTTAGTAATACTTTACCCCCACAGTGGGCCTTAAGCTCCAACAAGAACCAGACGAGTTTCAGAGGATGGTCATTGGTAATCAGGTCTGACTAGCTCACTTGCACTTATTCTGTGCTTACAAGATGAATAATGTGCAACTCTTGAATGACATTTATGTGTTTCTTTGATTTTAAGTGAAAACTCAACAATTGCATGAAATGAAGAAGAAAGAAAAGGAGTACATGAAGTTGATATATACTTTCTTGAGCATTTCTGGGCTGGACTCAATTTTTATCCCAGGAGTACATGAACTTTTCTTAATGATACTATGAGAACAGAGAGAAGGTCGTCAGCGCGGGACATGGAATGGGATGAAGACTGATAATTATTTTTACAAGAAAATTGTCTGGCTTGTTATTAAATCTTCTTCTAAATTTTCACTCTTTGAAATTTAAATGGTGTTTTGACATTAGTATGCGACAGGTTGATGCTTATGAGGCTAAAAATCAAGAATTGATGGCAGAGAATTCTGATTTAAGGTCACCTGCTCTATTTTCGGTGCTTGGTCCCTCGAGCCTCGGACAATCTTGCAAGCACTTGGTTTTATGATTCTGCACATCCGGATCTGGCGAGCGATCCCCCTGCGTGGGTTTGTTCATCATCCAGCAAGGGAGTCGTATGATCAGCAATTACCCCGTCCGTGCTACATTTGACTGTACTGTTGGACAAAGGCGGAGCTTCGCTATTGTCACTGCTCTTGGAATAATTGTATTGAGAATTTGGTCACTACATTATGCATTGTGGGTTCTTCAATCTTCAACAGAAGAGGGGTTGGATAGACTGCTGCAATTTGTAGCCAAACTTTGACTTCTTCCGGAACTTTTTGGCATCTCCTCCTGTGTGCCACATGTTCTGCACTGAACTTCGCACGATCCCAATTGTATCACATCATTGAAGAATACAACCTTGAATCGATACTCGGTCTCTGGGGACAAGACTTTGACGACGTATCTTGTGTTGGACGTACAAGTGGGTTCTCTTTGACGATATGTGTCGCTGGTCTTTCGATGCCACAAGTTGTAACCTCCAACGGAACTTACGGCAGGTCCTTCGTAACTCAAAACCACCACAACAGAAGTTGCACAGACATCTTCAAATCTGACCTTGGTTTGAGCAAGAATATCTGAATATGTACAATGAAGCAGATCTGATGGTTAGACAGGACTCAACAGGAATTATAACTTGCATATTGTCGTTTACCTTGGGTTGGAAATACGGGTACTTGATGGAAAACAGTGCTCAAAAGTACTCTGTCCAACGACTCCAACGCTGAAGCACAAAGTTTCTGAACTTCTAGCCCTGAAGAAAGTCTGTTGACAATTCCTCTACCCATCTTTACAGGACCACCGGTTAATTGACCCACATCAGCTTACAACTTCTTCACAGCTTCAGCAACAATCTTGTGAACTTGTTGGTACTTCTCAGTCCCCATCAGGAGCCTATGGCTTATAGATAGTCGATAGCATAGTATATCCACTCGCCGGGTATCTTTTGCTGTAATCATCTGTTTTTTCCAGCATCTGCAAGCAGAGAAAAATTTAGTAGTATACCACCATGAACTCACAAATTTCAGAAGAGAAATCAACAGGCTTAAATGAATATATGTTAAATATGCAGGGAGTATTCCCAAGTAAATCATTCACTTTCCCACAAGCCCCACAGTGAAAACTCCCATCCAACGTTCCATTAACTCGATCCTTTCCAATACCAGAAGCTTCATCTTTCAAAGCACATTCAAGATGGCAAGACATTCCACAAGCAAGCCCCTGATACAGAGGTTCACAGTTGCACATCAACCATAGGCTTGGATCCTTATTGTCATCATATTGGTGACAGATGCAACACGAACATCTTTTGCAAAATGTATCCCCTTCTCGTAAGATAGCTTTACAGGCCGAGTTCTTGCAGTATACTGCTTTCCCTAAATCAGAAGGGTCATTATTTGAGGCTGAACAGTTAACCTGAAGTGTTAATCAAGATGGAGTATCAGTTTTCCTCTGGCGTTTAGCAGATCTCCGAGCAGCTTCAGGACATGCTTCAGTCTCACCATCTACCTCAGCCTCACGTTCTGCCAAATTTTCCGAAACAATTTTAAGGAGCTGCTCTATCATTTTGAACTTTGTCATGCCTGTATACTTCCTTTCCTTTCCCATCTCTGCACACAGCACCTGCAAAATTTCCTGGCGACTCCATGATTGTAGCACTTCAGAGGCACCCGACCACTTTGATAGATCATAAACAAGCTCTCTCTTTTCGTCGACGCTTAGCTTACTGCAGTTTGATGCGTCAAATGAGTCTGAAGAAGCCAAGAAATGGATTTAGACGAGTTGATCCATATCATATCAATGTTCAAGCAACAAAACACAATAGGCACAGCAGCTTGGATTTGTTTCAAAGTAATGGAAAGCTCGAAAAATTCAATGGTTGACTCATCATACGAACTAATAATAGAAAGTCGAGCTGCAAGTCACTCCCGAGCATCATAATCCAAAAGAGCCAGAAATGATTGATGTGGATGCAGCAGGATAAAAGCAAGAACTCCGTAAAAATGATCACTTCCCTTGAACCCTATTAAACATTCAAAAGACAGCTTTTGCCAAAATCACTTCATCTATCTTCCTACAACTCTCAAAACAATCAACCGATTCAAAACTACGAAGAGATATCACAAAACAGACACCGGAAACTACTCCTACTCCTCGGGAATTCGCAGAAGCTACTGCTGACAAATCCAACTAATTCACCCACAGCATAGAAACACGGAAAAAAAACCTAAATTTAACACGAAAATAACGTTTTATTCAGAATTAGCACCAGAAACAACAGATACATCAACAAAACGAACACCGAGAACATGAACAACCCACCACGCAAATGAACTAGAACTAAACAAAAAAAAAAGAGTCAAAATAAACAGTGGAGAAGAAACCCACCTTCGAAAGATGGACTCATGGTGGAAGACACGAATATCCAACCAAACGGGTCAAGGGATCCGGATTAAACCCAGAAGCCAAACCTGCATTTAAACAAGGAAATTAAAGAAAAATTAAGGAAAAGTAGACAACCGGGTATTGTTCTTCCTGGGAAATCAATGAGCTGGAAGGATAATGATTTTGGTTTTCCTCCCTACCTAGAAGATGATAAAATAAATAAATAAATTAAATAAACCCTTTTGAGGATGGTGGCGATCTTTCCTCGAGTAGCTTTCTCGTGACCTTTCTTTGAGCGTCTATTGGACCCCCTTTTACTTAGGACCCCGAAGCTATGGCTAAAGCTAATCGGAACCCATTGGCCTTGTGGTGTATCGGTTATCCCTCGAATTTGTTCGAGTGATAAATAAATAGCATAAATTCGTTAAACACTGCTTTACGAATATACAACATAGTATAAAAATATAGCTCCTATTTAAGATCCGAGAGTTCGAGATTTCACTGAAAAAATTATACTACACCAATTGATAAAGAGTGGGGGAGTGGGTGATAAATTTGGGGTATAAATTAAAATATATAGTATAGTCTCAATCGTGACATATAATAGGAGGAGAGCGACGCAAAAAGCGGCTGCACGTGGCCTCCTTTTTTGTCTTCAGTTTTTTTTTTAAATTAATTTGTATCTGATTTATTTAACCGATTAATTTAATTTCGAGTTAGGTAAGATTTTAAAAGATGGCAAAATTCTTCCAAAAATTATTTAACACTACTTGTACTCAAGTATTGAACCCGAGACTTACATAAAGTAAAATGATTTTTTTATCAATTAATTTAAGTACATGTTGATTTTTAGTTTATAGTTTTATCTTTCGCCTTATATTTTACCTATTTTCCTAAGCTGACTCCCGAGGTATGTCAAATGTAGGGCCGGTGGGGTTGGTGTAATTATGGCGAGTCAAAAAAATTTCCCGGCTGTTAATTTTATGGTATCGATTTTGTATGACGGATAATAACTAATTTTAAGTTAAATATTGTTAGACTTTATAAAAGAAGTAATTTTTCAATAGGTATGTTCCATTGTCAAAGTTTGAGCTTAATACTATAGTTATGTGTATTTTTTTGTAGAATGTATAGTTATGTGTATTTAAGAACTTATTTTAGTCCTGGTTCTACATTTGCTAATTGGGTTCTAAGTTTTATGCAAAGATGATGATGATAAGTAGGGCATGTGTAGGGTTCATAAGACTCAAAATCAACGTATGATAAACTACACGCGTAAGAATTGGAGTTGACTGTACATCTATTAAGTAAACCTAAAATTGTTATCGCAAAAAAAAAAGTAAACCTAAAATTGGTACAGAAACAATCTCAATAAAATTTTGACAAAAAATTGCAAATGTAAAAGAGATCAATGGTTGAAAATTACAGCTATAAAGGAAATGTTAAAAAGTTTCAATTACTGGTATCTAACTCTATACAAGTCTGGACAAGTCTATATTTCCTTAAAAAAAACTCTTTACAAGTCTTCTGCAACAAAAGAAAAGTCTGGACAAGTCTTGAGGGGAGCGGATTTGGTCCTGGAATGCCAAATTCAACCAGGACTGTTCTGGACGATTTAATGGTTGATTTAGTTATGATTCAATGGTTCACTTAATTATGATTCAATGGTCTACCTAGTTATGATTTAATGGTCCGTTTTTTCCCTTCCCGGATAAATCGGGATCCGTCCCAGTTACCCATTTACGATTCAATGGTTTACTCAGTTACGATTCAATGGTTGTGGACTTTTTTTATTTTGCACCCACGTATTTCTGCATTTTTGTAAAATAGTTTCCGCGTGTCTTTCAATAAAAATTCTCTAACACCGTGCTGGATTTGGCCTCCAGGACCAAATCCGGTCTCAGTCTTGACCGGTCCAAAACTACCGAGCCAATTTAGCAACCAACTTCCATGTTTTTTTTGTTTTTTCCACATGAAAACGAAGTCCAGAAACTCCTAATGGGCCAGAAACAGGCCAGGTCATCATGCCTCCTCCGTAAGCCCAAGAATTGTACTTCAGCACTCTAAAAGGATACACACTAATATATTTGTTTATTAAACCACTTGATCTACTAATCGAAATTTAAGTTAAGTTAAATTTTTGAAATGAAATTTTTTTTCACAATAAATATTTAACACGGTTGTATTTAAAAAAATATAAATACGAGACCTGGTTAACAAATACTAATGCATTTGTTAAGAACCGGTAAAAATAGATTTTTTTGAGCTAATTTTTTCCAACATGATTATAATACCTTCTTTAATTAGTTCACACCATTTGTCTACCCTGAGAGTTAAAAAATAGTGCTTTTGCAGATTTTAGCTAACAGTCACCAATTTACGTTAATTTGTTTGATCTAGCTAATTTTGAAATTGTAAAATTTTTAAAATAATCCAAAGGAAATAGGCGAGAGAAATCGATAAAAGTTTGAAATGACTTAAAAGATTTACTATTTCAAAATTAGCTAGATTGATATTTTTTTTATTGAAAAGTGTATATATTAATAAAATGCTACGTATGTAAATCTTAGTTAGTCCGATATTTCCTCTGCCACGGTGCAAAATGGGAGTTCGATCATTGATCTCGTCAAAATCCTATCACACCAAAACCTGCAAGAAAAAAAAGGTATGGAAAATACTTATCTTGACGTTAAAATCACGAAAGCAATATCATAGCTAAAACAAGAAAAACAGAAAGAAAAAAAAGGCCCAAAACGAAAACAAAACCCAGCAAAAAATCGAAGCCCAAAACACAAGACCAACAGAAAACGACCCCAAGCCACGAAATTGCCAGAACCCGTTATCCAATTCCAACGCTAGCCATAGCAGTAAGAAAAGCATCTTGTTGTCCAGAAGATACAACCAATCCACCCAAAGAGACCATTCAGAAACGCACCTGCGGATTACGTAAACATGCCTGGCAAAGTTGGCATCTTGATCATCAGAAATCACCCTGTTACGCTGCTTCCAAATACACCAACCGATGACAGTGAAAAGGATAAATCAGAATTTTCTCAAGGCGTTACGCCGAACCAAACCAAGCCAAGCATCTAGACTGTTCAACTAGGAAACCATGAATCGTTAGATGGTCAAATTCTATAGAAGATTTTGGTCCTAAAATCTATTTTTTACATAGAGGAGATTAGACATGTAATTATCAAGCAGAGTAGGATTTTTGTACTACTTGGTGTAAATATTTGAGGTATATGAAATTTATCTATTTTTAAATTTAAAAAACCCTGAACGCTAGGGTGATCATATTTAATGTCGATGATATCAAAGAGGGAAAAAAAATTATAGCGAGCTAGTGCAATCTACATATTTACTCTCTAATTCTCGATTGGTATGGCAGTTGTTCTGTAATATTATTTTAATCATTGCTACAATTTACGAAGATAGGTTTGCCACGGTCGAATAATGATCGAAAGGAATAAAATGTTTCTTCCCAATTCATTTCCTGACCTCTTACGTCTGTGCAACGGAACTATGGTATTATTGATATGAGTTATTTTAACTTACAAAAAATTGAGTTTGAGTTCTTTGGGAAGAAGGATAAGACTCTTCTTTTCATATTGTTTGGCGATTGAGGACTATTGTTACACTTTTCTCTAGATCTTATCAATTGATGATTAGATTCTTCATCCGCCCTAGACCTTGACATTGCTATAATATAATGCTAAAATCTCAACCGTGTTTTTCTTACCAACTTTAAATAATTTTCCAGGTTTGTGACTTTAATTTTGAACTTTTCAAATAGTTGAATCGATATGGAAAGTTGCATACATATGTGTGTGTATATATATATATATATATATCCAATTATAAAAAAATTATACATTTAGTTTCTCTGGTCCTCGAATAGTACCATCCCATCTGGCCTTACGTGCCTCAATTGTGGGGAGTAATTAGTAAAGCAATTAAATATTTGTTGGAAATATTTATCATTATTTAAAATTGGGTAAAATATACCCTAGTTCCTGGTGTTTGGTAATCCTCTTCCTCGGATCCCTACATTTTCAAAAATAATTTTACCGTCCCCCGTCTTTGGTTAAACCTCTCCCTCGGATCCCTACATTTTCAAAAATAATTTTACCATCTCCCGTCTTTGGTTAAACCTCTCCCTCGGGTCCTCGGCTGACATCATCGGCTCATTTTTTTCATTTTTGGTCATGGAAATGACTATTATATCCTTATAATATTCTTGTCCGGCGAGTACAACCTTCCGGTCATCTTCTTCGACGACTCTTCTTCTTTTCAAGCGAACTCCGGCGAACTTTTCCGGCCAAAAAAATCCAAAAACCTGAAAAATGAAGTGTTCGTTTTCGTGGATTTTAATTAGGTTGAGGTTTTAATCCAAAAACCTTTTCTCCCGACCTCTACGATAGTTTAACACAGCAATTCAAGAACCCCGCTCCTCCTCCAACGGCGATTCAAGAACCCCGCTCTTCCTCCAACGGCGATTCAAGAACCCAACAATTTAACGCCACCTGGAGCTCGACGATCCCCAGTCGAGCTTGCCTCAGTCTCGTCGGAGTCAAAGCTGGCCAATTTTGGAGACTCATTGAGCAACCGGCCAATTACCCTCCTCCGGCCGTACAATTACCCTCATTCTCTGGGCCGGCTAATTACCCTCCAAGTTTGGAAACCCATTCAGCGACTTACAAAACTCATTCAGCATGGAAGGTGAGGACGCGCTCGCTGTCGGAGAAGAGACAGGAGTTGGAAGGGGGAGCGTCGCCGCCACTGGAGGCCTCTCCATCGTTTCCAGAACTATCCTTGGATGAGTTTCCCATACTTATATAGTCGCGGATGAGAGAGTGGTGGTGAGTTGGGGTTGGGGTTGAAGTTGTTCGGGAGCTTGAATTTGTTCGGGGGCTCGAAAGAAGTTTTTGGGAGGCAGAGGAGTTGGAGTCGAGGACGGAGATGCGCTCGCAGAGGCAGAAGGTGGACGGCTGATTGGGCTACGAGGGTTGAGTCGGTGGCTGGTGAAATGCGGTTCCTTCTCCGATCATAAAAGGAGGAGATCCTATCTAATCAACAAATACAATGGTCATTTTTTTATGTTTTTGAACTTTTGTGTATGTTTTTTTTTGGCCGGTTCTCTGGAGTTCATCGGAAAAGACGAATAGTCGCCGAAGAAGATGACTGAAAGATTTTGTTCGCCAGAGAAAAAGACCAGAAGGGTATAATAGTTATTTCCATGACCAAAAATGAAAAAAGAGCCGATGATGTTAGTCAGGGACCCGAGGGGAAAGTTTAATCAAAGATGGGGGACGGTAAGATTATTTTTGAAAATGCAGGGACCCGAGGGAGAGGATGACCAAACACCAAGAACTAGGGATAATTTATCTTTTAAAATTTCATTATTTTTATCGAATTTGAATATGAATTAGTTAAGTTCGTTTCAATTTAAAAAATTATTGATGAAATCACCCTCTTTAGAGGTTTCAATTAAGTGGAGAATCCTCTCATTTCTTTTATTTGACGCTTTTATGACATTAAATTAAATTGATATTGCATGTTTTTGTAAATTGATTGAATTGATATTGTTTGTTATGCTGTCTTTTTTAAGGTGTTTATTATGCTGTTGTTACACTTGATTGTAAAAGTGACGATTTATTATCTAATTTTTTTCTATAATTTGTCTGGTTTTAGAAGTAAGGTGAGATTATCTTAATGAAATGGTGACATGTCTCATTTTCTTACCATACTTAATTGACCGACTAATATAAATTTGAATTGTACAGAACATCTGAAGGATAAAAAATCAATCCATAAATATTTAACACTAGAATATTCTCAAAGATTCGAACTCAATACTTATTAATACCTATTGGTTGAACTACTACAATCTTCTTAAATGACTTTGGATGTATGGTACAATCCACCCGCTTGAAACGAGACCAGATTTGGCCCTGAATAAAGAATTCATGACCAATCTGACTTGTAAAGGGACCGAGGGTAGTATCGTAAAATATTTGAAAAGTAGGGATAAATGTGACTATCAAACAAAAGGCACCGACGCGCGTGGAAAGGGGAAGGCTGACGCGCGCATAGGGAAAAGAAATAGCTGACACTTTTTTAAAACCCCTAATTGTGACTTGTAAAGGGACCGAGGGTAGTATCGTAAAATATTTGAAAAGTAGGGATAAATGTGACTATCAAACAAAAGGCACCGACGCGCGTGGAAAGGGGAAGGCTGACGCGCGCATAGGGAAAGGGAATAGCTGACACTTTTTTAAAACCCCTAATTGTGAATTTAACCAGATGAATTTAATCGAGATATGTTCAAATAGTTTTCCCAGTTATATCAAATGATTAATCTGGTTATATCAAAGTGTTTACCCTGTTATATTAAATGGTTTACTCTGTCATATCAAATGGTATATCGTGTTTAATAATTAATTTGATAACATTAATTATGATTTTTTTAGATGAATTTAATCAAACATATGTTCAAATGGTATACACAGTTATATCAAATAGTTTACCCGATTATATCAAATAGTTTACCAGGTTATATCAAATAGTTTATCTGGTTATATCAAATGATGTACCCGGTTATATTAAATTATTTACCCAGTGCAAACAATTGATCCTAATAGAACAAACCTTTTTATCACGACATAACAAACTAATGTATCGTAATAGTGTAAACTATTCGAACATAACAAAATAAACTATTTTATCATACAAATGCAAACCATTTGATCATAACAGAACAAACTTTTTTATCATGACCTACCAAACTTTTTTATCAATGCATAACAAACCATGTTAACATAACACTGAAAATTATTTGAACATAACAGAACAAACCATTTATCATATAAATATATCGACATATACAAACATAAGTTTAGATTTTAATAACCTGACAATCGATGTTCAGATTCTAATTTCATATTTTATTCCTATTTTTCTATCGTCAATGGATCCCAAAATCATCAACACGTTACCATTTAAACCCGCAAACTCTTATATTCCCAATTTTCCTGATAAATCCCAACTTAAAAATGGCAAAACATAACCAAAACTGAAAAGCAAATCGAAACCCCTCCGCCCCACGATCCGATTGTTCTTCTCCCTGATCTGCTTTTGTAATTGGACACCTCTCGTTCAGAGCAGCGTCGTTTCGTTCCTCTTTGGGTTCGGGTTAGGATTTTCGTTTCCAATGCTATCTTCTTGAAGGAAGTCCTCCCCCGCTACTTCCCCTCTGATAGTGAACTCACGACTCTTGGTAATCCCGATCTTTAATAAAGGTGAGAGGGAGGTAATAGACCTCGCTTGAATCTTAACTGTCAAATCTTGCACATGATTTTTTTTGTGTGATAATGGTAGTGTTGGGAAATTAACCCACTTTCCCGTGGACCCAAACAACGCAACGAACAACACCGGAGCAAGATCTACGAACACAACGAGGAGATCGACCACAACTACGGATAAAGAAGACTCACAGTCAAACAAGAACAAGAAATTTGGTCACCCGGTTCGATCTTAACCGATCTACGTCCGGGGGCGTACCAAGCCAGGAGATTTCACTATATCAAGCTCGATCTACACTTTGGAGCTTCACTCGCTCAACAATGGTATTTCTCTCTCTCCTCTTCTCTCTCTGTCTCTCTCTCTCTCTACACAAGGAAGAAGATACAGAAATAGTGACTGAGAGGTGGGTATTTATAGTACCCACAGCCTAGGACTATTTGGTGTCGGCAGGGGAAAAATCGTCCACCAGAAATCACATTTCTGGCCCCGGATGAATAGTGCCGAGTCAACATGTGAACAGTAACTCCGTATAGTACGAAGTCTCCATACCCAACAATCTCCCACCTGGAGACTGACCTCAACACTTGCCACCATTCACTTGATGACCTCCTTCTCCTCTTCACTTCTTGGTACGCCGGGTCTCTTCTCTAGTTTACCAGACCCGCTGAAGCCATGTTGAGCTTCAGCTTCTCTAAGGTAACCACCTTAGTCAACATATCCGCGGGATTCACTTTCCCGTCAATCTTTTCAAGCCTTAAGATCTTCCTTTCCAAGAGATCACGTATGTAGTGATACTTCAACTCAATGTGCTTTGTCCTTGAGTGGAAGGCGGGATTCTTTGCCAAGTGTATCGCACTTTGGCTATCACTGTAGAGCGCACTCTCACTTTGCTTTTTCCCCAACTCCACCAAGAAATTCTGCAACCATACCATCTCTTTACTTGCTTCCGTCACAGCCACGTACTCACTTTCCGCGGTTGACAAAGCTACTACCTTTTGTAGTCTCGAGGCCCAAGATATCGCTGTCCCTCCCAGCGTAAAGACATAACCACTTGTGCTCCTCTTCTCATCATGGTCATTGGACCTTAAGTCCGCATCACAATAGCCTAGGAGCTTCACATCTTTGCCCTCAAAACAAAGACACTTCTCGGTGGTACCTCTCAAGTAGCCAAGGATCCATTTCACTGCAACCCAATGTTGCTCACCCGGATTGCTCATGAACTTGCTCACTACTCCCACCGCATGTGCTATGTCTGGCCTCGTACAAATCATAGCATACATCAAGCTACCCACCGCCGATGCATAGGGAGTCTTCTCCATTTTAGCCTCCTCCGCCTTAGTCTTAGGCGAGTCCTTCTTGGACAATTTGAAGTGTCCAGCTAAAGGAGTCAACTTGGGGTTGGCATTTTGCATACTAAACCTCTGCAGCACCTTCTCAATGTACTCGGCTTGTGAGAGAAATAGCTTTCCTGCAGCTCTATCTCTCTCAATCCTCATTCCAAGGATTTGCTTAGCCTCACCCAAGTCCTTCATGGCAAACCTTTCGGATAATTGCTTCTTCACCTTGCTCACCTCACTTGCACTGGTGCCTGCTATCAACATGTCATCAACATAAAGCAGGAGGATGATATAGCCATTATCCAGCTTCTTCAGATAACAACAATGATCCGCTCCACAACGAGAAAATTCAATCTCCCGAATGAATCCATCAAACTTCTTTTACCATTGTCTTGGAGCTTGCTTCAACCCGTACAGACTCTTCCTCAACCTGCACACAAGCTTATCGTTACCTTGCAAGAACCCCTCTGGTTGCTCCATGTAGATCTCTTCCTCTAGATCACCGTAAAGAAATGCCGTCTTCACATCCATTTGCTCTAGCAATAGATCTTCAGCAGCCACCATACTTAGCACCATCCGGATGGTGGTCATCTTCACAACAGGAGTGAAGATGTCAGTGAAGTCAATACCATACTTCTGCTGAAATCCCTTTACAACCAGTCTTGCTTTGTAACGTTCGGTGCCATCCGCCTCTTTCTTCACTCTATAGACCCACTTGTTATGCAATGCTTTCTTACCCTTGGGAAGTTCAACTAACTCCCAAGTTCCATTGCTCCTCAAGGACTCCATCTCATCATTCATGGCAAGTTTCCACTCGTTCACTTGCTCACTTTCTTGAGCTTCTTCAAAATCCTCAGGTTCTCCTCCATTGGTCAATAAGAGATAGTAGTTTGCTGGCGAATATCTATCCGGAGATCCACGTTGTCTAGTGGACCTCCTCAATGGAACCACTGTTAGTGGTGATCTTGGCTCCATCTCCACTTCGGCCTCTTGGCCATCAAGTATCCTGCTCCCACCCGAGTTTGAGATGTCTAACTCGACCACCTCACCGGTAGGATCCACTTCATCAGCTAAATCTCCCTTGTCCTTGTACATCACCTTCTCATTGAATATGACATCCCGGCTCCTCACAACCTTTCGGTTCTTCTCATCCCAAAAGCGGAACCCGAACTCATCTCCTCCATATCCAATGAATGTGCACTTCTTGGACTTTGCATCAAGCTTACTCCTATCACCTGCATCCACAAGCACATAGGAAACACAACCAAACACTCGTAAGAAAGTCAGATCAACCTCTTTGCCACTCCACATCTCCTCCGGTATCTCATTCTCCAAAGGAGTTGATGGCCCTCTGTTGATCAAGAATGCTGCAGTATTTACAGCATCTGCCCAAAACATCTTCGGAAGGCCACTCTTCAACCTCATGGCCCTTGCTCTCTCATTTAGTGTTCGGTTCATCCTCTCAGCTATGCCATTTTGCTGGGGGATCCCAGCTACCGTCTTTTCCATGCGAATCCCATACTTCGCACAAAAGTCTTTGAACTCTTGAAGCTCGTACTCACCACCATTATCAGACCTCAAACACTTCACCTTGAGATTCATCTCATTCTCCACAAGAGCCTTCCACTTCTTGAAGGCATTGAAGGCATCAGACTTATGCTTTAGGAAGTAGACCCACACCTTCCTTGTGGAGTCATCTATGAAAGTCATGTAATACAAGGAACCACCCACGGATGCCACCGGTGCCGGTCCCCACAGATCACTGTGGACCAATTCAAGCTTCTCCTGCTTAGGAGTTCTACCACTTCTTGAGAAGCTCACCCTCTTCTGCTTCCCAAATACACAGTCTTCACAAAGACCCACGTCCACGGTCTTTAGACCCGGCAGCTTCCCCTTTGAACAAAGCACCCGCATCCCCTTCTCACTCATGTGGCCAAGCCTACTATGCCACAGATCTGCATCATTGGTTGCTCCTACAAGATCAATGCTTTCATGAGTGTTCCTTGTCATGTACAACGTACCTTCCTTCTCACCACGAGCCACCACTCTAGCTCCCTTGGTGATCTTCCATGTCCGACAACCAAAGGTTACATTATACCCCTCTTCTTCTAGTTGTCCCACGGAAAGCAAATTTCTTCTTAACCTTGGGATGTGTCTCACCCCCTTCAACAATAACAATGATCCATTGGGAGTATTGATTCTCACATCTCCTTTACCCACAATTTGCAATGGCTCATCATCGGCTAGATAAACCTTGCCAAATTCTCCTGGGGTATACAATTTCATTATCCCCTTGTCGCTACAAGAGTGGAATGATGCTCCTGAATCCAATACCCAAGCCTCCAACGGGCTACTAACACTCAAGATCAATGCATCCCCGTGGTCCTCTGTTATTGCATTTGCCGACTTGTCCTCCTTCTTCGGTGCCTTGCATTGGGTTCTAAAGTGGCCAAACTTCTCACAGTTCCAACATTTAATGGAACTCATGTCCCTCTTCAAACCATCCTTCGATTTGGACTTGGACCTGCTCCGGTCCTTCTTCCCCTTCCACTTAGATTCGGACCTCCCTCTATTGCTAGCATTCAAAGCCGAACCCGAGGCTACTCCGGACTCTTTCCTACGAATCTCCTCACTCATAATCAAGTCCCTCACCTCATCCAATTTGAGTACCACCTTTCCCGCCGAGGCACTCACCGCCATGACCGTGCCATTCCAACTATCGGGTAAGGAACTTAGCAAAATTAGAGCTTGTACCTCATCATCGAAGTCAATCTTCACCGAGCTCAAAGAAGTGATGGTCGCATTGAACTCGTGGAGGTGTACCGATACTGAGGTACTCTCCGCCATCTTAAGGTTGAAGAGCTTCCTCATCAAGTGAACGTCTCCAACATCTCCTTCGTGGTCTTTGACTTTACTGTGTGCAAGGCCACGTTCCTTAACAAAGACAAGCGCACCACGCTCATCGCTTTCCGGTCTAGGAGCTTCCACTCCTCTTCCTTCATGTCCTCAGGCTTCTTCCCATCAAGCGGCAAGTGCAAATCTTTGCCATACAAGTAGTCCTCTACTTGCATCTTCCAGAAGCCATAGTCGACGCCATCGAACTTCTCCACGGGCGATCTCACATCACCCATCGTGATTGCTCCCACCACGCCCTAAACCCAGGCTCTGATACCAGTTGTTGGGAAATTAACCCACTTTTCCGTGGACCCAAACAACGCAACGAACAACACCGGAGCAAGATCTACGAACACAACGAGGAGATCGACCACAACTACGGATAAAGAAGACTGACAGTCAAACAAGAACAAGAAATTTGGTCACCCGGTTTGATCTTAACCGATCTACGTCCGGGGGCGTACCAAGCCAGGAGATTTCACTATATCAAGCTCGATCTACACTTTGGAGCTTCACTCGCTCAACAATGGTGTTTCTCTCTCTCCTCTTCTCTCTCTGTCTCTCTCTCTCTCTCTACACAAGGAAGAAGATACAAAAATAGTGACTGAGAGGTGGGTATTTATAGTGCCCACAGCCTAGGACTATTTGGTGTCGGCAGGGGCAAAATCGTCCACCAGAAATCACATTTCTGGCCCCGGATGAATAGTGCCGAGTCAACATGTGAACAGTAACTCCGTATAGTACGAAGTCTCCATACCCAACAGGTAGGTGCAGTGCACCCTTTCATTCAGAAAAATTCAAAACATTACACAGAGATAACATGAGCGGAACCCTCACTAATACAATCCTACTCCAAAAGTCTAACACAAGCAGGGAGTAGGGAGTTCAAAATATGAAAACCTAAAGAAAAGCTAAAAGTATAGTTGGAAAGCCAATCCGCAACTCAGTTGCCCTCTCTCTTTATAACAGTAATGGACCTTACAGATGATTTAATAAACCAATCTAATGGCTCTATTTTCATCAAGATTGGTCCTGACTCACTTTTCAAAGCCATGAACTAATCCATTCCCACTTAAGAATGGTAGGCTTGTTGTTCACTTGATCTTGCATTTATCCATTTTCCGTTTTAAGAATTAATCTCAGTTAAGTGACAACTTAAACCTAAACAAATAGAAAATATAATCACTTCATGATACATTTTATAAGTTCTTTTATGAAATGACCTTAAACAAAACTTATATAGTCTTCCGAATATTATATTTTTTATTAGATATTATCACATATGTTTTATCAAAATTGAAAAATCAATATCTCTACTTAGCCACTAACGCATAATAATAGAACATAGAAGATGCAGATGGTGTCTACTTAATTTTGTTTCCCACTCTTATATTATTCTCCCTTTTCTTTAAGATCTGCATGTTATGAGTTCTCGTTCTTTTGAACTGTATAAATATTCAGTAAGTTTTCGTCTTTGTTGGGGATAATGTAAGGTGATTTTTAAGTTAATACTAAGTGATATTCGAATATTCACTATGTTGACTAATTTAAATTTAGATTAAATAGGATTTTTGGATGGTGATTTTTAAGCGACAAATAAGAGGTAGAAGGGGTTTGCTAAAATGGCTTCTTGTTGGGAATTAATAAAGGGGTAATTACCCTAAGATTTTTGGTATTTGAATAAATTCTCAGTTTAGTCTTTACTATTTTCAATAACTTTTTTTTGTCCTTCTAGTTTGAAATAATGTACATTTTTAGTCCTTCACTAACGTTAGCGGTTAACACAATTTTTTAATGACATTTATACCTTTCTAATTAAAAAAAAAATCTCTATCTACCCTCGACTTTTCGATCATCTTCTTCCCACAAACCCCGACCCAGTCTGACCCAATTCTGGAGTCCTCCGACCCAATTTCGTCGGTATCTCGACTCTGTCGCTTTAATTGGAATCTCATTTTCGTTGAACCAACATCAAATTCAGACTTGGGTTTTCTAATTGATTTCAATCTCGTCTGCACGTTTACCTAGGTTTGAACTGGGTTTAAGTAAAAAACAATCTTCATCGTCTTCCCCGTCGATGGACTGCTCCTATTGGAACTTCAGTCGACCCGCCTAACCACAGCTGCCCCAATCATCGTTTCATCACTTCAATGGTTTCGTCGTTTTGTCACTTTAATCGACGAGCTCTCCGACATCAGGAACTAGATTAGCATATTCAACAAGCCAGGAAAAGAAGGGATGGTGCTTGGCGAGGACGGTTCTTGGTTAGGATGGTGCTTGGCGAGGACGAGGGTGACGACGGTTATCGACGAGACTTCCATTTGGGTACCGACGACGACCAGGTCGTTTGGGTATCGTGGAATCCCTGTTTGAGATAACATCAATCTCCAATCGCTTACTTCTATGTTTGACCACTCCCTTTTCTTCTGTTGTTCACGTTCTTGCACATAGGTTCATGGTGTTCATCTACAAGTGAAGACGATTGGAACCAAGTTCAAGGTTTTCGGTTTTAATTCTCCTCTGTGATTTTAATCCAAGTTGAAGATTTTTATTCTCCTATGTGATTTTGTGTCTCAAAGGTTGAAGATGAAGCGGAGAGAGGTATGGTTATTTTTTTGGTTGTCTTTTTGTTAATTTTTGAAAAGGTATAAAAGTCTTTTAAAAAATTATATTGACCACCGACATTAACAATGTGTCTATCAAAGATATGAGAAGTGCATTATTTCAAACTAAAAAAATCGAGAAAGGTTATTAAAAACAGTAAGAACTTAAAAAAGATTTGCTCAAACACTAGAAACCTTAGGGTAATTATCTCATTAATAAATAATGAGACTTTGTCCGTGCTACTGCTATTTTCTCATCTTTTAGTCACCATCTGCCTCTCTGTCATATACTAATTGGACATATATATTTTTTAATCTTTTAAATTTGAACTGTGGTCTGGAACCCAAATCTTAAATATCCATCATGGTTAAGATTGAGTTTCACTTCCAAAATCATGGTTTCCTAGCAAGTATATGACTGTATCTTATATGTCAATTAACTCATTTACCTCTTACCCCAAAAAAAAAAACTCATTTGCCAATCTTATGCCATCCATTACAGCTCAGTCTTTAGACAAGTTTAAATTAATGGCCCCAAATTTCTTAAATTTCAGAGCCTAACCACTCAGAGAACCTGAAAAGTGTCAAATTTATTCTCTGCAAGGTATTTGGCCTGATTTTTTTTATATCTTTGTTAAGATTATGAATGAGCTTCAAAAAGTTTGGTGCTCCATTTTTGGTGCCGCAATATGAGGATTATAGCGAACATAATATTTTCATGAAGGGCGGGTTGATCAGAATGTCCTAATTCAAATAATTTTATTTTACGTTGCTGAATAGTTTTCGTTGATCGATTTGGACTGTGGAAATTTGTAATCAAAAGTTATTACTTTATCTTAAGTTATTTAGATTAAAAAATTGATTTCTTACAGGCGTAATAATTGTCTTAAGCGTCTTCTTTGTCTTTTATGTGTTAATTTTACTAATACAGTTTTAAGTAAGATAAACTTTTATATACAACTAGTTAGTCCATCTAGTTGCCAAGTCATTCTTTGGGTTTGAGAAAAAATGGACACCCTGATCCCTGATTGTTGACAAACAAATTTGGTGGCATATAAAAACATAACACACACACATATATATGTATATGTATATATATGTATATATATATATATATATATATATATAATTTCACTTCAATTTTCATGTGATACTAAACAGATTTATGCACAACTAGTTGGTCCATCTAGTTGCCAAGTTATTCTTTGGGTTTGAGAAAAAATGGACAACCTGATCACTACTTGTTGACCAACAACTTTTGTTTTTTTAGGGGATACCAACAACTTTGGTGGATTTTCCTCAAAAAAAAAAACAACTTTGGTGGCATAAATAACAATAACAAACGATTTCGCTTTCCTCTGGTGGCGGTGGCTGGGAAGCCATCAATCACCATCACAATTTGAAGGTAATTTTTTTTTGAGAAACCAATTTGGAAGGTAATGGAACCCAACCATTTTCCTAATTTAATGTTTAGAACCAAAAAGTAAAACTGGAGTTTATTTGCAAATTTATTAAACTAAAAACATGTTGAAATATGATGATAATAAATACTTATTCAAAGCTTGTATTTTAGCTCTACAATTTTGAAATATTTAAGTTTGAATGAAAGTGAATAATATTTCCTACATAAAATTGGTTCCAATCAAACTACCAAAAGTTTACTAAAAATATCTATCAAAACTCAAACTAGGAAGGTGAAATCCAATTCTCATTTCTTTGGGTTTTCAAACAAGACCCCAATAAAACGGCAAACTATGTTGCAATAAATTGAAAATTTTTACTTAGTATATTTAACGATTATAGTTTATGACGTAGTTTAATCAATTTTCATAGGTCACAACTGTTACAATCTCCATAACCGTTAAAAGCTTACAATTTTCACTTCTATAATAAATTCACTGCACTTACAATGACCATCCTAACTACATAACAAATATGTTACCACAAAATTACTCAATATTTCTCTATTTTTTATGGTCTTCTGATATCAAGAGTCACGACTGTAATTTCACTAATAGTGCTTGCTTTATTTAGTGACGTTTTTAAAAGAATCAAAATCTCTTGAATAGAAAAACTAAGCCTAATTTGTAATTACTCTATACTTTTTATGAATTAGTTAAAAGGTAATTACTGGAAATTTCATTTGCAACCAAGCAAACACATCGTTCTCATTTCCCCATAATTTGAAGATGCGCAACGCTTTCTGCCAGGCTCCCATCAACGTAGTCAACCTACACTGCTATGCAAACCATGACAACCTACACAAACAATACCAACATCTTTGTGACCCCACCATAAAGACAACAATTTTGGCTTCTCTATTGGTAGGCGAACAAAGGAACAACGAGTGCACATATAGTAACTGGTGGGATCGTTATAATAATCAATCAAAAAGTTGTTTTAGTTTAATTGATATATTTTAATTTTAAGCGGTTCAAAACATATGAGTGATAAGTAATTATTGATTTTTTTTCCGGAAAGATCATATTCTGCTTAATCTAATTATTGATATATTTTTTTTCACCTTGCAAAACTTAGCCATCCTCAGCACCCCCCCCTTTATAAAGTCGACAAGGCATAGTGGCATAAAAACACAAGCCCACTCCCTCCCTCCCTTGATACCTGAGGAGAAAAAAGAGAGAGAAGAAGTTTCACCAAATGCGGGGTGCCAAAGTTCTTCTTGCATTACATTAACTAATTCCCCGGGTAACAAATGCGGGGTGCCAAAGTTCTTGTTGCATTAAATGAGACTCGATTTGGTCCTGGATTCTTGATCCAGGACCAATCTGAATAGGAACAATGGAAAAAAATGACGCGCTAGATGGTTCTCTCTCTAGACTTGTCATGCTCCATATATATATATATATATATATATATATATATATATATATATATATATATATATATATATATATATATTAATTAAATAGAATTACACGCCATTAAATATATATATATATATTCTTAATTTTAGTGTATTAAATATTTGTAGCTCATTATTTGGCATATCATTGGATATAATTTGGTGTATCATTTGATATAATCGGATATACCATTAGATATAATATAATTAATTATTTAACTTTGTTATTATACGTATTTAAAATAATCAGATATATATAATCGGATAAACCATTTGATATAACCAAGTATAATATTTGATATATCCTGGTAAACTATTCGATATAACCAAGTAAATCGTTCGATATAACTAGATAAATCATTCGATATAACCGAATAAACTGTTCGATATAACAGGTTAAATCATTCGATATAACCAAGTAAACTATTCGATATAACCAAGTAAAATATTCGATATAACCAAATAAACTATTCGATATAACCAAATAAACTATTTGAACATATCGATTAAATTTGCGGCATACAAAATAGACAAAGTATTTGAAATCAAAATCAATATGATACAACAATCTTTGGTCTCTTTATGTCTCAAAAGCCTCACGACCACAAACAAAAACTCATTTCACCCAAATCCAAACAACATATTAAAAAAATTAAAACAAAGAAACTCACAGAACTATAGAAATGAAAAGATTTAGGGATCAATAAGAAGAGACATTCTCAGAAAAAGATGGAGGAGAAGCAAAATCCAAACAAAAGTGAAACCAATATGGGCAAAACCCAGATCTGGGCGAATCGTTCATAACCAACTTAGAGAAAATCAGGTTCTGATGCCGTTCGTGTCCCGTAGAGGCGGATGGCGGAGGGGTTGCGTCGAGCGGGCGAGGGCAAATCGTCGATGGATGGTGAGAGCTGATGAGAGAGCTGTCATTGGGGGGAGCAGAGAAGTCACCGATGGAGGTGTGGGCGGCGTGGGCAGAGGAGAGAGCTGTCTTCAAAAGACATGAACGGCGCCGACATCTCTGGATTGGCAGAGTTTGGAGAGAGAAGAGAGATAGATAGAGAAGGGTGCATTTAGGGTTGGAGATTGAGAGAGAGGGGGAGGAGAGAGTTTTTTTAAGGAAAAGAAAAAGACAATAATACTCACTTTAATTTTTGCCATCAGATCTTGCACATTATTTAAAAATCTAATCTAATGGCTCTCATTTTATCCAGGTTGGTCCTGGCACACTTTGACCAAATCCAATTCCGCATTGAATAATTTCCGTGTAACTTTTTTATACATTTCTCATGTAATTAGTATAGTGTTTTTTTTTATTTTTGAACTTTTAAAATGGTATTATCGGTATGAAAGGCTATATATATATCCACTTATAAAAAATTAATATCTTTAGTCTCTCTGGACCTCGAACAGTACAGTAGCTGTTCTCGAATTATTTGATCATTGCCGCAATTTGCGAACTAGGGTTTGCGACGGTCGAATAATGATCGAAACGAATAAAGTTTACTGGTTCTTCCCAATTCATTTAGTGACTCTTACGTCTATGAAAACTGAGGAGATTAAATATCTTGGATTGGACCTCTAATAGAAATGAAAAGGATTCAGTGTTGTATCCCTCTCCAAAGCTTTTTTTATAAGTCCGGTCCAAAGCTAATATTGCGTTTTTAATTCATATTTTTTTTAAAGATCGAGGGGCACTAGTCACTAATTTTTATTAATCGCAAATTAATTTTTGTTCATGTTTCGATGTGCATTTAGACCATCTTATGTTTTAAAATGAAATAGTTCAAATTTTACAAAAATAAATAATTGAAAGAATCATCCCTAAAATATGGATGTCAATAAATATCAGAACTTTCATTATAAAAAAAAGTGTTTATTGAGTAGTTGAGATGTAAGACCGAGACCACTACTAAAATTGTTGAAAATTTGGAAATGTAGGGCCATTGAATGGAATGATCATTGAATGCTCTTTTACCTATATATCGAATTAATACCTAAAGGGCGGGGGTTTAGTGGCCTGGGTACCCACCATTGCCTATTCACTTGCGAATTCTACAGGTTTGGCCCATGGTTCGATGTTGGAAAAAATATGCTACACTTTATATGGATAGACCTGGCCATGAATTGAATTTGATTCGTGATTCGATTCGATTCGTTAAAAATTTGATTCGATTCGTAAAAAATTCGATTCGAATTTGTCATAAAATGAATTGAATACGGTTCAAGATATTTATAATTCGCAAAACCGGCAAATTTAATTCGAATTCGATTCGAAAATTTGATTCGAGTTAAATTCGTGTTAAATTCGATTCAAATTCATGTACATATAATAATAATATATGTTAAAAAAATCCAAATAAAATGGGGAGATTTGAGAGGGAAAAATTCGGTTATAATTCGATTATAATTCGATTATAATTCGATTCAAATTTGATTCGAATTCGAAAATTCATAATTCATATTCGATTCGTCTTGTGAAGAATTGAATATGGTTTAATGTTTTGATGAATTCGAATTCGAATAAATTCGATTCGAATTTGTCCAAATTCGAACCGTGGTTGGGTCTATATATGGAGCCATAATATGACTATGTAATCATAACATAAGTCACATAATTGTGTGGCAGATTGGGTTTGTAAAACTTGTAGATTGAGTTTATTCTCTTCGGATTGGGTTACTTGTCATTCTCCGGTTCTTGATAAATTATTATATTTGGACTTTCCGACTTGATTTCCTTTATATTTATGATAGTAATTTATAAAAAAAATCATAATATAATTCGTACTTAGAGTCAGTTGCCAAAAAAAAAAGAATCCGGATTAACTTAAAAATAATCCAAATTATTATGTGATTGTTCGGACTAATTTTAATTCTTGCAAACTCTAATTTGATGTAAGTTTACGGAGTAACATAATCAATTTTTTTTAGTTTGGGTACACGTAGGAGAAGTGGCTAAATTGCCTGGACAGGTTTGGTTAAATCGACTAAGCGCCTGTATTTTTTTTGGAACGATATATTTTAGGGATAATTGCCCTAAGTTTTCTGGTATTTGAACAAATCCTTCTTTTAGTCCTTACTGTTTTCAAAAATCTTTCTCGGTCTTCTTAGTTTGACATAATAGCACTTTTTAGTCCTTGGCGAACCCACCGCTGATGTCAACGATCAACATAACTTTTTAATGACTATTTTACCCTTCAATAAAAAAAAAAATTCCCCAAATATTCATCTTCTTCCTTCCATCCTCTTCTTGGGAATAAAAATCTTTAAAATAAAAAATAAAAATTAACAAAATAACTAAAGCAAAATCTTCTTTCTTGCGACTGGACAACACCTTTCCTCCATTGCTGAATCCAATTTCAAAGAAAACCTCAAAATCCAAAGAAAACCTCATAACCCCAAATTGACCTCGATGCGTTGTTTCCTTCTATTTTTGAGAACCCCAAATCGATGTTGATGCGGTATTTATAAGATGTTCGTGGTTGTTCTTATTTAATTGGAAGATTGAGGTCGCCGTCGTCGCCGGGAGGGAGTCGGGTACATGAGGCTGTCGTCTTCTCATTCATCTCTTCTTGTGGATTCTGCTCGAGCAACTAGTCTGGCAAAGTTCGTAGATCTGAATCCTGGTGATGACGGCCCGTTCTCTGTACCAAGGAAGCCGACCCATTCTCTTTAACCTAATCTGAAACCTTCCAAAACTAAGAAGGCCCTCTCGAACCCTCTCTCGAACCCAACAATCTTCTTCTTCCTCTCTTGGACTCTCTCTCCTCTCTCGTTGCTGGAAGATGGCTGTCGTTGCCGGTGTGTAATTTGCTGCTAGAAGACGGCTGGAAGCTTGAGGCCGCCGCCGCCGTGAGGGCTGCGTACTAGGATCATCGTTGTCTTCAATGAGCGACGTGGGATTTGGGTGAATATGGAGCACATTTGTTTCATGGGTTGGGTGAAGGAATTGGATCATCATTGTCTTGAGGATGAGAAGAAGATGACGATGGACTTTTTTTATTGATTTGATTTCTGGGGAGAAGATGAAGATCTAGGAAGAAGATGAAGATGGTTTTTTGTTTTTATTTTTTGCAATTTTTTAAGGGTATAATGGTCATAAAAAGTTTATGTTGACCGCTGACATCAGCGGTTGACCCATCAGGGACTAAAAAAGGTTATTATGTCAAACTAGGAGGACCGAGAAAAGTTTTTGAAAACAGTAAAGACTAAAAGGAAGATTTGCTCAAATACCAGGGACCTTAGGGTAATTATCTCTATATTTTATTAATAATAAATGCCAAAAGATTAATTATTCAAAAAACATTCTAAAAACATTCGCCTGCATTTGTATGCGGACTTGTATAAATGCTAAAAAGATAATTTTTAAAAATATTTTGAATTCAAATTTTATGAAAGTGAAATACAGTTATTTTAATAAAGTTTGACATTACTTGACTATTTTAATATCCGATCCAAATTTTTTTCCCTAAAAAGCCCTGGCCGTTACGGGTTAATGGAAATCCATTGTGCATTGGCACATAGAAAGTAAAGACATTAAATTGAATTATTTATTTTGTTAATTAGAATGACTATATTATATATACCACCAAAAGTATTACACCTGTTGAGTTTGACGAGAAATAAGTAAAAGAGAAATTATTTTTCTGTTTTGTTTCAGAGTCCTAATTCGACATAAATAAATTACTTGATGTACAAGAATTGATCTCTATATAAAGACATGTTACCCAAGAGTTTTGTATGGCTTTGTGACTCGGATCCATCAATAAAAATTCTTCTTTCTTTCCGTAGACGTAGGCATTAGGCCGAACCACGTAATCTTTTGTGTATATATTCTTTGTACGTATTGTTCTCAAGTTACTGAATTCCTAACAACACCTTATTAGGATCCAACTCCCAACTTATACTACTTACATAAGGAATCCAACTAGGCCAGGTTAAGTATCCAACGCCTGTATGATGAGGCCTACGGTAGGATTTTAACTAACTGAGATTCTAGTTGATAGTACTTCGTATGATAGTAAAGCTCTGCATTCTATTTTCATAGTCCAAATTCAAGACCTCGATTTAAATATAAACAACTAATTAAAGACGTTTGTAAGCTCACAGTTTCAATTTGGAAGTGGATTCATGTGATTTTAAGTAGAGTTAAGGTATGAATCTCCAAATTTGGAGTAGAGTCTCCAAATTTAAAAATCACATAAATTCGGTGTAGAGTCTCCAAATTTGATCACTATGTTCAAATTAACTGGCTGCGTACTCGCTTCATATTATTTTACTTCCGAGATGAAATCTGTTTAATGTGTGTGTGTGGATGACCGCCTTTCCAGTGATCTACCTATGTATGCCCTAACGCGTCATTGTATTCTCCTCCCTAGTGCACCTGTGCTTATCATCTATCTTGGAGCTAATAAAGATTTGGGATAATTGCCCTAAGGTTTTTGGTATTTGAACAAATTCTACTTTTAGTCTTTACTGTTTTCAAAAATCTTTCTCGGTCCTCCTAGTTTGACATAATAATCCTTTTTAGTCCCTGGCTCCGGCACCGGAGAATTTTTCCGGCCAAAATGCACCTGAAAGGTCGAAACTGCCCCTCAGTTAAAACCTTGAAACTACCTCTAAAAGCATATGACAACTCCAAAAAGTAGTGTTCAAGATCTATACCTCTAAAAGCTTGAAAGAAGTTGGCTGATATGTGCTTGGCACATCTCTTTCGTGCATTAGGGAAAGCCCCTTCAATCAGGTCACCAAGTCCCTGAGATTCAACATAAATTGAGTTAATCCTAGTTTCAAAATAAATAAGTTGTAACGCCCCGTGATTTGACCGACCGTCTCCACAGACCAACACAAGTTTTTCCAGCTTGCTTTGTCCTCACTCGCACGCACCCTAGAAAACTTCCCAGGAGGTCACCCATTCTGATCCTACTTCCGGCCAAACGTGTTTAACCTTGGAGTTCTCTCAGGATGTGTGCCGAAAAAGAAGGTGCACCTTGTTGATATGGATAGTCAAATCAAATCACTTAAGGCTTTCAGACAAACATATCATTTTCTGGGTATCACATATACCCCTCCTTAAATACGTGACGTCCACGTCGCGCAAAACAGAACACAGAACAGTCCGAGAACCGTATTTGCTCTGATACCAATTGTAACGACCTGTGATTTGACCGACTGTCTCCACAGACCAACACAGGTCTTTTCCAGCGTGCTTTGTCCTCACTCGCAAGTACCCTGGGGAAACTTCCCAGGAGGTCACCCATCCTGATCCTACTTTCGGCCAAACGCATTTAACCTTGGAGTTCTCTCAAGATGTGTGCCAGAAAAGAAGGTGCACCTTGATGGTATAGATAGTCAAATCAAATCACTTAAGGCCTTTTTCAGTACATATCATTTACGGGGTATCACATAAGCAGTGAACTTTGCTTGAGATTCAGTTATTACCTTCTGACCATTACTCATGATAGTCAAAGCCTTCCCACAAGCATGCCTCCCAACTGCTGAAAACAGAATATGAATGAACCACTCCCAGTTTGAGCCATTTTCCTTATCAACAATAGCCCAGGCCACCGATACGATACCATTGGCAGCATCAAGTGAAATTGCAGCTAACAAAATTCTACCAACACCCTTTAAATGGCAGCCATCTAAACCTAAGAAGGGTAGACATCCCTTTATGAACCCTTTAAATGGCAGCACTTTTGGGAGTTGTCATATGCTTTTAGAGGTAGTTTCAAGGTTTTAACTAAGGGGCAGTTTCGACTTTTCAGGTGCATTTTGGCTGGAGAAATTCTCCGGTGCCAGAGCCAGGGACTAAAAAATGCTATTATGTCAAACTAGGAGGACCGAGAAAGGTTATTAAAAATAGTAAGGACTAAAAGTGAGATTTGCTCAAACACCAGAGACCTTAGGACAATTATCTCTAAAGATTTTACATTTCAAATAAAAACAATCGGTCCTTTAAAGATACAGTAGTTGTGTCCATCTAATTGCCAAGTCAGGATTTGAAGGGAAAAAATCATAATTTTTAAGGACTATCAGTCGGACCATGAATCAGATCAAATAACGTTTCTAAAAAGGTGGTAAGGACACTTACCTTACAAACTGGACAAAATCTGGCCGGACCAAATAGGTTGGTCAAATTTTTTGACTCGGATCACCTGGTCAGACCGAATTTTGCCCAACTCAATTCGAAAAATAAAAAGTAGATAACGTACTCGATTTTCCCAAATCAACATAAAATAAATTAAATCAACAAAGAAAATTATACTAGAGATGAAATAAATTGACCGACATATCGAGAATATGGATTTTCAAACTTATTATTAAGTCCATATATTATTTTAAAATGCAAAAATATATTTATAGGTAAATTACACTCAGGTCCTTGTAGTTTGATCTTTCTCCCTCTCGAGTCCCTGCATTTCTCAAAATCCTTGCTGACAACCTCCGTGTTTGGTTTTTGAAACTCTCGGGTCCCTGTCGCCGGAATATGTCATTTTTTCCGACGAACCCCACTAGAAAAGACTACAATGCCTTTCCACTAAAAAATAAAAAAAATCTCTTTCTTCCTCCCTCTTCTTCCCCCACCTCCTCCGGCGACACCTCCAAAGTCCCTAACCATCCCCATGCTTACACGTCATCTTCTCCGCCGCCGACTAGGCCAAAAGTCCCTAACGCCACACAGCCGCCGCCACCTTCCTTACAAGTCTCCTCCACCACCGGAACAGCCTCACGAGTATGCATCTCCGCCGCCAATAGTCCATACACCCGTTGCACTGGCACCTTCCTATCACAAGTCTCATCCACCACCCGAAGAGCCTTATGTCTATACATCGCCGCCCCTCCCCAACCCCATTTCTGGAGGATGACGTGTTGCTTAGTGATTAAGGTACTGACCAAGGAATGTTTATTTTTCAAAGATATATTATATACATATATATATATGTTATTATTTCGTGTGTTTCTAGTCAAGTATCGTCTTCTCGAAGCTAATCAAACTTTATGTTCTTGCAGGTAACGGGGAGAAACGTTTCGTGAATCAATGAAGCCATTGCCGTACTGCAATTCAGCATTTCGTGTGTACTACTACCGTTTCAACTAGTAACGATCTATATTATTTTCCAGCTTTGGAACAACTTCTGGTTCCATTCTCTCTCTTCTTCTTTTGCCTCCTTAAGTCGTCTGGTGCGATTGGAGCGCATTCACTCATTACTTATTGTAGATCCGGTCTTATACCAAAGGGCTTGTAGTCTAATGACAACACATTGTAAATATCTTGGAGACCGAGGGTTCAAACCCTAGCATTGTCATGGTGTAAAAAATCTACCTTTCAAAAAAGTTCGGGTCCTATCGGTGTAATCTGTGATTCATGTGGATTTCGTGTAGTTATTGGGTGTAATCCGAGTGTGATCGTTGTAATACTATGTTATCGAATTAAAAAATCCTCCATTTTCTTTGGATGATTCACGAATACAGCCTAACCGACAAGGAGCTCTAGAAAGGAGGGCTTTCTCATGTAAAATTTGAGAAACACCAGGATTATGTGGTAGTGGGTATGGGTCCCCAATTGCTTGTTGTGCGATTGGTCTCTATCTGATGTAATCTCGAGTCTCAAATACAAGCCAAGGACAGGGAGATAGCAACCATAACAAGAACGGTTAGTTTAGGTTATTCAACTTTGAACCAGTTTAGAGCCGCTTGACCTTGTTCTATTATCTCAATAGTTGCCCAAATTCAGATTACAGTTGTGATCTGATTCTGCAGTTAGTCTTCTAATTCTTGTGCAACCACGTTTTCGATATGAAGCATTGGACAAATCATTCTCCATATTTCGTCAATATGAATCTGCGAACCACGTTTTCGATATGAAGCATTGGACAAATCATTCTCCATAGTTCGTCAATATGAATCTGCGAACCAGTTTTTTTTAGCATTAAAATAAAATTAGGCCTAATGACACAAGCCGTAGTAAGAATTGACGCGTTGAGTTCTATACTGTTTTACTTTTTTAAAAAAAGTTAAATTTTATTAATATATAAATCGGAACAAGACCTTGTAATTTTAGGGCTCAAATTCAGTGGGGAGATAGGTAATCTCTACTGAAAGAGATCAAAAGAGGATGGAAAGATACAGGGTTTTTTTTCTTTATGGTGTTACTATTCACCCTTTTTTGTGAAAAAAGCGTCCGAAATGAAAGTATTGCGGGGACAGTGTCCACGTGGCACGGACGCCGGAAAAAGTCGGATCTTGGACCAAGATCCGACTTTTTTTGTCGGATGACCAAGATCCGACTTTTTTAGTCAGATATATCATCCGACTAAAAAAGTCGGATCTTGGTCGATAGGCCATATATCCGAAATCTGAATAGGAGATTTCGGATATGACCAAGATCCGACATTTTTTGTCGAATTTATTATATTGGTCCAAGATCCGACTTTTTTTGTCGGATCTTGGTCCGGTATAACAAGATCCAACAAAAAAAGTCGGATTTCGGTCCATATAAATACCAAAATCCGACTTTTTCCGTCGCTCAGACTCCCGTCCCCGATATCGCCGCTCCCCGCTCCCGCTCCCGCTCTCCCCGCCCCCGCCCCCGCTCCCGCTCCCCGCCCCCGCCCCCGCTCCCCGCTCCCCGCCCCCCGCTCCCCGCCCCCGCCCCCGCTCCCGCCCCGCTCCCGCTCTCCCCGCCCCCGCTCCCGCTCTCCCCGCCCCCGCTCCCCGCCCCCGCCCCCGCCCCCCGCCCCCGCTCCCCGCCCCCGCCCCCGCCCCCGCTCCCCGCCCCCCGCTCCCCGCCCCCGCCCCCGCTCCCCGCCCCCGCTCCTGCCCCCGCTCCCCGCTCCCCGCCCCCCGCCCCCCGCTCCCCGCTCCCCGCCCCCGCCCCCCGCCCCCGCTCCCCGCTCCCCGCTCCCCGCCCCCCGGCTCGCCCGCCTCTCGGTCCGGCCCCCGACGTCGTATTAGGTAAATTTTTTTAATTAGTTAATTTTTTAATTAGTTAATTGTGAATGTTAGTTAATTGGTTAATTGTGAATGTTAGTTAATTGGTTAATTGTTGATATTTTTTATTTTTGAGGGATGTTAATTGTTGATGTTGGTTAATTGTAATTTGTAGATAATTGGTTAAAAAAAATTTGGTCCGAATGGTGCGACCAAAATTTTGGTCTGACCGGTCTGGCCAAAAAATTGATCAGACCAAATTGACCGAAAAATGGTCCGACCGGTTTGACCAAAAATGGTCTGACCGGTTTGACCGAAAGATGGTCCGGCCGGCCAGTTTGACCAAAATAAGGTCCGAGTGGTTTGACCGTTAAACAATGTGACCGTAATATGGTCTGTAATAACGCTATTTTAATTAATTTTTTGATTAATGTTCTAATTGTTCAATGTTTAACATTGTTGGATTTGCTAAGTTTGTTAATATATTGGTATATAATGTTCTAATATGTCTATTGTGTTGTTTAGATATGGATGCACAGCCATACGGGCATCTTCTAGGGAATGGAGGACCCTTAGATACGTCGGTATTAGTGCACCAGGATGTGCACCGTTCTCAGGACGTGTGGAACCGTGAGGTTCGTGAAGGGATTAACGATAATCAGGACACATTGTTGAAGATACACCGACGGAAATGGACGGTGTCTCATGTGCAGAACGAGGCCTTTATAGCCTATATGAAGGAGGCAGGTTTCTGGGATGTTTGGTGTATTGGCTGGGTCGTTCTCGAAACAGCATTTGTTACAGCCTTGGTGGAGCGGTGGCGGCCCGAGACCCATACGTTCCATATGCCTGTGGGTGAGATGACAGTTACTCTTCAGGACATTGCTGTGTTGTTCGGGCTTCCTATCGATGGTCACCCAGTAACAGGGTTGCAGACACCTCCTGATTGGCACGAGTTCTGCGTACGCCTATTTGGCAGTAACCCGGCAGATACCCCTGGAATGGTTTGGAAAAACCAAATTGCCCTTAAATGGTTCGAGGACCATTTTGACCCTGCTACTATCCCAATTGATGCTGGTGATGAGGTCGTAAAACGATATGTTCGAGCGAACATATTGCGACTTATCGGATGCATTCTTTTTCCCGAGTCTAGTGATGCCAGGGTGAACACATACTGGTTGCCACTTCTAGAGAATGTAGAGGCAATTGGTTCTTACAGCTGGGGTAGTGCGTGTTTGTCACACACGTACAGCCATTTATGTAGAGCCACAAGCTCGACACGTTCACTTATTGCCGGGGCGATGACGCTAGTATGTATGTGGGCTTGGGAACGGATCATCCCAAATCGTCCGGTTTTGTTAAATCCGGCAGTGCAACAACCTGGGCAAGCACTGGGCATCAGGTACAAATTATTACTTAATGCGCTGTAGCCGCTGATTAATCTTATAGAATTGACGTGATATTTTTATGTCACTGTGCAGGTGGAGTGGAAAATTTAACAGAGCGGCCAGCAAAAAAATAACAACCGTATCTGTTTATAGACGCAGGTTGGATGAGCTTAGAGAATCAGATGTAAGTAATTTGTTTATTAAATTTTAATGAATAGTTTTGACTTAAATCATACTGTGTTGCATATATATAACCATGACCATTTGGACGAGCTACGACTGTGTGCATTTGTTACAGGTTGTATGGATGCCGTATAACGACGAGATTCTTAGCAATCTCCCGACAATATGCCATCGTGATTGTGGCTTATGGTTGGCACGAGTCCCGTTGATATGCTTTTTGCATGTGGAGTGGCATTATCGTGATCGGGTGTTACGACAGTTCGGATTACTCCAGGGTATTCCGGCTAGCCCTGAGATCGATGAGGCGACACATAGTGCGGTGGATGGTCGGGGTCAGGCTGGCCAAAATTGGAATGCTATTTACGAAGGCCATGTGAAGATCTGGGTGGAATTTCAGACAAGATATGTGTATCACGGAGTACCTACATCGCCGTATATCCATTATCATGATGGATATATGGATTGGTACATGAAGATTACTCGGCGATTCATCAGCCCTGCTAGCGCAATGTTACACATGAGTGTAAGTAAATTTAGCTATGTTAAATAAAGATGTTGTCTATTTTAATTTTAATAGCGATGTTCCACAATGCTAATGATAATAAAATTTTATTTGTAGGCGGATGTTGTTGAGCATATACGCCACAGGTCTTCAGACATTTCAGAAATTCAGAATTTGTCGCAGGTTGCACTTGGGTTCGCCGGCGAGCAAAGACGGTACCTAGGTCTCCGCGACAGCCAGGCACCTGTGGGACTGGCGGAGCACATGACATACGATCTTCCTCAATCAGAGAGGGTATCTGTCGTGAGACGCAAAACCACCCTTTTCAACAAGCGGCAACCAATACCCCGGCCTGAGCTCGTACCTGGTTATCAAGTGGAGCCCATGGTCTGGGAAGATTATCGGTCGAGATCACAGATTCCAGCAAACACAGTGACGTCTCTCAGCATGGATACCTCCGCCTCTCATCCATTCTCCCAGCACACAGATTTTGGCACCCCCGGCTACGCTTCCCAGCCGTCCCACCAGCACTCGAGTTACGGCCTAGCCCACACTGGGGTGCCGCATTCCCAGCTGTTTACTCCCCCTGGGCAGAGGTATTTGTTTATCTTAATGTGTGGTATTAATTATGAATTTTATTACAATATGTTCAATTGTTTTGATTTCATTATTATATAAATTTTTGGGTTTGTTATTAGGGGTGTTCTCATTGGAGACGGTACAACGGCAGCTAGGTCTGTGCAGCCATTTTCTTACGGACTGGGCCCTTCCGGATTGGGTTTCGGCGTCGCCCCCTCCGCTGCTCATCCATTATTCAGGAAAAATATATTTGGTTGGCCCCAAACTGGGGCTCATACGTCCGACACGCAGTCCAGTTTTGGTTTGACCAGGTCTGGTGTACAGACATCCCAACTATTTGAGACACCTACACAGAGGTTGGTTATCTACAATCCAACTGTGTGTAAATTATGAATTTTATTTAAAAATTTTGAATTGATTGTATGGCTTTATTGTGTTGATAACATAATTTGTTGATTTTGATAAATTTGTATGATATTTTATAATAGGACTTCGCCACGTGATACTACAACTCATGGTAGTGGTGACTCTTCATTTGACGATCCAACCGATTTTGAGGATGAAGAAATACCTCTGGTCCGGCGTCAGCCTAATCGGGGAGCTAGAGAGGCTGGTGTGCGATGTTTTACAGGAGGACACCTGAATGTGCCTGGAAAGGGAAAGGGGAAGGCGAATGCTCACGCAGATAAGCATCAAAAGGAGAAGCCTCAGAAGAAGAAGAAGTAGTTTATGCTTCTGTACTAGACATTCGTTGGATGCTTTTATGACTGTATTAACTTCACTTTTTTTATGATTTGTGTTTTAGTTCTCGAAACTTTTCAAACGTTATACCTTTCTAGATAAGTATGCCGTCAAGATATTAAACAAAGTACGGTATAAGGAAATACGACATGACAAAACTAAGAAGTGCAATACTAAAATAGGATGACAACAATCTGAAATAACAGATAAAAAAAATGTTTTTATGTTTCTCAAAATGTTGTCACAATTCTCATCAGAATTCCCGGTAGGGACATATTTGCCACTATTCCTTGAAAACTCGTTTAACATTCTCGTGATCAACACTGAAATGTATTGGATTTTCTTCATACGAGACATAAATCTGTTCAAAAAATACGTAATTAGGTCAATGATTATATTAAAATAATTTACTGACGACGATGTAATGATAATATAAGCTTACATCTTTCACTAGCAACACACATCCATCACAGTAGGTACTCTCAATGTCTTGTAAACTCCCCGTGATTTCGCCAGTAGGATCCTTCATAAATTTATAGATATGAAGTCTTTGATAATTAAAAAATATGATTAAGAAATAAATAATATATTATATTATAATACCTGAAAAACTGCTCGGAAACTATTGCCGTATACATGTTTCTTCTTTTTCACGTACAGAACCATCTGCAAGTCTCTTAGTTAACAATAACATTACTTGCAAATTGCTAAATTTTCATATATGTACAAATGTTACCTGTGGAATTGTGATGCTTTCAGAGATTGTTTTTACATCCTCAATAGATACTCCATCAACGTTAGCTCCATACATCAAACCTAAAAAATTTAAAAATTAGATACTCCATAAATGTAAGTAACAAGTATGTATAAGTATTTTCGTAATACCGTGAGATAGAACAAATTCAATAGTTGTTGTCCATGGTTCATTGTTGAAAATGTCATTGGCTTTGCGGTCTGCTTCAGCTCGTATGGCTTTCCTTCGAAGGGCTGATTTAGCTTCAGCTTCCTTTTTATGCAGCTCTAACCTCTTTTGTTCTTGGAGCCACTCAAAGGCCTCTGAGCCATATAGTGCCTTCAAATCGGCACCACGTCCCTCAGGATATGGTGCTGGAGGATAAGGACGACGACCATCATAGGATGGTGCTGGACGAGTTTGTTCTTGGGAATCTTCATCAGATTCTCCATTTTTCTTGAACACTTTGACCACGTTCTCATCAGTAATGCTAAATAATTTGTTGTTCGGGTATGGGGACGAGTCAACTTTTACCTGTTGAAGAACCAGAAAATCAGTAAACAACTATCTGGGACTATTGAGAAAAAAAAAGGATATGCTCACATTTTTAAGATACAACACACATCCAGCTTCAACAAGACCGGTAGAGTCAATTATGCTACCAGTAATACTGCCTGTAGAATCCTGTAATATATTAAAAGTTTAAAAATTTTCTCACATAACATAAATATGTAAGAATAAATAAAATTCTTTTAATTGTACCTTTAATGTCGCAAGTGCGCCAATTCCGACACGCTGAAAACGGATCACCTCTACAACCATCTACAAGCAAATACAAAATACTTGTTATAAAATTGACTATGATGCTAACTCAAATTAAAGGATAATGTAAAATTTCTTACCGACATAACTGTAGTACCACTATAGGTATTTTTGAAGCTCTGAATACTTGTCCCTTTAAAACAGGTTCCTATCATCATCCCTGTAAAATAAATTAAAATTTAATAAAAATATTATGTGATCCAATATAGAAATACGGAATACCTTCAACTGTCAGAAAGTCCATGGCTCTACTCCACGGTTCTGGATCTCGCTTGACAAGCTTGTAATAACAGTTGCTTTTGGTAGGTTTCTGAGGAGGGACTTCTGATCTATCGTTGGATGGCCTCTGTAATCGTTTGAAAATATACCCAAACTTAGAACCACATAGAGCATTCCAATCAATTTGAGGATGCTCCGGCTCTTCGTCATCATGTGCGATTGGCTCTTTGCCACTTCTCCTCATTGGCACACCTGAACAATTATGACAATAAATATATACATAAAATGTGTAATGCGTCATTATTCTGCTAAGATAGAGTAACTTAAACTTCAGACTGTTACAAAGAAACTCAACACAACCCACATAGAGTTTCACAAAATATTACAAAGTACAATCCTTTTAGTTCAAAATTAATTACAATTCAACGTCCACGACGGCGTCTACTCGTACTTGCCCCTACGGATACAGCTGCCGCTTTAGCTGCTTTAGCCGCTCTTGCCGCCGCAACTGCTCTTATATTAGTACAATTGGCTTTTGTGTGACCCCTTGTTTTACAGAGCGTACAGCGGACGAAAGGCACTATATCCATTTCATTATGTATGCGCTTCCGTGGCTGTCCTCTACCCCTCGCTAATCTTTCATCTGGAATGAGCCTTACAACCGTAGGATCTTCAGGATACGGCCAATATTTAGGATTGCCCAGAGGAACAAACTTCAGTTGGTAGCAAGCTTGTGTGGTTTCCAGGCGATAATACTTATCCACAAATATCTTGTAATCGATGCCAAGTTCAGTACAACACGCCATCACATGTGAGCACGGATAGTGGTAAGCCTGGAATTTGCCGCAGCCACAAAATCCTGTGGAAAGATTAACTGAATGCTTTCTGTCCCCCTTTTGTCTTCTCATATCGTACCCAGTGCGAACTTCGTACGATCCAACTGTACTGTCAGAAACTCGCACTCTATGTCCATTGGCCTTTCCCTCCCACCGCTCCAACCTGTTTAGGAGCCTCTGTGACATCAATATTTTGCCAGTACAGCTCTCTTTCATACATTTAGTTGATCTCTCTTCAAAATATTCGGTTAGCTTGTTAAATGTCTCTGCCACCAAGGCCGTCACCGGTAAACGACGAACTTTTTTGAAGATCATATTTACGCACTCGGCAAAATTCGTCGTCATGTTACCATATCGGCGTCCGCCATCCCACGCTAAGCTCCACTTGGGCAATTCCTGTTCATACATCCAGTTGAAGACCTCCTGGTCGACATTCCATATTTCTCGCATGTTAGCTTCCAACTTCCACAGTTGAGCTTGCATTCCTACAACCAACATAGTAAAAATATTAAATGTGGAGTAACAACTTGTAAAATAGTTTTAGACTACAAAACATTTGTGCCTGTCACCTGCAATCTTCATGACATTCCTCATGGCGTCGTTTTTGAAGTGTTTGTTAAGATTGCTTGCTACGTGTCGAAGACAATATCGATGGGCAGTATCACTGTCTTCTCCCCAACCATACTCCGTATTCATTGCCTTTAATATGCCAGCATGTCGATCAGAAATAACACATATTCCATGTCGGCCAGGCGTGACGTGCTTCCGGACTTGTTTCATGAACCACGGCCAACTATCAGTGTTCTCACCCTCTACCAGAGCAAATGCTATTGGAATTATAGCATTATTACCATCAATTGCAGTGGCGATCAGGAGGACATGCTTGTATTTTCCATACAAGAACGTTCCATCAATCTCCAAGACAGGCATGCAATGTTTGAAAGCTTCAATGCAAGGCTTGAAGCTCCAAAAAACTCGCTTAAAGATCTTTGTTCCAGGAATTAGTGCTTCCACGTAACCAGGGAGGGTGTGATAATATTCCCATTCAACAACAGTTCCAGGATTATTTGCCTTGCATGCTGCAAACCATTGCGGAAGGCGATTGTAAGATTCTTGCCAATCCCCCCATAAATCTTGAAACGCCTTCTCTTTTGCCCACCAAGTCTTCGTATACGAGGGTCTAAACTTCATATGGTCGTGGATCTCTGACCTTAAAGTGGCCACACGAATTTCTGGTTGCTCCTCTACTCGTTTCTTAATAATTTGTGCAATGAAAGCAGAAGTGAGTTGTTTATGATCCTGCGACTTTCGTAGGCGACCACAGGTATGTGGGTAGGTGTGTTTCACGATTTTCCATGGACTGAAAAGTGTGCCCCTTCTTTTCTGTGAGACACGGATCTCCCATTTGCAATCATCAGTCTCCCATTTTTTACACTTCACAGAAAAAGTTTCTGGCCTTGTTTCTGTTCGGACAAACTCACGCCCATCGTTCATTACGAACGCCTCGATCTCCCTCTTTGCATCAAATTTGCTCTTCCAAATCGTACCCTCTTTCAACAAACCAGAACAACATCCATCTATTGCTCGGTCGCAATCCCATTCTTCACCATAAACAGTCATCGATGATTGTTCACCGGGATCAGTTAGAGCGAGTTCACCGTATTGTTGTTCTCGGTATTGTTGTTCCTCTTCTTCTACTACTTCTTCTTCATCTTCGTCTTCTTCTGCTTCATTTTCGTCTTCTTCTGCTTCGTCTTCGTCTTCTACTTCTTCTGCTTCGTCTTCATGATCAAAATTGTATGTGGCATATGGACCCGTCTCTCTAGGATCATTTTCAAACCAATCAAATATTGGTTCATGAGCAACATCCATCCCCGTTGACGTACCAGCTTCAACGACAAACGGGTTGTAATTATTAACCCTCTTTTCCACAATGATTGTAAGCTTAATCTCCTTCACCATTGGTCCAAAGAAGTTAATCATGGTCTCCAGCATTATCCTAACATCTTCATCGTCGTTAATAAACATTGGACCAAATTGTCCTCTTCCAAATGGACATCTAAATATCAATGGCCCAAATTCTTCATTTGGACCTATTGGGATCTTTTCGTTAACTTTTTTCCGCAAGATATTGTATCTAACAAATGCTGCATGAAACTTCAACTTCTCTTTCCTACCACCTTGGTAATCAAAACCGGTTTCATTGTTGTTGAAAATTACTCCATCGTATTTCAACTTTATTCTTATAACCCGGTTAGCCATTATGAATACTACAACAAAAGAAAACAGTATGCAATTCTATATTAGCAACACAAAACATAATTTATATTAACAAAAATATCATATAAACATACATTCTTCTCCATCAATTTTTTGGTCCGAGACCACCTTAAGAACCAGATGAAATTTAATCGGACTGGCAGGGTGGTCACTTTTTGTACTCGACCATCCGGAATTTACCAAGAAAAAATTCACAATCTGACCGGTCCGACCGACCCGACCGGTCCGACCGACCCGACCGGTCCGACCGACCCGACCGGTCCGACCATTCCGACTCATTAAACCGGTCTGGCCATTGGGGTTGGTCAGTTTATAAAATTCGCACACCCACAAAATTTTAAACAATCAGATATCACACTAAAAAAATATAAGGAATTAATAATTTCAAAAGCTAACATATACTAATTATTTTTAATTAATGAACAAACTCTACATATATACACCCACAAAATTTTAAACAATCAGATATCACACTCAAAAAATAGAAACAATTAATAATTTCACAGCTAAAATATACTAATTATTTTTAATTAATGAACAAACTCTACATATATACCAAAATATTAAAGTAAATTAATTTACCTGGTTTTGGGCAGGGTCTTCTATGGTGGTACGCAGGACGTCTTCGTATGGATGACAAAAGGCTTCTGCGAGGTATCCATTATATAGGCGATATGACGACCAAGATCCGACCAAAAAAGTCGGATCTTGGACCAATATGATAAATTCGACAAAAAATGTCGGATCTTGGTCATATCCGAAATCTGAAAAGCCGACCAAGATCCGACAAAAAAAGTCGGATCTTGGTCATCCGACAAAAAAAGTCGGATCTTGGTCCAAGATCCGACTTTTTCCGGCGTCCGTACCACGTGGACACCGTCCCCGCAATACTTTCATTTCGGACGCTTTTTTCACAAAAAAGGGTGAATAGTAACACCATAAAGAAAAAAAACCCAAGATACTCTAGGTATTATAAAAATAAGTAGGAATAATATTGGAAACTCTATTACAGAAAAAGTTTAATACAATTAAGCAAATAAGAGAAAAGAGAAACAAAACTAAACAATTACCTAAAATTACGTTAGAATACAATTATAAGATGTGACAACAACAAAAATGCCACCAACCCTAATTAAAATTCCCTCAGCCTTCGTGCCCACAAAACAAGCGAAAAACCCTAATAAAAAATTTTGCCAATGCTTGAATGACGTAACAAACACCAACCCATTAATTGAAGGTAAATACTTCTTTTGATTTTATCATATATAAGTTCCAGTTTCAAAAAATTTTTATCGCTAGAATGCAAGATACCGATTTAAATAGAGATTTGATTATAGTTTCTACCGGTATCAATTTTTTAGGAACACGAACAATGAATACATCCGAAGAAAACCAGTATAACAAAGGGCAATATATGGATGAAGGTGATACTCGAATATAATCATTCGCAATGATGAGTTTTTTTCCGTCCAACAATGTTAAAAAATTTAGCATACCACTACTTAATCTAACGCATAACAGTTATACATCACATGATTACCAACAATTTTAGCACATCAATAGGTTTCCGTCCAACAATTTTAGCATACCAATAGGTTTCCAATATTTGTTTCCAATATTGGTTTCCTGCCACTATGATATTGGTTACCTTGTTTCATGATATTGGTTTCCTGTCACTATAATATTGGTTACCTTGTTCTATGATATTGGTTTACTTCCAATACGATATTAGTTTCCTTCTTATAAGATATTGGTTTATTGCTTTTATAAAATTAGTTTCCTTCTTTATTGATATTGGTTTCCTTCCACTGAGATATTGATTTTCTTCTATTATAATATTGGTTACTATGATACTGGTTTCTGTCTAATGTGATATTAGTTTTCAACTTCTCCAATATTGGTTACTTCTTCTATGATATTGATTTACTTTTAATATGATATTAATTTTATTCTTCTATGATATTGGTTTATTGCTTCTATAAAATTGGGAATGCATCACCTTTCATGTTTGTCTTTACAGGTTGACATGCGTGATTTCTTAAATGCTCCAAATGGGTTGTCTAAGCAATCGTCGACATTGAATGAAAGGGTTGAAGCCGATCCCTCTCAATCTCCCTTGGGTGACACGACGGTATGCTAACCTACTATTGCTCCCGTGTCCAAATTCGATTGGGTTGTTTTAGTTAATAAACAGTTAAAAACTTCATAATTACAGGATGTATTCGATCTGCCTTTCCACATGGCCAGGGACCAAATCGAAGAAAGTATTCGAAATAAGATGGCCTCTATCAAGATAACTTAGCCTAATGCCATATTTGAAATTGTTGCTTGTACTAATGAGTTGATTACTCATGTAATTACGCTTCGGATTTGGAAGGAGCGTATGAGTCAACTACAAGATGCACAGAAAGGAGCTGAAGTTACTAGTGAAGCAATTGAAAGAGAGCTTGAACGTGAAGCACAACTTGTGAAGGCTAGAAGCATTATCCAAGAGCAGGTGCAGGTACCATGAGATTTACCTATTAATTTTTTTGAAAGGTTTTGCCTATTAATTAACAATGCATATTTAGATGTCTTCTGCGGATAATCAGATTCATCTTCTGAAGCTATCTTCAATGGAGATTATGAAGTCTATTTCTGGAATACAGGTTTTATTTTCATACTTGTGTTGAGACTAATTATGTTTGTACTCATGTTTGTTTGATACTTATTTTGTATTTTCGTTTTGCCTTTTACATTGGGATGTGAATATCTTAAATCTTGAAAGACGTTGAGTTGGCAAAGGGTAGATGGAGAGAGCCATAGAAGGGAAAAGGAAGAAATGATTGAATAAAATGGTCTGCAGTGGGTTGTATGTTATAGGATATTGTTAGGCTCTTACATATTTGTTTCTATAATACGTGAAGTTAGTGATTTAACATTCATTTTTCTTCCCTTTAATCAATGATTCATATGCATCTGTAACATTGGTGGCCAATTGTCTAAAATGCGAGCCTCATAGGGTCATGTATGATGTGTTTAGAGTTATCTTCCTCTGATTTAAGCCTTAGTGAACAACGAATACGCTTTGAGGTGTTTGGTGGCCAATTCACAAGATAGTGTCACAAGTGCAAAAATGTTTCTCCCTAAAAACTAAGCAGCTGTGCCCTCTAGATTTACCTACAGTCTTTTAACACAAGTCCACTAAGATGATTGCAGAAAGAGCAAGCGTGGCTTCTCCGAAGTCCACGAATTAAAAGTTCTCCTCTCTTCCCAATTAACTCACATGGTTTGTTTTTAACATTTTTAACAAATGTTTCAGCTTTCCTGTCCATTTCCAGAGAGGTACAAAGGCTTAAGCTCTGGGGTTTCATTTGATAGCGAATCTGGATTGATTGCCTTGCGTACAGGCAATTACTGTGTCCAGTTGTACAGCCTCGGATGATTGTGGGGTTTTTGAGGTGAGATTGCTTCACCGAATTATCATCTCTTATTAGTGATGCATTTCGTTTGAACACAAGTAGAATCTATCTTCAAGCAATCAGTGTTAAATGTACCCTTGATACTTTTGTTTGCCTCTAATCATTAAAATCCAACTTTGCCTGTTGTTCCTATTGGGCTGGAAGTATCATACATTAAATCATTTGCTGATTCACTCTGAAATGGAAGTTGTTACGAGGCTTTGTGGGATTAGTAGTGATTGGACGAGACATGAATATTTGAAATCTGTTGTCTCCAGGTTCAATTGCGAAAGAAATCATCAACCTGTCGATGAAGTCACGGTAATAATTTCCTTGCTCGTGTCTTTTGAGATATTTCTTGGGTTTATAGAAAAAAACTTTATGTTACCTTCTAGAAAATGGCTTTGCTAGATTTGTGGAATCTTACAGTAGTTATTGTGCATGTAGGTGGTGGTGGTCACTTTGACAGTTCTTTCCTCTGACGGTTCCATGATGTGTACTGCTGAGGAGAAGCATGCCGAAGAGGGCTTAGGAGGACTTGTCTGCCGCAAGTTATGGGCATCTGAACCACAGAACAGAACTTTCAACTTAACAACAATTGTTTATGAACCCCATGGGTACGATTTTGTTGTATAAGAAATGAAAGTACTTGTGCTTTTGATGCTGGCGGTGGGCAGTTTACTCACTTTGCTAAATATAATGATTAAAGATGTCCCGTAGATTAATGCTGAGGATTAGTGGAATGCCGATTGTATCTGTTTATTTGTTTGTTTGTTTGAAGGCATCGCTTGTAGTTATTCTATGAGGTCGGGTGCTTCTGAGAGACTAAGGTGAAGAGTCTTGATGAGGTGCTGCTGCGATGCCTTTGTGGTAGGTGTAGGGGGGTGAATCAACTTTCTGTATGTTGCACTTTATGGGGTAAAGGATTTTAGGCTCCAAAGGTTTCTTTAATTCAGCTCGATGGTATGCATTGGATCAGGTTTTGGATGGTGTTTCCTTGGAGCTTATGGGCTTGGCAATGACCTGGGTAGTTATTTTTTTATGGAAGCACTTTTCTTAGTCGTGGTACTAAGTTTTTTTAATCTGATCGGCTTATTAAAGGGACAGAACAGCATTGTATGACAGAATTTAACAATATAGCTAGTTACTTATAAATTATAATTGAATATTCCATTAGTGCAAGGTCCAATACTTGGACAAGTATGTTGCAGAAACTTGTCTCTCTCGATTGACGGTTTCTAGCATTCTGTATTTGTCTGGGCTACTTCTGGAACATATTCTAGAGGTCGATACCGTTACTGATTTCTGACTTGTCCTCGTGCGTTGTTGATAATGGAAGCAGAGGGTAGTTAACTTTTATCTTTTTAGGAAATGGTGACTCAAATGGATGGGTTTGTTGGTCTTCTAAAGAATCGTTAATGCAGATGATAGTTAGTGCTTGCAAGCTTTATCTGATTACTTTCAAATTAGAGATGTTGAAGTGTGATTGATATAAGCTTGTAAATCACTTCGGCTCCTTGGTTTATTATTGTTTACATGTGATCCTCATTTTTTTAGTCCTTAAAGATTCTATGCAAGAGAACTTTGTGATTGTCAAATGTGCCTCCAAGGACTTAACAAGAGATTGAACATTGTGCTTTGAATTTGATACGATATATACTCCTCGAAAAGTTAGCATTGCCATATTTTGCGTCTCATGGATGTAACTTCTGGTGTTCTTGATTATTTTTGTTCTGTTACTTTTTGAATCTTGAGATGATTTTGTTGATGTCGTACCTGCTTGTGCCCGATGGTGTTCTTATTTGTCATAAATGTTGGTAACTCAGGTGTGGGTCTGCAGCAATGGGATGCAGAAGAAAGATCAGGGAGGAACAGGTTTTTCTTGGACTTGCCATGCTGTTGGCTCATTCAAGTATGATTTTAGCTACCCTGTATAAGTTTTCTGTTCTTTCTGTGGATATTGTATGCATTTTCAACTGCATGTGGTTATTTCCTCAAGGGATGGCATGCAAGTGTTGGCTGATTCACATGTGGGTCATTCATCTGGAAAGCATGAAAATTATCTCATGTTGTTTAGGCTTTTAAATTATGTTAATTATCACGATCAGGTCCTTTTGCTTTTGGAGGTTATCGATGCAGATGCTATATTTGAAATTGTTGCTTGTAATAGTGAGTTGATTCTCATGTAATTAGCGTATGAGTCAACTACAAGATGCACAGAAAGAAGTTGAAGTTACTAGTGAAGCAACTGAAAGAGAGCTTGAACTTGAAGCACAACTTGTGGTGGCAAGAAGCATTATCCAAGAGCAGGTACCATGGCATTTTGTCGACGAAATCGGAAAACTTATATCATGCTTCTAAATGGCTTAGAGATACTGGTTTAGTTAATAGTCTGCTTAATCCATGCTTTATGAGTTCGTTAAGCAACTACAAGTTGCTTACCTATCATTGACCAATCCGCTAAACCATCTCCGTCACTGTCAGGCATTACCTTTCATTCTCGCCTCAAGTTTTGCTCTCTTTCATTCCACGACGGCATTGTTGTTACGACAATTCCACCATCGGTCCCATTTTTTTTCTAAAAATTGCTTCTGCTTCTTGATTGTAAATCTGATTGTGAAAGGGAAGTTTTCCAACTAGTGCTCTCAACTTTGATGCCTCATTTCACTTAAGTTCACAAGAGTATAGCACAGTGCAATGAGTTGATTCCTCATGTTTTCTCCCCATTTTGTCTCTAAAATGGTTCTGGATATTTGCAGGCTTCCATAATGGCTAAACATCTGCCGAAGTCTGACACAAAAGGTACGCCTCGTCGTCCCCTCTCTTTTTGTTTACTGTCATCTGAAGAATGCACAGTAAATTTTTTCTTGCTCTAGATATAAGATGGTAAATCAATTTGTTACCAAAATTGTCTTCGATCTTTAGTTGGGTTTGAACATTTTGAGGCAGCTGTTTCTGTTGGAGCAAACTCTAAATGGGCTAACAGGAAAAATGAAATCTCTGATTTTGGCTAAACCTCAAATGGTTAATTGATCTCAGTTACAAGACTGTCAAGAGATTGAACTAAATACCCTTTTCTTAAATTCCATTTTTTAGGGACTCCATCGTTCCATCACCTGTTGAGGTACTCAGTTGACCACCTTTCTTAATAATCTCATAAAATATTCTTAGAAAAAGTATACATTAGTACCATGTGATTTGGAATTTTGACACATAATATAGCTTGTGGTTTAAGTATACATTAGCTCATCAAACAAATCCTCGAGGTTTTAATGGGCTCACACTTGTTATTGAGATATCTATGGTTTATGAAACCATCTGTTTTGACAAATTTTAAACCACATGATTATATGTGTTAAGCTGTCAAAACACATGGTACTAAAGTATATTTTTTCCAATTTCCCAAGTGGAAACCACTCGGTATCTAAATTATAAAAAATCGTAAACAGGGTCTATGAATTGACGAAGGTCCACCATGGTGAACCATTGGTTTCCTTCTTAAATGGTGGCTGTTGGCCAAGCTTCTCCCCAAATGGCAGATTGGTAGTCAGGTGCTACGGTGTACTAATTTATTAGAATTGATCTCTTTGTTTATGTAATTAATTAGGGATTTAGCTTAGTTGGTAGCTAATTCAATTGCTTGTTATACGCTTATACTTGTTTCGGTGCATTTACGCCTACAAATCTGAGGCTTTGGATTGGGTACGGCGTGAAGAAATTGATTCCGAACGGTTTAGAGTGAAAGGGGACCGCAGCGGCAAGCGCAGGTATGTGATAATGACATTTGTTTTTGTGAAAATGGCAAGTTCCCGTCGATAATAATGGTCCGCATAATTTTTTTCATTTTGGTCCCCCGTATTTTAGCATTTTTGCAAAAAGGTCACACTGGCATGTGTAGTCATATGATACTGGCATGCACAGTTATGTGATACTGACAATGCAATTATGTGATAATGGCATTTGTATCTGGCATGTGTTTGTGTTTGGCTTTTTTTATTTTGATTCCCGTATTTTAGCGCGTTTACAAAAAAAGTCCCCGCGTATCTTCATTCTAAACGGTTCGAAATAGTAGCATTCCGTACCCAATCCAACCCTCAAATTTGAGACGTATGTCCAACTCTGATTTTAATGCAATCACGAAACAATAACTTACCTAATTTATAGGTTAGATTTTCTTCTTTTTTTTGGGTGAAATATAGGTCAGATTTTCTTGTAATGAAGTAATGATTTATCTGTCTGTCTAATTATGAAAACCAAGTAAAACAATTTATATTCTACAACTCTCGTTTTTTATCTTTGGAAACCATGCGTGATGAAGTTAGGTTTAAGTTACATAGGATCGAAGAAAATGATTGAGCTTGGAGTCCCATTTCTAAGATTTTAATTCAGAGCTTTTAATTTAGAGATAAAATTTCCTTTGACATTATAAAGCAGGTAAGACTTTATGTTTAATTGAGTTGATTGAACTCAGCTGATAACGTTGGTTCTGATAAATAGTAAGCGAGACTAGTTAAAAAATTAAGGGAAAAGTTTATTTTAGTACCCTCTGGTATCGCAAATCTGATATGGCGTGTCATGTCGTTACTAAAACGACGTTGTTTCAACTAGCTCGGTTCGGGCAGCTGCCCTGTCCGTGGACCTAAGTGATGCTAATTGACTGTGGTTTGACTCGATTGATGAGTTTTTTATCACAGAGTACTAAAGTAATTTTTTGCGATACTACAATGTACTAAAATAGATTTTTCCCAAAAATTAATGTTTGATGCAAATGTATGCGTTGATGTTTTTTAGGTGAAAAGTATGTATATTTTAGATAACCGGTACCCGCTATTATTTAGGGGGTGGGGCTTTATATATTATGTAATTAGTTCAGAGTATGACAGCGTAGAATTAATTTTAGTTAGCCATGTTAATATTATAATAGGGTTTTTTATGATGTTTTTTTTCTACTACGATTTTTTCATTGGGTTTTATTGAGGTGAGATTTTATTGAGACAGGCAATTATAATTTTGCAAGAAGAAATTCCATACTAAGTTATAAATATTTATATTGATAAACTTTACTTATAAAAAAGGGTACCCGCTAGATGAAAAGATGTAAATTTTGGAGCCGTTTCAAATCAGAAACTTATCGATTCTAGTAATCAAGAGTTGAATAGGTCTTTAAAAAATACATAGAAGTGCTGATTGTGGTCCAATCAGCATTTAATTACCCTGATCAACTAAAGCAAATAGTGCCTAAATGGGCAAGTCGTATGACACGGAAACTGGGGAGCAGAAAAAACTTTGTGCGCTCATTGAGCAACTTGGGGTTTTGCTTTTTTAGGTCCGTACAACATGGCATCGGAAGTTCACTTAGTTGATTAATTAGCTGGGAATCGAAGTTTACTTAGTTAATTAATTTAAATTTGAGCCGGATGTTAATTGTTACTTAGGATTTAGCTTATGAAGTAGAAAGTGAAGTTTTCTTTGTGGTTCGCTTCGATATCAACAGCGATGACCCAGAAAAAGAAATCAAGAATTGGCAATGGCTGAACTGACCCATAACCAAAAACCAAATGAGAAGGGAAATGGTGAACTAGATTGGACCAAAGTAAAGGTTGAGTTCGGTTTAGAACTTAACTTACTTTCCAAACGGTACTGTGCCGTTAAACTTGTCAAATGATATTTAACCTGTGTGCACAAAGTGTATATAGATTTAGGGAGATCTAGAGTTAAATCATTAACAAGTATAATTATGTAAATTTACCTTTAGAAAAACTTAATTAACCGAGCAATATGAGAACTAGAGAACTGGAGAACTGATATTTATCCACTAAAAAATCAATATATATAGAACTGAAAAGAAATAAAATTTTCCAAATTTCAAAACTTCTGTTGATCTTTAACTATAAGCTACAAAAAGCAACTTTAAATGAGTTCTTGATATTATAATTCCAACTCAGAAATATTAAAAAATAGACCACAATCTGAAAGCCTAACAACAATCCGATTCTATGGTTAAGGAAGTGAATTGTAACCGAGAACTAAAAACATTGAAATTGAAGACCAAACAAAACCAGTTGTTTTATTATAGGGCAAATTACTCTCAAGTCCTTGACATTTAGTTACCCTCCCCCTAGGGTCCCTGACTTTTGGAAAATGATTGTCCCGTCCCTAAGTTTTGATGATAATAGACTCTCGGGTCCCTGGTGCCGGAATATTATATATTTTCCAGTGAACTCCCACTTGAAAAGACTAAAATGTCCCTCCTACTTAAGAAATTAAAAATTTATTCTTCCTTCCCACTTCACCTTCTAGCTCTCACATTTAATCAAAAACTAAACCCAAATAAAATCAAAACCAAACAGAACAACCTAAAAAATTAAAAGTAGGGATAACCCAATCAAATAACTAAGCAACAAAATCTAAACTAATTATGAAAGTCTCTAAATCCAAGTAATGAATTTCGAGAAGCGGCTTCAATGGGCGATGAATTTCGAGGCAGTTCCGAGAAGTAGCTTCAATTCCGAGCCACCCATCTGAGAAAATCCCAAAATAGAACCTGGGTCGAGCTCCTCCAGGCAGGGAAGGGACTCCAAGCTCCCAAAGGTGGAGCCTTTTGTGCCCAGGAGGGAACACAATCCTCGCAAGCTCAAATCATGGGCTAAAAGGACAGGATTTGTGTCTACTTTGATTTGGTTGGTTTATACCCATGGTTTCTTTCTCCTTTACCTCGCTTTTTCTTTTATTTTCTTTTTTCCAATTGCGCACGTCCTAATTTCTTTAGTTGTATGGATCCCCTCTTCTCGCTTTGGTCAGAGAGGCTTTAGTTGTGTGGATTTGGAGATGATATTAGGTACAATTTAATTGGATGGGACCGCATTTCAAAATCCTAATGTGTCAGTTTGATGACGTTGATGCTGTCCGATTTGATCTCGTATATATCTGATTATAATCATCTGGCTGTGTTTTGCAGCTTAGGAGACAGCAATGGATCCCGTGGAGCAGAGATACTTGGAGGACAATGATAGTCCATTGATGAAGACAATGAAGGCTGCTATGGATTTTTTTCTGCATGGATTTTTTCAGAGATTAAGACGTTTCTCAATAATCAAAATTAGGGTTTTTAAAATTCAGAAAATGATTTGGGTTTCAAATTAGAATTGTTTAAGTTTTGATTCTTTCTACATAATTTGGAATGTTCAAAACTAAGGTTTGAGTTAAAAGTTGGAGGAAGAAGATGAAGTGGGGAAGGAAGGGATTTTTTTTAAGTGAGAGGGGCATTTTAGTCTTTTTAAGTAGGAAATCGCCGTAGAATATAGAATATTCTGACACCAGGGACCCGAGAGTATATTATCATCAAAACTTAGGGACGGGACAATTATTTTTCAAAAGTCAGGGACCCTAGAGGGAGGGTGACCAAAGGTCAAAGACTTGAGAGTAATTTGCCCTTAATTATATACTTCTGAACCATAATTGAAAATCTGTTCATTTTGGTACATTTTTTGGTTCGACTAAAATTTTAGTCACCCGACAATGACCAAAAGAAACCTAAATGATACCATTATTAATGGTTGAAATCAATTTTAGTCACTTTGGATAAGATGTCTTATAGAACAAATCAGAGGTTGAAATCAATTATAATTATTACTACTAGTTATATTAATGGTACAATAAAAGCCATCAAAAAATCTAAATGATACCATTATTACTCTAATTTTAGACGCTTCTCATTAGGAGGAGGGTGTATGAGAGGGGGGCAGATTTGGTAGGGACTGGGCTAGTCTCCACCCATGAGGACTAACTCAAATCAATATCACTTCACATGCAAACCAATATCACTTCATATGTAAACCAGTCTCTTGCAAACCAATATCATTTCACATGCAAACCAATATCACCTGATAGGTTATTGACCATCAGATTTAAAGAAAATCAAATCTGACGGCCCAAAATGTAGTCCCCACCTCGGGACAAATTTTTTTTGTCCCCACTAAATCCGGTCTCGTATGAGAGGGTCTTTCAAAAAAATACTGACAGACAACAAACTTACGTCGCTGGAACATGTTATATATTTGGTGTTATAAATTTTAATTTTAGTTGCTTCATCTTATTAATTAACTAATAATTAATTTTTTTCAAGAGTTGCTAGACTTGGAAACATCCTATATAGTCGAATGTGAATAGTATAAGATGCTTTTGGACGAATTACAACAGGATGTAGATCGTCTTACTGCCATTGTTACACAGCAGGCCATTTTTCTGTTTCTTTAATAGAAACCAATTTACAATAATTACTCATACATACTGATTCTTTCTTTGATATTTTGGTCTCAGAAAATCATTCTTCAAACAACTGTTAATGTCTTAGTCTCAAGGCAAAATGAAAAAGATGATATTTCTACCAAGCTATTCGACATGGCCAACAATTACCATCTCTGGGAGCTTAGGAAGCACATGAGATCAGGTTACAGATGGACAAGACTGAAGAGTGACTCCTAGAGTCTCGCCTCGCTGTGTAATCTTATTCTATTATTTTTGGTGCTATAATAATAGCATATACTTGCACTTGACGAACTTGTCACTAGCTTGGTCCTAGTCCTTTTTCCATTGGATTTGAGATTTCTATGTCTCTCTGTCTACTTTTGATGCACATTTGCTCTAAAGAGTTTTAAGCCGTTCTGAATGTCAAATATGTATATATGTTATTTCCTGGCCGTTAAGTGTTGATTGATGTATTGGTGAAATCATTTGAATATGCAAGGCTTGGCCGATGAAAATTATGGAGAAAACTTGTGTTGTTGTATGCGAATTTTTTTTAAGTGCAATGCTAGATATGGAGTTTTTTTTTCTTAGTTTAACTATTTATTTTCATCATGGAATCCTAAAAGATGGAAAAGTAATTTCACATCCTTTTTTGTTGATTCTTTCTTTCTTCATAGGAAAATATACTCAAATTATTTTCAGTGGTCTTCTTTGCTACTCCATTGGGCTTTATCCCCACCGCCGCTCTGAGACAATTCAGATACGACCCGAAACCCTTCACATATGACTAGGGATCCTTCAGATATGACTCAGGAGCCCTCATCTTCATAAATGATCTGGGAGCCTTCAGATATGACCCCTTAAGGTATATCCCTTTGATTTAGGTTTAGCTTTATGTTTAAGGTTTTAACATAGACTTTTTTTCGATTGTGCAGCAACTGATATACTTGAAATTGTAAAATATTTTGATAATCGCATCAATGACGAGACGTTTCTCATTAGGAGGAGGGTGCATGACAAGGTCTTCCAAAGAAATATCGCCGACAACAAACTTATGTTGTTGTAACATGTGATATATTTGGTGTTATAAATTTTAATTTTAGTTGCTTTCTTTTATTAATTAACTAATAATAAATTTTTTCCAGGAGTTGCTAGACTTAGAAGCATCATATATAGTCGAATAAAAATACTATAAGATGCTTTTGGACGAATCACAACAGGATGTAGATTGTCTTACTGCAATTGTTACACAGCAGGTTATGCCCCCTCAAGGTAAAAGCAAAATGAGAAGGACAAAATTGTTTCAAAGCTTTTCCAAATGACTCACACATACTACCTGAAGCAGATTCAAAAGGTACAAGAGATAAGGACTAGCATGGACTCAATTAGGTTCGAGCGCACCATTGAATTGAATGCCGCTTAGGGAGTTGCCACCGCATCTGCCGTGCAGGGAGGTGCCTCCACCTTTGCCGCCGATCTCTATGCTCTAGGAGATGATCCGCAAGTTCCTGGACAAGGATTTTGACAAGGAGAAAAAGGAAGCGAGGCTCGAATTTCTAAAGGAACTCCATGAATTTACTATCCATACAGTAAAAATAGTTCTCTTTTAGTATAGCATGCAAATAGGTTATTTTTTTGTTTATTTAATATAAAACAATTTAAAATAATTAACTAATAATTGCTGATTCTTTCTTTAATATTTTGGTCTCAGAAAATCATTCTTCAAGCTGCTGTTAATGCCTTGTTCTCAAGGTAAAATAAAAAATATGATATTGACCAGCGAGCCTTTAGAAATGACTCGGGAGCCTTCACTTTCATAAATGATCTTGGAACCTCTAGGTCCACTGCTAGACCCCCTCAAGGTACATCCCTTTGATTTAGGTTTAGGTTTAACTTTATGTTAAGGGTTTTAATATAGCTTTTTTTTATTGTGCAACACCTGACATACTTGAAATTGTAAGATATTTTGATAATCGCATCAATGACGAGACACTTCTCATTAGATGGAGGGTGCATGAAAAGGTCTTCCTTTTTTGTTGATTCTTTCTTTTAATCATGGAATCCCAAAATATAAAAAGTAATTTCAAGTAATTTTTTTGTTGATGCTTCATATTTAATTTTTTTCAGGAATTGCTAGACTTGGAAGCATCATATATAGTTGAATGCGAACATTATAAGATGTTTTTAGACGAATCACAACAGGATGTAAATTGTCTTGTTGCCATTGTTACGCGGCAGGTTATTTTTTTGTTTATTTATTAGAAGCTAATTTACAATAATTACTAATAATTAGTGTTTTTTATATTTTGGTCTTAGAAAATCATTCTTCAAGCTGCTGATAATGCCTTGAACACAAGGCAAAATGAAAAACATGAATTTTTACCAAAAGATGGAAGAATAATTTCACATCATAATTTGTTGAATCATCACATATAGTTGAATGCAAAAATATAAGATGATTTTGGATGAATCACAATAGGATATAGATCATCTTGTTATCATTGTTACGCAGCAAGTTGTTTTTCTATTTATGTAATAAAAACTAATTTATAATAATTACTGATTTTTTTTGTTGATTCTTTTGTTGTTGATGCTTCATAATTAATTAACTAAAAAATATTTTTTTCCGGGAGTTGCTAGACTTCGAAACATCCTATATAGTCGAATGCAAACATTATATGATGCTTTTGGACGAATCAGAACAAGATGTAGATCGGGTTGCTACCATTATCACGCAGCAGGTTATTTTTCTCTTTATTTAATATAAACTAATTTACAATAATTACTAATAATTACTGATTCTTTCCTTGATATTTTGGAGTCAGAAAATCATTCGTCAAACTATTGTTAATGCCTTGGACACAAGGCAAAATAAAAAACATGATATTTTTTCCAAAAGATGGAAAAGTAATTTCACATCTTTTTTTGTTGAATTTTCATTTTCATCATGGAATCCCAAAAGATAGAAAAGTAATTTCACGTCATTTGTTTAAGCATCCTATGTAGTCGAATGCAAACAATATAAGATGTTTTTGGATGAATCACAACATGATGTAGATCGTCTTGATGCCATTGTTACGCAACAAGTTATTTTTCTGTTTGTTAGATAGAAACCAATTTACAATAATTATTGGTAATTACTGTTTCTTTCTTTGATATTTTGGTCTTAGAAAATCATTCTTTTTTGTTGATTCTTTCTTTGTTGATGCTTCATAATTAATTAAGTAATTTTTTTCAGGAGTTGTTAGACTTGGAAACATCCTATATAGTGGAATGCAAACATTCAAGATGCTTTTGAACAAATAACAACATGATGTAGATCGTATTGCTGCCATTGTCACACATCAGGTTATTTTTTTGTTTATTTAGTAGAAACCAATTTACAATAATTACTAATAATTATTAATTTTTCTTTGATATTTTGGTCTCAGAAAATCATTTTTCAAGCTGTTGTTAATGCCAACACAACGCAAAATGAAAAACATTATATATTCTATTTAAAAAAAATAGAAATGTAATTTCACATCCTTTTTGTTTATTCTTCCTTTTCATCATAGAATCTCAAAAGATGAAAAAGTAATTTCATATCCTTTTTCAAAATTTAAAAATTAACTCATTTGTTTGAGCACCAACTTATATCACTTTTAAAGTTAAAAAATTAAAATATTAATTTTAAAAATCTCAATTCCAAGTTGAGAGCTGTGTTAAAATTTAGTAATCTCTTTATCATAATAAGTAATATTTTTAAAATTATTTGTTAGAGAGAAGCAATCATGTCTACAAAACAAAATCTACCCAAAAGAAGGCAGAGTAGTACGCCAAGAAGATTATTTAAAGCTACTAAAAAAGAAGTATAATATTTTGATGTCCATCTGTCGTTAATGCAACGAGGACTTAGAAGTTTCCCCCACTGCGTACACGCAAGTAAGTAATCATGTCTATTATTTTCCGAATTAGTAAATGTCTCTTACCTTTGTTAAGAATATTATGAATGGGCTTTGTTTCTATAAGAACCGAGAAACTAAAATGAGAACTTTATAAAGTTTGGGAAGTAAAGGGTAATTTTCTATAATTAAGTTAATTTGGGGTGGATTAGGATTTTTAGCCTCGAAAGTCTATATAAATAGGCATGTAGGCCGTACATTCTGTCACAAAAATAACACCCACAGATTTCCTCTCACTGTGAAGGTGAGGAGCAAAATCTGACTCGGAAGGAGGTGACAGGAGAGGACGAGACCATCCGAGAATCACTATACAAGGAGGGTGGAGAGGACGAATATGTGAAGGGACAAGTTAGATTCGAAGGGGTCCCGAACGGATCATTGGATTAGGCGCGTGAAAGTTTAAGGAGTTAGGAGCAACGTCAGGTAAGTGGAATTCGTGGTTACCTCGTAGATCGAGACACGTATTGTTCGAGTTTGGAGTCTGGCTTAAGCCAATTCCTTTACTACTAATGAGTTGGTTTCCACGCCATATTTTATGATCTGTATTGATTTTTTGTAGTTCTTGATCTGTGTTGTTTTGAAACCGTAATGCTTATGTCTGAATTCAGATTGTGTCTGAAATCTCGATTCTGATTCTGATAAGTTCTGATATGCGTATGATATATTCTAATCTTGTCTGATTTTTTTAGTTGGCTAGGTAGTCAGTTAGGGGATTCGTATGTTAGGTTCTGGAGTTCTATTTTTGTTTAGTCGGATAGGGAATACCCTCATAGATATGTTAGGCTCTAGAATCCTATTTTGTTTAGTTGGCTAGATAGTCGTTTAAGGGATTTTTTCAGTTTGCAAAGTAAAATCGTTTCACGTATTCTGAATTATCTGTTAAGCATATTTTTGCTAAGTATGTTTATTTTGTTAAGTAGATTTACTTCGCTCCACTTACTGAATTAATCAACTCACCCTAGCCGTATGTGTTTCAGATCGTTCAGGTGGGGTCCAGGATCGGGAGTAGAGAGTGGTTCATCTGCATGCATCATCGTAGTTTTTTAATCAACTTACTTCCTCTTTGTGTGCTGCTTGGTTTGCCATCTTATGCAACCTATGTATGCCCCAAGGCGTCTTTGCATTGTTCTCCCTAGTGCACCTGTACTAATATTTTTTAAGATAAATTTTGTATTACTCTATTGGAATAATTACACCCAGGGTGTTTATAAGTATACATCTCTAGAACGAAATAAATAAAAAAAACAACGTGATAAGAGATATCTAGAATACATTTCATCTCCTAAAACCTCCTAGAGGAGACCACACTTAAACCAAAATATTTGCACTAATCATCTACCTTGGAGCTAATAAATTATTTTACTTTCCAATTAAACGTCCTTTAAAGATACGATAGTTGATATCCAAAAGTGGAGCCTTTCTCTCCCTAAGTGGAGCTTTCTCTATCTAGAAAAATATCTAGTAGAGTTTTCCTATCCTTGTGTAGGGCTTATCTTCCGCCACGCTCGCCGGTCACCTCCACTGTCCTTGTCCTCCTCCACGCTCGTCCCCCAGCCCCTTCTCTCCTTCATCCCGCTCGTGCTCAGCCTGCCGTCCCGCTCATGCTCGGCCGTGGTACCTGCTCAGCCTGTCGTCTCCTCCATCCCGCTCCTGCTCTGCCCGCCATCCCGCTCCTGTTCCTGGTTAGCCCGCCATCCCGCTCCCACTCCTGCTCGGCCCCCCACCGATCGTGCTCGAGTTCTCTACCTCGTGTTCGCCACCACTGTGTAGATCCACCTCGTGCTCGCCTGTTCACCACCGTTCGAGCTTGCTACCCCTGTGTAGATCCACTACTCGTTGTTTGCCGCTACTAGCCATCCGTCATCTCAGTTTAAGCCATCCACCTCTAGCTACCATCCGCCTCTGCTGGTCAGCTTCGTGCCTCGTCGTACTAGTCCAGGCTTTTCCCATTTCCCTGTGACTCTAGCTAGGCTGGTTTGTGGCCGCCGGTGGTCCCCAAGGGGGGTTGGTCGATGACGGCCTCTCCCCCGATTAGCTCATTTTACTGTCTGCTTTATTATTTCTGTGTGTTTTGTTTGGCTTTGGCTTTTGCTTTTTATTATCTGCTTTTGCTTGGATCGACTTAGGTTCGATTTGACTTCTGCTCGGTTCTTGAAACCTTTCTATTTGGAGCAGGTGGATAGCCTTGTCTTGATTGAATTCGTCTGATCTTGGCATTCATTTGTGTGCATCTTGTATGCATCCAAATGCCCACGAGTTTGTGTCTTTGATGCAAATTTGTGGTTATTAGCCGTAGCTTGTCTCGACAGCATTCACCTTGGACGTTCGGCTCTCGTAGCCTATCGTCCGCACTTCGCCTTCACACGTGCTTCTCTGTCTCCTCTCGAAGTGGTTTTGTGTTTCTGTTGCAATATCTTCATATCTTTAGTTATGTATTTCTATCCCGGTATTGTAATCTGTTTTCTTTAATATAGGTCTCGAGCCACTCTTATCTCAAAAAAGATACGATAGTTATGTCTATCAAAAAATTTGCAAAGACATTTCTTAGATTTTCTTGCAATGAAGTCATGATTTAGTTGTATGTCTAATTATGAAAATCACGTTTTGAGCCACGCCAGTTAACCAATTGGGCATAAAAATCTGACATGGCGTGTCACCTCATATTGCCAACTAGGTTCGGAATAGATAATTTACCCCTGACCCTTCCCGAGCCTCTGCAAAAAAAGGTGTCAACCACAGGATCACCAATTGACTTTACGAAGTTCGGGATCATGATGCAAAATTTTTGAAACTACAGGTACTATAATTGTACTTTTCCCTAATTTATATTCTACGGCTCTCTTTTTTTTTTTTGGAAACCATTTGTGATGAATTTAGGTTTAAGTTAAATAGGGCCGAAGAAAATATTGAGATTGGAGTCATATTTCTAAGATTTTAATTCAAAATTTCTGATTAAGGCAGAACATTTCAGTACTTTTGATTAAGGTAGAATAATTCAGTTGCTATAATTTTACATATTTGTTTGGAAAATGAACCCAATTGAAATTAAGTAAAGTGTTCCAAATTCTACATACCTATTTAATTCTTTTTCATAAACTTGAGCTAAAATATTGTGGTGCAAATAAAAAATTATTGTTTTTATATTATTATTACCAACAGAGTTTAATTCACGAAGAGTTTTCTTCCTTTTCAAGGAATTTCAAGTAGAGTTGTGTGACACGTATTCGTACACGTCCGGTCGTCCGGAAGCATACATTTTGGAGATCCATGTTGCTGTCGATTTTGATGACCACCAACAAGGACAGATTCTCCAACATGTTTTCGTCCTATACTTTATAACGTATTCTTTTTATACCTAAAAAAATATTATTTGTGACCAAATTTGAGACCCTCTATTTGAAAAGATGTCAATTTTGGAGCCGTTTCAAATCAGAAACTTATTGACTCCAGTAATCGAGTTTGGATTGGGTTCGGAATACCCCCATTCCGTACCGTTTAGAGTGACGACACGCGGGGGCTTTTTTGCAAAAATGCTAAAATACGGGGACCAAAATAAAAAAAGCTACATGAGCCGGTATCGTAAACGGGACTTGCCGGTATTGCAAAACAAAGGCCGGTATCACATAACGGCGCATGCCGGTATCATGACTGGGGCATGCTGGTATCGTAAACGAAAAATGCCAGCACGGTCCCCTTCACTCCAAATCGTCCGGAATAAATTTTTTCACTCCGGACCCAATCTACTTCCCCAGTAATCAAGAGTTGAATAGGTCTCTAACAAATACTGGAAGTGCTAATTGTGGTCCATTCAGCATTTAATTACCCTGATCAACTAAAGCAAACAGTGTCAAAATTGCAAGTCATACGACACGGAGATGGTGGACTAGATTGGACCAAAGTAAAGGTTGAGTTCGGTTCAGAACTTCATTAACTTGCCAAACGGAATTGTGCCGTTAAACTTACTTAACGATATTTATTTACTCTAATTGTACAAAACAGTTTAGAGTTTAATAATTGATGAATATAATCATGCAAATTTACCGTTAAAAAACCTTAATTAACCGAGCAATATGAGAACTAGAAAATTGATATTTATCCACTAAAAAATCGATATTTATAGAACTGAAAAGAAATAAAATTTTCCAAATTTCAAAACTTCTGCTGATCTTCAACTATAAACTACACAAAGCAACTTTAAATGTGTTCTTGATATTATAATTCCAATTCGAAAATATTAAAAAGTTGACCACAATCTGATAGCCTAAACAACAATCTGTTTCTTTGGTCAAGGAAGTGAATTATAACCGAGAACTAAAAACATTGATATTGAAGACCGAACAAAACCGTTGTTACTTCTCAACAAAACCGTTGTTTTATTATATACTTTTGAACTATAGTTTGAATTCAGTTGAGACTACATAAAAGTCATTCTCATAGTATGAATCAATTTTGGACCATAAAATTTAATTTTTAAAACTTATTTTTAGATCTGACAATTATTATCATTCGAGAGTACAATAATATTTTTATCCATAAAACCTCAGCTAAGGATCTCAAAAAAATTCATAGTTGTCCGTCCATCCTCTTTTGAAATTGCAAAAAAAAACCTTACCAAAAAGGTTACCTTCTCTCTCTAAATACAGACTCTCCTCTCCTCTCCTCTCATCTCTATCACTAATATATCGTACCCTCTCTCTCATCATCTTACCTTGGCACCTTGGAGATCACACAAATTCCCACCGCCGCTCGCTCTCCACTTACGACCCTCCTCTCGAAGTAACTTGCTCTAATTCGGACAAGTTCAGATTTGTCCTTCATCAAGCCAAGGAGTTTCACAAGCAAGATTAGCACCGTGTGATTCTTCTTCTTTTATTTTCTTTTTTCTTTTAGGATTTTCTTTTCTTAGTCCCCTCTAAAAGAAACCAACAAAAAACCAGCGACAAATTTATCGGTGGTTTTAATTTTTTTTTTGATCAAGTTAGGATGATTTTCCTTTGTGCTTTAATTTTCTATTAGTTTTAAAAATGACAGATTTGGACGATCTCTATTGCGATGAATTTGAATTGGTTTTGCGAGTGAGTAAGGACACAGAGAATAAGTTGCAGATGCAGAAGCTCTTGGGGAAGGAGGTGGATCATTGTTTCTTGTATTGGATCTCATTTGGGTCGTAGTTTTTCTTGTCAGTGTTTGTATTTTTTTCTGTAGTAATATTGATATATTTGTATTGGTATATTTTTGTAGTAACATTGGTATTTTTGTATTGTTACAATAGTGTAAATATATTGGTATATTTGTGGCATGATATTGGTATATTTCTGTAGTGATATTGATATACATATGCAATCATATTGGTATGCACTAGTATATCGTACTAATATCACTCGTACATCGCACCAATATCACAAGTTTTTGGTATTGCAATTGAATGTTTTGATTCTAATTTTTCTTTTTTTTAATTTCCATAACTACCACATCCCTAATTTTTAACTTATTAAATTCTAGTTTTTACCAATATCACACGTACCAATACCACTCGTACATCGAACCAATATCAATCGCACACGTATTAATATCACGAATATATCGCACCAATATCACTCATCGTACCAATATCACTGGTGGATGGATATCAATATCAGAAAAGAAGGAAACCAATATCATATAATAAGTATACCAATATCAAAGAAGACGTATACCAATATAAGACTAGATTGATACCAATATCACAGTAGATGAAACAAATAATGTGAATGTTTAAATTCGAGAAAATAATCCAGGTTTTTTTATTATTTTGTTGTCAATTTTAATGTATTTAACGCAATTTTGGTTTGGGGTAATTAGCTGGAATTTTTTTTCCTTTTGAAATGTTTTCATAACTATATTATCTCTAATTTGTAGCTTGGTTTAGTTAAAAGTGATTTTTCAATGATGCCCCTCATTGCCATTGAATCCCCTTTGATCCCCTTGAGTGGGGATTACCTATGTTCCCAATGAATTTGAGCCCCTGAACCATAATTGAAAATCTGTTAACTTTGGTACGTTTTTCGGTTCGACCAAAATTTGTCGCCCGAAAATAACCAAAAGAAACCTAAATGATACCATTATTAGGGCTCGAATTCAGTGGAGACTATGCTAGTTCCTACTAATGGGGATGCAAGGGGGATTGAATAGTATTAGGGACAATATTGGTACACCACTATTAAAAAAAAGCTACAAATTAGGGAATATATTTATAGAAATAATTAAAAATGAAACAAATACCATCCAATTATCCTAAATCACGTAACAAGACTATCAGTAATGGGCTCGAATTTAGTGGGGACTATGCTAGTCCTTACTGATGGGGATGCAATGGGGATTGAATGGCATTAGAGGCAATATTGGTACACCACTATTAATTAAAAAAATTAAAAATTAGGAAATATAATTATAGAAATAATTAAAAAGAAAACAATACCATCAAATTACCCTAAATCACATAACAAGACTATCAGTAACACCAAAATAATACCAGAAAATAATACAATTTATGGAAAACAAAATAATTTATGAAAATACAATTATGAAAATATTGGTATCCTTGTACTCGAATATTGGTTTCCTTCTTCTCGAATATTGGTTTTCTTCTTCTATGATATTGGTTTCCTTTGACTCTGATATTGGTGTCCTTCTACTCAGATATTTGTTTCTTTCTTTTATGATATTGGTTTTCTTCTTCTCTGATATTGGTATTCTTGTACTCGGATATTGGCATCCTTCTTCTCGGATATTGGTTTCTTTCTACTCTGATATTGGTCTCCTTCTCTAGTATTGGTATCATTTTACTCTGATATTCTGAACAAAAATACAATGCATACCAATATTATTGCATATACATGTCATTATCATAATGATGGCTTTAATGGAATGTCTTCAATGCATGTCCTTGACCTAGCTCTCACTCCCGAACTGTCCCCGATGTATCTGAGACAAAAGAGCATATTTTGCTGAGATTACGCAACTCAGTAAGCGGAACTCACACATAGCAATTATCACAACAATTACAAGCAAAAACAATCCATGCCATACGAAACATCACATCATTCCAGAAACAGAAACAGACTCAACTTATGGCATAGCACAAACGAAACTCCGGAGTTACGACTATCGGGATCCTGTGGGGTAGACACCCCTTTTCGCTATATAATTCAGAAGCGGAAAGAAGTTCTCATCACAGAGCACAGATATCACTTATACTCGTGTAGGGTATGAAATCCGTCCAGAATACCCTACAAGTACAATAACATAGGAATAATCCCGACCAGTACAGTACAATACAGAGTCCCAAAAGTACATAACAACATCATACTTAGAACCTCACAATGTACAGATGAGAACATAACATCAGAACATGACAAATTTCAGAACATAACAAGTTTCAGTATAGGTTCAAAATTAACGATCTGAATAGGATTATCATAATACATAAACATGTCCAAACAAAACCAAGTCTCACATATAAGTTGAACCTAGGCTGTGCACTGATTTTTAATCATTTAATACATCTAGCTCAAGTCTCAAACGCCACCCACCAAGATCATGTAATAGCATGTTAACATGTTCACAAAATGACAAGCAGTAAACAACACAGTATCGTCATGTAATATCATATCAGGTTATTACATATTAATTACTTACGGAATGTTGTAGGGTTGATCACATACTATATCCTACAATAAAAATACTTGTCACGTGCAAAACAATAACATGTATATATGTATATGTATGTATATGTTCTATGAGCTGGTGTACAACTGTAATGTATAACTGGTTTGGAATTGCAGTAGAATCTAGCATGATAAAGCCCATGGGTTTACGGTAGAGTTAGGCCTAGGGTTATAAATAGAATAATCAATGTATTGTGGGACCATTGAGATATTTTGACACATTCTAATAGAAACAGAGATCGTTTCTTCCTATCTTCCTCTTCTTCTTTTCTCTCTCTCTCTCAATTTCTCAATTCCTTCCCAATTAGAGTTCCTTGATTTCCTTTTCTTAATCAAGAACGTCACAGTTAACACATTTATAAAATTAAATCTTCAACCTCCGAAACCATGAAATCCAATACAGTGTATTATATTCAATAAACATAAACACATACCATGGCAGTCGATTGACATGAACACAAATCGGCCACGGGAAATTAATTTAACAAAATGGACAGTAGTACAGAAATCGGTGGAGCACATGAACGATACACATGATTACGCTTCATCACCTACTACAGAGTCAGAATCGAGATTCGAATTTATCTCATTTTTTCGCGGTGTTCTATTCTATCAACTCGCATACTCCCCAAACCTCGATGTTCTCCTCAAGTTCTTACAGTTCCTTGATCTATCAGCCAAATTACTTAAAGCATGCAAAACAGTGTGAACACCGGCCAATCCTATTTTCAAGACTTGTGAACACTTTATTTGCCAAATTCATTAAGAGAGCATAAGATAGATAAGCAGTGTGAACCAGAATATTTATTAGGGTTGACTTTATAAAGCAAGAACGACTTTTTAAGGTTCATTAGCCGCAGTCCAATCAGTAATTAACTACCCAGTTAGTTAAATTGAAACACTGCCAAAATTGATAAGGTCATAAGCCACGGAAGTGGGAAGCAAAAACAATGTTTCTGTGCTCATTGATAGCAACTGGGGATTTGGCCTATGAAATAGAAAGTGAAATTTCGTTTGTGGTTTGCTTCGATATCATCAGCAATGATCATCAGCAATGATCCGAGGAACCGTATAATGATCCGCAACTGCATTTGCCTATTAATGACCCAAGGAGTATAGTATATTATTTTTGGTTATTCATGGTGATACAACATTTTTACTTTAAAAAATATAACTAGGCGAAACTTACCCATAATCGAAAATCGAATGAGAAGGAAAATGTGGATCAAAGCGAACCAAAGCAGAGATTGGGTCAGGTCCAAGAGCACCGCGTGGATTGGGTCCGGACTGAAGGGTTATTCCAGACCGTTTAGACTGAAGGCACATGATAATAGCATGCCCCGATTATGATAATGGCATGGTCCGATTACAAAAATTGCATACCCCGATACTGATACTGACATGTTGGTGATATCCTTGCCACGTGTATGCTTTTTCATGGTATTGATAATGGCATGCCTCATTTATGACAATGGCATACCCATTTCTGGTACTGGCATGTCGGTGGTACACGCACGCGGGCTTTTTTATTTTAGTCCCTATACTTTAACTTTTTTACAAAAATACTCTCACGTGTCCTTTGGTCTAAATGGTCTAAAATTTTTGCCATTCGGTACCCAATCCAACCCCATGAACAATGCGAAATAGAAAATTCAATATTGGATTCACTAAAAAATACAAACATTTATAAAGCATAAAAGAAATATATAAAAAATCTTCCAATTTTAAAAAAGTTTGCTGATCTCCCGACTATAAATCACAAAAACAATATTAAACGGAATTCTACAAACACCTGGCAATGACCAGAAGAACCAAAATGAATTTTCTTTTTAAACCTTAATCAAACTCTATCAATTATTAATGTGTGTAACTCTTGCCCAAGATTAGAACTTGTGTAAGTGTTAAGAGACCTAGATTTGCTTAAGAACATCTATGGTTTAAAATTCACAAATATAAAAAATATTAATAGAAGAGCTACTCTCTAAATAAGATCGACAATGCTGGACTGATCGATATAGAGATTTTAAAAATATTGTGTATAGCCCTTGGTGCTTAAACCAGTTTTCAATAATTCCTGCTACATAGATATGTCCAAATTTGTTAGTACCGGCTTAATTGATCGGTCAGCACATTCACAAAATTAAAACTCGATATTTATTCGAAATTCTGAATGACCGGAGTCAACTCTAATAACTTATCAAAATATTTTTTTATAAGTATTAATATTTGTTTTTAATAAGATGACATTTTAACGTTTGAACTCGATATTGGACTCCCATACCATTAATCTCGTCTTTGCCAAGGTATACATTTTTTGTTTTTATTTTTTACGAACAATGACTAATTCATAATTGAATTACGGAAATTAAATGTGAAATTTGTTTTGAGAAAATTTTACTCCGCATCACTCGGACCCAACTCCAAAAAACTATTAAACATGTTGTGACAGTTGGTCCACCCGAGAGATCTTCTCGCATATGTTTTTTTATTCGTATACTTAAAATTCGAGATTTGTGAATGGAAAAACTCTAATAATTTATCATAACATGCATTTGTAGAATTCAAACTCGATATTAGACTCTCAAATTATGATATATTGGAGGTAATGATAATGAGTGGGATTTGGTGTTTCAGGCTTTGGCCGAGGACGCAAAGGAGAGGTACGTCAAGGCGGTCTTCAAAGTCGTTGACTTGGTAAGTTTTGCGTTGACCTTTTTGTTTATTACATTTTTCTTTGTCACTTTCTTGCTCTGGTCCCTTTCTCTGTGGTGGTAAATTGGTGTTTACGTCTTTGATTTGGGTTGTGTGTAGGATGACTACGCTGCGAATGATGACGAGTACGAGGAGAAGTTGAAGAAGGAGGATTTGGTCTTCCTCTTCTTGGCCACGTGAGTTTGTTTCTTTTGTTTTCCTCCATGGATTTGGGATGCTCAACTTGTTTTATGCTGTTCCAGGTACGGAGACGGATAATGCTGCAAGATTTTACAAATGGTTTACCGAGGTACGATTCGATTGATTCGGATGCTTGAAAATTCGCGACATGTGTTATGGCACGAAATCGATGATGTTTTGTCTGTGTGATGCTAGGGGAATGAGAGAGGTGAATGGCTGAAACACCTCCAGTTTGCAGTGTTTGGCTTAGGGAACAGAGGCAGTATGAACACTTACTTTAACAAGGTCTGTAAAGTCAACTTCTACGAGTATGTCTCTGTGTTTCGTCTCGCCGCTGAGATTCCTACTTTGATTTGAGTATATCATCTCTGATTGTTCCAGGCGAGAGGCATTGTGGCCCGAAATGGATGAGTTGCTCCGCGACGAAGATGATGTGACGACTCTGTTGCTAATCCATACACTGCTGCAGTAGTTGAATATCGTGTAGTGTTCGGCTACTCTGTTGATCCAAGTCTCGATGTTAAAAAACCGGAGCAATGCCAATGGCCATACTGTTTATGATGCTCAACATCCATGCCGGTACCGTTAAATACACTAGAAACTTGTGATGAATAGTTCATTCCTTCATCTAAATCTTAACTACTAGGGCTTACATATCGTCTTCTGCAGAGCAAATGTTGCAGTGAGGAAGGAGCTTCACACTACACTGCTGCATCTGATCGTTCTTGCACCCATCTAGAGTTTGACATAGCTGGCACTGGACTTTCGTAAGTTAACAACTCATTGGATGTAACTATTTCTGTTTGTTTCACTGGGAAAAGGTTCTTAGTTTTGTTCTGCTCATTCGTTGCACTTATGAAACCGGGGATCATGTCGGTGTTTATTGCGAAAACTTAAGAGAGGAAACATTGGAAGAAGCGCTGCGTTTATTGGGTTTGTCGCCGGATTCTTACTTTTCTCTTCGTATAAACAAAGAGGACGGGACACCACTCGGACATTCTCTGCCACCTCCTTTCCCACCTTGCACATTAAGAACAGCTCTGGCTAGATATGCTGACCTTTAAGTTATCATACAAATGGATATATAACCATGGATGGTTCTAAGACCAAATAGTCATGCTTTTCGTTGTTGTTGCTCTCAGTCTGCGCTGCTCGCTTTAGCTGCACAAGCCACCGATCCAACCGGAGTTGATCGACTGAGGCATCTTGCATCGCCGGCTGGAAAGGTACTGAACTAGTGAAAGTTACTTGAGAGGGAAGCAGCCACCATATAGCCTCTTCTCACTCTTCTGCAGGATGAATATTCACAATGGATGGTTGCCAATCGGAGAAGCCTCCTTGAGGTCATGGCTGAATTCCCTTCTGCCAAGCCCCCTCTTGGTGTCTTTTTTGCTGAAGTCGCGCCACGGTCACAGCCGAGATACTATTCTATCTCGTCTTCACCCAAGTTCGTATTCTACTCGGTTATATTTCTAGATGTTCGCCTTTTCCAACTGTCGACAATCATGCTCATCAGTATATCTATACTGCAGGATTGCACCATCTAGGATTCATGTGACATATGCCTTAGTTCTTGAGAAGACTTGGGCAGGTCGGATTCATAAGGGTGTGTGCTCAACTTGGATGAAGGTATCTCCCCTCCCTTTAGCCTCTTCTCGACGAGTTCTTTTATATATAACTGTCGGTTTCTTGCATCGTAAGTTATATGTTGAGTTAGCGCATTGTTGTCTGCAGAATGCCATTCCCGTGGAGAAAAATGATGATTGCAGCTGGGCTCCAGTTTTTGTTAGGCAATCAAACTTTAAAGTTCCAGCAGATCCTAAGATCCCAATTGTAATGATTGGTCCTGGTACTGGCTTGGCTCCTTTCAGGGCTTTCCTGCAGGTACAGACTATAACAAACTTGACGACAATCGCTTTATGCCAAAACTACATTACTTAACAATTCGTTCTTTTCAGGAAAGGTTTATCAGGAGCAGAATTGGGACCTGCAGTTCTGTTCTTCGGCTGCAGAAATTGCAGGATGGTATGTTCGATCGAAAGTTCCACAACGCCACGATATCATCTTCAATTCGTTGTTTCATCCAACTGATCATGATACTTGGTCTTTTCAGGATTTCATCTACGAAGATGAATTGAATCATTTTCTCGAGTGCGGCGCGCTTTCGGAGCTAAACATCGCCTTCTCCCGTGAAGGACCGACCAAGGAGTACGTGCAACATAAAATGGCCGAGAAGGTAACGTACATTATGATACACTGACCAAAAAATAGGAAGAAATGTTGCTTTATTATCTTAGTTTTGGATTACTTATTGAAGACACTGTGTGTGTGGCCAGGCCTCGGATATTTGGAAAATGATATCTCAAGGAGGGTATGTTTACGTTTGTGGGGACGCCAAAGGAATGGCAAGAGATGTGCACAGAACTCTCCATACCATTGTCCAAGAACAGGTACTTTTAATACAAATTCCGCCAACAATGCGAAAACAATATTTGGAGTTCTGGACTGGACAACTTCTGGCCTACACTTTTTTGTGAAAATTAAGAAGAAGAAAAAAATGGAAGAAAATTAACAAGATATTCATGTGTGATTGTTATTCCAGGGATATCTTGACAGCTCAAAAACAGAGAGCATGATCAAGAATTTGCAAATGAATGGAAGGTACCTCCGGGACGTATGGTGATGAATTGTTCAACTCAAAAGCAAATTCCGACAGATACAGTGCCTGTTGGACGCAGCGAATTTAATTTATGGAAGGCCACTGCTACATTTTTCTTATGAGGTTATTTGATTATTTTTCTACTTGTGTAGGAGATCAAATTATTGCTGTAATGTATAAATGTTGCCCACAATAGCGCCATAAATGGTGGTAGAATGCGTATTTAGTTATGGGATCTGATTCTTGTATAAGTGAGAGGGAGAAAATGGTTTAGGCCTAAACTATGCACTGTTATTCTTACCCATTAATTTGTTTTAGAAAATAGCATTGCATGTCGGAGCTACCACATGGACATTAACCAATGAAGTCGGATTTGAAAGAGTATTGCTATCATCTGATATCATCTGAAAATTCTAATCGAATCAAATTTAAATTAGTCAATTCAATATTCGTGCCGGATCGTATTAAAAAAAATCCAATGAAGTAGAATTAAAATCTGTTAGCAATAAGGGTTAACTGTTAAGGTTTCAGGATTGACCAAATAGAAAAACGTGATGAATTCAGAAATAGAAAAAATGTCCGGGAAAAAAAGAGAAGGTGACAATCAATTTTGCAATCCACAAATTTCTATGAAACACGAGATCCATGAAAAGATAATTATTACGTGGATATCAACGAAGAACACCGACTGATCAACTAACTAAACCTCCTAAGAGATCTGAATTTTTTTTTTAAAAATTCGTGTTAAAATTTCCATTCGTGGAGGAGCCATCCTAAATAGAAACTAATAAAGCTCGACTCTAAATATTAAAAACCGAACATTTTGACCAACTACCATTTATGATTGGTTATAATGTAGTAAATTGCATTCGAAAAAAGAGATGAATATGTGAGATGCTCTTATTGGAAGAGCTAGTTTCCAATATGACCTGGGCCTTCTAAATAATAAAACATGATCAACTCCTTAAGAAAACACAAGTACAGAAACAATTGCGACGTTTATAGATTGATCTAAGTTGTTAAAGATGGAAGGTCACTTAGAACTGCCTTTTTCACCTACTTGGCTTTCAGCATCTTCAAAGGGAGGCAGGCCCCAGAAAGCAGGGTCAAAATCTAAGAGGGAGCTCAGTATTTGATCTGCAGAACCCAGATATGAGGTATCTAGCCTTGGATCTGGAACCATGACCGCAAACCTGCTCGGAAACGAGAACAAGGAAAAACTTACTAACAGAGGCCGCAATGTTTCCAGTCGATACTAACACCGAAGGTAACAGCAAGCATTTGCAGCAGCAAACAGTTGCTATGATGAGAGTAAACTTGGTTATAAATGGCCAAAAGTCTGAAAGACTCAGAAAACAGGCGTGTATTTGCAGCCCATGGAAGATACGCAAGCATACAGAATCGGACAGCAGTTAATCAACAGGCTACAGCCAGTAATGAGCATATGAGAATCCCAGCTGCAAGAGAAGGTTTTATCGTACGGACTTACATTCCAGCATTCTTAGCTGCAAGAACACCAGTTGGTGCATCTTCGAAAACAAGAATCTTATCGGGGCTTACTGGTTCACCCTGCAAAATGACGAGCCATTCAATATTCATGATGCATTTCATGTATTTGAAGGCTCAATAAAGTCACTCTAACAATATGGCCAACTGTTACTCTTGCAAAGTACCTCAAATCTCCTGGCAGCTGCAAGGAATATATCAGGCGATGGCTTGCCCTGTTTAACTTCTGGATCGTCTCCAAGAACAGCATGATGCATCAATGAGAAAAGTTCACGATGCTTCTGAGTTTTCAGTCCATAGTGCCGTTTATGAGATCTAATTGAAGTCGACAATGTTAAAAGAAAGTATGCACAACATAAAGAAAAACATGTGCTTTGATGAACAGTTGTCTCCATTTCATATTAAAACATAAGTTAGAGACATCAGTAATAGAATACCCGGTAGCCAAACATATTGGTACTCCCTTCGCATGTAGATGTCTAACAAGACGGCTAGCACCTTTACAGAAAAGAGACACAAGTGCATTAGTACAGTCTGGTACCAGAATCCAGATAAAAATACTAAGCTATTGTTCGCAAAGCATGCTAACGTCATTTGTGTAGCCTTTCGAGATGATAAAGATGATTTCAGTAAAAAAACGTTGCAAAACCAGACCCTGAGATGCCTATCTGTCACTTTTACGTGAGAAGAATGGAGCCTAAACATGCAAATGCTGTAAAAGAAAGCTACCAGAAGAATTCCGAAGACCTTCATATCTAGGTAGGGGGAGATGCCACAATAAAAGGTCCCGGCTGAAAAAAAAAATCAACTACTTGGTGGCAAACAAAGCCAATGGTACCTGGAAGAAGCTCACTGGTAGGGAACAGTGATTGGAGCATCTCCTCTCGTTCAACAAGGAAGTCCTCTGGTGAAAGAGAGTCACTAATGCCACTCTCCTCAACAAAGACACGAGCAGATTCAATTGCTTTCCTACCCATCATTTTCGCCTTCAGGGACCAATCAAATGTTTTATTGTATCTGGCAAGAATGATCTCCTGGACTTCAGTATAGAATTTCTCTGTGTCTGCAACACCAAGACCATCAAATTCGTAACGGTATGGCCAATTCTCTAATGAAACGCAAACAACATTGTTCAAACATTCAAGACACTAAGAGTCCACAATCCACATTATTACAGATTCTAAACTAGCAAGATAAGCCCGTCTCTAGCAGGATCAAAGTCACAAGCTTTCCAACACTTCAAATGGCTGCAATCTAAACAGCTTATAGTTCAATAAGCACATGTATTCAAAAAGAAATACATTCACAGAATCAATAAGAAATGGACCAATCCACACGCAAAGAAAAGTATCCAAAGGTTTTGTCTCGGTGCATATGAATGCCAAAAACGATCCCACAACAACTCCCGATCCATTCTATCTTCACTTTAATTTCTACAACCACACATGACAATCTGGACAACAAGCTAAACATCTCAATACTACTTATTTATTAGCCTAAGATACTTGGCGGGACTCGAACCCGAAACCTCTCAGGACTTGGCGGGCCCCCCATTCAACAAATGCTGTGTCGCCCGGTTCGTTCACTCACCCAATATTATCTCTCCACACACACACACACAAACAAAAACAAAACCGCTCTTTTCCAGAAAACGTGGATCGGAGATATAGGAGTTGGGTCAGTGCTAGCGGAAAATGAAGAAAGAAAGAACGCAAAATGGAGAAGGGAGAAAAGTACCGAGCAAGGTGCCGTCCATGTCGAAGATCACGTGGGTGATGGTGGGCCTAACCCCCGCGGAGACTGAAAGCGCCGCCATTGCTGCTTCCCCAGGAAGAATCCCGCTTTTATCTGCTTCACAATGTTTTTGCGATCTACAAGGGTTCTTCGCTCTACTGCTTTTATAGCGACGGTCTTGCTTTATCTCGAATAGCGTTTGTTAAATTTAAACTTTTTGGTTAGTAATATTTTTTTAAAAACCAGATTGGCTCGAATTTATTTGAATCTTTCGTATTTAGAATCGGTATACTACAATTCGGTACGTATCGAAGCGTGCCTGTAGCAGAAACAGGTTCTCAGTTTGCCACAAGGAAACATAATCTTCATGATGTTAAAGTGCACCAAAGTTCACATGCCCAGAAATAGTGCTCCCACGCACGGAAGTTTATCAGATCCATAAAGCTGCATATCATTCGGACCGCCGGTCGCCAGATCATGTTTCAAGCCAACATCACATGCAGATGCAATGCTAGCTGGTGTAACTCAACAGGTAATATGGAGTTTGAGAAACAAGGAAAGCAAATGCGTAACAGCCATTACTGAAAGACGCCCAGCAGATGGTACAATGTAAATTGCAAGCAATAACTTTGCAGAACCGGTTCCTGCGATCCGGAGGAGATGACACGTTGAATGCTGGAGATGATCTTTACGATTGCCGGTTATAGCTGTGCATAATCTGTTCAGTCGTCTAATCACCTTAAAAAGGGGCGGAGGACAAGTGCTGGTCCTTCATGTTCCAATTCCTACTACAAATCTAAGCATGCTCACTACCTGCAACAATAATTACCTTGCTGCAGAATCCAGCCATGGAGACTCCGCTGCTCAGCGTTTCCCGGACAGGGAGATTTTGTGCAGTTCAGGCAACAGATCAAGGTTCGTGACAAACCATTGTTCATCCCTGAGAGCATAGACTCTTTCATGTACAGAGTCCACGTATATATTCACGTTGCCGTAACCATATATTTGGTAGCCATTGAACATCCTTCCGGGTTTTGGTTTAAAGGGTAAGCCATTCTGTTGTGCATGAACTTCAATAAATTCTTTCAAAGTTGAAATAGGAGCAGCGGTAAAATCTGTTGGGTGGGCATTTGCCATGCTCTGCTGAGCATATGCAGCTGCTCTTTGTTGTGCCAAATACTGCATCCGCTCATGCACTTGAACATCTGGGGGCAGGACAACTTCAACGCCTTCCGCTGCCTGCTCAATCATCTTCAGCCCAACTTTGAACTGAGCTCGAATATTCTGGTTTGCCAGGAGCTCTGCAGGAATAGAATTATTCCACCCTTTATACCATGCACCAACCTCATCCAAAATTGGCTTTGATTTTAACCAGTGAAACAAAACAAGCTTCCACTTAGGAAAGAATCTGGCTTCCAGCATGGCAACCATAAGATGAGTGGGGATCTCAAGAGCCCATCGCTTGACCCAATTGAAGCGATCCATGTTTTGATTAGCAGGGTTTATTTGGAACTCTTCGAGTGCATTCTCTAACTTAGGAACTATAGAGTCCCACATAAGCTTTTCCCAGCTGACCGGATCAAATACAGTCTTCCAAGGCGACAATACAGCATGCGCTGATGCATCGCTTGGATGCCAAAACTCGAGAACCTTACTCAACTTTGATTGGATAGTCTGATATAAGACCTCTAGCTTCTGTCCCAAGTAAGGAAGCCATGGATGGACCCATACATGTATCGGAACAGTTTCTCGTCGAGGATCCCAAGAACCAACAGCAGAATTCAATTTTGGCAGAACAACTGTATCCAAAATGCTATGGGTAATTGATGAAGGTAAAATCTTCTCCCACAACTCCAAAAATCTAAGCATTGGTTCTGGTTCCCTTGGTTCCCAGGTATTAGTACCAGATATTCTTACAGCAGGCAAGACAACCTCTGATACTAACTGCATATAAGGTGTAGAGATGTCCCATATATCAGAACTTTCTTCGCCTTGCAGTACATCCTTCCAACTCTCAATTGACGAAAACCCGTGGCCTGGATTTATGAGGGGATCCCAACCCTGAAAATTTCTGATGAACAGAGGGTAAGCAACAGAACACGCAATATGAGACAAGTTGCAGAGCTTATAATCTTCTGGAAATTTTCTCCTCAAGTCAACAAAGCATTTTGCTAGAGTCTCTAAGGTCAAGACTCCTAACAAACTCTGTTCCTGAATATGAACCACGGTGCTCCAGATCTGCTCCCTATCATCCAGTTGCTGCTTTTGGCGAGCAGCCGCCTTCTCCAACCGCTCCTTTTCCCTCTGCAAGCTAATAGCAGTTTCCCTTTCATTTCTCAGATCATGATCAAGCTTTAGAACATCAACTTCAGCCTGGTCCACAAGCAACCTGATATTGTGCTGAAGCTCCGGCATAGGAACGTCATTCTCCCTCGCCTTTTCCTCTGCATTCAGATTCTCCAGGCTTGTCAACACCCTGACTTGTGGCCCCCGCATATCGATCACCTTTTGCACAACCACAAAACTCTCTTCTTCCTTATCTGCCAACACCTCCTGCACTGTTTTGTACCTCTCCTGCTTCGCCTGCCTTCCTTTCTGCCACATCTTCTCCGTGCTCTTTCCTGCACTCTGAATCCGACCACTTACAGTCTTCTTTTCCTCCTCCACCTGAGCCACCTTGGCCGCAACCTCTTTGTAATCATTGTAGCCCATTCCCATACCTTTCGGCCTCATCTTTGTCTCAATTGGCGCCAGTATCCCTTGCTGATTCTTCCCGAGCCCACCTCCCTTGTAACCCATCTGTTGCAGCAACTTCATCCCAATGCCCTTTGTGTGTTCCTCAAATGTTCCAACATCCCCGCTCCTCACCTCCTTCACTTTCTTCCCCTCTCCACCTTTCTCTTTCCTCTCCAACCTCTCACGCTCCCTCCTCTGCGCCCCTTCCTTTATCCTCCTTCCAAACTCTGTTGGCAAGAAACCATCGTCGCCACCGTCCTCCTCCTTGCCATCACCCCCATGCCGTCCGCTCTTCTTCACAGCCCCATTCCTACTTCCCCCACCACCAAACCCTAACCCTGCCCCTGCCGCCCCCAAACCTGGCCGCTCACCATCCCCATCATCAGCATCATCGACATTCTCTTCCTTGGCATTCTCATCTATCTCTTTATCCGGCATCACCACACCTGCACCAAACAAACGGCCACCCATAAATCCCCTATCCGCGGACCTAATACCATAATCTATCTTCCAATTAAGAGCAGAATCAGGAAAACTTACCCCTGGAGACGAAATTGATGGGCTCAGTGTAGTCAGGCTCGCGGCCCGAATCCTTGTCCTTCCTCCGCTTGCGGGAGCCGCCATCGTCGGAGTCGGAGTCAACACCAAAGACGCCGTAGAGGGCATCGTCCTTGGTCTGGTGGCGCTTCTTCTCCTTGCGGCTCCGGTAGTAGAACTCGCCGTCCACCCACTTCCCTCCCTCGAAGTCGTTCTCCATCCCAAACCTCTCCATCTCCTGATCATCGTCCATCTCTCTCCCTAGGGTTTCGAAACCGCCCCCAGAGAAACGACAACTGTGTGATTAATTCGTTTCGAAGTACCGTGTTAGCGAGAGAGAGAGAGAAAAGAATTAGGGGATACCTGTTTGCTCAGCGTGACGCGGCTCCGACGGTGAGTCTAGAGGACCTCCGGGAGAGTCAATCCGGAACGGATGAGACAGTGACCTCCGTCAGTTGAGGGCCAGCGACCTGGGGCTGGAAAATAGAAATTGTGAAACAAAAGAATTGGGAATTTACTATTTAGGAGGCAGTGAGTGGGGCCCTCAGGTACCCCTAGATCCTTTTATACCGACGTTTTCCGGAAGAATCGAAAGGACCCGACGAATGCGTATTGGGCTGAAGTTGGGCTTAGGACTTTGGCCTAGACTTTGGAGAGATGGCTGAATCCGATTCCCTCTTGACGACAGAAAAATTCATATTCCGATTTTTTTCGGGTTCAGATCGGATAAATTTATTAAGAAGTAAGAACTTTAGACCTGAATCCTTCCTTATTTGTTGAGAGTAAAAGTAAGGATCTGATTAGGAAATTGCATTATTTTTATTTGTTAGTTATTTTAAGGAAATATAATCATCACTATGTTCATATCTTACTAAATTATTCCTTTTTTTGAGGGATTTACTAAATTGTTCTAGTTATGATTAAGTTTGCAATGTCAGTAAATCATTAATTTATTTTATATATATATATATATATATATATATATATATATATATATCACTTAAAATTTATTATCTTATTAATTTGCCGTCGTCGAAATTACCATTTTCCTGCAACTTTTTCTGCAATTTAGATGCCTAAATGTACTTAACCCAACTTAATAATGCCACATCCCGCAATGTTTATTCGATTAATAAGATTACATGGTAATAAAAGGCCAGTTTTTTACTCCCAAGTCAATTAGGCTTCTAATCAAGGTAATTTTTCCTACGTAAATTACCAAATTGGCCCTGACTTGGAATTTTGTTTCCTAGTTCTAGGCATACAATCCAAGAAATGGTTTCAAAGAAAGCTCAACTTGCAAGTTGCTCCTGAGAGAGGAATCTAGCAAGTTCTTCTTGCACCAGCTTGGTACCATTATCGCATGAAGCCAAGATGGAGGAGAAGATCCTTCTCTGCAAATCTTTGAACTCCAAAGCCAACTTCACATCCCAAGTGGGATTTTCCCTGGAGAGATGAAATAAGACCAGAGCTTGTCAGGGAAGTAAGTACATCATGCAGAGCTAAGCACTCGAACGACATGAATCGTCACCTGTCAGCATGATTCGTATCGCCGATAGCTTCCATCATGCTACTGAATGTGGCACGGAGATCTTCCAGGACTTCCACTTCGATCTCCAAGCTTTCTCGTGTCTGGCAAGTGGAAATGCCAAGTAATACAAGCATACTGGGACTGAATTACAGATGCCTTTTTGAGTAAGGAAGAATGAATACTTACCATGCTCTTATTTTGCAGAGTTGGGCACCGAGCTCTCCTTAAGTGATCCAACAACGGAGATGGCAAGCCATAATGAAACAGACCGTGATTGCTCGACAGCCAAGTACCCCGTACCATGTGTGTGGTCCAACTGGAAACGGGCTCATCAAATTCATCGGTGTCGTCAACATCAATATCTGGATCAACAGAGGGACATTGGGGAGATCCAAATACATTCACTCACATTTTAATGCACTTCTGCACTAATACCTCTACCAGCAACTAAAAATACGACAAAACTTAAACGAGCTTCGTCCTATTTAGTTTGTTTCTGTAAAGAAAAGACATGGCATACAGCAACGAAACATTAGTGAGCAGGTAATTACCTACTGGAATTACATCATACGGATTTTCTTGTGGAATGAAACCGTAGAATGTTATCAGGTGTGAACTGGAGAAGTTCCCGTAGCTAAGATAGCATTGATCTCCAGCACGACAATACCTAGACAACGGGAACTTAAGTGTGCCCGTAGCAGAATCTACCTTCCCATAGCGAATAATGTGTGGGTTGACCTGCAAAAAACAAGAAATAGAATCTGTATTACCAAAACAAAACTAGCAGTTTTATCGTTTCGGAATTTGGTTAGAAAGTTGGACCATTACTTGTCAAATAACCTGTTAGGGACTCTAGAGACTTATTTCCTATTCAGTTGTTTCCGTCAATTAGAGGTTTACTATAAAGAAGTCTTTCCCGTTTATCGTTTTCCTTCAATCATTTCTTTCTTTCCTTTTTCTACCAATTTGGTATCAGAGCCAACTCTACGCGCAGCCCTCGTCTCTACGACGTGCAGTCGCTGACCCAACTAGCACATCTCCTGTCACAAGTAGTTGCCGAGTTTCTCCATGGCCTTCAAGATTTGGGCCAGTGTAACCCCTTCACCTTCTTCGCCGGAACTAGGCATGGTGGGCGTAGGGTTGGCTCTTGATACCAAATTGGTAGAACCAGAACAGAAAAGAAGGGGAAACGATAAAAGGGAAAGACTTCGTATTATTTTGCATTATATAGCCATCAGCCAACAAACTGAATAGGAAATACCAAATAAACCCTAACCTAGTATAGGTAAGCCTCTAATTAACGGAAACAACTGAATGGGAAATAAGTCTCTAGAAACCCTAACACATAGCATAACCATACATCCGAAAACCAAAACAGAATACCAACACCCCAAGTGAAAACAAAATAATCAACATACCGAATGATTTAGAAACCCAGCAATAGGAACTAAGCAGGTTCTCAGCTCTCCATCAGGAAACATAATCTTCATGCTGTTTGAGTACCAAAGTTCGCATGCCCACAAATAGTGCTCCCAACTGTACTGCTCGGGTGGAAATATATCTGGATGCTTGTTGCACAGCTCAGGAATCAGTTCTTCGTATTGGTTGCGTAAATGCTGCAAAAATTTGGAAATATACAGAAACATTAGGAACTGTAACATTTAGATAGAAAAAAGGCACAGAGAAGAAGGTGAAAATTCGACCCATTTACAAAACCCCAAACAACCCAAACCCTCAGATTGATCTTAAAGCTTGAGACACTGACAAAAAAAGACCTTAAAGCTTGGCAGATTTGTGTTAGAGACTAGAGTCTCCAAAAGCTAATCAACATTGACTTGAAATATCCATCAGCGGGATCTAAGTTGATGATAAGTTACGTGATAGAAAAGAGTATGAGGGAGAATATAATTTGAGGGAGGAAGAAGAAGAAGATAGAGAAGAGAGGTACTTTATTGTCTTTTTCGTTGATGCTTAAACATGTGATGATCCTCCCCTTATATAGGATCTGGAATAGGATGGGTTACAATTGAAATTCATGTAGCAATTAACTAGGTTCATGTAGCAAACATTAATATAGTTCATGTATGAAAACCAAGGGTTGAAATAATAAAGGCGACGTTTGAATTCGTCAAATCAGTTTCCATGTGAAGATGTATAAGGGGAGGATCATCACATGTTTAAGCATCAACGAAAAAGACAATAAAGTATCAATTGAAAACCAAGGGTTGAAATAATAAAGGCGACGTTTGAATTTGTCAAATCAGTTTCCTTGTGAAGATGCATTGCCTTCAATGCTCTTGATACTTGAGCTCTTCGTCTTCGGTGCACATAACAGTTGAGCTATCCAAAAATACTCAACCCGACTTCAAAAACAGGTCTTGTGATACTACACAAAGGAATATGTAATATTTGCATGTTAAGTTTCATACTTGTATTACCAACATGTCCAGATAAAGCTTCCAATACATAATGCATATCAGTTAATTGGTAATTACAAGCAATGATGAACTACCTAATTTTATGGCATTTTAAACATTTGTAACCCTTCTAAATCGTAACAACATGGAAGTAATAAAAACTTAGAGTGGATATAAGAGTAAAGAATACAAATCGACCTGTTTGGCTTGCAGTATTTCCTCCAGCAGCAGTGTCCCATCCAACATCATGATCGCTTCAAATCCAAAGCTCAGTCCTGTATGATAAGTGCCAAAGTAAATATCGTTAAACATTTTATTTGTTGAATGAATTGATTTAATGAAACATTTTTTAGTAAATATTCAAAATTAATAAAAAGCTTTGATTAATTTAATAATATCCAAATATGCTAAGATAAATTTGAATAGGAATTTGAACACTCTTAAGCTCCCCAAAAGGCTTTCAGGTTACTAGTCTCCAACCATATGCAACAAAAATAATGGACCGTTGCTTTTTATTGCTAAATGATGGCGGACTATCATTTGAAAGGACAAGTATGAGAACCGTTTAGTTATCACGGTATAACCACCTTCATCAATGACTGATAGTTTACAGAGCAGAGTACTCAGCCTAATCAACTGGCAAACAGGGTACCTGTATTGAATTCTTTTGGAAGGGTGTCAAAGTATATCCTAAATGGCGAATCATGATTGAACCTTTCCTTCATGCTCCACAATAGCACAATAGTCTCAGATGAGACTCCATCAATCTTTCCCAGAATGTGGTACTGCAAAAAAACTGAACAATAAATCTTACTAGTTGGGACAACAAATTAACATTGTGACACCAACTAAGAGAATGATTTTATGACCCCACTGAAGTTAGTTTCACAGAAGAGAGAGTTGAAGAACGAATAAATAAGTAAAAATGGGCGAGCTTTAAGTTTTTTTAGGGTAGCAATACATGGGAATTGTTATGCTCAGAAGTTTGCAACCATAGTTCCAAACAACATTGTAACTAAATGAACAATCATATAAAAATATAAATAGACCCGTGAGATATGGAAATAGTTCTATCTGTGGCATTCTTCACTAAAGCGCCAGTTTGATTGGCTAGAAACTAATGGGTGTAACTGCAGCAACCAAAAGCTGGAAATTTCAAATCGGGAAGTGATTGTAAGTTTAGAGAACCTGTCTAGTCCATACCATAATGGGGTTAGTGTGATTCTTAGTTTACCACATTGGTTTTCTTGTAGGCCTTAAGGAACAACTGCCATTACCAGTCTGCTTCGACAAATTTCAAGAAAACGAAAAAGAAAGACTAAATGGCCTTCAGTTCTCTCCATGCTGTGTCATTCATTTTTCATGGTATCCGCAAATATAGTATCAACTTGGGAAAGGAAAGTTGCTAATGGACCTAGTTATTTAGATCTATACTGATTACTGGAACTTAGCTCATGTCAAATTACTTCCCTTGCCATATATAGTTCAAGAACAAAAGAAGTCACTAACTATTGTATCAGCCTTATATTCAAGGGACATATACCATATCAGAACCTCGCAGATGCTCCTCAGAAATTAAGATTGATGCTGGGATCTCCAAGGCAACGTCTCCAGCTTTCAAGTCTGCTTTGGCTACTGCTGCTCTACCAAATCCCTCAAAACCTATATGAAGAATAAAAAATTTGGGAGTAAAGCACAAAACTATAGACAAATTCTGCCAGAAGTACCGAGAAGATGTCTTCATGGATATTATCAATTTGTCTTTAACTTGATAAACATAAACTTCATATCCATAACAACATACTTGCAGGCGATTCCCAGCCTTGGTAAACATAAACTTCATATCCAGAAGATGTCTTCATGGATATTATCAATTTGTCTTTAACTTGATAAACATAAACTTCATATCCATAACAACATACTTACAGGCGATTCCCAGCCTTGGTAAACATAAACTTCATATCCAGAAGATGTCTTCATGGATATTATCAATTTGTCTTTAACTTGATAAACATAAACTTCATATCCATAACAACATACTTACAGGCGATTCCCAACCTTGTATTCACGCCATGGCTTTCACCCCATTCGAGCAAGAGCTTTTCTTGGCCACATTTGTAACTTTCCTCACTTCGAGGAACTACTCTTTTCTCATCTGCAATATGCTGAATCCTATCAACAATAGCACCTTGTAAAGCTTGCAATGTGGCAGTCTCCTTATTGATCCCACTGGAGAGAGAGCTGCTAACAAGAGTAAGGATTGAATTCAGAGCAGCAACCTCATTCCTTGTGCCACATTTATTATCCGATAACTCATCAATTTGGCCAAAATAAAGCTCCACCTGCATCGCAAAGAGTTTTCCGGTTGCAAAACCATTAGCTTTCCTTTACAGAAAATTTGATTTTTCTCCCACTAATTTAGAACCATTCTATGTATTAAATTTATCAGTGAGTAAGAGATACGGTATCCATCAACCTAAGGCAATTATCCAATCTGGAACTTCCAGCTGAGAAGGAGGCTCCTAAGTGAGATATGGTCCATATGAAGGATAACAGACTCAACACCATGAAAGATTTAGTTTTTCAGCACTAGTAGGTTCTCCCTTGCGGCCTTGCTCCGGAAATTATCACGATGGAGGAGAGACAAAACCCAGGCCACTTAGTCTTACGTGCTTCTTTACCAGTTCCTGAATAAATGCGCATTTCATCTAGACCGGAAAGTTGTACTTTACCTCATCTAATAGAATAATTCTCAACATCTCAAGCATCTTGTCCAAGATGGCAGCAATTTCATCAGGCCCCGTGATGCTCTGAAGTTGCACAGACTGCGTGGTAAGCAACCCCTTATTCAACAGCAAAGCCTGCATAAACATAAGCCTCATTTAATAAAGAAGACAATAACAAACGCTTGTACCGCCAGTGTCCTAACCATCAATCACCTTCTTTTTCTGAAAAAGAGGGCCATCCTCTGGAAGTTCGACGACAATGGCGCTGCCATCGTTAATCCTCGTGATCTTACCAAATGAAAAGATCTGCATCAAACAAAAAACAAAAAAAAAAGGAAGAAGCTTAACTATCGGTACTTTTCCCAAAAACGAAAAAAATGCTTGGTCAAGTGAGTTACTATGTTCAGTCAAGTGACCGAAAAATTATAAATAGCAGATAGAAGACAGCAAATAGTACATTAAGGCTCCGTCTGTTTCAACCGAACTGGTATAATGACTTACCTTTTTTTTCTTCGACAGGTTGTTTTCCACCCTAGTTAAGCAGCAACTTTCCACTCGGTAACTATTATTCGCATTTTTCGATGTTTATTTGAACCCGAAAAATATTTTCCAGCGAAACTAACAGAGCCTATGATTAGGTAAAGGAACACTAGCAGAGGCACGAACTTTACCAGGAACGCAGCAAGACATTCTGAGCAAAACAGTTACTAACTAAACTGTGGAAATTCTTTCCAATACATAAAAAAAAACTACATATTCTTGTTAAAATTTAATTGTAAAGAGAAAAATAGGAAAAAGGGTTATTTTTACCTTATTGTCTTCCATGGAAAGGCCGGGAGCTGGAACAGAACCGTCGGCGGAAGGGTAAGTGAGCACCGTGGATCGGCGAAGAGACACGATTATCGGGTTTAGGGTTTAGGCCGAACAGAGAAGGGCCAGCCCAGGCCCGGAATCATGTGGGCTGGGTTTCGGAATTTTGGGAAAATGGTTCCAACTTTTTTAGTCAATTTTCTCTACCCTAGATTATTGTTTGATTACTGACAAAAATTAAGATGTAGAGAGAGATTTGCATCCATTCAAAGGTAGATTAGTCGACACGGTGATATCTGAATACAAAGTGATCTAAACCAAAAAAATATTTTTTATTTTTTAATATAATAAGATATTATATGGAATTGTTTATTTTCAATTTTAGTATCAAACTCGTTGCAAATGGAACATTTTGGATACTTGGTTAATTTGCATCCAATTGCTATATATTAGGTTGTTGCTATATATCAAGTGTCACTCAAACTTGAGAAAATTTTATTCACATATAAATTGAGTATCCAATGACTAGTCAAATTAGCCAAATTGTTATTGACCAAAAAAAATTTAACCAACTTGTTGATGTCACTATAATGTCATATAAAAAAAAATAAGGTAAAATTCTATTTTATTATTCAAAATTTTAAAAATTACAAAAGTAGAATAAAAAAGTTTGCAAAAAAGCCTAATACAAACCAGTGGTACAATATCTTTAAAAAAATTAAAATTATAAAGTATATAGAAATATGCGAATTTATTTCAAAATATCAATTTATTTAAAAATTATAATCAAAATTTAGCACAAAACTATTTGTTGTTATTATTTTAGAGAACTTATCGATTTAGAAGGTTAATCATGTTTTTAGGTTTAGGTTTTCCACGAATTCTAAGGTACAATTCTTTTAGTTTTAAAATGTAATTACTTCTTTGAAGGTGTTCCATAAATGGAATAATTAATTCACAGGATATATAGGATATATGTTAATGGTTTTCCAAAGTTTACCTTCTTCCACTCTTTATCGTTTTCGATTAATTTCTTTTCTGTACAAACGAAAATTTTCTGATATATATCTTCAATGACCAATATATTTAATTTGATTTCTTATCAAGGGATATCTAGTCGCTACTAAATTTTATTTTGAAACCTTTTTTATTTATTTTGAAACCTTATCAGCTGAGAAAAAATTTGAAAGATCCCATAATTTCTGAAGATAAACTTGAGTCAAACATGGTATTTATCCACTAAAACATAATTAAAAATTGAAAATCTAACGGAGTCCTAGATCGGCGATCTACTATATATCCGGTTATTTGCTCTAACTCGAATTCCCATAGATCCTTCCTCTTAACGAGAGAGAGAGAGAGAGAATTTCCCCTGTAGTCCTAGCCATGGATCACCACTTGGAACGGGAGATATGGAAGAGCCGTGGAAGCCCTGACACTATTATCGGTGCCGAGGCTAATTCTACGTTTGCATGCAACAACGTAGTCGCCGCCGGTGATAATTTGACGGAATATCAGCTGGTTCCGGCCACCGAACCAGTTGCTGAAGGTGGCAATGACTGGGCGACGTACGAGGACGAAGTTTCGTACTTGAACTCGTTCCCTCCGGGCTACAGGTTCAAGCCACTCGACAGTGAACTCATCGATGTTTACTTGGCTAGTAGAGTCCGGAGGTTGCCATTGCCTCCTAACAAGATCCATGAGGTCAAGCTGTACAACTTCATTCCCGATGATCTTGCAGGTATATTTTCTTCTTACATTCTTCTTTAGGTCACGATTTTTTTTTCCAAGAACCTAAATCAAGAAGCTCTTGGTCATAGATTATATTATATCATTATGTTTTTTACGCATTTCGATTCGTGACTTCATTTTGTTCGTGTTAGATTCGATTTTTGTTAAAATTCTATGTAGGTTATCATTTGCATGCAATATGGTTATGATTTTCAGCAATGTATGAACCGGCGGGAGACAACGAGTGGTACTTCTTCACGTCGAGGGACCGGAAGTACAAGAACGGCTACAGGCCCAACCGGGCGGCCGGCGACGGGTACTGGAAAGCAACCGGAGCTGACAAAGCAATCAAACTCGGCGACAGGAAAATCGGGTCCAAGAAATCGCTGGTCTTTTACAGGGGTAAGGCTCAGAGTGGGAACAAAAGTGACTGGATCATGCACGAGTTCAACTTCGATGGTGCTCCCAAGATAGCTTGTGGCGGAAATGATATGCTGGTACGTCTCAATTTACATCGTATTACTAAAATATGTTTGCATGGCGCTGTCGCATACGTCTCAATTTACATCGTATTTCTGAAATATATATTTGCTGTCGCATCATGTTTCGTATATCTGATTTAACCCGGATTGGTTTCGATTTTCGAATTGCAGCTGGATGAATGCGTGCTGTGTAGGTTACATAAGAAACCGGTGGAATCAGGCAAGGCTCGACAGCAGAAAGAGAGTCCTGATACGAGCCCAATCCGAGACGACGAAGAACAGCAGAATCATCAAGAACCCGAAGCAGAAGCAGATGTTCCTCCTCCTCCTCCTCCTGTGGAGGCTAACCATAACAACCTCCTGATGCATAACAATCAGCAACAATTCCAATCCAATCTGCCTACCTTGCTCCCCAAGCAACCCAACCAACAAGCTCCCTACATATTCAATTATGAGATGGGGCTCCTCCAGAATGGATCACAATTTCAAATCAAGAGCTTCCCAGATGGAGTCACCCCGCTTCTGGATTGTACCATGTATGATATACCCGATGCTTTCATTAACTCGGTCTATCTGGATATCGACACACAGTTTCAACAGCTCAATGGCATGATAAATCAGGATGATGGTCTAGCCTGGAGTCCTCATCTGCCTCCTCCTCCGCCGCCGCCCGAGCAATTGCCTCCTCCTCCTCCGCCGCGTCAGGATGACCGTCGTGGTGACGATCACAGCTCCGACGATCAGAAGTGATTGGATGGGGAATTGCTTTGAAGAGAACCCACTTTAGGATTTTCCTGCTTGCTGATTAATAAATGCTCATTAGGAGCTTTGCAGGCTATTACATATCATTTAGTTGTAGGTTTAAAAATAGTCGTATGTTGGCTATTTCAAATAAAGGTTCTCTTCCTAGTTAGATTGTTAGTGATTTGTTTCCTTGGCCAAAGGTTCAATTGGACAAGTACTGTCATTTGATATTGAATTGTCTAATTAATCTGATCTCTTTACCTTAATTGACTCTGACTTGACATTAATTCTTTTAGTTGCTTGCTTTTTTTATATATGTAAAGTGATATATTCTACGAGTAAAAATCTCAAAAGATGGTTATACCAGAGGTACAAAAGTACTGAATCAGGTAATCAGATAACGAACCATACTGATAGGTGCTATCTGAAAACATCCACAAGGATGTGCCAAGAGAAAACTAACCAAAGTGCACAAAGTGCATACAAAACAACCAGAGAAGAGCCTGGCATCGCCAAAGAAAAACCTGGCAATGCCAAAAAAACCGATACATATAATTGGTTTGTCGTTATCAGAGTTGCTTGCTTCTGTTGAAAGTTGATACATATAATTGGTTTTGTCGCAGCTGATCCGTCGAAAGTTTTTTTTACCGTTTTATCAGTAAATTGTTTGGAATTCAAGATTTTTTTTCTTTATTTTCATGGTGTCCTTTAGTGATTCTCATGCTATATTTAGTTACTTTTTCTCGAACTTGGGATTCCTTCGAAGATCAGAAGGTGGCCAAACACATGGGAGACTACATTGGTGCTTTGATATTGCAAGATTGGATACGCAATTGGCCTAATATTGATTGCACCTCAAATTTTGTACATAAGGAATGTAGTATTTGGGGGTTGTTTTGTGGTGTGTTAGGATTTTAAGCGAAGTCTGTGATTGCAATCCGTATTTACACAAGAGTAGGGTTTTAAGCAAAGTCTGTGATTGCAATCCATATTTGCACAAGAGTGTTTCACATTCTTTCGGATGGCAGAAAGGATCGGGTCACCTGTATATGTCTATAAAAAAATTACTTTTTTCAAACATCATATGTAATTTCGACTTCTTGTTTTGTAGCACTCATTGCTACAACTAGAATTTGATTATTTTCTAATAATTTTTGAACTTCACAAATTACATGAATTTTTTGACCAGAAGTATCTTGACCCTTAACTACCAGAGCGGTGTAAATATTCGGCATCTTGTGAGGGAAAAAAGCTTTCAAAAAATTCTCAATAAATAGTATCATCTAATCATAATTTTGTTATTAAACCATAATATTTGATTCACCAAATAACATCATATACTTTTTCCAAAAAAAATGATATACTTGGGAATTTACGCGAGATCCCAGACGGATGAACCGCAGTAACAGTAACTCTTGCATGCAGAGGTACGAATTCTTTTACTCCAGATTAGGAAAACCTAATCGAATCTATCAAGAATGTCAGGGTTTTTTTATAAGCAGATTTTTGTTGTAACAAAGATTTGAATCCTTCCCTGATATTAATTCTTAGATCCTTGAATTGTTGACCACCTTAGTAGGTGAAATTTAATTAGTTATATACTATTGAATTGAACTCATATGATATCCGGAGGTCAACGCATAGATTGGATGTCTAACTAGCCGGTTACCGGTTAAATCGATTAGTCAAGATTAAAATGATCTTTTTATTAAAAAAATTAAAAAACTAAAAAATAATAACTTTTAGAATTTTTTAGATTAAAACTGATTTAATTAGAATTTTGATATTTGTAAATGATAAACTTTTTAACAAAATTGGAAGACATGATGTTATGCAGGCATTATGTACTCATTATAATCAATTTTGATTTCCCGAAATTGATTAAAAATTTCATCGGGAGCCCTGCAATACTGAGATGGTGGAATTCCTATTATTGGGACAATCTCAGTGATGTTCAATGCGTACATAATGATCAATAGAAAAGCCGGCCAAGTGGATTCGTCTCTGCCTCCCGAGTGGGCTTTGTTTTGTCGGCTCTCGAGCAAAAGATACCCGCAACCCTTCTTAATGGAATTTGTAGTGGGTATGATATCTATTCTCGACGGGTTTAGAGAAATAAAATATGACGGAATTCGACTGGACAATATATTCTAATTATTTTATTTCTAAGTTCAGAGAAATAAAAAAAGGCTTGAACAAAACGAATATCTGTCGAGGCCGTATCCTCATATCTTATTTCACCAATTTTCATGGGATGAAGACTTTTGTCTTATGACATATTTATTGTCATATTTTATTACCATATTAAATTTATCGAAGTAATTATTGTGTTTCGTTTTGCACAACATCTTATAACGTCTCTTTTATTTTAGTATATTTATTATATATATATATATATATATAATAACAAGTTTAGCTATGAATGTACTAGTGTAGCTAACCTTAGATAAAATAATTAGAATATATTGTTCAGTCGAACTCATATTAACAAACGTAGCTGTATAGAACAAAGTAAATTGTCCTGACGATATTCAATTCTAAAATTAATCGTTTCAAAAAACTACAGAAACGGAATATACCAAAAGATTGGTAATTTGAGTTCAAGTTTTTTAAAATGCAACAATGTTATATATTTATTGAAAGAGTTTTGTTATGTTTCAAATATTTTACTCAGCTCAAACTTAAATTAGTTGATACAATAGTATCAACATGCTAAGGGACTAAGGAAAAAAAATGGTATACACTAAACACCAAAAGAAGCATCTTGCCTCCAACATAGGATTTGTTCCCCCGCATAAAACTCCAAACCATCATCTCCGAGATAAATAAAAATTCCTCTACTCGTCCTCCTCGATCCCCATAGCTTCGTATCCTCCAAATTGTCACCAATTTTTCTCTCCTCCAGTTACTAGCCAATCAGCCATGGAAACATTTCTCGCCTCGTCGTCACAAACAAGAAGCTTTCTTCTACTGCCGCACTTTTACCAACCGAAGAGAAGGGCAGCCCGTTGTTCTCCTATCCTCGCCGTGCTGGCTAAACCGGCGCCGTCGCCGGAGAACATTGCCGGCTCACCGGAGAAGAATGGAACAGTTCAAACTGTTTACAATGATTCTTGGTTCGATCGGGCGGCTGTCAACTACCTGTCCAAGCACGTACAAGACGCTACAGGTGCATTTTCTTTTGTTTCTAATTCTAAACTTTTACCATAAATTATATAAGTGTTCATATATTTCTCAAACAATTAAATCTTATAATACTTACATATCTTTTAGTGTAACTTATTGTATATAACATCCATTGTAGAGATAAAATTTATATTTTTTAGGTTATCACACTGTTTGTTTGTTGCTAGAAGTGTGACCTATCTATTATCTTAAGATTTAGATTAGAATAGAGATTCTAAATTAATATCAAAGCGAGTTAATCGCGTCTTCATTGTTGTCTAGCCTCGTTTTAACTTCTTTGCAAACTTCAGCCCAATAGACTACATTTGACGAGATTTGCATACAAGTGCCAAAAATTCAACTACCTTATAAAATCACTTTAAAAAATCACGTGCATGTCAAACCTATGTATTAAATAAGGTATAACTAAAAAGTTTAGGTCCTATCTTTTTAATTATTCTACTTAATTATAAAAGGAAAAAAGACCGATCCGCATCTCATTGTCCTGTTTTTTACTTTGTGTTAATGAAAAATACTTTTAATTTGTCTTTAACCGGCTAATTCAAAATATTTGTTCTTACCAATGCGAACTAACCGTATTGATACAAACATTCCGAATATCCTCTGGCATTCTATGTTTCCCGTGGCATGTTTGTCTTTACAATATATACTAATGTATTTGCCGGCAAGTTTGTGCCGTACAAACTTTAAGGAGGTCATTAAATTTCTCCTTACTTTTTTGCCAACAGGCATTTGGCCTAACAGCATAACCGTTACTTAATTTTAGAAAGTTATAAATTCAATCCATGACATTGTAACTATATGTGATATTTACTTAAAAAAAAGTTTGTGCCGTACAAGACGCAAGTTGCAACTGTACTATACAATTTATATGTTGCTGCTAAACGACAAAATTTTATTATGACCAGTGCATAGATTACGTGATTAATCTTGTATGATAGACTAATCTTTTTTTTAATAAATAAATATTGTATTTCATCAAACCTCTACCAAAATGCATTTAAGGTATCAGATAATACCTATCAACAAGCACCACGATGATAGACACTCTCTGAAACGGACACCAAAGTGTCGCCAAAATAGTCAATCCAAATAACCCTATGATCGTCTAAAAAAGACCCAAATATACACCAAGAGAATGACAAACCGCATACTAATCCTTGATATTAACACAAGGGGAACTTGTTCAAATGATACGCACAGGGTTGAGAAACAACAAAAGAGACTATGCAAGCTTGGTGCAAGCAACTGCAGACGCTTCGAAGAAGTTTGATGTAATTAAACAGCGGGAGCTTGTACTTGAAGCACTTCATAATGCTGTCCCACGACTCATCCGTGACATGGTAATAAATTTTCTCCGAGCCATTTTTTACAATCTAGGTTATTCTAAGTTGAATATTTTCTTTGTCAAAAAAAAAAGTTGAATATTGTCGGTAACTCTCACATGAAGACTGCAAAAAAATATTAAAATTTTTTAAAATTTTTCACAATTGGGCTGGTACCAATTAATCTAACTGGGATAAAAATTCATAACTTGATACCCAAATCAAGATTCATCTTCTGGGTTTGAACAGACAAAAATGTAACTTCATATCTTAGAACAAAAAATGTCTGATGTATGTTGAAGTTACTAAAAGATATTTTAAAGTGTATACTAAGATAATAAATAGAGAAATAAGCTCAAAATTCATATTTACTAATATTTGCTAACATACATTGATCCTAATTTGGCTAATATTTGCTCGAAATGATCGTGTATGGGCACAGATAAAAACGTTGCTTCCGGTGTCCCAGTTCAAAAGAGAATACTTCGCCACATTTACAACCATCTTTTTTGTTTGGCTGGTCGGACCCTGCGAGGTAAACATACAAAAAATGCTGATTGCAATCTGACATTTTATTCATTTTTTATTCATTTTTTCTTCTATTTTAGATTTTTGGAATTTCAATTTTATAAGAGTTAGGAATATTTTTGTCCTTAAAATTTTGATCAAAGTCTAGATATCAATTAGTTGTTAATTAGAGTAAACATACAGTGATTACATTTACAGTCAACTATTTTAAAATCAAACTATTGAATAGTAAACTTAAGTCTCTATTATATGTCGGTTCGGTTGAAGTAAGGGCGGACCGGGCCAAATGTTGTGCTCAAAAGCCCAAATATCTGGTAGGTTTCTTTTTTTTTTTCAAGAATGCCCATAGGCCATAAAGGAGCCTAAATTTTTTTGAAAAGTTTTTTTCTAAAAAACTTATATCGAACATTCTTTTTTCTATTTTTTAATAATTTATCTTTTAAGTTGAAGAAATTATTGATGCTTTGTTGTGAAATATTGACATAATTGTTTTTGGTGAAAATATTGACATAATTTTATTGCAAGCAGTTGCATTTACAATTGCACATTCAAATATATGATCTTTTTGCACTTGCAAGGTGAGGGAATCCGAATTCAACGGAAAAATAGAAAAGAATGTTGTCCACATCACGAAATGCAGGTAATTTTCAATTCCTCTTTTCATTTTTTAAGTAAATTTGTATTTAATCAAATATAAATAATTACATATTTATAACTTTTGATATTGAATTTCCTCACAAGAATTCGAAATTACATCTTTATACTTCGTTAAAATTTTATTATAATAAAATACCTACAGCAGAGAAAAAAGTGTTCGAATGTTGATGTCGCTAAAGTACAATTCAACTCCCCTAAACAAACCCCCACCCCAGTACAAATCAACAAAGGGATTTATACCCAAAAAAATTAACAAAGGGAAACCATGTACAAAATAAGATTTTGGTGTGCGAGTTCCAGTATAAAATTTAACCACCTCAACCACTCCTAGAAAGCTGGGTTCTAAAGAGAATCATATGAATTAGAATCTCCCAATTATATCGCTCCTCTTTTTATCTTTAACTAGTTACTGATGTGTAGCATAATCAGTGAGATTTAGTTAAAGTGATAAAATATTTAATCAGAATATTTGAATTTGAATCTTACTAATTAAAAAACATCATTGCCCGTAAACATGTACAACCGTGCTCTCTTTATTAATTCTATATTAAAGTTGCAGACAGTAAGATAAGGCGTGATTATGTATAGTTTGGTGGTTTAGTCTCAGTGACTTATTAATTAAGCAGCAATATCTTCTAACTTAAAACTACTACGGAGCTTTTAACCCTATAATTGGCGAATACTTCCAATGATATTTCCACTTATAAAAAGTTTCCCATAATATTAATATTATATCGGATCTTTACTAGATAATAAATGGGATAAAGACACTTAGTTACCCTGTGTTATTGAAAATATACACTTTAACCCCTGAGTTATGAAAACAACCAAAAAAGATCCTGTGTTTTCAAAAAACTAAAATAATCACATAGAAAAGTCTATTATACCCTCTCAACCCTTCATCTTCTTCATTAAGCATTTCTTTGCCAATAATCTTCCATTGAAATCCATGACACTCGACCTTCTAACTTCCATCTTTGATCAATTTTTCTTGTCATTTATTGTCATACCAAGGAGAGAGTCACCTTCCTACTCCTTGCCATTGTAATCCATGGCATTAGACCGAGAGAGAAATCACATGCATGCCGTGTTGCCTTGGAAATCGAGGCATATCTTCTCCATTTTAGCATCTAATTTTCACGAAGGAGAGCCCACCTATTCACCGAGAGGAGAAATTGCTCGCCTATTAACTACTTGAGCTTGCATGGATTTCAATGGAAGATTATTGGCGAAGAAATGCTTAATGAAGAAGACGAAGGATGAGAGGGTATAATTGACTTTTCCATGTGATTATTTTAGTTTTTTTAAAACACGGGATCTTTTTTGGGTATTTTCGTAACTCAAAGGCTAAAGTGTCTATTTTCAATAACACAAGTAGCTAAATGTCTTTATCCCTTAAATCCACACACTTGAGAATTTGTCCAGAACATTTCTAATTAATTGGTCAACGTTTTTGCAGGCTCTTGGAGGAGACTAATTGTGTCGGAATGTGTACAAATTTGTGTAAGGTGCCAAGTCAGACCTTCATCAGGGACTCCTTTGGGATGCCAGTGAATATGGTTCCAAGTAAGTGCGGATACATTGTACTGAGTGCCTATGCTTCCATTTTAAAATTTGACTGAAAATATTTTTTTCACAATTACTCGACTCAAATCTGAATTGATTAACAAAATAAGTTTCGAAATAACATAAAACTATTTCATGTTCGGATTTGCTCCATTTTGTAATGTAGATTTTGAAGATATGAGCTGCCAAATGGTATTCGGGGAGGAACCTCCTGCACTAGCCCAAGATCCAGCGTTCAAGCAACCCTGTTACAAAATGTGTAAGAAACAAATATTGGAGTTTCACTTATTGTATTTACACAGAACCTTTCTTTCATTTGATCGGAATTACCACAATAAAAAATAACAATTATTTTCTGTTTCTTTTTTTTTTATTGATGCAGGCAAATCAAAGAAATCGCACAAAGCAGAGTGTGCAATTTAACTGGGAGAGATGGGTTTTTGTGAATTCCTGAAGATTGTGTAAATGTATTTTTTTTCAAGAAAAATTAATAATGTTTTTTTACCATAAAAAAAACTGGGAGAGTTGGGTTGTATTTTGGGATATCATATTTGAAATTTTTTATACAGTATTTTCTTTCGGAAAATGATCAATTTTAATATTCTCTCAAAAAAAGTATACATTTCATTCAATAACAGTCATACTAAGTAGCTTAAAAAGCTGAATACAAGTCATTTACAATTCGTTATCAATGAAACATCTCGATCTGTTTATTAAAGAGAGACCTAAGATAGACCTTATCCGAATTACGACATATTATATTTGGAAAAGTCGCTTCCTAGATAGAGTACGTACTCTACTCTAAAATATCTATACAAAATTAAAGGAAACAAAATATGTTAAAAAAGAAAAGGAAAGATGAACTCTCAAGAATGGCCCGCTGTTCCTATCATTGCAGGAGGATAGCCCATTGGGCCTGATTGTTCATGAGGAAAGCCCAGACTTATACATATATATTGGTCAGTAATCATATTTATTTTTTAATAATCTAATTAGAAGGGAACATAAATTTTGTAACAATGATAAAAATATTTAGGACAAAAAGGCATATTAATTGGGAAATTACGTAAAAAATATATGAATAATATGTAGTTATATATATTTGCAACTGATTCGATATATTTATAAGTGGTTACGCCAATGGATTGCAATTATATTTTCTTTCTTTTTGGTTTAACCAATTAGTATCCGGTCTATTGAGCCGATTAATCTAATTTTAAGCTAGGTAATATCTTTAAAAGATAGCAAAGCTCTCACAATAATTATTTAATACTTCTGCAACCTGATACCGCATGTGACAAAATAAGGTTTTTGTTGTTGTCCTTGAACTAGATGGATTTCTTTTCCGATTTTGTGTAGATATTTCTTTTTAAATTTTAGTGTTCAAATTCAATCACTATTAAATCTAATGATTTTTTACCACATAAATTAACTCTTATTAGTCTCTTAGAAGATATCTAACCCTTTGAAGAAGTCAATTTTTTAAAGAAACAAAACATCTTTTATATATTTCGACTTTTACATCGGAAACTCTGTGTACAGTGCTGCAGTTAATTCCGACTACTAATCAAGTGCATATAGCTTCAAAACAGACGTCGTTGTTATCCAATTGATGACTTTTTTTCACACGCCAAGTAAACATAAGTTTGAACTAAGAAGTCAATTAAGACGTATAGTTTGTGTTTTTTGTAATAATGTAGCATTATGTTCACCTCAGGAAAAAATGTATTTTACTCTTCCAAAATTATTTATTGGCGTTAGACTCCATTGTTGAATCTTCAACCCACATTTTACTTATTCAGATAAGTTTCAATAGAAAATATTAATTTAAAACAAGCACTCAAATTGGATGGATGGAATGATTGTGATAGTTCCTCGGTGGGGTCGATTTGAACTTGAATCTAAGTTTGGTTTGAAATTTGGACTGCACTTTCATTGGTGTGTTGGGTATGGAGACTTCGTACTATACGGAGTTACTGTTCACATGTTGACTATACGGGGTTACTGTTCACATGTTGACTAGATTTATACCACAATGACCTGAAAGTCTTTAAACGATATTGTAATTTGATTCCTTCACAAACAAGTTTTTATTATTATTTTTGTATGGGTGAGAATCGAGTCACCGACTCTTCGAAAATGAAGTTGGATCCATTACATCTTACCTACCAAATATTGGTGGACATAAATTTTACATAATAGTTAAGAGGATATTTGTTGTTTGGGGTAAAAGACATCCTTGGTCATTGATCTTTTATAAATTTTATCGCATGGTCGCTAATCTCTTTTTTGTCCCTTTATGATCACTGATCTATATTAAGTTACCTATGCATGGTCATCGATCTATATTAAGTCAATCTTGTATGGTCACTCATCTATATTAAGTCACTATTGTATGGTCACTCATCTATATTAAGTCACTCTTGTATGAGCATACTAAGTAAATTGAATTTTTAAAATCTGCAAAATATCCCAAACTTTTTCCTTTTTTTCTCCCGCACTCTTTCATTCCTCTCTTCTCCCCTTTCTTTCTCTCATGGCAAGGAGTCGTAGGCCCTATTGACGTTGTGTTGTCGCCATCACGTCACTTACCACATCAAATATCTGAATATGCATAAAAAAATTAAATTTCAAATTCGAGATTTTGGGGTTTGAATATCTTATATTTTGCTCACACTTAACTATCACCAAATTAAGTTTCCTACGTATCTTTAGCTTCAAGAGAATCAAAACCTAATCTGGTTTTACGGATCACGGTTTGGCAATTCTCTAAAACTTGAAAACATAATTGAATCTTCTATGAAGATTTCGAGAAAGTTCCTTGAATCATGACCACGAGTTAGCTTCTGATTATGGGAATCACCGGTTGGGAGGTGAGAACCGGTCCGTGGCCACCGCTAGATGGCTCCTTGACGAAGTGAGAGAGAGAGAGAATAGAAGAAGGAAAAAAGGCAAGTGAGAAAAAAAATGAGATATTTTGAAATTTTAGAATTTCAAAATTAATATTTTTTGAAAGGTATAAATTATTGATCTCCTTAATACAAGTACATTACAACGTACGCAGCACAGTGCCGAAAAAGGCACAAATCGCCAAAGCCACGGACTGGCCAAAAGAAAGAAACATTTCAAAATTAATCATAGTTAAAGAGTGCTTCAGTGTAGGTGAGTGATCATAAATAGTGACCACAAACTAAAATTGGTTTCATGCATCTGTAAAAGTCATCTCCGGTAGATAAAGATTCTAATTGGATTGGTTTTGTGCGTTCCAACAATTTGGCAGCCATCCAGTTCCTAGAGTCGAGACAGATCTTGATATCCCTTTCAACAACAACAAAAAAAGACAGATCTTGATATCCCCGTCGCAACTTGGCTTGGCCACAATATTTAATGCACCAATCCGACATCTTTAAATATTTTGCTGGCTCCATATGGCCACAACAATTATTTTTATCAATTTAATTAAAATTTTCAATTGAATTAATTTTTGATTTAACCAATTGGTATTCTATTTATTGGGCCGGCTGATTCAATTTCGAGTCGGGTAAGAGTTTTAAAAGGTGGCAAAACTCTCCCAACAAGTATTTAACATTGATGCGTACCCAAAAACTCGAACCCGAGACATGTTAAGCTAGAAAAACTTTCTTAATACTTAATTTAAGTACTAGTTGATTTCAATGGAATTAGTTGGGATAGGTTTCTGTATGAACTATCCGCTAACCAAATAGGCAGAGCTTATGGTTATCCATTAAATATTGTTTATGGAAGATTAAGTTGACGCGTAATTAATGCAAAGTAATCAAGAGCGTGGGATAGTGTTATGATTTTTATGATGGGTATTATAAAATTCTTTATTTCTTTAAATTTTGTTAAAAATTAATGGATAAATTACGCCCTAGTTCCTGGTATTTGGTCATCCTCTCCCCAGGGTCCCTGCATTTTCAAAAATGATTTTACCATCCCGTCTTTGATTTTAGAAACTCTCGAGTCACTGGTGCCAGAATATTTAATATTCTCCAGCGATTCTCCACTTGAAAAGACTAAAATGTTTTTCCCACTTAAAAAAATTACACTTTCCTTCTCCTTCACCTTCTCCCTTCTTCCCATTAAAGCTCAAAATAAAAAAAACCCAAAACTAAAATCAATTAAAACTAACCCAACTATTTCATCGGCGGCGTAATCGTTGGAGAACGTGGGCCCCTTCCAGCTTCACCGCTTACGGAGAGGACACGCTTCGAAGCTCCGTCGACTGGGTTTCGACGAAGACAAGAGGCCGAAGAAGAGGAATCTGGTCCCGAAGAGCATTTCGAGCAACGGGTGCGACGGTCTCCTCCAAAAGGACATTGCATTCCAACGAGAACCGTAACCAAGATACACATTGGAATCAACTGATCGAACCCAGAAAAAAAGATCAAAACTTTTTTGCAATCTCTTCATAATTTCTCTAAGCACTAGTTTCTAAACGAGAATGGGATGGGAGGAGTTGGGTTCGTCACTACCTTTCAGCGAAGCAGTAAGAGTTGGGTCGATTTTGCTCTTCCCAGTAAACAAAAACAATTAACGACCCAGAACTGTAATGTGTAGTTTTAATTGCACAAACGATTTTGGTGATTGTGCTCTACGATTAATGAGCCAAACCCAGATATCTTGTTCTTAGTGATTTTGTCCATTAATGGTGTAGAATCAGAAGAGAGGAGAGAGGGCTATGCTGTTTTTTTTTGGGTATTGTGGCTATGGTGCTTGCCATTTTTATTCTCAAAATTAGATTTTGGTTTGAGTTTTGGTTTTGGTTGAAAGTGGAAGAATGGAAAATGGAAGGAAGAAGGGGGAAGAAGAAGGTGAAAAGAGAAGGAAAGAGTAATTTTTTTAAGTGAGAGAGGTATTTTAATCTTTTCAAGTGGAGAATCGCCGGAGAATATGGATTATTTAGGCACTAAAGACTCGAGAGTTTCTAAAATCAAAGACAGGGATGGTAAAATCATTTTTGAAAATGCAGAGATCCTGAGAGGAGGATGACCAAGTACCAGGAACTAGGGAGTAATTTACCCAAAATTAATTATCCATTTTTTTTTACTTTATATATGCGAATTCACCGAGTCGCCGTAATATTATTCATTTATGACCAGAATTTTGTCGGTTGATTGTTCGCGTGGCATGAAGATGTGGATAAGATTTGCTGATATGTCTGTTTATCGAGCGAACCGGCCATACACACAACATATTCTAAGGCTTAATCTTATTTTTGAGAAAAATAAAAAATCCCTCTATTTAGCGAAAATAGACTAATAGCCCATATCTCGAATTGATCCTTTGATTTGAAATAAATGTTTTACCTCTGAGTGACGACATCATCCTTGAGGCTCCCAAGTAGAGATAAGTCCAGACAAAAACAAAATTTCCCTTAAAAAAAATAAGGAAAAAAACAATATGTACAGCTTTCTATTTTCAGTTTTTTATTTACATTTATGTTTAATTTTTTGGAGCGCTTTTTTTTCTTTTTTCTGCTTAAGAGTCATGTCCATTTTTCATTTTTTTTTTATTTTTACCTTATTCTTTTCATTTAAAAGAGGTAATCTTGCAAACCACAGTCAAACGGGTGGACGATTTCATTGACGTAATTGACATCTGTTTCATCCCATTATTACTCAGCATAACAAATTAGTATTAGGGTGTTCGAACTATGACTAGCAGTATAACGCATATATTTTTTTCCTGTCGTGAATTTTCCACACGATTTATTATGTCAGGATTTTAATGAGATATGCGTGAACAACTTCGTATGAAATTTAATACCCAAAGTTGTAAATATTTTTTATTGCAATGCAATAAACCTTACTTACAAAAAAACTGAGCATAACAAAATATTTCCACCATGCTTTATATTTTTATACAGTCAACAAGTCCACTTTTTTTTTGGAAGAACACCTCCATGTCCACTTGCACAATGCATAATTGCTCTACTGGATGGATGGTGATATCTTGACCGAGTCTCCAAAGGATGCATGCATGCAGCTTCAATCCATAGACGCCTAATATTGAAACGTGTATATATTATCAAGTGAAAAATCCACTCTCATTATGCATTATTACTTTTCCAAGAATCCACGTCATCATTTATGTAACTGTAGTCAAATGACACTTGCTCTAACGACACAAGATGTAACTATGATTTGACAGAACTAAGGTTTAATTTATGAAGGTGTAATTTATAGGTGCAAAATTTACTTTAAAAAAATGAGTTCATTTGTACATGGCAGAACAACGTCATCAATGAAGCGAAAAAGTTTCATGGTAGATGGTCGAAAAATGCCTACGAGGAATTGAAAAATGCCTACGATGGTAGATGGTAGAGTCCTCTAAGTTTCAGAACTTGAAAAATATTTGATTTGATTGATGCATTTTAAACTACGAGGAATTGAGTTTTGAGTATCGTGTAGATATTATTAGATCAAGTACGTAACAATAAGGTCTCACTCATCTAAATTGATTCAGAGACATTGTGTATTGAACTTGTTAGGAAGTTGTCCGGAAGGAAAATTAGGGAAGTAGCTAGCCTGTTAGTCTCACCCAGAATCGACCCACTAACAACTAGGCGTGAGAGATGACATGAGAAGTGCACAGGCTGTCCCCTTTCCTTTAATGAATATGTGAGAAGTATGTGAAAAGACTCTTTCCCAATTGACCTAGATTTATTGTTACGAATATTAAAAAAATTATTAAGAGATTAATATAAGAGATTAATGATTGGAGGACACAATTATTTACATATTTGGCAACTTCCATCCGAAGATAAAGGTTTGGTCAAGCAAGCTTTACCGCCCCAACAAAAATAGTTGGTCCGCGCAGCTCTGACCACCGTCCAAAACTTATTTTTTTAACTGTGGAACCGACGATTGGTCAACCAACGGTTATGATTTGAAAAGTGAACATAATGAAATGACTTTGAGAGGGTAAATTTTAGAGTACCGATTTCTTATAAATTATAGCTTATGGTCATTAAATTTATTTTCGTCTTCTTTTCTTCCTCTATTCTCTCCTTTCACTTTATCTCTATCCGGTAAAAATTTTTCGATCCCGTTAACATCGTGTCAACGCCACCACGCTTAAATAATTGAACTGCAATTCGATGGCAGAATGGTAGTAGATGGTAATTGATGTAAGAAGAGTAGCGGACACCCGGGCGACAAACTTGCTATCGAACTTTCAGAGCCAAACCTAATTACATGTACATACACGACCCTCCTGATGGTGATTTGGACGTCTTTAGTGTGATTTAACCCGTAGGACTTGTTCCACACCCAACTTCAACATAAGGATGTTTTCTGTAAATGTAAATTTTTACACCTAGTTATATTTTGTCATGATTTGAACCCAAACCTCTGTTAAATTCATCTTATACATTATGTCGTTGGGTCAAATATCTTTTGACTTTAACATACGAATAATACCAATCTTAATACACTTATGATAATTACTCTATTTATTAACCCCAAATTTATTGACAATATCCATTTAGTTCGCGACTTTTTATTAACATATTAAATAAAAAATCGACTAGATAACTAGTGAATAAGTTGTTCTATAGATCTCGAGTTCAAATCATTAGGAATGCAACAATGTTATATAATATTTTGGACAACTTTGCCACTTTTAAAATGTCTTACCCCAAATTTGAATCAGTATGCCTGGTTAGTGTCCAAATAATAAATAATATTAAAAACATATTAAATGAAGAGATTTCTTTAATAGAATTCAATAAAACCAAACGACCGCTCGCCATAAATCTAGAAAATAATCTATCAATTTACATGTCTATTAGTTTATTATTTACCAAAAAAATAAGCTGCAATTATACTTACTATTTGTTACACCTATTAGTAAATACATTCGCCTAAATTTACATATCTAGTAGTATCTTAGTAAAAAAAATGTTGAAATCACCGTAAAATCACTCCAGTTATTAACCCCTATAATCTACTGGTAAAAATATTTTAGTACTGTATTTCAAAGCAAAACAAATCTTTACGTTTTTAGAAGTATTTAATTAATATGTAAATTTCCCGTTCCTAATTAATGGTGCAAACGTGAGCAATGAGTTGTAAAATTGCAAGCTGGATGGTAAAATGAGCACCAGGTGGACCTCCTACTTCTAAATTGAAAATTATAGAGGCGGTGTCCGAGTCCGACCTTTTCTCATTGCAAAAGCAAACAATCATAGCCTTTATAGTTCTTATCGATTTCCAAAGTGTGGATACTATGAATTCCATTTTGACCATAACAATCTCACACGGTTTTATCAACTTTCGACGGGTAACAAATGGCTGGCTCCTTGGAGGCATCGTTAGTACCTCGCTGGTTCTCACTCAACAAAAGCTGAAAACTTAGCGATTAAATAACATTTTATTGCATTAGGTGTGTTGGTACTAGTGGTAACAAATATAAATTATTAAAAAATTTATTGGGTTCAATCCGTATGCATGTAAAAAAATTATTAAGAAAATTACCCATAAAATATGATCCAACAGTGTGTCATTCGGATTTGAATACTGAGTCTTATTTAAATAATTTTTACAATAATTTTTTTTGTTTTAGTAAGTTTTGAATTTGAATAACCCTTATTTTTTATTACTATTGCTGCGCAGATAATTGGTCAATTCATTACAATTTTTTAGTATTTGATGTCCAGCTGTCTGGGTATCACCTTCTTTCCACCAACCAAAACATCATTATTCTAAGGAACATTCGTCGCATCAGCTCTCTGCCTAAGTCGGCTTCTGATCTCTCCCCCTATAAATTGTCACGAAATTTGATACATTTCCCAAACTCGTCAACAACCAATAGAAAAAAGAAAAAAAAACCCACATGGCAATTCTAAATACAAAAAACCAAATCTTCATGGCTTCTCTTCAACCTATCCCTAAAATTTTCCTATTTCTCGTAGTAATTGGATTCTTTATAGCTCCGTCCTCGGGAAATTTTTACCAAGATGTTAGTGTCGTGTTCGGAGATGGCCGAGCCCAGATACAACAAAACGGCAACGTTATGGCTCTATCAATGGACAAGGCTTCTGGGTCCGGATTCCAATCCAAGAGCCAGTACCTGTACGGAAAATTGGACATGCAAATCAAGCTTGTCCCTGGAAATTCTGCTGGGACCGTCACCTGTTTCTACGTAAGTATATACAATTGTTTAATATTGGCATATCTTATGATGTTATTAATTACGATTATATTAATAAATTGATTATTAATTATCAATTCAGTTACACTCACAAGGATCGACTTGGGACGAGATCGACTTCGAGTTCTTGGGAAATTCAACCGGTGAGCCCTACTTAATCCACACCAACGTGTATACTCAAGGGAAAGGCAACAGGGAGCAGCAATTCTACCTCTGGTTCGACCCTAGAGCTGATTTCCACACCTACACAATCCTTTGGAACCCACGTCACATTGTGTAAGTACCAACCCGAAAAAAAAATTCCTCTAATCCGTCGAATATACCAAATCATACTAACCAAATTTTCCATCTCAGATGGTACATCGACGATCGTCCAATCAGAGAGTTCAAGAACCTGGAGACATCACTTGGGGTCCAATACCCAAAGAGCCAACCAATGTGGATGTACTCAACCATATGGGACGCAGAGGACTGGGCCACAAGAGGCGGGCTGGTCAAGACCGACTGGACCAAGGCCCCCTTCACAGCCTACTTTAAGAGCTACACCGCCGCCGCGTGCAGTGCCTCCGCCGCCTGCGATAGCTCCACCAACCCATGGTTCTCCCAGGAGTTAGACGACTCCAGCCAGCAGCAGCTCAAGTGGGTCCAGAAGAATTACATGGTCTATAACTATTGCGCCGATGCCAAGAGATTTCCTCAGGGTCTCCCAGCCGAGTGCACCGTCCAATAGTTCGTGCGAATATCGAGATCGTAGACGGATGGGGATCGTAGACGGATGTAGGGGCTGTGCTCCTTCATTCGGAGCAAAAAAATATGGTGGTTGATTAATTTGGATGGGAAATGTTGAACTGGAAAAAAAATATTATTTATATGTCTTTGTATTAGATAGGAAATGTTGTGTAATTAGGTGTATTTGATTTTTTTTTTTGCAATAGAGATTAATTTGGAAAAGCTTCTAATGTAATAAATGGTTGCATGAAAAGGGTTGTGTAAGAAAAAGTAGGAATCGTGTAATTTGTATACTTGAAAAGTATGATCAAGTGTTTATTTACTGAGACGAAATTAATTTATTGTGTAATTACTTTAATTTTTTATTTTCAGGAAAAAAGCAACATATTATATTAAAATAATTAAGAAGACTAAATTTTATCTTAGAGTTCGAGCTTAAAAATATTTAAATTGCATAAACTAAAAACATATAAAAATCTGAAAAAATTTCAACAAGAGAAAAGCAATGATGTTCATGCTTCCAGGACGCTGTCGTTTCGACTCGACCATCCGGTTTTTTAAATTAAATTTCAAGGAATTTTAATTATTATAAATATATATTTTTTAGTTTCCACAATTTTTTTCTGTACTCTTGGGAAATTTTTACGATGCAAGTAAATTGCCGAAATTCGCTTAATTTAGTTTTGCGACCATTATGGGAAAAAATCCTGACCATCATTTGATTCTAGTGACCACGACAAAATTTAGCCCCAAAAAAGTAAGGTCTCCACTGTTTTGACATTTAGAAGTGTGACTACCTTAAAAATAGCATAATAAAGTTAATGTCTATTTTTGTAATCGTAAGATTTTTTGACTCAGATTCTTATTAATTGATCAATTTAAAATTCAGATATCTAATAGTTTCTTTTAAAATAAGATGTCACCTTTCCAAAATCCTAAAACATTTGTTAGGCGAACGTCTCGTCTTTTTGTGAAGGTATAGGTCCTCTACTTGAAAGGTTTCCTTGATCACGCAATATCACACACCCTTTGCATTTCAAGCAAGAAAATCAACTTTGAGGTTGTACTAGCAGCAATTAGTATTTTCTTAATGATCTGGCTATCAACTAATGGGGTGTAGATTGGATACGGAATGCCACTATTCCGAACTGTTTGGAATAAAAATACGCGGGAACTTTTTTGCAAATGCGCTAAAATACATGGACCAAAATGAAGAAAGCCATGCACAAACACAGGCCGGATACAAATGCCATTATTACATAACTGCGCATGCTAGTATCACATAACAGTGCATGCCAGTGTGACCTTTTGTAAAAATGTTAAAATATGGGGGACCAAAATGAAAAAAAATTATGCGTGCCATTATCATCAACGGGGACTTGCCATTTTCACAAAAACAAATGCCATTATCACATAACTATACTTGCCATTATCATATAACTGCATTTGCCATTATCACATACATGCGCTTGCCGCTGCGGTCCCCCTTCAGTCCAAACCGTTCAGAATCAATTTCTTCACTCCGTACCCAATCCAACCCCCAACTAATGAATCTCTTAAATTGTGTTATTTGGATCTGTATATGAACAAGCGGCATGTTGGCCTTCTAGTTATTTTGAGACCTTTTGTTTGAATTTTTTTGGTATATACCAACTAGTATCCAGAAACTCAATTTCCAACGACTAATTCAGAAGTTTGGGTGAGATTTTAAAAAAATAATATTACTATATTTTTAAAGATTTGAATTCAAAATCTCTAAATTAAACCAAAACAATAATAATTGATTTAAACAACAATAATTGATTTAAGTAATTATTAGTTTTAGTTTGTATTTTAACACGACTCGGATAACAATTTGGAAGTTGGATGATTAAAAAAGCTCCACGTCAAAGTAGTTTGAGTTAATTTTTTTCACAGATGTCTGAAATCTGTGCATGAAGGTTTTCTTGAGAATTGCACACTAGACTTTGAGTGAAAAAGCTTTGTCCCCTACTAGACAAGTGCAACTTTATTTTTCTTTCAAAAATATTATAACCTAATAAATGTTCGGATATAAAAAAAACAAGTGTATCTTTAATTTTTTTCACCCACATTAGAAAAGTGCATCATCTTTCATTAATTAAAGCAAAGTACTTTCGTGAAGACAAAAAAAAATTGAGCAGCGGTAATCAATTGAGGTCCGGCACCGACTTTGAACAGCCGTTTTTACGGAACTAAACCTGCGGCCATGCTCAACTTTGTATCTCATGGTCCATTGATATAATCTTTTTCGTCAAAATGATCTCCAACCAAATTTCGATTTTTTTTTGTAAGTAATTTTATTAATGAAATAGAATACTTACAAGGCTCCAACGGACCCCAAAATGAAACATACATAGACCAAAAGTCCCGCAGAAAACCCAAGGTCTAATACTACTATATAAAAGATGGCCCGTTAATCATCTGTTCTGTTTGAAACGTTTAAATGATTTGATTGGTATTATCCATACCAACAAGATGTACCTTTTTTTTTTGCACACATCCTGAGAGAACTCCAAGGTTAAACTCGTTTGGCCGGAAGTAAGATCAGATCGATGATCTCCTGGAAAATTTTCGGAATACGTGTGAGTGAGTACAAGAGCCTAAAATAAACATACATGGACCAAAAGTCCCGCAGAAAACCCAAGGTCTAATACTACTATATAAAAGATGGCCAAAGCCTCTGTTGCGGATAAAAACTGACCGAGAATAATGAACAATATTGCGAGTATTATGTATAATATGGATGCCATATTTCTTCCATGTTCTCCCATGTTCCTCCATGTTCTCCTCCACCTCACCAAGTTCTCAATAATTTCTTGAGAAGAATTGAGCTTAATTTTGTAAGTATTCTTACAATTTATAATTATTCATTCTTGTTAGATTCTCATATAAAATTATTCATTGTTGTTGGATTCTCAATGTTATTGAAACATATGAAGTTTAGTTCTGGCTTATAAATAATTTTCTCAAAGGAAATAATTTTGTAAAATTTTCTTTGCAAAAATCGGATTTATTTGGTAAAAAATTTTCATGATAAAACCTTCTGTTGTCCTTTCATAAAATGATTAGAAACCTCTTGGGACCTATGAGAAATTTTGTTTTGGAACGCGGATAAGGATTATGTCCTTATTCGCACACGCGACAAAGGTTTAGGGACTGAACTGTAAGTTTACACATTGAACATCGAATTTGTCCTCGCTTGCACACGCGTCAAACTTATAGGTACTAAACTGATATTATGGACGCCGAACCAAAAAAGAAGAAGGAAAGGGGACAAAATTACTGATTAGTACTTTATATTTCCTCGTATTTTCAAATAAGGATAGAATATCATTTTAATCATTTGTTTTCTTATATTTGTGTTATGTCTATATAATAATTTTATCTCAATTATATTTATCTATGATAAATCAAATCTAATATGTTAGAGAAAATATTCTCTAACATTTTGGTCCCTGGATTAATTACAATTAGATTTCTGGACTAAAATTTAATAGTTATGCTCCATTCCCTGAAGTGAATGTGAAAAATTTTAATTATAGAGGCCCGTCCAACTGGTTATGCTCCATTCTCTGAAGTGAATGTGACAAAATTTAATAGGCCGGGGTCGCGGTCGTGAACATGATAATGATCGTGGAGGATATGGTTACCGTGGTGGTAATTTTAAGAACACGTCTCGCCACCTGAAGTGGGAGAACAAAGAAAGAAACCACGAAGAGATGGTGATAGTGGAATAAAAATGGAAAGGCCATTGAGCTCGCATATGTTGTGCACCAAAGTATCTAGTTGAGCTTTATCAAGATGATGGCTCTGGCATTATGAATATGGATGGTAACCCTGAATTTGGCCTAAATGACTTCACTCATTTGGATGTTGCTGATTTCCTTATTGAATAGAAGTTTAATATCCATGTTCTTGTTCATTTCTTAAGTATATTTCCTGCCTTTTTCTATTAATCATGTTTTCGTTGCTCGCATTTAATATAAATATTTCTTTCATTATGAAGAGTATGAAATTGGCACGAGTTGGCTTATCTACTCGAGAAAGAGATCTGTGTTTAGCAGATAGTGCCACAACGCATACCATACTTAAGGATGATAAATATTTCCTTCATTTACAAATGCAAGAGGCAAATGTTAGTACTATATCAGGTACTACGAATTTAATTGAAGGCTCCGGAAGAGCTAATTTATTATTACCTGGAGGTACAAATTTTTGCATAAATAATGCATTATATTCTCCTAAGTCTCAAAGAAACTTATTAAGTTTCAAAGATATACGCCAAAATGGGTATCATGTTGAGACAACAAATGAAGGAAACAAAGAATATTTGTATATTACAAATATTATTTCGGGTAAAAGGTGTGTGTTGGAAAAGCTACCCGCTTATTCATGTGGCTTATATTATACGTATATTAGTGCAATGGAGGCACATGCAACAGTAAACCAGAAGTTTACTGATTTTGCAATTTGGCATAACCGGTTGGGCCATCCTGGGTCAATAATGATGCGAAGAGTTATTAACAATTCATGTGGACATTCTTTAAGGAACCAGAAGATTTTCCTATCCAATGAATTGTCATGCGTTGCATGCTCTCAAGGAAAATTAATAACCAGGCCATCACCAGCTAAAATTGGGACTGCATCCCTCGGATTTTTGGAACGTATACATGGCGATATATGTGGACCTATTCATCCACCATGTAGACCATTTAGATACTTTATGGTATTAATTGATGCATCAACTAGATGGTCACATGTATCTTTATTATCAACTCGCAACCTGGCGTTTGCGAGATTACTAGCTCAGTTAATTCGATTACGAGCTCATTTTCCAGATAATCCCATTAAGATCATTCGTCTTGATAATGATGGTGAATTCACTTCTCAAACATTCAATGATTATTGTATGGCCATTGGTATAAACGTTGAACATCCTGTAGCTCATGTTCACACTCAAAATGGTCTTGCCGAATCATTTATTAAACGGATTCAATTAATTGCAAGACCATTACTAATGAGAGCGAAACTCCCTATTTCTGCTTGGGGACATGCTGTTTTACATGCAGCAATGTTAATTCGCATCAGGCCAACAAGTTATCATGAATTTTCCCCATTACAATTGGTTCATGATCAGGAACCAAATATTTTCCATCTAAGAATTTTTGGATGTGCGGTTTATATTCCAATTGCTCTACCACAACGCACTAAAATGGGACCCCAAAGAAGGTTGGGAATATATGTTGGGTTTGAATCTCCATCGATAATAAAGTACATTGAGCCACGTACTGGAGATATATTTACGGCACATTTTGCCGATTGTCATTTCGATGAATCAATATTTCCAACATTATGGGGAGAAACTAAGCAGCCTGAAAAGGATATTAGCTGGAATGAATTATCATTGTGTTATTTAGATCCTCACACAAAGCAAAGTGAACTTGAAGTTTAAAAGATAATTCATCTGCAGAATTTAGCTAATCAGTTGCCAGATGCTTTTGCTGACCCAAAGAGAGTGACTAAGTCACATATTCTGGCTGCTAATGCTCCTTTTAGAATTGATGTCCCTGAAGGACGATCAATTATTGCCAACGAAAATAAGGCACAAATTAAACGTGGTAGACCTATTGGTTCCAAAGATAAAAATTCTCGTAAAAGAAAAGGAGCAAAATATCAAGATGGTCAAATCGAGGATATCGTGACTCCTGAAGAGTCCCCAGTCAATATTAATATCAAGGAAGGGCAGACTCTAGATGAGTAGCTTCCAATGAAAGATCAGGTACCTGAACATTGTGATAATCATGAGATCTCAATAAATTATGTTATGACTGGAGAAAAATAGAACCGAAATAAAGTTATCGTCGACGATATTTTTGCCTACCATGTAGCGCTAAATATTATGGAAGATGAAGAGGATCTAGAGCCAAAATCTATCAAGGAATGCATGCATAGAAAAGATTGGCCAAATTGAAAAGACGCAATGAAATCTGAATTAGATTCACTTGCGAAACGTGAAGTTTTCGGACTTGTAGTCCGCACACCCAAAGGGGTGAAACCCGTAGGATACAAATGGGTATTTGTGCGTAAACGAAATGAGAAAAATGAAATCGTGAGATATAAAGCACGACTTGTCGCACAAGGTTTTTCTCAAAGACCTGGTATTGATTATGAAGAGACATATTCTCCTATGGTGGATGCAACCACGTTTCGATATTTGATAAGTCTGGCAGTACATGAAAAGTTGAATATGCGTCTTATGGATATTGTTACAGCCTATTTATATGGTTCACTGGATAGTGACATTTATATGAGAATCTCAGAAGGATTCAACGTACCAGAAGTACGTGATTCTAGTCAAAAGGGACTATACTCGATCAAATTATGTCGATCTTTATATGGATTGAAATAATCAGGGCGTATGTGGTATAATCGTCTTAGTGACTACTTATTAAAGGAGGGCTATAAGAATGATCCAATCTGCCCATGTGTTTTTATAAGGAGATCTGAACCTCAGTTCGTTATAATTGCAGTTTATGTTGATGATCTCAATATCATTGGAACTCCTGAAGAGCTCCAAAAGGCAGTTGATTGTTTGAAGAATGAATTTGAAATGAAAGATTTGGGAAAGATCAAATTATGTCTCGGATTGCAAATTGAACATTTTGGAGAAGGAATTTTTATGCATCAATCTTCCTATATAGCAAAGGTGCTGAAGCGTTTCAATATGGATAAAGCGCATCCGTTGAACATTCCAATGGTTGTAAGGTCACTTGATGTGAAAAAGGATCCTTTTAGACCTCGAGAAAATGGTGAAGAATTTTTTGGTCCTGAAGTACCATATCTTAGTGCAATAGGTACGCTAATGTATCTCGCTAGTCATACACGACCTGATATATCATTTTCTGTTAATTTACTAGCAAGATACAGTTCTTCACCTACAAAAAGATATTGGATTGGAGTAAAACAAATCTTGTGTTCCCTTCGGGGTACAATGGATATGGGTTTCTATTACCCTAGTATCTCAGAGGCAGAAGTAATTGGATATGCAGATGCAGGATATTTATCTGATCCTCACAATGGTCGATCGCAAAACGGATACTTATTTACATATGGAGGTACTGTCATTTCATGGCGCTCCATGAAACAAACTATAGCAGCCACCTCATCTAATCATTCTGAGATTTTGGCTATTCATGAAGCAAGTCGAGAATATGTTTGGTTGAGATCTATTGTCAAACACATTCGAGAATCTTGTGGATTACCTTTTCAAAAGGGAATACCTACGACCTTATATGAGGATAATGCTGCATGCATCGCACAATTAAAAGAAGGATATATTAAAGGTGATCGGACAAAACATATATCACCAAAGTTCTTTTTCACACATGATCTCCAAAAGGATGGGGAGATAAGTGTTCAACAAATTCGTTCAAGTGACAATTTGGCAGATTTATTCACGAAATCCCTGCCCACTACAGTTTTTGAGAAGCATGTTCGTAATATTGGTCTGAAACGACTCAGAGATATCAAATGATATAGACATGAGGGGGAGATATTCAAATGATATAGACATGAGGGGGAGATATCATTTACACTGTACTCTTTTTCCTTAGCCACGGTTTTGTCCCAATGGGTTTTCCAGGTAAGGTTTTAATAAGGCAGTAATTTTATGATGATGTACTCTTTTTCCTTTGATTATGATTTTTCCCATAGGATTTTTCCTAATAAGGTTTTAATGAGGCACATTATTCAAATGGCATCCAAGAGGGAGTATTATGTATAATATGGATGCCATATTTCTTCCATGTTCTCCCATGTTCCTCCATGTTCTCCTCCACCTCACCTCTATGTTCTACTCCATGTTTTCCTCCACTTTACCATAAAGAAAGTTTAGTTGGTTATTGTTTAATGGATGTAATTGCCTATAAATAGCATTGTAATTGTATACACAATTCCATACCTATTAATGAGAACTTCATTCTCTACTCTCTTCCTTATTATTCTCTATATTCATATGCTTAGATTATAGATAATTTATAACAGCGAGCATCTTTTGGGCTCAATTTAAGTTTTCTGCTCATATACTTTATATTGTATTTTAATATTGTCATATTTTTTTAATTCGATCATGTATTAGTTAATGCATATTATGAGAATCTTAGAAAAGAAAACAGTAGATTTTTTTTCAAAATAAATTATTATACAAAAAAATTTCCATCAAGTATTGAACTCTAAACTTTGTTAATTTTGTCCCGATTTGGAGGCAAAAATTGCGGGGCCGGCCCCAACCAGGTGTGAGCAAGCCCAATGAAAGAAAGCACCAACCAGCTTCAATACCGTCGGTGTACAAAGAAGCGCCACATTTTGGGTTGAGGTGGTAACCGGGGAGGCTCTTCGGCCGCGCAAGTTGGCTACTAATCGCTAAAACAAACAAACGTTAATTCAATTTTGGACATCTTCCTCCTTCCAGCTGTTACCAACTCCGGCGAGCAAGCCAATATTGCTTCCCACTCCAAATAAATTCCCTCCCGCTTCCATTATCCCACCTCCACCAGGCGTTACCCCGTAGTTCGACTATTTAGACTCAAGAACTTTCGAACCCTATTATATATAGGCTTCATTGCACCACTTAACTCAGCTCCAAGAAGAGGGAAAGAAAAGGCAATATCAATTTCTAATCAATGGGCTCATCTTCCTTCTTCCTGGTTGCATGCAATTGGGTGGTTTTGGTGGGGTTGGGGTCTGCCGGGAATTTTCACCGGAGCTTCGAGCTAACGTGGGGAGGAGACCGTGGGAAGATCCTGAACAACGGCGAGCTTCTTACGTTGACGCTGGACAGTTTTTCGGGGTCGGGATTCCAGTTGAAGAACGAGTATTTGTTTGCTAAGATTGATATGCAGCTGAAGCTTGTCCCCGGGAATTCTGCTGGCACCGTTACTTCCTTCTTCGTGAGTACAATCGTTCCATATTCATTACGATGTAATATCTTCGGATCTAATTAGGGAACGGCTTTCGTTTTGAGACAAATTTTCAACACTGCAGTAACTTAACTACGAGATATAAACGAACTGATAAAAACTCCAAAATGAAATTTGATGGATTCTATATTAAGAATGAGCTCACGTAAATTCTAAATCTTTTAGTTGCAAGTCATTGAATGTGTCAGATGTATTTTTAATATTTTTTTTATTGATATCACATCAACTATTTTAATTTTCGTAAGGTAACCATTAAAATTGTAAATTTCTCAAAAAATAATTACAATTTCTAATCTGAATTAGATTTCGTTTATATGAAATTGTCAATTGTCAAGTTTCTATAATTTAGTTTTGAACATATATTTAAATGGTATAACGTGTCATAATTTGAATGGTTCTCTTTAATAAGAATTTATTATCACATAATCTAACCTTTCTATGTGAATTTTAATTTTTGTGGAAGATGAAATCTTCCAATTCAGATTGGGATGAGATCGACTTCGAATTCTTGGGAAACTTGAGCGGTGACCCTTACACGATTCATACCAACGTCTACTCCGCCGGAAAAGGTGACAGAGAGCAGCAGTTTCGCCTGTGGTTTGACCCAACTTCTGATTTCCACACTTATTCCATTCTCTGGAATCCCCTGCACATTCTGTAAGTCACATTTCGGAATTTCCAATTCCAAGAACGATTGCTTTCCAATTTCACTACAAGTCAATTGTAAGAACTTTATAGCTGCTATTGTTTTAATCCACGTGTATGAAAAAGTGCTCATGCAACTGCATATACATATAACTGTTTTTGATTGAGGTGGCATTCATAATATGGATATATCGAATACCAACAAATACTTACATCAAACTCGTCGGGATTTAGTTGTCTGTATGAAGTTTTAAAATAGTTATATTTCTTTACTGAAGTAAATATCTTTGTAAAAAAAATTAGATTAACTGATGATCGTTGTTTTAATTCAACCAAAAAGTTGAGAACATAAATAATTGTTGAAAGAGATTTATCACCTTCAAAGGTTACACCCAGCTCTAAATCAACATACCCTAATTGAAATTGGTTCAGTGAGTGTCTGTACTATGTTTATTTTTGATTTTTTCAATAAGTAAAGTGTTATTACGCACCAAAGGCTATTGCGGGTATAATGTTCATCAACAATAACCAATGTGAGATTTGGTATTTATTGTTTCTTCCACTTCCGGTGACACTTACTCTCTTCCATTCCCATAAATTGCGGAAATCTAATTAACTGCATCCCGGTTTTCTTGCTTTACCAGCTTCTCAGTTGACGGGATTCCGATCAGGGAGTTCAAGAATCTGGAATCAATTGGGGTTCCCTACCCAAAGAGCCAGCCGATGAAGATCCACTCGAGCCTCTGGAACGCCGATCAATGGGCCACGAGGGGCGGCCTCGTCAAGACCGGCTGGTCAAAAGCCCCGTTCACGGCCGCCTACCGGAACTTCAACACCGATGCCTGCATTTGGGCCTCTGGAAAGGCGTCCTGCTCGGCGCGAAGTGGTTGGTTCAGGCAGCAACTCGACGCGGCCAGCCGCGAGAGGCTCCAGTGGGTCAAAACAAATCACATGATCTACAACTACTGCACTGATTATAAGCGATTCCCTCAGGGCTTTGCTCCTGAATGCTCTGTGAATTAGCCAAGAATAATCATGCCACTTTTACATGTGATGTTATAAGAGGAACATGTGGCCTGACCAAAAAAAATATGTATATTATAGTTAATTCAATATTTTTTCCAAAAAAATCAACAAGGTAAGCTACCCTTTGTAGTCTAATGATACTAGGCATTGTAAAATTTAAGGAGATCCAAGGTTCAAACTCCGCCGTGATAAATTTACCTTTAAAAAAAACTAGTTAAGTAAATTAGAAAGATTTGAAATTTAATTAGGAAAGATAAACAATAGATACGAGAGATTCTTATAATTAAGAAGACACTACACAATAAATAGGAAAAAAATTAACATTGGAAGTTCTACTTCCCATTCTGCTGAAAGAAGTAGATTGTATCCGTATACTTCATTAAAATTTATTCATATTAAAATACTTATAACAGAAAAAAAGAGAGTATTTGAACATTGATGTCGCTAAAGTACAATTCAAACCCCAAAACAAACCCCACCCATAACAAACCCAAGTACAAACAAAGTGATTTCTAGAAGAAAAAAAAATTAACAAAGGGAAACCATGTACGAAATAAGGTTTTTGTGATACCCCAGAAATAATATGTACTGTCTGAAACGTTTAAGTGGTTTAATTTGGCTATCCATATCAACAAGGTGCACCTTCTTTTTTGGCACAAATTTTGAGAGAACTCTAAGATTAAACGCGTTTGGCCGGGAGTAGGATCAGTATGGGTGACATTCTAGAAAGTTTTTTGGGATGCGTGTTAGTGAGGACAAAACATGGTGGAAAAGACCCGTGTTGGTTTGTGGAGACAGTCGGTCAAATCACGGAGCATTACATATGGTATTAGAGCAAAAACAGTTCTGGGACTGTTCTGTATTCTGTCTGCCGCGACGAGGACGTCGCGTATTTATGGAGGGATCAATGTGATACTCCGTAAATGATATGTATTGTCTGAAATGCTTAAGTGATTTAATTTGGCTATCCATATCAACAAGGTACACCTTCTTTTCTGGCACAAATCTTGAGAGAACTCCAAGGTTAAATACGTTTAACCGGGAGTAGGATCATAATGAGTGACCTCCTGAAAAGTTTTCCGTGAAGCGTGTGAGTGAGGACAAAATACGCTGGAAAAGACCTGTGTTGATTTGTGGAGACAGTCGGTCAAATCACGGGACGTTACAGTTTTGGTGTGAAAATTTTGAGATAGAATTTGACCACATCAACTATTCTTGGACAACTAGACTCTAAAGAGAATCATATCAATGAGAATTTCACGGGTGCATCGCTCCTCTTTTCATCTTTAACTCGATGCTGCTGTGTAACATAATCAATAGTCAAAGTGATAAAATATTTATCAAGAATATTTTGAATTTGAATCTTTACTAATTAAAAAACATCATTACCCGTAAATAAGTATAACCGTGCTCTCTTTATTAATTCTACAATAAAGTTGCAGACAGTAGATAAGGCGTGATTATACATAGTTTGGTGGTTTAGTTGCTCTGACTTATTAATTAAGCAGCAATATCTTGTAACTTAAACTACTACAGAGCTTTTCACCTTATAATTGTTGAATACTTCCAATGATATTTCCACGTATTAAAAGTTTCCCATAATATTAATATTACTATCGGATCATTACTAAATATTAAATCCACATACTTGAGAATTTGTCCAGAACATTTCTAATTAATTTGTCAACGTTTTCGCAGGCCATTGGAGGAGAGTAATTGTGTTGGAATGTGTATAAATTTGTGTAAGGTGCCAAGTCAGACCTTCATCAGGGACTCCTTTGGGATGCCAGTGAATATGGTTCCAAGTAAGTGCGGATACATTGTGCTGAGGGCCAATGCTTCCATTTTGAAATTTACCTGAAAATATTTTTTCACAATTATTTGGCGTACAAGAATGTCAAAAATTCGTTTGAATTCAAGAGTCGACCGAGTTGCAGTCAACTAATTTTGGTTGACTCTTGAAATCAAACGAAATTTTGACATCCTTGTACTCAAAATTGAGAGAAGTAATAAATTTAAAAGTTGTAGATATACTCTCCACTTCACATAGCAATTTGAATTACTTCAATCGGACTCCGGGGTAAGAAGTTGTGGCTCCGTGACCGAAATTAGTTGAACGTAACTTGGTCGACTTTTGATTTCAAATAAATTATCAATGCCTTTACACTATGAATTGAGAGAACTAATATACTTCAAAATTGTAGATATATGTCTCAGCTTCACACAACAACTTGAATTACCCAAATCGGACTTCGGAGTAAGAAGTTGCAGCTCTCCAACTAAAGTCAGTCGATTGCATATCTAATTTACCGATACCAACAATCTAATTTTGCTAAAAACGCCCAAGATGTGGCATTTTTTGGTTATTTAAAATATTGCACAAGCCGAGCCAAACCCAAAGCCTGAGGTGGGGACAGCTTATACCCACGAGGGATTTTGACTGAAAACGCTCTAACTAGAGCATGGTCAAAGAGAAAATGTTCAGTTTGTAGCATTTTCTTGCAAACATAAACGCTCGTTTTTGAGCATTTTTTGGTGGAACCCTAGACAGGAAAAATATTCTCCAAGAACCCCATGTAGAAATTTGTCAGAAAAATTAACCCTCCTCGGGAAAAAGACTCGAATTTTATTTATTACTTTTAGACAGAGCCTCTCCTTCATTTGATCGGAATTACCACAATAAAAAAGCTAACAATTATTTTCTATCTTTTTATTGATGCAGGTAAATCAAAGAAATCGTACAAAGCAGAGGGGCCTGGATTGGGTACAGGTAGTCAAATCTTGTACCAAACAAAAAAGGGCACGACAGTCAAAAAAGAGGGAAAATGGATGGTGACAGCTGGAGAGAGGGAATGATAACTTGCACGTGATGATAGCTGGTGAGAGAATGGATGAGATGCACAGGTCCCACCTTTGCTTTGTTTTTTAATCTTTAAATCAAATTGGTATATTATAGTTTAAGCAATCAAACTGATATATTATTTAAATAATTTTGTTATTATAAGTATTAATTAATATTATCGTAACCAGACATGCCATTTTACGTAACCGGGCATGCCATTTTACATAACTAGGCATGTCATTTAATCGTAATCGGACCTCCATTTGATTAATTATATTTTATTCAATATTAATCTGACATGCTATTTGACATAACATGGGCATGCTATTTGACATAACCTGGGCATGCTATTTGACATAACCTGGGCATGCCATTTCATATAACGTGTACATGCCATTTTTTTGGGTGAGTTTTAAATTGGTTCCACAATTTCGGATCTTAGACGGTCATGGAATTCGATCCTCCCACCTTATGCTTAAGGACTGACACCGTATCCATCAGACCATACATGAGTTGGTCACGTGTACATGACATTTGACATAACATGAGAATGCCATTTGACAAAACCTGGGCATGCCATTTGATATAACATGTGCATGTCATTTGATATAACATAGGGGTGAGCACAAAACTGTAAAATACCGCTAAACCGTAATACAGCAATACCACAAATTGCAAAGTACTGCTAAACTACAATACTGCAATATCGCAGTACAGTTTCATACGGAACCGCTCCTATCGATACTGTTGCGATTATAATTTTGTACCGAATAGCGATACCGCGATACCGATATCATAGAACATCAGACGTATTATTCTTCCTCCTATAAGTTAAGGCTTTATCTCTTTTAAAAAAGGGATAAGTATTTAGGCAGGGTTATACTTTTCTCTGGTTCTAAGTTAGAATTGAAGAAGTTGAATTAGAATTGATTTATAACAATAAGAAATATCACAAGGAATCAGAATATAATTTTCGTCCACTAAGTAATTTTTTTTCGATGTAAGTGAGAGAAAAAATTGTGTTGTAAGCCAATGACTGCAATTTCTACCCAGATTAGAAGTCAAGGGCCGGACCTGACTCCATTAAGCTCAAAGCAACATCAAATTATCAATCGACCTGACTACACCATTAAGAGCCAACGATTTGTACCGCCGAACTGCCATACCGTACCGACACCGCCATACCGCGAATCTACGATTTCGAGTTCAACCGCGACACCGACGGTTGCAAATAGTTGATACCGTCAAAATCGGTTCGGTATTAAATTTTGGTAAAATACCGCAATACCGAATCGTACTTACATGAGCATGCCATTTGACATAACCTGGGCTTGTAACTCAATTAACTATTGACTTCAAACATATTTTTGATATCTTTTCACTCCGGATTTGGAGAAGTCATAAACTACAAAGTTGTAGATATACATCTCACCTTCACACAACAACTTGAATCCCCTTAATCGGACTCCCGAGTAAGAACTTGTTGTCTCCCAACCGAAATATATTTTTGTAACTCGATCGACTTGTGACTTCAAACATATTTTCGATATCCTTTTATTTCGAATTTAGAGAAGTCATAAAGTATAAAGTTATAGATCTACATCTCATCTTTACATAGCAACTTGAATCACCTCAATCGAACTCCGGAGTAAGAACTTATACCTTTCCAACCGGAAACTCTTGACCACTTCTTACCGTCGCCCCTTCTATATAATCGAACTCCAGTCTGCTCCTCGTCGGCATCAGGCTCGTGGCAACGTCATCGGCCTCAGATCTGGAACCATGAATTTTTAATTAGAGAGAGAGATGAGGGAGGGGGGGGGGGGGGGGGGGGGGGGATAAAAGGCAAAAGAGAAATCTGGCAGAGAGGGGAGAGAATGGAAAATAGAGGAGGGTAGGTAAAAGATGAAAATGCCCATACAAATTACAACCATCAGGTCTATGATGCGCGCCTAGTCATCAAGATTAAGAGACCATATTAAATCCTGTTTGGTACAGAAAATCCCTCTCTCTCTCCATACCAAATCCAGCCCCCCAAAACAGAGTGTGCAATTTAACCGGGAGAGTTGTGTTGTATTTTGGGATATCATATTTGAAATATATATATATATATATATATATATATATATATATATATATATATATATAGTATTTTCTTTCTGTAAAGGAGTAATATTTAATATTCTCTCCTAAAAGTATACATTTTATTCAATAATATTCATACTAAGCAGTTTAAAAAGCTGAATGCAAGTTAATTACAATTCGTTGTCAATGAAACTGTTTGATCTTTTTGTTAAAGAGAGACCTTATCCGAATTATGATATATCATTATTGAGATAGTGACTTCTTAGGGCTAGATAGACAACGAGAGTACACGACTACACTCTGAAAGATCAATAAAAAAACTAAAAGGAAACAAAAAAGGAAAGATGAACTCTCACGAATGGGCCTCTGATTTGAACCTGATTAAAGGAATTAAAGTCCCTGGTGTGCAGCAAGGAGTCAACCTTTTACAATTTGCCGATGATACATTGCTCTTCTCTATGATGGATAGAACCAGCATGGAGAACCTACGTTCCATGATTATTATCTTTGGCATGTCCTTAGGCTTATGTATCAACCCGGCAAAGACGGTGTTGATTGGCATTAATGCTCCAGACTCCGCACTTCAAGAAGCTGCTGACTTATGGGGATGCAAGAGATCTGACCTTCCCATTAGCTACCTGGGAATGCCTTTGGGTGAAAATATGAAAAGAATCTCGAGTTGGAATTATGTGACCATCGCAATTGATAAACGTCTTGCTCTTTGGAAAGGAAACTTGTTATCCTTAGGCGGGAGGCTCGTCTTGAAAAAATCTGTTTTATCATCGCTTCCAAGCTATTTTATGTCTATCTTTAAGATTCCCAAAGGGGTTTGCAAGGTAATTAACCGAAAAATGAGAAATTTCCTTTGGTCTGGAAACTTGGAAAAGAATGGGGGCTCTCTGGTGCGTTGGAAAAATGTCACTAAGCCTAAATATTTGGGTGGTCTTGGGCTGGAGGACTTAACGATCAAGAATAATTCTATGCTAATTAAATGGTGCTGGAGGTTCATCACTAACAGAAACTCCTTCTGGGCTTCAGTTATCTCTGGTATACATACCTCTGATTGCTCCTCCAACCTAGATATTCCAGTCACTCGCCTCAATCAAGGAATTTGGGCTGGAATTGTGGCCTCTGTGGTAGAGGACTCAGCTCTTAATGCTGTCTTCCTCTCCGGAATCGAAGTGGTGGTGGGAAATGGCAGCAACTTATTTTTTTGGTCCGATCCCTGGATTGGTGCACCTTTGAAGTTACAGTTTGAAAGGCTTTTTTCTGTCTCCTCATTTCAGGCCGCTAAAATTGATGAGTGTGGATACTGGATGGATGATGTTTGGTGTTGGAACCTTCAATGGCGAAGAGATTTATTCGTTTGTGAAGAAGATCTGCTATCAAATCTTATGGTTTTGCTTGTTGCAACTCGCATACAGGTTGGCAGGAAGGATTCTATCACCTGGAGGTCCGCTTCGACTTCAAGCTTTTCCATTCAGGATCTGCGTAAGACTGTAATACCCGACCATGTGAGTTGAACTTAATTGGATCTAATCAATATGCTAAGTCATTCGGTAAGATAATAATATAATATATTAATTAATAACACTAAAAAAAATAGTGATTAGAATATTTGAGGAGTATGATTAGATATGATTTAGACTGATTAATTATTTACGGTAACCTCAAATAAGTGAATTTTAGATTAGTATGGTCAATCTGATAATCTAATAGTTTGAAATGTTTAAAGGTAATATATTATAAGTTTCCGACATTTCAAATAGATAAGAATAATCTAACAAAACAAGATAAGTTAAAAATATGAAAAAAATAAGTAAAGAAACATGGTTCATTTTAAAGTGATAAGATTAAAAAAAAGTGAAAAATGTGGCAAGTGGGGAAAAATATAAGAGAGTAAAAAAAAGGTAAGAAAACGTGGCAACTTGTGAAGTTGCCACACAAAGTTAAAGCCACTAAATATATATATAGAAGTTGGTGAAAATTGAACAACTAGTTTCTTCGAACCAAAGGATAGAATAGGATCCAGAGAATTAAAAGAAAAGGAACCAAGTAGAAACCAAAGGAAAATGAAATAGAAGGCATGGATTACCAGTTCACCAGAATAAGGAAAACGGTTAACCGAGGTAATTTTTATTAAATGCAATCAATTGTTCGATGGACCAGGAATATGAGCAGGGAAGTTTATTTGTCAATTAGAATTAATCGATTAGAATTTAGTTGCAAGGAAATAACACTGTAGGTATTTTTAATCTTCTAAGAAAGTTAGAAATATTAAGGGCTTCTAATTTTTGGAAGAAAAATTAATATAAAAAAAGGAAGTTGTGGTGAAAAGAAGTGAGAACTGGGAAAATTAACGAAGCTAACTAGGAAAATATTAATAATAAATTATAGGTATAACTTACTTTGAACACACTTATAGATATGTTAGTAAATGCTGAATAAAACTATGAGACAGAAGGGGGATTAATTAGCTTTTAAGTAAGATGAAAGAAATGGTAAAGACAAAAATCTTACTCGGCTATAGCGAGTTATGAGCATGAGGATTGATTTTATTAGGTAGTGTAAATATGATTTCTGGTAGAAGAAACGTGATAATTTTAATGTATTGAAGGTTATATTAGAATAATCAAGGCTAGTTGTTGACTTTCTCTAAACCGAAGAATAAATGTAAGTTTCCCAGGTTGAATTCAAGTTTGGATTGAAAACTTTGTCCAAAAAATTCTTAGACAATAAATATTGTAGACGTTGAAAAAAAAATTCTCATAGAAATTGTCCACGTATTGGAGAATATAATATTGACATCAAGTAATTAAAGTGTGTTGAAAATCGGTGGAATTTAAAAAGTAATATGTTTCGTAACCTTCCTTATTTGAAGGAAGTTGTGCATATGATCGATGTTGTGGAAACCAGAGGACCATGTATTCGCAGACAAGGATGTCAATTTGGAGGAGACTTGGTTGTTGGTGGCTTCGCCGAAATTGGTAAACAAATAATATGTGACTCGTGGTAAACTCTATTTATTTGTCATTATTTGAATATGATAACGTGAGTGCATTTGTGAATTTTTCATATGAGCATATGGTATGACATTATGATTTGTGAAAGTTTGTTTAATCTGGCCCAGAGGGGCACTGAATATGTTTGATATATTTTGGGAGCCTATAAATTTGTTATGATATGAAAGTCTGTTATATGGATGGCTCGACTCTGTGATATGGACGTCTAGTAGGCAGAGGTCTACCCGTGACCAACCGGGGATGTTGGCATATGTGCACATATACTGAGGATACAATGGATTCTGATATGATCTGTTTGGCCGGCGGGGTTGGATTCTGATGGCGCCTTTGAGATATGGTATCCTCGTGTCGGAGTTGGAGTGACACTATCTAGAACTTGCCGAACGTTCGTCCAGTTTTGTGATTTGATTTTGGAATTATGTGTTCATGTGTCAAATTGCGTGACGGAATGGGACGTTGCGTAGTTTGCTCATGTTTTTGTGACTTTGTGATTATATGCTATATTTGGTCATCTGGTAAGTATGATCTTTGAATAATGTACATCTCCGCATAATTCATTTGCCATATTAGTTATATGAATGTTTTAGGTATGTTTGTCCATTGAGTAGCTAAATAAATTGCGATGCATATCTTATTTGTTTACTGGGTGTTCCAAAATACTCATCCCCCAACCCCCAGTTTTGCAGGAACTCGTACACGAGTTGTATTGGCTCGGAGATCTACTCTGATCGTACCAAGTCCGATTTGTTCTCCAGGACTTGCATCGAAGTCTCCAGTTTGTATTTTGCTCTTTCATCTAGAAGCTCCGTAGTCACAAGATTTGCTTTGATCTTGGGAATGTTTAATTATTAAGAGTATATTAATTTTGTTTAATGGAACAAAGCTTGACAATTGGTTGTAAAATTTTGGTATTTAAAATGCAAGATAATATAAGTTTAATGGTTTAAGATTTGTAAGAGTTTGAATAAGTTTGAGGCTGGCTAGATCTCTGTGTGTGATTAAAGTAGTCAAAGTCTAGCGCCGGCCACCGATCTGAGTTTGACTCGTGACAAAGACATACTATGATAATACTATTCCTGTCAGTCCCATCATTTCTGAGCTAAGAAAATCTGTTGTGGAGGGATTCCTACGAAGGTTCAGTGTTTCTTGTGGATTGCTGCTCAAAGTAAAATTAGAACCAGAGATATTTTAATTCGTAATGGTAGTCTTGAGGCTTGAGATTCGCTCTGTCCTCTATGCTGGAGAATAGATGAAACATGCAACCATTTGCTTCTACACTGCAAGTTCTCTTCTCAAGTTTGGAACTTCTTTGTCAAGCTGATCGGGCAAAATTGGATGGGTTTCTTAAGAATTGACTCGGCCCTATCTATATGGGAGTATCTTGTTGGAAATGGTCCGATTAAAAAGATTTGGAGTGTTCACTTCGGAGCTGTTATTTAGGGCATTTGGCATCTTAGAAACAAGATTATTTTCGAGGGAGGAAGAGCCAACAAAGATGAGCTGATCAACTCGATCCTCTTTCACGGAAAAGAATGATTGACATGGGCAAATCTCTTAGAAGGCACTTGTAACCAACATCTCCTTCTTCTTCTGGAGTCATTAGTTGTAACTTGATAGGTTTTATTTTCGATATTTGGATTATCGGTTGATTTCGACTGTAATGAGTTCTTAGCCCATTGCATTTGAAATGTCCTTTGGGTGACTGTACGTGGTGGTTGGGGTTACCACTTTTTTATATATACAATTCATTTACCCAAAAAAAAACTCTCATGAATGGGCCGTTGTTCCTATTATTGCAGGCCTGATTGTGCAGGAGGATAGCCTAGACTTGTACATATATCTTGGCTAGTAATCATATATTTTTTTATTAATCTAATTAGAGGGGAAGATAAATTTTGTAACAATGATAAAAATATTTAGGACAAAACGGCATGTTAATAGGAAAATTACGTTAAAAAATTTAAAAAGTCTAGCTAATATGTAATTGGCTACGCCAACGGATTGCAATAATTTTTTCTTTCTTTTATGCGACCTGATAGAGTGGTCGCACTTGTCCAAGTGTTAGTTATTAGTTGTTAGTTACATACCAAATTATTTGATTATTTGTTATGTAGGGACCAACATAAAGTTTTTATAATATCGCATATGAAAAAATAAGGTTTTTGTTTTTTTTTTTGGAAATAAGGTTTTTGTTGTTGTCGTTGAACTAGATCGATTGTGACGCTGATGCATTGTCATCCGATTTCTTTTCCAATTTTGTGTAGATATTTTTTTTAAAAAATTTGGTGTTCAAGTTTGACCACTTTAAATCTAAAGACTAACTTTTTACCATATAAACTAACTCTCATTAGTCTCTTAGAAGATATCGGATGCTTTGAAAAAGTCTATTTTTTAAAGAAACAACACATCTCATATATATTTCGACTTTACGTTCGAAAAATCAGTGTAAAATAGTGCATTTAATTTCGACTGCGGATGTCGTACCCTCAATGCACATAGTGAATAAAAGAAGAAGAAATCAATTCAGACGTGTACTTTGTGTTTTTGGTAATAATGTTGCATTATGTCACCTCGGAAAAAAATATATTTTAATCTTCCAAAATTTAATCCTTAGCGTTAGACTCCATTGTTGAATCTTCAACCCGCATTTTACTTGTTAAGTTTCAGTAGGAAATATTAATTTAACGCACGCAGTCAAATTGGATAATTAGATTGGTTGTGATAGTTCCTCGGTCGGGTCAATTTGAACTTGAATCTAAGTTTGGTTTGAATTTTGGATTGCACTTTCATAGGTGGGGCGACCTTGACAATGTACATATTTGGAGGTCTGGTCTGACTAATTACAAATTAGTGCTCGGAATGTTCCCGCGGTTGTTGAAAAGATATGATGAGAGAACAGCTGGACGCCATTTAAGAAGCCAAATTGAAAATGGAACTTGCCGTCGATATCTTATCGCATCCAACCCAATAATTTGTGACCTCTAAGGACTAAGGAGATATATATACATATTATTGGTCAACAAGCTTAGGGCATTTAATTGGCTGAAAAACGTGTGGGATGTCCCACTTGGTAATATTTCTGCAATCTGTACTTTAGACAAGGACAATTTTTATGGTATTATAATACATGGTACATTTTAAATTAATGAAAATATAATAAAACTTAAGAGAGTGTATTATGTAGAATTCTCCATAATTTTTTCAAATTTAAATTTTATTTGTCGAATTATACTTTTATTACGGTGTTTTTTTCCTTTTTGAGATGATATTCCAATTATTGTTAAATATATCATATTGGTGTAGGCGAGTCTGCATTTTAAGCTGTACTGAAAAATATCAATTTCAACAAAACTGTATTGATTGATTCCTTTGAAAACAATTTTGAATTCATAGAGTTTCGAACCAAATAGTAACATTATGGCCAACCTCATCCACCCGTGGCACGTTGTTTACTTCGGATTGGTTGTTTCTTTCCGTTTGATGTTATTTTTATCTGTTTATGTATTTCCTACTTCTATTTTATAATCTAGTACTTTAATATAAGATTCACGCCACCCTTAAAAAAAACCTCATTCACAAAGCGCAAGATCTCTGTGACTGGGAGGTGTAGATTTAGTATAACTGTCGAAAGAAATCGTGTAGATGATCATTTATCTAAGCATGTTTTGTCATTTTCTTTTGACTATATGTTGAGGTACAAAAATATTAAGGATCGGGAAAGGTGTTCTTGCCTTAGGACATCTTGCCTTAGGGCATCTCGACTTGGGTCATCTTAACTTGAGTCTCGACTTGGGACGTTTTGACTTCTGACATTGCACCCCGGAAGGAGGCAAGTGCACCTTTGTGCCTCCATGGAGGTAGGTGCACCCTTGCGCTTGGAGGGAGGCGTACTTGGCACCTCGATGCATGGGGGAGGGCGTGTCATGCGCCTGGTTGGTAGACAATAACTTTTGACTCGGACCTCAGATTGAGCTGATTTTTTTAGCCGTGGAAAGCTAAGATACATATTGACAACTTTGTGGCTAATGACATCTTCCAAATTGGAGCGGAAGAGGGTCAAATCTGTGTACAAATTAGCATGTGTCTGGTTGGAGGCTCAGTATGCACCTGGTAGAGATGCTTTGCATGCGCCTGGTAGAGATGCTTTGCATGCGCCTGGTAGGAGGCACAATGGTCGCCTGGTAGGGGATATCGGCTCACCTCAAAAGTATTTTTGGCCCGTCTTGGTGTATTCCGGCCACTACGTGGAGTTGATTAAACAAGGGTTAGGTTTCCTATATAAGGCCGATGTCTTCCCATATTGAGAAGGGTTTAGGTTTTCTTATACTGTATCGAGCTTCGTTTATATGTGACACGACCTAAATAAGGACTCCCTATATGGGACACAACCCAAGTAGGAACTCTTTATATTGGACACGACCTAAGTAAGGATTGTTGGATACTTACTAATTATTTATTATATCTAGGTATTATTATATTCATGCAATAATATATCATATTTAATAAATAGCATATGAAAATATATAATTGGACAGTATGGAAAAAATAGAGAGTACTCACATTGACAGTTTGAGCAAACTGTCAATATGCTGCCTTCTTGGAGATCACGTTCTTCGAATTGAGTCATCTTCTTTGAATATCATGAATTTGGATTTAATTCTAGACGAGGTCGCATCAAGTCGTGTGCCCTTAAACTCATATTACCCTCATATATCGCTTCAAACTTCAAGGGTAAGCAAGCTCCCATGGTACAGTGCCCCATCACCTGGTTAGATAGAAGCGACAATCTAACCGACTTGCAAACCCTCAGCGGTTGCAGAACCCTCAGCGGTTGCAGAACCCTAACTTTATACAATAATGTATGTGCTAATCTAAGGGGGAGAGAGAAGAATGTATGTGCTAATCTAATATATAAAAATTTGTATGTGTCAAATGAGAGGAGGAAGCCCTCTTTTATATGAGAGTTTTAAGATCTCATTTAATTCTAGACTAATGGAGGTCATTAAATTCCTATTAACTATGGTCAATAAATGAGTGGTTACAACCATTAACGCACTCTATTAACCACGATTCCTTAAAATGAGCAGTTACATGAGTCATAAATCTCAAATTCATGACGACCAGTAAAAACCATAATACTTTGAAGCCAATTTTCATTCACAGCGAGAATTAATTTTTTGCAATCATCATTTATTGATACGTAAATTTCTCAACGAGTTTCACGTTAATCTCATAGACATTCAAACCTAATTGGTGTGACCCACAATACAGTTAACTCAAAATTCTTAAGAGATTTTATTTAATTAGAATTCTCTTTTTGTTTAACCTCTTAGGCTCAATTCGAACATACATCTATGTGTTGGCCTAACCTCCCTCAAATGATTAAAAAATTAATTCTCCAACAAGAACTCCTATATTAGGGGGCACAACACGAGAAAATGACCTAAGTAGAGTTTTTCCTATATTGAACATGGTTGGGACTAGGTCAAGACTCTCTATATAAGGAGAGTTTGAGTAAATGAGCAGAACATCAACACACAACACACAACAACCTTAGTCTTGCTTAGATATCTTTATCATTTTTTCCTAGCTTAGTCATTTTTTTCCCACTCTATTTGGCCAAATTTGGGATCACCACTCCGAATCTGTCTAAGGTATTCTTGACGTTCTTGTACTCTTTTTACCGCAACATTATGTTACCCCACTTGTATTGTGACTTGCTATATATCTCATGACCTGAAGTGCTTTAGATGGTATTTTATTTTATTCCGCTCCTAAACAATTCTTTTTATTAATATAAAGAATGAGAATTGATCTATCGACTCTTCGAAAACAAGGTTGGATCCATTATAATCATACCAACCATCAAAACGTTGTATTTTTCATGCATTTGTAAAAGTCATCTTCTGTAGATAAAGATTCTTATTGGATCGGTTTTGTGCGTGTCAGCAATTTGGCAGGCATCCAATTCCTAGAGTCGAGATTTTTCTATAAAAAAAATTCCTAGAGTCGAGACAGATCTTCATATCCCCGTCGCAACTTGGCTCCATGTGGGCACACTATGTAATACACCAATCCGACATTTTTAAATATTGTTGTATGAACTATCCACAATAACAAAAATATTTTCTCTAATGATACAAGACACAAGACGTAAATAATTTGATTAAGATCTTGGTTCGAACTCTCACACCATATAATTAGTGGTATAAATTTTACATTTAAAAAAAATAACTATCCACAATAATTAATTTTTCAATGGAATTTGTTAGCATAGGTTTTTGCATGAACTATCCACTAAACAAATAAGCAGAGCTTATGGTTATCCATCAAATATTTTATATGGAAGATTAAGTTGAGGCATAATTAATGCAAAGTGATCAAGAGCGTGGGATAGGGTTCTGATTTATGGTGGGTCTTAAAAATGTTTTACCTCTGAGTGACGACATCACCCTTGAGACTGTAGAGATAAGTCCAGCCAAAAAATAAAATTTCCCTCAAAAAATTTAGGAAAAAAAATCATATTTGCCAGCTTTCTATTATCTGTTAGTCATTTTTTTTCGAAGCTCTTTTTTCTTTTTGCTGCTTAAGAGCCATGTCCATTTTTTTTCTTACCTTATTCTTTTCATTAAAAAGAGGTGATATTGCAAACCACAGTCAGACGGGTGCACGATTTCATTGACATAATTGACATCTGTTTCCTCCCATTAATTACTTAACAAAAAAAATTAACATTAAGGTGTTCAAATTGTGATTAGCTGTGTAATACATATACTCTTTTTCTGTCATGAATTTTCCACAAAATTTGCCATGTCAGAATTTTAATGAGTTTTGCGTCTTCAATTCGTATGAAATTTTAACACCCGAAGTTGTAAATATTGTAATAAAACTTAGCATAACAAAATATTTCCACAATGCTTTATATTTGTATACAGTAAATAAGTCCACTTGCACAATGCGTAATTGCTCTACTGGATGGATGGCGATATCTTGACCGAGTCTCCAAAGGATGCATGCATGCAACTTCAATCAATAGACTCCATGTCAAGTAAACAAATCCACTCCCATAATGCATTATTACTTTTCCAAGGCTCCATGTCATCATTTATGTAACTCGTTCACTTGTAGCGAAAGGTACTTGTTCCGGCCGCACAAGGTGTATACATAATATGACAGAATCATGGTTCAATTATTGGAAGTGGTAATATATAGGTGTAAAAATTTACTTCTAAAAAAATTGGTTCACTTGTACATGGTAGAATAATGTCGTCAACTAAGCGAAAATGTTTCATCGTAGACGGTCGAGAACTATCCGAGTCCTCTAAATTCCAAAGTTTGAAATTTTTTTGATTCGATTGATGCATTTTGAACTACAAGTAACCGAGGGGTAAGTATCTTGTAGATATTATTAGATCAAGTGCGTAACAATAAGGTCTCACTCATGCAAATTGATTCGGAGACATTGTGTATTAAACTTGTTAGGAAGTTGTCCGGAAGAAAAATTAGGGAAGTAGCTAGCCTGTTAGTCTCACCCAGAATCGACCCACTAACAACTAGGCATGAGAGATGACATGAGAAGTGCACAGGCTGTCCCCTTTCCTTTAATGACTGAGAAGTATGAAAAGACTCTTTCCCAATTGACAACCAAGGTTGGATTTATTATTAGGAAAGTAAAAATATTATAAAGTGTGTCGTAAATGAGATTCTAGTACTAATATAAGAGATTAATGATTGACGGACACAATTATTTGCTAACTTGGCAGCTTCTATCCGAAGATAAATGTTTCGTCAAGCACGCTTTACCGCCCCAACAAAGAGGAATAGTTGGTCCGCGAAGCCCTGACCACCGTCCGAAACTTGTGTTTTTTACTTTGGAACCGACGATTGGTCAACCAACGGTTATGATTATAATGACTTTCAGAGGGTAAATTTTAGATCACCGGTTTCCTTTAAATTTCTGTTCCTGTTCACAAAATTTTGTTTTCGCGTTCTTTCCTTCCTATATTCTCTCCCTTCACTTTATTTCTCTTCGACAAAGAACCTTCGATCCGTTAACATCGTGTCGACGCCACCACGCGAGTAGTGCTTAAATAATTGAACTGTGATTCGATGGGAGAATGGTAGTAGATGGTAATTGATGTGAGCAGAGTAGCGGACACCCGAGCGACAAACTTGCTATTGAACTTTCAGATGTACATACTGTTAGAATAAATGCAAATAAATGCATTTGGCCCAAAAGTGGAAAGCCCAAGTGGTAGGCCCATCAGTGGAAATGAAAAGTGCATTACCACATTGGAAACGAAAAGTGCATTACCACATTGGAAACAACAAGAAAAATTTCATAGTTTATAAGGCTCCGAAGGTGGCAGAAAATAAGGCTGATCAACAGAAGATCAAGGCCCTGGATGCATGGAGTCACAGCGACTTCCTATGTCGTAACTATATCCTGAATAAATTAGACGATACTCTTTACAATGTCTATGCATGTGCCAAGACTGTGAAAGAATTGTGGGATTCTTTGGAGAAGAAGTACAAGACGGAGAATACCGGGATGAAGAAATTTATCGTCGAGAGATTCATCGATTTCCAAATGGTGGATTCCAAGTAGATCATAGATCAAGTTCAAGAGCTGCATCTGATTCTACATGAGATTCACGCCGAAGGCATGCAACTCAGTGAGCCCTTCCAAGTGGATGCACTAATTGAGAAGCTACTCCCCTGTGGAAGGATTTCAAGAACTACCTCAAGCACAAGAGGAAGGACATGGGGCTGGAAGACCTAATCATGAGACTGAGGATCGAGAAAGACAACAGAAAATCCGAGGTCAAGACCAGCAGGGCCAACTCTGAGGCTAAGGTACACCTCGCAGAAGGTGGCACCGGCAAGAAGAGGTAGAAGCCCAAAAATAAGCAGGAGAAATAAGAGCCAAATCAAAAGAAGGCTAAGAAGATCAAAAGTAATTGCTTCAACTGCGACAAACCCGATCACATGGCAAAGGATTGTCGCCTGCCAAAGAGGGATGATCGTGAGAAGTCTAATCTGGCCGAAGACCTATCTGAGCTAGACTTATCTGTCGTGGTGTTTAAAGTCAATCTGGTGGATAATCCAAGAGAGTGGTTCATTGACACAGAGGCAACCTGACACATCTACTCAGACAAGGAGATGTTCTCAACCTATATCCCGATCAATGGACGAAATTTATTTATGGGTAACTACGCAACTTCCCCCGTAGTCGGACTAGGCAAGGTGGTGCTAAAGCTGACCTCCGAAAAAGAGCTGACCCTCAAGGATGTGCTGCATGTCCCAGACATTAGCAAAAATCTAGTATCCATCTCCCTGTTAAGTAAAGCCGAGTTGAAGCTAGTTTTTGAGGCTGATAGATTTGAAGATGATTCGAAGTGATAGAGGGGTAGAATATGTGACTCCGTTTGAGGAATTCTGCCAACAAAATGGTATTATTCATCAGACAACTGTACCATACTCACCTCAATCAAATGGCGTAGCTGAACGTAAGAATCGAACTCTCAAGGAGATGATGAATGCTATGTTGATTAGCTCGGGCATATCCCAGAACCTGTGGGGAAAAGTTGTGCTCTCAGCTAATCACATTCTAAACAAACTGCCACACATGAAAAGGGACAAAACTTCATATGAATTATGGAAAGGGAGAAAGTCTTCCTATGGTTACCTTAAAGTGTGGGGGTGCCTAGCTAATATAGAAATACCTCCACCTAAAAAGGTGAGAATAGGACCCAAGACCGTTGACTGTATCTTTATCAGATATGCCTACAACAGTAGCGCATACCGATTTCTAGTGCACAAGTCTGAAAACCCTGAAATCAACGAGGGAATGGTCATGGAATCAAGGAACGCAACATTCTCATCAAGTCGCAACGTTCTCATCAAGTCGTTGAAGAACCTAGACGTAAAAAAAGGGCCAAAACGGCCAAGTCATTTGGTCCAGATTTTCTAACATACGTGTTAAAAAATAAACCTGGGACAATCCAAGAGGCGTTGTCTAGTCCAGATGCTCCTCTCTGGAAAGAAGCTATCAACAGTGAGATAGAATCCATCATGCAAAACTACACGTGGAAAATTATGGATCTCCTACCAGGTTGCAAGTGGATCCTTAAAAGGAAATACAAAGCTGATGGATCAATCGATAAGTACAAAGCTCCGAAGGAAGGATATGATTTCTTTGACACGTATTCGCCGGTCACAAGAATCACATCTATTAGAGTGCTCATAGCTGTTGTAGCATGCTATAACCTCGAGATACATCAGATGGATGTAAAAATAGCTTTCCTAAATGGAGAACTGGAAGAGGAGATATATATATGGAACAACCTGAAGGGTTTGTTGCCCCCGGACAAGAACATAAAGTATGTAAGCTGCTCAAGTCACTGTACGGGTTGAAACAGGCCCCGAAATAATGGCATGAGAAATTTGACAGAACAATGATGTCAAATGGCTTTAAGAGAGTTTTTGCTCAAAATGGTGTTACTGTTGATTATTGGTCCCAGGTCGAAAATTATTGATTCCTTCGATAATGAAAGTCAAAAAAAAATTTTGATTTGGTCCCAGGTAAAAAATTATTTTCGATCTAAGCTCTCCAGGTCAAAAAAAATTATTTTCGACCTGGGAAAGGAACACCATTTTGGGAATATTTTCAACAGTAACACCATTTCGGGAAAAAAAGGTACAGTAACACCATTTTGGGCAAAAACCCCTTTAAGATCAATGAGTCTGATAAATGTGTATACATTAAATGCACACCTGATGCTTACGTGATTGTATGTCTGTATGTAGACGACATGCTAATCATGGGAAGCAGTAATGATCTTATCGTGAAAACTAAGAACATATTAAAGAATAACTTTGACATGAAAGATATGGGTCTAGCTGACGTCATACTAGGGATTAAAATCTCTAGGACGACTGGAGGAATTGTCTTATCCAATCTCACTATGTTGAGAATGTACTCAAGAAATTCGAAGCTTCTGACGAACCTCCAGCTGAGACTTCGGTAGATCGAGTCTACATTTAGCTAAAATTAGAGGGGACCCAGTATCTCAACTGAAATATACAAGGATCATTAGGAGCCTGATGTACTTAACAAATTGTACACGCCCTGATATTGCGTATTCAGTTAGCAAGCTTAGTAGATTCACAAGTAATCCAGGAACAGATCACTGGCTAGCTCTGGAAATGGATATAAAGTATCTAAAACATACTTTGAACCATGACATACTGTATATGAGATATCTAACTGTATTGGGAGGATACAGTGATGCGAATTAGATATCGGACACTAAAGACTCCAAATTCACTAGTGGTTACGTGTTCACCATAGGTGAAAGAGCTGTGTCCTGGAAATCCTCTAAAAAAATGTGCATAGCTCGATCCACCATAGAGTCAGAGTTTATAGCTCTAGACAAAGCTAGAAAAGAAGCTCAATGGCTCAGAAACTTCGTAGAGGATATTCCTTGTTGGAACAAGCATGTGCCTCCTGTATTGATACACTGTGATAGCATGTCAGCAATAGGGAGAGCACAAAGTACTATGTATAACGGTAAGTCTCGACTCATCCGTAGAAGACATAACACCGTTAGACAGTTGATCTCTAGTGGTATAATTATCATTGATTATGTGAAGTCCAATGACAACATAGCTGATCCTTTGACAAAAGGAATCAACAGAGATCAAATGTATAACGCAGTAAGGGGAATGGAGTTAAAACCCACACAATAAAAGTGTTCATAGCGGTAACTCAATCATGATGAGTGAAAATCCCACGAACCTGGTTCAATGAGACAACTAAGTTATGGATGGCTAAGATGATCACTTGGAATCCTTCCAATTCTCAGAAGCTGCCCAAATGCGAATCTGCAGAGGTGTGGTAAGGTTAAGCGTCTACGCTTTTAATAATTCCTATACTAGGAAAAGGTAGAGTATGGCAGAATACTCTTGATGGGAGATCACATATATAAGTGTGAAAAGAGGCCGTTTCAAAAGGAAAAATACTTATGAATCCAAGATATGGTCCATGGCCGAAACGGACACAACGTGAGAACCAAAGGACATTAGAGATATCATTGTGTAAATGTTATTCTCTTCGTTTACATAAAAAAGCTGACCAGTTTAAGACATCGCGTTCACTGAGCAGCAAGTAAATCCGATAACATCTTACTAAAGAAGGTTCAAAGCCATAAGCTACCTATCTCGATGCAATAATATTTCGTCAGAATTTTTTCTTAAAGAGTGTCAGCATGCATTAATCATCATTCATTTTGGAGATTGCTGGAATAAATACAAATTAATGCATTTGGCCAAAAACTGGAAAGCCCAAGTGGTAGGCCCATTAGTGGAAATAGAAAGTGCATTACCATATTGGAAACAACTAGGAAAATTTCCTAGTTTATAAGGAGAAGCTCCTTGTTAATTAAGAAATTAGTTGACCACCTGGAAAGCCAACTCAGACGCACGTGCACACGCACGCGCACGTGCGTGTGCGCATAGCATATTGGACGCAGTTCACAATGGGCACTTTGTGGCACACTTGGCCCTTCGTACGTGCGCATCATCGCGAAGAGCTGGAGGAGCTTCTAAGTTTTGCCGGAGCTCGGAAACCACTCAGGCTGCTCAGACGAAGAGGCACGAAGGGCTGGAACATCCCGGAGACTTCCAGACGGCCGAAGAGTTGCGAGATTTCTCACGAAGAAGTGCGACCGAAGGTCTGTCCTTCCGAACGGTCATGAAGAAGTGCGAAAAGGTGCCTGTGCTCAGATGCCCACCGAAGGGACACGAGCAGAGGGCTGCCTGCTGAAGGGATCCAGAATACCTCCGAAGAGCCACGAGTGCAGCCAGTCTGCCTGCTGGCCGAACGGACGCTCCCCTTATAAATAGGCCACTCCCTCTCATTTGCATCTCACCCCACTACAATTTGCATAAGCCTTCATTAGCAATTGTAGGATCTCCCTCCCTCTCTCAGAAAAGTTCTGAATAGCCAAGGTTCGCCTGAAGCTTCGAGAATCGTTGTGCTACGATCTTGGAAGTGACTAGTCGTTGTATCTTGGGGACGATTGTCGTAGCCCGTAAGCACTGAATACGGGGCAATCTTGTCTTATGGAGAAAGAGTCAAACTCTTGCCTCGACTATACTAGATCCTAATCAAGTACACCACCTCCGACAAACAACACATACAAACTTGCTAATTACATGTACATACATGACCATCCTAATGGTGATTTAGACGTCGTTAGTGTGATTTAACTCGTAGGACTTGTTCGGCACCCGGCTACAACATAGTTACACCTTCCCATAGTCTGAATTCTAACCTCAGTTGAATTCATTTTACACATTTTGCTGCTAGGCCAAATGCTCTCTGGCTCAATAAATTGTACCAATCTTAATACAACTATCATAATTACACTATTTCTTAACCCCAAATCTATGATAATACAGCCATTTAGTTGGCAACTTTTTATTTTCCCAACACATTGAATAGAATAAAATATCAACTAGTACTTAGATCAACAAGTGAATTAAATAATCTAATTTAACTAAGATATCTCGAGTTCGAGTTATTAAGAATGCAACAATGTTAAATAATATTTGGGACAACTTTGTCACTTTTGAAATGTGCTATCCCAAATTTGAATTAGTATGTCCAAAGTGTCCGAATAATATGCGGTATAAAAACATATTAGATGAAGATATTTTTTTAATAGAATTCGATAAAACCAAACGGATCACCATAAATGGAGAAAATAATCTGTCAATTTACATATCTATTAGTCTTTTATTTACCAATAAAAAATAGCCGCAATTACACATACTATTTGTTACACCTATTAGTGCTAATAAACACAGTCGCTTAAATTTACATATCTAGTAGCACCTTAGTGAAAAATGTTGAAATCACCATAAAATCACTCCAGTTATTAACCCCATATAATCTACTGCTAAAAAACATTTTATCACTGTATTTCAAAGCCAAACAAATCTTTACGTTTTTAGGACAATTTAATTCATCTGTAAATTTTCCGTTCCTAATTAATGGTGCAAACGTGAGCAATGAGTTGTAAAATTGCAAGCTGGATGGTAAAATGAGCACCAGGTGGACCAGAGGATACTATGAATTATAGAGGCGGTTCCCGAGTCTGACTTTTTCTCAACGCAAAAGCAAACTATCATAGCTTTAATAGTTCGTATCGATTTCCAAAGTGTGGATACTATGAATTCCATTTTGACCATAACAATCTCACACGGTTTTATCAACTTTCGAGGGGTAACAAATGGCTGGCTCCTTGGAGCCATCGTTAGTACCTCGCTGGTTCTCACTCAACAAAAGCTGAAAACTTAGCAATTAAATAACATTTTATTGCATTAGGTGGTTGGTTCCAGTGGTAACAAACATAAATTATTTGGTTCAAGTCGTATGCATGTAAAAAAAAATTTGAGAAAATTATCCACAAAATATGAATCGACAGTTTTCGACTCTGAATATAAAAATTTTAAAAAAAATAACAATTCATTGCTGGTGTATGTATCTTTTTTCAACATGTGTCATTCAGATTTGAATACCGGGTTTTATTTAAACGACTTTGACAATAATATTTTTTCGTAAGTTTTATATTCAAAATTTTTTAAGGATAATCCTGATCTTTTATTACTATTGGCGAGCACATAATTGGACTCACTAAGGTTGATTGGTCAATTCATTACAATTTTTTAGTATTTGATGTCCAGCTGTCTGGGTATCGCCTTCCTTCCACCAACCAAAACATCAAATATTTTAAGGAACTTTCGTCGCATCAGCTCTCTGCCTAAGTCGGCTTCTGATCTCTCCCCCTATAAATTGCCACGAAATTTGAAACATTTCCCAAACTCGTCAACAACCAATAGAAAAAAGAACAAAAAACCCACATAGCGTCTCTAAATACAAAAACCAAATCTTCATGGCTTCTTCTCAACCAATCCCTAAAATTTTGCTATTACTTGTAGCAATTGGATTTCTCGTAGCTCCCTCATCGGCAAATTTTTACCAAGATGTTAGTGTCGTGTTCGGAGATGGCCGAGCCCAAATACAACAAAACGGCAACGTCATGGCTCTATCAATGGACAAGGCTTCTGGGTCCGGATTCCAATCCAAGAGCCAGTACCTGTACGGAAAATTGGACATGCAAATCAAGCTTGTCCCTGGAAATTCTGCTGGGACCGTCACCTGTTTCTACGTAAGTATATACAATTAATTAAAATTAATGTACCTTCTGATATTATTAATTATGATAATATTAATAAATTGATTATTCATTATGATGCAGTTGCATTCACAAGGATCGGCTTGGGATGAAATCGACTTCGAATTCTTGGGAAACTCAACTGGTGAGCCCTACTTAATCCACACCAACGTGTATACTCAAGGGAAAGGCAACAGGGAGCAGCAATTCTACCTTTGGTTCGACCCCAGAGCTGATTTCCATACCTACACAATCCTTTGGAACCCACGTCACATTGTGTAAGCACCGACCCGGGAAAAAAACTCCTTCAACCCGTCTGTTGAATATACCAAATCATATTAACAAAATTTTACATCTCAGATGGTACATCGACGGTCGTCCAATCAGAGAGTTCAAGAACCTGGAGACATCACTTGGGGTCCAATACCCAAAGAACCAACCAATGATGATGTACTCAACCATATGGGACGCAGAGGATTGGGCCACAAGAGGCGGGCTGGTCAAGACCGACTGGACCAAGGCTCCCTTCACCGCCTACTTCAAGAGCTACACCGCTGCCGCATGTGGTTCCTCCGCCGCCTGCGACAGCTCCACCAACCCATGGTACTCTCAGGAGCTGGATGACTCTAGCCAGCAACAGCTCAAGTGGGTCCAAAAGAATTACATGGTCTATAACTATTGCGCCGACGCCAAGAGGTTTCCTCAGGGCCTTCCAGCCGAGTGCACCGTCCACTAGTTTGTGCGAACATCGGGAGCGTAAATAGATGTAAGAGGCTATGCCCCTGCATTCGGACAAAAAAAATATGGTGGTTGATTAATTTGGATTGGAAATGTTGAACAGGAAAAAATATATTCTTTATATGTGTTTGTATTAGATTGGAAATGTTGTTTAATTAGGTTCATTTGATTTTTTTTTCTCTTGCAATAGAGATTAGTTTGGAGAAGCTTGCGATGTAATAAATGGTTGCATGAAAAGGGTTGTGTAACAAAAACTAGGACTCGTGTAATTTGTCTACATGAAAAGTATGATCAAGGTTTTATATATTGAAACGAAATTAATTTAATGTGTAATTACTTTATTCTTATTTTCAGGAAAAAGTCAATAGATTTTATTCAGTGACTTTATTTCTTGTTTTCTTTTTGTTCGGTGGTCCTCCGTAAATCGAATAACCCATAAACGAAATGGCAGGTCAGAGGAATTTGACGGTGTTAAAAATATCTGAAAAATAAGAAGTCCAAAGTTTATTTTAGAACTGTAACATAAAAATATTTAAATTGCTTAAAAAAATATAAAAATCTGAAAAGTTTTCAACAAGAGAATAGCAACGATGGTCATGCCTCCAGGACGATGTCGTGTCGACCATCCGATTTTTAATTAAAGTTCAAGGACTTTTGATTATTTATAACTATATATATCTTTTATTTTTCTAGTTTCCACACACTAAAAATTCTCTGTACTTTTGGGAAATTTTCACGATGTGAGTAGATAGCTGAAATTCACTTATTTAGTTTGTGAGCATTATGAAAAAATTACTGACCATCATATGAATCTAGTGACCACGGAAAAATTCAGCCCAAAAAGAGTAAGGTCTTCCCTGTTTTGGGATTTAGAAGCTTCGAGAATGTGACTACCTTAAAAGTAATATGATATAGTTATGCAGATTTTTGTAAGCCTATAAAATTTCTGAGTCGAATTCTAATTAGTCCTTGCAGTTATTAAGTAGATATCTAGTAATTTCCTAAACATAAGAAGTAACATTCGTTAGGCGAGCATCTTGTCTTTTTGTCAAGATGTAGGTTCTCTACTTGAAAAGTGTCTTTGACCACGCAATATTACACACCCATTGCATTTCAAGCAAGAAAATCAATTTTGGCCTTCTAGTTATTTTGAGGCCCTTTGTTTGTATTATTTTATATATATACTACATGGTACATCGTCTAATTTAGATTCGAGTTGGATTAGATTTTTAAGAGGTGACAAATATTTTCAAATAAATATTTAATGCTATTATATTCATAAGAACTCGAACTCAAAATTTTTTAATTTAAACAATTAATTTTAGTTTGTAATTTGACACAATTCAAATAACAATTTGGAAGTTGGATGACTAAAAACGCTCCCCGTCAAAGTAGTTTGAGTTTTTTTTAATAACAATTGTCTAAATTCTGTGCATGAAGGTTGTCTCGAGAATTGCACACTAGACTTCGAGTGAAAAAGCTGTGTCCCCTTCTAGACAAGTGCATCTTTATTCGCCTTTTAAAAAATATTGTCCAACTTAAAATTAGATTAGTTATTCTAATAAATAAGATTAAAAAAATATTAAAAGTGCATTACATTTTTTTCACCCACATTAGAAAAGTGCATCTTTCATTAATTATTTTCTTTGAGGTTCACATCTTTCATCAATTAAAGCAAAGTACTTTCACGAAGATAATACGACAATTGAGCAGCGGTAACCAATTGAGGTCCGGCACCGACTTTGAACCTTATAAATGAAATTAATAATGTTGGAAGAACCGCCGTTTTTACAGAACCAAACCTTCGGCTATGCTCAACTTTGTATCTTATGGTCTATTGAGAGAGTTTTTTTTCTCGTCAAAATGATATTCAACCAAATTTGAATCAAATATTACTATTTTTTTTGGTGGGAAATCAAATATTACTGTATAAAAGATGGACAAAGTCTGTTTTGGATAAAAACTGGCCGACAATATTCGGCAATATTTGCGAGCATCTTTTGGGCTCAATTTAAGTTTTCTGCTCACATACTTTCTAGCGAATTTTAATATTATCGTGCTTTTAAATTTGATGCATAATATGAGAATCATATAAAAGAAAATAAAAGAATCTTTAGAATTTGGAGGCAAAAGTTGCCGGGGCCGGCCCCGACCAGGGGTACCAAATGTGAACAAGCCCATTGAAAGAAAGTAGTTGGCTTCAATACCGTCGGTGTCCAAAGAAGCGCCACATTTTGGGTTGAGGTGGCAACCGGGGAGGCTCTTCGGCCCCGTAAGTTGGCTACCAATCGCTAAAACAAACAAACATTTGTTTAAAAAAAAGCTAAAACAAACAAACATTAATGCCATTTTGGACTTCTGCTTCCTTCCAGCTGTTACCGGCGAGGAAGTCCAATATTGCTTCAACTCCAAATTAATTTCCTCCCGCTTCCATTATCCCACCTCCACCAGGCGTTACTCATTCTGGGTAGTTCCCAACTCATCGACTATTTAGCAATGTTTTCAAACCGACTGTCTGATTCATTGGACCGCTATTCGTGACCAATTTCGGGTCGATTTTGACTAAAAATTGGAGATCGTTTCGAGCACTCAAAATCCGGTCGGACCATTTGGTCAAATGTTTCTGGATTGTCCGGTTTGACCGGATCAGGGAAAATTAATCTTCACTTTTCCGTTTATCTAATTTAATTTAGAACCAACACCCCCAATTTCATGCTCAGAGTGTGTGTATCAGTTTTGGATCACAATAAATTCTTCTTTTCAACAATTTTTGATAATATGTCAACTTATTCAAATAAATTTGACTAATATGTCAAATAAGAACACTCGTATCATCATCTTCATCTACTTTTAAACTTGTTAAATTAATGTTTAAAAATTTTGTTTGGATAAATTGTATACCAAAGTTAGTAAATATTTGAATTTATTTGGTATTTTATCATTTTTATGTTAAATTAAATCTATTTCACCTTATTTAATAATTATTAGTATAAAAAGTTCTGTTCCAATCAACGGCTCGACTGCAAACCAAAAAATTGAAGATATCTAAGTCACCTCCTGGTTATTTTTAAAACGTTACCACTTTTTCCACCCAACATTACCGTTTAGAGTCAAGAAGTGGCTGATCTTATTTACTCATCTTTATCCCTTTACTCCCTATATAATATGCTTCATTGCACCACTTAACCCAGCTCCAATAAACCACAAAGAAGATAGAGAGAAAGCGCAATATCGGATTTCTAATAAATGGGCTCATCCTCCTTCCTGGTTGCATGCAATATGGTGGTCTTTTCGGCCTTGGTCTTGGCCGAGTTGGGGTCTGCCGGGAATTTTTACCGGAGCTTCGAGCTCACGTGGGGCGGAGACCGTGGGAAGATCCTCAACAACGGCGAGCTTCTTACGTTGACGCTGGATGGTGTTTCGGGGTCGGGATTCCGGTCGAAGAACGAGTATTTGTTTGCTAAGATTGATATGCAGGTGAAACTTGTCCCCGGGAATTCTGCTGGCACAGTTACTTCCTTCTTCGTGAGTACAACCGTTCCATATTCATTACGATGTAATATCTTCGGGTTAATTTAGGGAACGGCTTTCGTTTTCAGACAATTTTTTAACACTGCAATAACTTAACTACGATATATAAACGAACTGATAAAGACTCCAAATTGAAATTTGATGAATTCTATATTAAGAATGAGCTCACGTAATTCTAAATCTTTTAGTTGCAAGTCATTGAATGTGTCAGACGTATTTTTAATATGACTTTTTATTAATATCACATCAACTATTTTAAATTTTGTACGGTACTCAGTAAAATTGTAAATTTCTCAAAACAAAATTACAATTTCTAATCTGAATTAGATTTCGTTTATATGAAATTGGCAATTGTCAAGTTTCTCGTAAGCTACTTATAATTTAGTTTTGAACATAATCTAACCTTTCCATGTGAATTTTAAATTTTGTATGGTACTCAGTAAAATTGTAAATTTCTCAAAACAAAATTACAATTTCTAATCTGAATTAGATTTCGTTTATATGAAATTGTCAATTGTCAAGTTTCTCGTAAGCTACATAATCTAACCTTTCTACGTAAATTTTAACTTTTGTGGAAGATGAAATCTTCCAATTCGGATTGGGATGAGATCGACTTTGAATTCTTGGGGAATTTGAGCGGTGACCCTTACACGGTTCATACTAACGTCTACTCCGCCGGAAAAGGCGACAGAGAGCAGCAGTTTCGCCTGTGGTTTGACCCAACTTCTGATTTCCACACTTATTCCATTCTCTGGAATCCTCTGCACATTCTGTAAGTCACATTTCGGAATTTCCAATTCCAAGAACGATTGCTTTCCAATTTCACTACAAGCCAATTGTAAGAACTATATAGCTGTTATTGTTTTAATCCACGTGTATGAAAAGTCGCGCATGCAACTGCATATACACAACTGTTTTTTATGTTAGGAAATTATTCACTTCTCGTGGACCCACACAATGTAACAGACAATACAAGCACGAACAAGCACAACGCAAACTAAGCATGAACCACAAACACAAAGAAAGCACAAAAGGAGGGACACACAAAATTTATTTACCTGGTTCGATCCTCAACGATCTACCTCCGGGGGCGTCCAAGTTAGGAGAGATTCTACTATATCGCGCACACACACGTGGAGCTTCACTTGCTCACTATAATAGATGCCACACTTTGACTCACTCTTCTCTCTCTTCTCTCTTTTCTCTCTTTTCACTTTGGAGAGCAATGGCAAATGGCAAACACACTCATTCAATGAGGCAAGGGGGTATATATAGAAGCACTCACTATTCAGCTTTTTTTGGCTGAACTGGCTACCGCCAATCAACTGGCGATCGCCAGTGGCTTCACGCAAAAGTTCTGGAACTCGGCACTAGCGGTCGCTAGTTGACTTGCAACCGCAAGTCCCAACTAGCGGCCTCTAGTTATCTGGTGCTCGCCAGCCCTTCAGCAGCCCGACTTCGTGTACCATTTCGGTCGAATCCATTACGAGTGCATTGGTGTTTCGCCTATTCACATCTGATCGCCACCTCGATCATCCTCGAGGCTCTTCACTCGAGCCACCCGAATACTTCACTGTACGCAGGCTCCATACCCAGCATTTGATTGAGGTGGCATTCATAACATGGATATATCAAATACCAACAAATACTTACATCAAACTCGTCTGGAGATTAAGTTGCATGTATGAAGTTTAAAACTAGTTATATTTCTTTGCCGAAGTAAATATCTTTTTAACAAAAAAAATTAGATCAACTGATGATCATTGTTTTAATTTAACCAAAAGATTGAGAACATAAATAATTGTTGAAAGAGGTTTATTATCTTCAAAGGTCATACCCGACTCGAAATCCGACACACCCTACTTGAAATTGGTTCAATGAGTGTCCGTACTATATTTGTTTTAGATTTTTTTTTATAAGTAAAGTATTATTACGCACTCCTAACCACAACTTATCCACCGATGTTTTTGGCATGTGAGTATAATGTTCATCAACAATAACCAATGTGATATTTGGTATTTATTGGTGCTTCCACTTTCAGTCACATTTACTCACTTCCATTCCCATAAATCGCGGACATCTAATTAAATGCATCCTGGTTTTCTTGCTTTTCCAGCTTCTCAGTTGACGGAATTCCGATCAGGGAGTTCAAGAACCTGGAACCAATTGGGGTTCCCTACCTAAAGAGCCAGCCGATGAAGATCCACTCGAGCCTCTGGAACGCCGATCAATGGGCCACGAGGGGCGGCCTCGTCAAGACCGACTGGTCAAAAGCCCCGTTCACGGCCGCCTACCGGAACTTCAACGCCGATGCCTGCATTTGGGCCTCTGGAAAGGCGTCCTGCTCGGCGCGAAGTGGTTGGTTCAGGCAGCAACTCGACGCGGCCAACCGCGAGAGGCTCCAGTGGGTCAAAACAAATCACATGATCTACAACTACTGCACTGATTATAAACGATTCCCTCATGGCTTTGCTCCTGAATGCTCCGTGAATTAGCCAAGAATGATCATGCCACTTTTTCATGTGATGTTATAAGAGGAACATGTGGCCTGACCAAAAAAATATGTATATTATAGTTAATGCAACTAAATAGGTTTGTGTATATATATATATATATATATATATTATAAGTAGACGTTTCCTTTAAATGAAAATGACTCCGCATGTACACGAATATTATTGTAAGAACCCGCTGGCGGTTTCATCATTATAATTCTATTCTTATGTGTAAACTCAAGACTAACTTACAAGGACTTGTCAATATTTTTTTCCAAAAAAATCAACAAGGTAAGCTATCATTTGTAGCCTAATGATACTAGGTGTTGTAAAATTTAAAGAGATCCAGGGTTCAAACCCCGCCGTGATAAATTTACCTTTTAAAAAAACTAGTTAAGTAAATTAGAAAATTTTGAAACTTAATTAGGAAAGATAAAAAATAGATACGAGAGATTCTTATAATTAAGAAGACACTACACATTAAATAGAAAAAAAATTAACATTGGAAGTTCTACTTCCCATTCTGCTGAAGGAAGTAGATTGCATCTGTATACCTCATTAAAATTTATTCATATTAAAATACTTATAACAGAAAAAAGAGAGTATTTGAACATTGATGTTGCTAAAGTACAATTCAAACCCCACCCTTAACAAACCCAAGTACAAACAAAGTGATGTCTGAAACGTTTAAATAGTTTGATTTGGCTATCCATATCAACAAGGTGCACCTTTTTTTCAGGCACAAATTTTTAGAGAATTCTAAGGTTAAACGCGTTTGCCCGGGAGTAGGATCATGATGGGTGACATTCTGGAAAGTTTTTCGGGATGCGTGCGAGTGAGGACAAAACACGGTGGAAAAGACCTGTGTTGGTTTGTGGAGACAGTTGGTCAAATCACGGGGCGTTACATATGATATTAGAGCAAAAATAGTTCTGGGACTGTTCTATATTCTGTCTGCCGCGATGAAGACGTCGTGTATTTAAGGAGGGATGAATGTGATACCCCGTAAATGATATGTTTTGTCTGAAATGCTTAAGTGATTTGATTTGGCTATCCATATCAACAAGGTTCATTTTCTTTTCTGGCACAAATCTTGAGAGAACTCCAAGGTTAAATACGTTTGACCGGGAGTAGGATCATGATGGGTGACTTCCTAGAAAGTTTTTCGTGATGCGTGCGAGTGAGGACAAAATACGCTGGAACAGATCCGTGTTGATTTGTGAAGACAGTCGGTCAAATCACGAGACGTTACAGTTTTGGTGTGAAAATTTTGAGATAGAATTTGACCACATCAACTACTCTTGGACAGCTAGACTCTAAAGAGCATCATATCAATGAGAATTTCACGGGTGCATCGCTCCTCTTTTCATCTTTAACTCGATGCTGCTGTGTAGCATAATCAATAGTCAAAGTGATAAAATATTTACCAAGAATATTTCGAACTTGAATCTTTACTAATTAAAAAAACATCATTACCCGTAAATAAGTATAACCGTGCTCTCTTTATTAATTCTATAATAAAGTTGCAGACAGTAGATAAGGCGTGATTATACATAGTTTGGTGGTTTAGTTGCTCTGACTTATTAATTAAGCACCAATATCTTGTAACTTCAACTACTACAGAGCTTTTAACCTTATAATTGTTGAATACTTCCAATGATATTTCCACGTATTAAAACTTTCCCATAATATTAATAGTACTATCGGATCATTACTAAATATTAAATCCGCATACTTGAGAATTTGTCCAGAACATTTCTAATTAATTTGTCAACGTTTTTGCAGGCTATTGGAGGAGAGTAATTGTGTTGGAATGTGTATAAATTTGTGTAAGGTGCCAAGTCAGACCTCCATCAGAGACTCCTTTGGGATGCCGATGAATATGGTTCCAAGTAACTGCGGATACATTGTGCTGAGGGCCAATGCTTCCATTTTGAAATTTACCTGAAATTTTTTTTCCACAATTATTTGGAGTACAAAAATGTCAAAAATTCGTTTGAATTCAAGAGTCGACCGAGTTGCAGTCAACTAATTTTGATCGACTCTTGAATTCAAACGAAATTTTGACATCCTTGTACTCAAAATTGAGAGAAGTAATAAACTTAAAAATTGTAGATATACTCTCCACTTCACATAGCAATTTGAATTACTTCAATCGGACTCCGGGGTAAGAAGTTGTGGCTCCGTGACCGAAATTAGTTGAATATAACTTGGTCGACTTTTGACTTCAAATAAATTGTCGATGCCTTTACACTTCGAATTGAGAGAATTAATATACTTTAAAGTTGTAGATATATGTCTCAGCTTCACACAACAATTTGAATTACCCCAATCGGACTTCGGAGTAAGAAGTTGCTGCTCTCCAACTGAAGTCAGTCGATCGCATATCTAATTTACCGATACCAACAATCTAATTTTTCTAAAAACGCCCAAGGTGAGGCATTTTTTGGTTATTTAAAATATTGCACAAGCTGAGCCACCCAAAGCCTGAGGTGGAGACTGCTTATACCCACGAGAGATTTTGACTGAAAATGCTCTAAATAGAGCGTGGTCAAAGAGAAAATGTTCAGTTTGTAGCATTTTCTTGGAAACATAAACGCTCTTTTTTGAGCTTTTTTGGTGGAACCCTAGACAGAAAAAATATTCTCCAAGAACCCCATGTAGAAAATTATCAGAAAAATTAACCTCCCTCGGGAAAAAGACTCGAGTTTCACTTATTGCTTTTAGACAGAGCCTCACTTTCATTTGATCGGAATTACCACAATAAAAAAGCTAACAATTATTTTTTATCTTTTTATTGATGCAGGTAAATCAAAGAAATCGCACAAAGTAGAGGGGCCTGGATTGGGTACAGGTAGTCAAATCTTATACCAAACAAAAAAGGACAAGAAAATCAAAAAAGAGGAAAAATGGATGGTGACAGCTGGAAAGAGGGAATGATAACTTGCACGTGATGACAGCTGGTGAGAGAATGGATGAGATGCGCGGGTCCTACCTTTGCTTTATTTTTTAATCTTTAAATCAAATTGGTATATTATAGTTTAAGCAATCAAACTGATATATTATTTAAATAAATTTATTATTATAAGTATTAATTAATATTATCGTAACCAGACATGCCATTTTATGTAACCGGGCATGCCATTTTACATAACCGGGCATGCCATTTTAATCGTAATCAGACCTCTATTTGATTAATTATTTAATTAATTATATTTTATTCAATATTAATCTGACATGCTATTTGACATAACCTGGGCATGCTATTTGACATAATCTGGGCATGCCATTTCATATAACGTGTACATGCCATTTGACATAACATGGGAATGCCATTTGACAAAATCTGGGCTGCTGGGCATGCCATTTGATATAACATGTGCATGTCATTTGATATAACATAGGGGTGAGCACGAAACTGCAAAATACCGCTAAACCGTAATACAGCAATACCGCAAACTACAAAATACCGCTAAACTACAATACCGCAATATCGCAGTACAATTTCATACCGAACCGCTCCTATCGGTACTGTGGATGTTCGTTGCCCCTTTTGTGCGAGTTGTGCAGAATCAGGTCATCACCTATCCTTTGAGTGTTCTTTTGCAGGTACTTTGTGGAGGAAAATTGGGATCGATACTCGGGAGTTCCAACGTATGACGCTGGTCCAGACATGTTCGGCCCTATTTTGGATGCGGGAGGAGGAGGAACGAGGATGGAGAGCGGCCTGGCTGTGGGGCATTTGGAAAGTGAGGAATGAGGTAGTTTTTGGAGCAGCTTCATTCGAAGCAGCACAAAGGGTACTTCAATCGGTCAACCAACTTTGGACCAACTTCATAACTGTACAAAGTCCGAGTCCTACCTTAAGTGTTAGGCTGGCTGAGTTATGGCGCCTTCCAGAGACAGGATGGTTCAAAGTTAACACGGATGCAGGGATTAATACTAACGGGATTGCTCAAGTGGGCGCCCTTGTTCGTGATGAGTTTGGACATTTTGTTGCAGGATTTGTGCGTAGATATGGAGGCCCTGTCCACCCAACTGTACTAGAAGCTCGAGGAGTGCTAATAGGCGTGGAGCTCGCACTCACTCTTGGCCTCAGGTATGTTTGTTTGGAGTCTGATTGCTTACCTCTTGTGCAGTCTCTGAATAAACAGGTGGCGGATAGAAGTGATTTGGCCTTGTTGATTGCGGATTGCAAAGAAACTTGTCGGGGGTTCTTAAACCATCGCTTTATGTTTGTTCGGCGAGACGGAAATAAGGTGGCCCATGCACTTACAAAAATCCAGCTGCAAGGTGACCTTCAATTCCAGTTCTTTTCGACACCTCCAAGGATAATATGTGAACTGTTGGCGGAAGATCTACGTGATGTTGTTGGAGAGGCTAATGACGTTTTGAGGGACGGGTTGGGTTCTATCTGGGGTGGGCAATTGGGGTTTATAGTTTTGTTCTGGGAGATGGATGTAACAGGGACAACACGTAGATTTCTCACCTAATGCAGTGTATTCGCTAGAGTGGGTCTTTACCACGATGTGCTCTTTTCCTGATTCCAGTTTTTTCCCGGTTGGGCGAGTTTTCTGGAACAGGTTTTTACGATGCCAGTGGCTACAACCTCTTTTCAAGAGGGGAAATCTACGTGTTGTGAGGGTAGATTTTTATAGATGGGTAGTGTCTGCATGCTATTGTGCATTTTTGGACTCTAGGACGGGTAGGTAGAATAAGTTTTTGTAGGGCCAGGTGGAGGGTGGCAGGACTAGGTGGCTAGTGCTCCTGTTGTGCTGGTGTGCGACTTGAATGTTTTAGGTTTCTTTATCAGTGATTTTATGGTGCTTCATCGATTGTAATAGTACTTTCATGTGATTAATGAAATGTGATGGCATGTTTACCCCTAAAAAAATGACTCCGCATGTACACGGATATTATTGTAAAGAACCCGCTGGCAGTTTCATCATTATAATTCTATCCTTATGTGTAAACTCAAGACTAACTTACCATGAGATGAACTGTCCATATATTATGTCAAACTATTAAGGACTTGTCAATATTTTTTTCCAAAAAAAATCAACAAGGTAAGCTACCCTTTGTAGCCTAATGATACTAGGCGTTGTAACATTTAAAGAGATTCAGTGTTTAAACTCTGCCATGATAAATTTACCTTTAAAAAATTTTACCTTAAAAAAAATGAGTTAAGTAAATTAGAAAGATTTGAAACTTAATTAGAAAAGATAAACAATAGATACGAGAGATTCTTATAATTAGGAAAGATTAACATTGGAAGTTCTACTTCCCATTCTGCCGAGGGAAGTACATTGCATCCGTATACTTCGTTAAAAACAATTCATATTAAAATACTTACAACAGGAAAAAAAGAGTATTTGAACATTGATGTCGCTAAAGTACAATTCAAACCCCAAAACAAACCCCACCCATAACAGGGTTTGGATTGTGTACAGAGTGAAGGAATTGATTCCGAACGGTTTGGACTGAAGGGGGACCGCAGCGGCAAGCGCAGGTATGCGATAATGGCAAGCGCAGTTATGTGATAATGGCAAGTGCAGTTATGTGATAATGTCATTTGTTTTTGTGAAAATGGCAAGTCCCCGTTGATGATAATGGCACGGATAGTTTTTTCATTTTGGTCTCCCATGTTTTAGCATTTTTGCAAAAAGGTCACACTGGCATGCACTGTTATGTGATACTGGCATGCGCAGTTATGTGATACTGGCATGCACAGTTATGTGATAATGGTATTTGTATCCGGCCTGTGTTTGTGCATGGCTTTTTTATTTTGGTCCCCGTATTTTAGCGCATTTGTAAAAAAGTTCCCGCGTGTCTTCATTCCAAACAGTTCGGAATAGTGGTATTTCGTACCCAATCCATACCCCCCATGACAAACCCAAGTACAAACAAAGTGATTTCTAGAAGAAAAAAAACTAACAAAGGGAAACCATGTACGAAATAAGGTTTTTGTGATACCTCGGAAATGAGTCTGGAACGTTTAAGTAATTTGATTTGGCTATCCATATCAACAAGGTACACCTTCTTTTCTGGCACAAATCTTGAGAGAACTCCTAGGTTAAACGCGTTTGGCCGGGAGTAGGATCAGGATGGGTGATCTTCTGAAAAAAAATTTGGGATGTGCGTGAGTGGGGACAAAACATGCTAGAAAAGACCTGTGTTGGTTTGTGGAGATAGTCGGTCAAATCACGGGGTATCAGAGCAAAAATAGTTCTGGGACTATTCTGTATTCTGTTTAGCGCGACGAGGACGTCGCGTATTTAAGGAGGGGTGAATGTGATATCCCATAAATGATATGTATTGTCTGAAATGCTCAAGTGATTTGATTTGGCTATCCATATCAACAAGGTGCACCTTCTTTTCTGGCACAAATCTTGAGAGAACTCCAAGGTTAAACACGTTTGACCGGGAGTAGGATTAGGATGGGTGACCTCCTAGAAAAATTTTTGTGATGCGTGCGAGTGAGGATAAAACACGCTAAAAAAAATCATGTTGATTTGTGGAGACAATCGATCAAATCACGGAACGTTACAGTTTTGGTGTGGAAATTTCGAGATAGAATTTGACCACATCGACTACTCTTAGACAGCTAGACTCTAAAGAGAATCATATCAATGAGAATTTCACTGGTGCATCGCTCCTCTTTTCATCTTTAACTCGATGCTGTTGTGCAACATCATCAATAGTCAAAGTGATAAAATATTTAACAAGAATATTTTGAATTTGAATCTTTATTAATTAAAAAATATCATTACCCGTAAATAAGTATAACCGTGCTCTCTTTATAAATTTTATAATAAAGTTGCAGACAGTAGATAAGGCGTGATTATGCATAGTTTGGTGGTTTAGTTGCTCTGACTTATTAATTAAGCAGTAATATCTTGTAACTTAAACTACTACGGAGCTTTTAACCTTATAATTGTTGAATACTTCCAATGATATTTCCACGTATTAAAACTTTCCCATAATATTAATGTTACTATCGGATCATTACTAAATATTAAATCCACTGTGATACCCCGATCTGTTCTGTCTGAAACGCTTAAGTGATTTGATTAGTACTATCCATACCAACAAGATGCACCTTCTTTTCCGGTACACATCCTGAGAAAACTCCAACTTTAAACGCGTTTGGCCGAAAGTAGGATCAGGATGGGTGACCTCCTGGGAAGTTTCCTAGGGTGCGTGCAAGTGAGGACAAAGCACGCTGAAAAAGACCCGTGTTGGTCTGTGGAGACAGTCGGTCAAATCACGGGGCATTACATTTGGTATCAGAGCGACCTCGGCTTGTACGGTGTGGTTCGGGGATCGAACGCATCTGCAACCGAGGGATTCTGGGACTGTCTGTAACTGGCGCGACGAGGACGTCGCGTATTTAAGGAGGGGCGTATGTGATACCCCGATCTGTTCTGTCTGAAACGCTTAAGTGATTTGATTAGTACTATCCATATCAACAAGGTGCACCTTCTTTTCTGGTACACATCCTGAGAGAACTCCAAGGTTAAACGCGTTTGGCCGAAAGTAGGATAAGGATGGGTAACCTCCTGGGAAGTTTTCTAGGGTGCGAAGCACGCTGGGAAAGACCTGTGTTGGTCTGTTCTCATTAATTTGTCAACGTTTTTGCAGGCTCTTGGAGGAGAGTAATTGTGTTGGAATGTGTACAAATTTGTGTAAGGTGCCATGTCAGACATTCATCAGGGACTCCTTTGAGATGCCAGTGAATATAGTTCCAAGTAAGTGCGGATACATTGTGCTGAGGGCCAATGCTTCCATTTTGAAATTTACCTGAAAATATTTTTTCACAATTATTTGGAGTACAAAATTTGTTTGAATTCAAGAGTCGACCGAGTTGCAGTTAACTAATTTCGGTCAACTCTTGAATTCAAATAAAATTTTGACATCCTATTACTCAAAACTGAGAGAAGAAATAAACTTAAAAGTTGTAGATATACTCTCCACTTCACATAGCAATTTGAATTACTTCAATCGGACTCCGGGGTAAGAAGTTGTGGCTCCGTGACCGAAATTAGTTGAACGTAACTTGGTCGACTTTTGACTTCAAATAAATTATCGATGCTTTTACACTACAAATTGAGAGAATTAATAAACTTCAAAGTTGTAGATATATGTCTCAACTTCACACAGCAACTTGAATTACCTCAATCGGACTTCGGAGTAAGAAGTTGCGGCTCTCCAACTGAAGTCAGTTGATCGCTTATCTAATTTACCGATACCAACAATCTAATTTTGCTAAAAATGTCCAAGATGAGGTATTTTTTGGTTATTTAAAATATTGCACAAGCCGAACCAAATCCAAAGCCTGAGATGGGGACATCTTATATCCACGAGGGGTTTTGACAGAAAACGTTTTAAATAGAGCGTGGTCAAAGAGAAAACGCTCAGTTTGTAGCGTTGTAGCATTTTCTTGCAAACATAAATGCTCATTTTTGAGCATTTTTTGGTTGACCCCTAGACAGGCAAAATATTTTTCGAGAACCATATTTAGAGAATTGTCAGAAAAATTAACCCCATCGGGAAAAAGACTCGAGTTTTACTTATTGCGTTTAGACAGAGCCTCTCTTTTATTTGATCAGAATTATCACAATAAAAAAGCTAACAATTATTTTCTGTCTTTTTATTAATGCATGTAAATCAAAGAAATCGAACAAAGCAGAATGTGCAATTTAACCGAGAGAGTTGTGTTGTATTTTGGGATATCATATTTGAAGGAAAAAAAAAATAATATTTTCTCTCTGTAAAGGAGTAATATTTAATATTCTCTCCTAAAAGTATACATTTCATTCAATAATAGTCATACTAAGCAGTTTAAAAAGCTGAATGCAAGTTAATTACAAATTCGTTGTCAATGAAACTGTTTGATCTTTTTGTTAAAGAGAGATCTTATCCGAATTATGATATATCATTTTTGAGATAGTGACTTCTTAGGGTTAGATAGACTACGAGAGTACACGACTAGACTCTGAAAGATCTATAAAAAACTAAAAGGAAACAAAATATGCTAAAACGAAAAGGAAAGATGAACTCTCGCGAATGGGCCGTTGTTCCTATTATTGCAGGAGGATAGCCCATTGTGCCTGATTGTGCAGGAGGATAGCCCAGACGTGTACATATATCTCGGCTAGTAATCATATATATTTTTATTAATCTAATTAGAGGGGAAGATAAATTTTGTAACAATGATAAAAATATTTAGGACAAAACGGCATGTTAATAGGAAAATTACGTTAAATTTTTTTAAAAAGTCTAGCTAATATGTAAGTGGCTACACCAACGGATTGCAATAATTTTTTCTTTCTTTTATGCGACCTGATAGAGTGGTCTAACTTATCCAAGTGTTAGTTATTAATTGTTAGGTACATAACTTCATTTGATGACTTGTTAGGTAGGGACTAACATAAAATTTCTATGAAAAAAAATAAGGTTTTTGTTTTTTTTTTGAAATAAGGTTTTTGTTGTTGTCGTTGAACTAGATCGATTGTGAGGCTGATGCATTGTCATCCGATTTCTTTTCCAATTTTGTGTAGATATTTTTTTTTAAAATTTTGGTGTTCCGGTTTGACCACTTTAAATCTAAAGACTTACTTTTACCGTATAAACTAACTCTCATTAGTCTCTTAGAAGATATCAGATGCTTTGAAGAAGTCTATTTTTTTAAGAAACAACACATCTCATATATATTTCGACTTTATGTCCAAAAATCAGTGTAAAATAGTGCATTTAATTTTGAATACGAATGTCGTACCCAATTGAATGCACATAGTCTAAAAACAACCCTTGTCGCAACTCAATTGATAACTTATTTTTTATACCCGGAGTAAATCCAAGTTTGCACAAAAGTGAATAAAAGAAGAAATCAATTCAGACGTGTAGTTTGTGTTTTTGGTAATAATGTTGCATTATGTCACATCGGGAAAAAATATATTTTAATCTTCCAAAATTTAATCCTTAGCGTTAGACTCCATTGTTGAATCTTCAACCCGCATTTTACTTGTTGAGTTAAGTTTCAATAGGAAATATTAATTTAACGCACGCAGTCAAATTGGATAATTAGATTGATTGTGATAGTTCCTCGGTCGGGTCAATTTGAACTTGAATCTAAGTTTGGTTTGAATTTTGGATTGCACTTTCATAGATGGGGCGATGTTGACAATTTATATATTTGGAGGTCTGGTCTGACTAATTACAAATTAATGCTCGGAATTAGGGATGCCAGAAATATCCATACTCTGAGGGTCGGACTCCACCCTTACCCTACGGATCTAGGGTATGTTGACTTTGACTGGGTCTAGGGTAGGATATGGATATGGGTCCATGTTTAGAGGTAGGGTCTAGGGTAGGGTATGAATCCATAGCTAGACCCTGTGGGTCGGACCATATCCTTATATTTTTACCATATTTTAGACTCTACCCTAATTAGTCTCTAGTTAGACCCTTGTTAGACCGTATTGATAATATATATAATATACTTTACGGTTAACTTTAACATATTTATTATGTTATTTCACAACTAGCTTAGAAGATGTCGTGAATGATGGATCACTAGAAGCTGACATGCTATATTTTTCTTTTGTTGAATTGTTTATGTACTTCAAACTTTAAAAGAAAAACTTTGGACTATTAAAATTAAATTACAAAATTTTGATGTTTCATTAATTTTCTATTGAATGTTGATGTGTAACGTAGTAGATGTCTTGAATTTATTTAAATTATATATATAAATTAAGTTTTGATTAAAAATTATCAAAATGCAGAACGTTAAAAGGTCGGACTCTGCAGACCCTGGGTCTCCAGGAGGGTAGGGTATGAATCTAACAATAAAAAATTTGTAGGGTCAACAGTAAAGTATAGGTCAATCCAAAAAAACTATGGTATGGGTAGGGTCCTATCAATACCCTACCCTATCCTACCCATTGCCATCCCTAATCGGAATGTTCCCTCGGTTGTTGAAAATATATGATGAGAGAACAGCTGGACGCCATTTAAGAAGCCAAATTGAAAATGGAACTTGCCGTCGATATCGTATCGCATCCAGCCCAATAGTTTGTGACCTCTAAGGAGATATATATACATATTATTAGTCAACAAGCTTAGGGCATTTAATTGGCTGAAAAACGTGTGGGATGTCCCACTTGGTAATATTTCTGCAATCTGTACTTTAGACTAAACAAGGACAATTTTTATGGTATTATAATACATGGTAAAATTTAAATTAATGAAAATATAATAAAACTTAAGTGAGTGTATTATGTAGAATTCTCCATAACTTTTTCAAATTTAAATTTTATTTGTCGAATTATGCTAATATTACGGTGTTTTTTTCCTTTTTGAGATGATATTCCAATTATTGTTAAATATAGCATATTGGTGTAGGCGAGTCTGCATTTTAAGCTGTACTGAAAAATATCAATTTTAACAAAACTGTATTGATTGTTTCCCTTGAAAACAAATTTGAATTCATAGAGCTTTGAACCAAATAGTAACATTATGGCCAATCTCATCCACACGTGTTACGTTGTTTACTTCGGATTGGTTGTTTCTTTCTGTTTGATGTTATCTTTATCTGTTTATATGTTTCCTACTTCTGTTTTATAATCTAGTACTTTAATATAGGATTCACGCCACCATTCAAAAAAAAAACCTCATACACAAAGCGCAAGATCTCTGTGACTGGGAGGTGTAGATTTAGTATAACCGTCAAAAGAAATCGTGTAGATGATCATTTATCTAAGCATGTTTTGTCATTTTCTTTTGATCATGCGTTGAGGTACAAAAATATTAAGGATCGGAAAAGGTGTTGAGATGTTGTTGGCCATACTTGCCTTAGGACGTCTTGCCTTGGGTCTCGACTTGGTACGTTTCGACTTCTGACATTGCACCCCGGAAGGAGGCAAGTGCACCCCATGCACCTCCAAGGAGGTAGGTGCACCCTTGCACCTGGAGGGAGGCGTACTTGGCACCTCGATGCATGGGGGAGGGCGTGTCATGCGTCTGGTTGGTTGACAATAACTTTTGACTCTGACCTCAGATTGAGCTGATTTTTTCAGCCTTGGAAAGCTAAGATACAGATTGACAACTTTATGGTTAATGACATCTTTCAAATTGGTGCGAAAGAGGGTCAAATTTGTGTACAAATTAGCATGTGTCTGTTTAGAGGCTCTGCATGCGCCTAGTTGGAGGCTCAGCATGCACCTGGTAGAGATGCTTCGCATGCGCCTAGTAGGAGGCACAAGCTGGTAGAGATGCTTCGCATGCGCCTGGTAGGAGGCACAAGGGTCGCCTGGTAGGGGGCATCGGCTCACCTCAAACGTATTTTTGGCCCGTCTTGGTGTATTCCGGCCACTACGTGGAGTTGGTTAAACAAGGGTTAGGTTTCCTATATAAGGCTGATGTCTTCCCATATTTTGAAGGGTTTAGGTGTTCTTATATTATATCGAGCTTCATTTATATTGACCACGGCCTAAATAAGGACTCCCCATATTGGACACAGCCCAAGTATGAACTCTTTATATTGGACACGACCTAAGTAAGGATTGTTTGATACTTACTAATTATTTATTAGATCTCGGTATTATTATATTCATGCAATAATATATCATATTTAATAAATAGCATATGAAAATATATAATTGGACAGTATGGAAAAAATAGAGAGTACTCACATTGACAGTTTGAGCAAACTGTCAATATGCCGCCTTCTTGGAGATCACGTTCTTCGAATTGAGTCATCCTCTTTGAATATCGTGAATTTGAATTTAATTCTAGACGAGGTCGCATCAAGTCGTGTGCCATTAAACTCATATTACCCGCATATTTTGCTTCAGACCTCAAGGGTAAGCAAGCTCCCATGGTACAGTGCCCCATCACTCGGTCAGATGGAAGCGACAATCTAACAGACTTGCAAACCCTCAGCGGTTGCAGAACTTTGACTCTATGCAATAATGTATGTGCTAATCTAAGGGGGAGAGAGAAGAATGTATGTGCTAATCTAATGTGAGTTTTTTTTGTGTCAAATGAGAGGAGGAAGCCCTATTTTATATGAGAGTTTTAAGACCCCATTTAATTCTAGAATAATGGAGGTCATTAAACCCACTATTAACTATGTTCAATAAATGAGTGGTTACAACTATTAACGTCCCCTATTAACCACGGTTCCTTAAAATGAGCGGTTACATGAGTCATAAATCTCAAATTCATGACGACTAGTAAAAACCATAATACTTTGAAGCCAATTTTTATTCACAACAAGAATTAATTTTTTGCAATCATCATTTATTGATACGTAACTTTCTCAACGAGTTTCACATTAATCTCATATACATTCAAACCTTTTTGGTGTGACCCACATTACAGTTAACTCAAAGTTCTTAAGAGATTTTATTTAATTAGAATTCTCTTTTTGTTTAACCTCTTAGGCTCAATTCGAACATACATCTATGTGTTGGCCTAACCTCCTCGAATGATTAAAAAATCAATTCTCAAACAAGAACTCCTATATTAGGGGGCACAACACAAGAAAATGGCCCAAGTAGAGTTTTTCTTATATTGAACACGGTTGGGACTAGGTCAAGACTCTCTATATAAGGAGAGATTGAGTAAATGAGCAGAACATCAACACACAACACACAAGCCAAATTTGAGACCACCACTCTGGATCTGTCTAAGGTCTTTTTGACGTTCTTGTACTCTTTCTACCGCAACATTATGTTACCCCACTTGTATTGTGACTTGCTATATATCTCATGACCTGAAGTGCTATAGATGGTATAGTGTTTTATTCCGCTCCTAAACAATTTTTTTATTTATGTAAAGAATGAGAATTGATCCATCGACTCTTTGAAAACAAGGTTGGATCTATTATAATCATACCAACCATCAAAATGTTGTATTTTTCGGGCATGGATTGAGTGGGGACATGGGGTAGTCCCCACTCATATGGACTAAAGGAAGTGAATGAATAATTTGGGCAATAAAATTATATTCAGGGATAATATTGGAATATTAGCAAAAGTAAAAGAGAGATGAATAATTAATTAGTTTTTTTAAACCCAAAACTCTACTATTGGTTGACTCTTCATATTTCTCTTCCTTTCAAAATTCAAAATTATCCACTCAAGAAAACTTATGGTCTTCAAAATACGACTTGGAGTAGATCCAAATTTTGGGTCGTACTCTGGATTAACCAGTTCGACCGGACAGACCACCGGTCGGACCATATTTTTTTATTTGAAAAATAAATATATTTATATATAATCTAGGTATAATTGTACATGTAATCGCATACATAGCTAAAAAATATTACATTTTTCATCAAAAATATTAGAATATAACCAATAGGAATATTAAACCGGGTCGGACCGGATATGTATTTTTTATTTAAAAAATCTGGGTGAACCACCCCGGGTTGATCCAATTTTTGGTCAGCCATTTGGTCCGACCAAATTTAGTTCGGTTCGCAAGGTAACCATTTTTTGGTCAAAATCATGTATGCCTTTACACTCGTATCCTGGTTCGACCGGTCGGACCACATATTTTAAAATTCGGAGGACGACGACACACAAACCATTATTTGTAAACAGGCTAACCACTATACAAATATCACTACACATGCAAACCAATATCACTACATATGAAAATCAATATAACTATATATGAAAACCACTATCGCTACACATGTAAACCAATATCACTACATACGAAAACTAATATCCCAACATTCGAAAACCAATATCGCTACACTCGAAAATCAATATCGCTACACATGCAAACCAATATCGCTACATACGAAAACCAATATCACTATATACACAAACCAATATCACTACATACGAAAATCAATATCCCAACATCTGAAAACCAATATCCCAACATACAAAAACCAATATCCCAACATCCAAAAACTAATATACGAAAATCAATATCCGAAAACCAATATATGAAAACTAATATATTCGAAAACCAATATCAGTACATACGAAAATTAATATCCTAACATACGAAAACCAATATTCCAACATACGACAACCAATATTCTAACATTCGAAAACCAATATCCCAACATACGAAAATCAATATTCTAACATACGAAAACCAATATTCTAACATACGAAAACCAAATATCCTAACATCTGAAAACCAATATTCCATGTACCCGTATACCCGTCATCACAACTTTCATGTACCCGTCGAAATCCTCCATCGCTTCCTCCTCTCCGCCGCCGCCATAGGGGAACTTCCAATTCCCGCCGTTGCCGGACCGTACGAGAGCGTGCAGCTCAGGGGCGCCGAAGTAGTCGAGCAAATTTTACTGGGTTTGGGTAGCTCACGCACCGCGGTTGCGACCTCGTCAAGATCGAGGGCTGGGGTAGGTGTAGGCCATGTAGGGCGGTTGTTCGAAGTGTGAAGTGGAAGCCTCCATCCGGGACAAAGCCGCCCTATCGAGCTCGTTAAAGTTCTGGCTCCGGTCGTCGTCGTCCGTCCGTCCCCGTGCCTGCACGCTCTCGTAAAAGCTTGCTTTGGTTGGTTTGGTTCTTCGGTCGTGGCCACCGACGGCTTTTAGATAGAGAGAGAGAGAGTGTGTGTGTGTGTGTGTGTGTGTGGGTTTGGGGGGCTCGAGACAGGGAAGGGAGGGGGTAATGGAACGCTTTTAGATATAGAGAGAGAGTGTGTGTGGGTTTGGGGGGCTCGAGACAGGAAAGGAAGGGGGTAATGGAACGCTTTTAGATATAGAGAGAGAGAGAGAGAGAGAGAGAGAGTGTGGGTTTGGGGGGCTCGAGACAAGGAAGAGAAGGGGTAGTGGAAATTAGGAGAGTGAATTTTAATAAAAATGTCAAAAATACCCTTCGTGTGATAATGACCGTCAGATCAATTTTTTTAATCAAAAAAATAGAACCAAGAGCCCTGAATGAATCTCATCCGTAGGGACAACTTTTTAGTAGTCCCTACTCAATCGAAGACCGTATTTTTCATGCATTTGTAAAAGTCATTTCCTGTAGATAAAGATTCTCATTGGATCGGTTTTGTGCGTGTCAGCAATTTGGCAGGCATCCAATTCCTAGAGTCGAGATTTTTCTATGAAAAAAATTTCCTACAGTCGAGACAGATCTTGATATCCCCGTCGCAACTTGGCTCCATGTGGGCACAATATTTAATACACCAATCCGACATTTTTAAATATTGTTGTATGAACTATCCACAATAAAAAAAATATTTTGTCAAATGATACAAGACGTAAATAATTTGATTAAGATCTTGGTTCGAACTCTCACACCGTATAATTAGTGATGTAAAATTTACATTTCAAAAAATAACTATCTACAATAATTAATTTTTCAATGGAATTTGTTAGCATAGGTTTTTGCATGAACTATCCACTAAACAAATAAGCAGAGCTTATGGTTATCCATCAAATATTTTATATGGAAGATTAAGTTGAGGCATAATTAATGCAAAGTGGTCAAGAGCGTGGGATAGGGTTCTGATTTATGGTGGGTCTTAAAAATGTTTTACCTCTGAGTGACGACATCACCCTTGAGACTGTAGAGACAAGTCCAGACAAAAAATAAAATTTCCCCCAAAAAATTTAGGAAAAAAATCATATTTGCCAGCTTTCTATTATCTGTTTGTCATTTTTTAAAGCTCTTTTTTCTTTTTGCTGCTTAAGAGCCATGTCCTTTTTTTTTTCTTACCCTATTCTTTTCATTAAAAAGAGGTGATATTGCAAACCACAGTCAGACGGGTGGACGATTTCATTGACATAATTGACATCTTTTTCATCCCATTAATTACTTAGTAAAACAGATTAGCATTAAGGTGTTCAAATTGTGATTAGCTGTGTAATACATATACTCTTTTTCTCTCGTGAATTTTTCACGAAATTTGCTATGTCAAAATTTTAATTAGTTTTGTGTCTTCAATTCGTATGAAATTCTAACACCCGAAATTGTAAATATTTTTTCTTACAATGCAATAAAACTTAGCATAACAAAATATTTCCACAATGCTTTATATTTGTATACAGTAAATAAGTCCACTTGCACAATGCGTAATTGCTCTACTGGATGGATGGCGATATCTTGACCGAGTCTCCAAAGGATGCATGCATGCAACTTCAATCAATAGACTCCATGTCAAGTAAACAAATCCACTCCCATAATGCATTATTACTTTTCCAAGGCTCCATGTCATCATTTATGTAACTCGTTCACTTGTAGCGAAAGGTACTTGTTCCGGCCGCACAAGGTGTATACATAATATGACAGAATCATGGTTCAATTATTGGAAGTGGTAATATATAGGTGTAAAAATTCACTTCTAAAAATATTGGTTCACTTGTACATGGTAGAATAATGTCGTCAACTAAGCCAAAACGTTTCATCGTAGACGGTCGAGAACTATCCGAGTTCTCTAAATTCTAAAGTTTTGAAATTTTTTTCATTCGATTGATGCATTTTGAACTACAAGTAACCGAGGGTAAGTATCTTGTAGATATTATTAGATCAAGTGCGTAACAATAAGGTCTCACTCATGCAAATTGATTCGGAGACATTGCGTATTAAACTTTTTAGGAAGTTGTCCGGAAGAAAAATTAGGGAAGTAGCTAGCCTGTTAGTCTCACCCAGAATCGACCCACTAACAACTAGGCGTGAGAGATGACATGAGAAGTGCACAGGCTGTCTCCTTTCCTTTAATGACTGAGAAGTATGAAAAGACTCTTTCCCAATTGACAACCAAGGTTGGATTTATTATTAGGAAAGTAAAAATATTATAAAGTGTGTCGTAAATGAGATTCTAGTACTAATATAAGAGATTAATGATTGACGGACACAATTATTTGCTAACTTGGCAGCTTCTATCCGAAGATAAATGTTTGGTCAAGCACGCTTTACCGATTTTGGACTGGGTACGGAGTGAAGAAATTGATTCCGAACGGTTTGGAGTGAAGGGGGGACTGCGGGGACAAGTGAAGGTATGTGACAATGGCAAGCGTAGTTATGTGATAATGGAAAGTACAATTATGTGATAATGATATTTGTTTTTGTGAAAACTGCAAGTCCTTGTTTATGAAAACAAGCATAGTTTTTTTTATTTTGGTCCCCGTATTTTAGCATTTTTACAAAAAAGTCACATTGGCATGCGCAGTTATGTGATACTGGCATGCGCAGTTATGTGATACTGGTATGCGCAGTTAAGTGATAATGGCATTTGTATCCGGCCTGTGTTTGTGCACGATTTTTTTATTTTGGTCCCCGTATTTTAGCGCATTTGTAAAAAAGTTCTCGTGTGTTTTCATTCCGAACGGTTCAGAATTGTGGCATTCTGTACCCAGTCCAACCCCCGCTTTACCGCCTCAACAAAGAGGAATAGTTGGTCCGTGAAGCCCTGACCACCGTCCGAAACTTATGTTTTTAACTTTGGAACCGACAATTGGTCAACCAACAATTATGATTTGAAAAAGTGAACATAATGACTTTCAGAGGGTAAATTTTAGATCACCAATTTTCTATAAATTTTAGTTCATGGTCACGAAATTTATTTTCGCATTCTTTCCTTCCTATATTCTCTCCCTTCACTTTATCTCTCTTCGGCAAAGAACCTTTGATCCGTTAACATCACGTCGACGCCACCACGCGAGTAGTGCTTAAATAATTGAACTGTGATTCGATGGGAGAATGTTAGTAGATGGTAATTGATGTAAGCAGAGTAGCGGACACCCGAGCGACAAACTTGCTATCGAACTTTCAGGTGTACATACAAACTTGCTAATTACATGTACATACATGACCCTCTTGGTGGTGATTTGGACGTCGTTAGTGTGATTTAACCCGTAGGACTTGTTCGGCACCCAACTACAACATAGTTACATCTTCCCATAGTCTGAATTCTAACCTCTATTGAATTCAGGGTTGGAGCCAGAAAATTTCGAGAGTGGGGGCAATATAACTTGATAATGATACAGATTAGTATTATAGTTTCAATTTTTAGGTAGGTTAATTTTTTTGTGGAGTCAATTTTTAATTTTAGTGGGGACATACGTTAAAAAATATACTAGTTATCAACAACAACAAAATTTAAGTTGGGGCAATTGCCCCTACTTCCCTAAACGTGGCTCCGCCACTGATTGAATTCATCTTATATATTATGTTGTTGAACCAAATGCCCTTTGATTTAATATACGAATTCTCCAATCTTAATACAGTTATCATAATCACACTAATTATTAACCCCAAATCTATGATAATACAGCCATTTAGTTGGCAACTTTTTATTGTCCCAACATATTGAATAAAATATCAACTAGTACTTTTTTTTATAAGTTGAGATATTGTATTAGAAAAGTAATAACTAATTACAAGGCACAAGAATTGCCCGAAAAAGGAACCCAGCAATTAGCGAACAGACTCACTAAAATGTCAAAGCCTCCGCTAGTCATTAATACCCACAGATTCAAGAAATAAAAGGAGCTCCTGCCCTCCAAAGTCTATGGAAATCTTAGACCACATTAGTACTTAGATCAACAAGTGAGTTAAGTGTTCTAGCTTAACCAAGATATCTCGAGTTCGAATCATTAGGAATGCAATAATGTTAAATAATATTTGGGACAACTTTGTCACTTTTGAAAGGTCCTATCCCGAATTTGAATTAGTATGTTCGAAGTGTCCGAATAACAGGTGATATAAAAACATGTTAAATGAAGAGATTGTTTTTATAGAATTCAATAAAACCAAACGACGGCTCACCATAAATCTAGAAAATAATCTGTCTATTTGCATATCTATTTAGGGGTGTGCATTCGGTATTTACCGATCCCAATTACCAAATACCAAATTTACCGAATATCAAAATGCTAAAAAAGGTTCTACCGATCCCGAACAGTATTTGATAAATTCGGTATTTTCCGAATTTACCAAAATTTTTGAAAAATTTATAATTCATCATTAGATTTAATCCAAAAATGCAAAATAGTTTCAATAAACACAAATTCAATCTAATAAGTACAAGTCCATAAAGTCTAATTAGTATAAAGTCTATCTAGAGCATGGACTTTTTAATGAGGTCGAGGAATTTTTTGGTAGATTATCATATATTTGATAAATTATCATTTAAGTAAATTTGGTAAAATATCGGTATTTATCAAAATTTATCGAATATCAATATTTACCGATTTTTTCAAAAATTTCATACCGAATATCGATTTACCGATCCCGAACTACAGATTACCAAAATTTTACCGAATTTACCAAATTCTAATTACCATTTGCTCACCCCTATATCTATTAGTCTTTTATTTACCAAGAAAAAATAGCCGTAATTACACTTACTATTTGTTACACCTATTAGTGCTAATAAGCACGGTTGCCTAAATTTACATATCTAGTAGTACCTTAGTAAAAAAATGTTGAAATCACCGTAAAATCACTCCAGTTATTAACCCCATATAATCTACTGCTAAAAAACATTTTAGCACTGTATTTCAAAGCCAAATAATTCTTTACGTTTTTAGAAGTATTTAATTAATATGTAAATTTTCCGTTCCTAATTAATGGTGCAAACATGAGCAATGAGTTGTAAAATTGCAAGCTGGATGGTAAAATGAGCACCAGGTGGACCTCCTACTTCTAAATTGAAAATTATAGAGGCGGTGTCCGAGTCTGACCTTTTCTCATCGCAAAAGCAAACAATCATAGCTTTTATAGTTCTTATCGATTTCCAAAGTGTGGATACTATGAATTCCATTTTGACCGTAACAATCTCACACGGTTTTATCAACTTTCGAGGGGTAACAAATGGCTGGCTCCTTGGAGGCATTGTTAGTACCTCGCTGGTTCTCACTCAACAAAACCTGAAAACTTAGCAATTAAATTACATTTTATTGCATTAGGTGTGTTAGTGGTAACAAACATAAATTATTTGGTTCAAGTCGTATGTATGTAAAAAAATTATTGGAAAAATTATCCACAAAATATGACCCGACAATTTGCGATTATGAATATCACAAATTTTAAAAAAACATTTCATTGCTGGTGCATGTATTTTTTTTAACATGTGTCATTCAAATTTGAATACCGAATTTTATTTAAATGACTTTCACAATAATATATATTTTTTAAGTTTTGAATTCAAAATTTGTTAAAGATAATCCTGACTTTCTATTACTATTGGTGAGCACATAATTGGACTCACTAAGGTTGCGATAGTTGGTCAATTCATTACAATTTTTTAGTATTTGATGTCCAGCTGTCTGGGTGCCACCATCCTTCCACCAACCAAAACATCAATATTTTAAGGAAGATTCGTCGCATTAGCTTTCTGCCTAAGTCGGCTTCTGATCTCTCCCCCTATAAATTGCCACGAAATTTGAAACATTTCCCAAACTCGTCAACAACCAATAGAAAAAAGAAAAAAAAACCAACATAGGATCTCCATATACAAAAACAAAATCTTCATGGTTTCTTCTCAACCAATCCCTAAAATTTTGCTATTACTTGCAGCAATTGGATTTCTCGTAGCTCCGTCGTCGGGAAATTTTTACCAAGATGTTAGTGTCGTGTTCGGAGATGGCCGAGCCCAAATACAACAAAACGGCAACGTTATGGCACTATCAATGGACAAGGCTTCTGGGTCTGGATTCCAATCCAAGATCCAGTACCTGTACGGAAAATTGGACATGCAAATTAAGCTTGTCCCTGGAAATTCTGCTGGGACCGTCACTTGTTTCTACGTAAGTATATACAATTAATTAATACTGATATATCTTCAGCTATTATTAATTACGATGGTATTAATAAATTTGATATAACTTATAGTTGCACTCACAAGAATCAACTTGGGATGAAATTGACTTCGAGTTCTTGGGAAACTCAACCGGTGAGCCCTACTTAATCCACACCAACGTGTACACACAAGGGAAAGGCAACAGGGAGCAGCAATTCTACCTCTGGTTCGACCCCAGAGCTGATTTCCACACCTACACAATCCTTTGGAACCCACGTCACATTGTGTAAATACCAACTCGAAAAAAAAAATTTCTCAACTCGACGAATATACCAAATCATACTAACAAAGTTTTCCATCTCAGATGGTACATAGACAGTCGTCCAATCAGAGAGTTCAAGAATGCGGAGGCAACACTTGGTGTCCTATACCCAAAGAGCCAACCAATGCGGATGTACTCGACGATATGGGACGCAGAGGACTGGGCCACAAGAGGCGGGCTGGTCAAGACCGACTGGACCAAGGCTCCCTTCACCGCCTACTTCAAGAGCTACACCGCTGCCGTGTGCAGTGCCTCCGCCGCCTGAGACAGCTCCACCAACCCATGGTTCTCCCAGGAGCTGGACGACTCGAGCCAGCAACAGCTCAAGTGGGTCCAGAAGAATTACATGGTCTATAACTATTGCGCCGACGTCAAGAGGTTTCCTCAAGGTCTACCTGCCGAGTGCGCCGTCCACTAGTTCGTGCGAACATCGGGATCGTACACGGATGTAAAGGGCTATGCCCCTGCATTCGGAAAAAAAATGGTGGTTGATTAATTTGGATGGGAAATGTTAAACAGGAAAAAAATATATTCTTTCCATGTCTTCGTATTAGATTGGAAATGTTGTGTAATTTTTTTTTTGCAATAGATAGAAATTTGGGAAAGTTTCCAATGTAATAAATGGTTGCATGAAAAGGGTTGTGTAAGAAAAAGTAGGACTCGTGTTATTTGTATATATGAAAAGTATGATCAAGTTTTTATTTACTGAGACGAAATTAATTTATTGTGTAATTACTTTAACTTTTTATTTTAAAATAATTAAGAAGACTAAATTTTATTTTAGTACTGGAACTTATAAATATTTAAATTGCATAAAATAAAAACATATAAAAATCTGAAAAAAAAATCAACAAGAGAAAAGCAACGATGGTCATGCCCCAGGACGCTGTCGTTTCAACCTCGGCCATCCGATTTTTTATTAAATTAAAAGGGCTTTTAATAATTTTTAAATGAATTTTTAAATTTCCACAATTTTTTTCTCAGTACTTTTGGGAAATTTTTGCGATGTGAGTAACCGAAATTCGCTTAATTTAGTTTTGTGACCATTATGGGAAAAAATCCTGACCATCATATAAATCAAGTGACAACGGAAAATTTTAGCCCCAAAAAAGTAAGGTCTTCCCTGTTTTGACACTTAGAATCTATGAGAATGCGAATACCTTAAAAATAACATGAGAAAGTTAGGTCTACTTTTGTAATCATAAAGATTTTCTAACTCAAATTTTATTAATTGGCCAATTTTAAATACAGATATCTAATCGTTTCCTAAAAATATGAAGTCACCTTTTCAAAATCCTACAACATTTGTTAGGCGAGCGTCTTGTCTTTTTGTCAAGGTGTAGTAGGTCCTCTAGTTGAAAGGTTTCGTTGACCACACAATATCACACACCCATTGGATCTCAAGCAAGAAAATCTACTTTGAGGTTCTATTAGCAGCAATTAGCATTTTCTTAATGATCCAGCTTCTCTTATTTGAATCTAAATATGAACAAGCGGCATTTTGGCCTTTCTAGTTATTTTGAGGTCTTTTGTCTGTATTTTTTTAATATACTACTTGATATTTGGACACTTAATTTATACCGACTAATTCAATTCGAGTCGTCTAAAATTTTAAAAAATTAACAAATATTTTCTAACAAATATTTAACATTACTATATTTTTAAAGACTCAAACTCATCTCTTAACAATATTTTTACTTATTAATTTAAGTGCTTGGTTGTTCTTTTAAACATAACTCGGATAACAATTTGGAGTTGGATGATTAAAAACGCTCCACGTCAAAGTAGTTTGAGTTTATTTATTCTACGAATGTCTGAATTCTGTGAATGAAGGTTGTCTTGAGAATTGCACACTAGACTATTTTTAAAGGGTAATTGCACACTGGACTTTGAGTGAAAAAACTTTGTCCCCTCTCCTAGACAAGTGCATCTTTATTCACGTTTCAAAAAAATTAGACTAAAAACTCGATTAGTTACTCTAGTAGTTTTTCGGATATTAGAGATAATAAAAAATAAGTGCAACTTTAATTTTTTTTCACTCACATTAGAAAAGTGCATCGTTCATTAATTAAAGCAAAGTACTTTCGTGAAGACAATACGACTATTGACAAGCGGTAATCAATTGATGTCCGGCACCGACTTTGAACCTTATAAATGAAATTAATGATGTGGGAAGAACTGCCGTTTTTACAGAACTAAGCCGTCGGCCATGCTCAACTTTGTATCTAATAATTTTTTTAATAAGTAAAGTTGTATTAAATCCACCAAAAGGTAATTATATCGGGTTGTACACAGCGTACAACACCCAACACCTAAGATACTAGATAGACACTTATCTAAATAAAAACAAAGATAAACACTATCTAGCACAAGTTCTAAATGCAACACCAACAAAAGGACCATAACCACCCTTGCATACATCATCGAACCAAAGTGCATCGAACCAAAGAGCACCATGACCTGAACCAAAGAGCAGAAACCTATTCTAACTATCAAGGAGGATCAAAGGACCAAAAAGCCACATCTTTAATCACTTGGAGGATAAAAGAGGCATCCTCCTCCCAAGAGAAACCAGATACAATTGCAAGCCGTTATGCCTCTGCCGATATCTCCTCCTGAAAAGCAGCATCGGACTCCTCCAAAGCTGCAAGCATCGAGCAAAGGCGCAGAGCCGGCAAAGGCTTCTCCGGGGATAATTTCTTCAGTTTCTGCATCGGAGATTGCATCAGAGTAGAGGCTTTACTCGTGAGCTTCTTAACTCGGCAACTCGAGCGCGTCGGGATTGGATGAAACGAACGCTGCTATCTGACCTTCTTAACCACCACTTCCGTAGAAGTCAGGGGCGTTGCAGACGAACCATCATTAATTCGTCGATGTGCTACCCTTCATCCACGTCGTCAAGGATCTGATTAAGCCAAGCCTCCATATCGAAAGCAACAGACAACAACGTGTCCGCAAGCATCTGCGTCTCCACCTTTGGAGACGTACGCAACTGCGGAACCTCCATAGGGCCCTACAAAACAACATCAGAATGAGCAGCAAGAGGATACACACCCACCACCAGCTCACCCGAGCCAGCAAGCGGCTTCCCATCGTCTGACTGCAAACTACCATCGACAAGCAGCAGCTTTTCGTCTGCCAAACAGCCATCCGCAGGCGACGCTTTCGCAAGCACTGGGGTTGCCACCAAACCGAGAGCACTCGAGGGCAGCAACTGCGACTGCACATCTACCAACTGCGACCCATCGACCACCTAGAGCACCATCAACCAAGGCAGCAGACACTACCAAACCACCCGCTTCGGGGGACGAGGACAACTCAGCAACAGGGGCGAGACAAGCGGATCAAACGGGATAACCTACAACAGCACGCAATAAATTTTTCCACATTACCTTAAAGAAAGGCTTCAAAAGTACTACCCAATTTTGCGTAGCCTCGGCCGAGCACGTAAGGCCCGCGTCAAGGAGTGACGCCCCGCACTACGGAGCAGCCAGTCGTCTAAGTAGCTCAACAGGAGCAGTCACCACGGGAGCCTCCATGTGCACCGAGGAGAGAGAGGGTGAACTTCGCTCTGGACACGAAGATCCGCTTATTCTCCACCCGCGAGCCGTTGGTCTTGAGAATCAAGGAGTCGGCATCATCAAGGGGAGGGTTCGCACAAAGCCGAACTTGGAGTTCCGCTTTGATTTGTTGGCAGCTAAGTAGACATCCACTACCGAACAAAGGGGTTCGAAGTGGTTCCGGAGGTCGATGGACTTTCACGACGGCAGAAGATTGTCGATAAAAATGGACGTCGGAGGACCACCGAGGGAAGAAGACGATGGACCCACCATGGGAGGTCCACCGTCACCACCCGACCTTCCCACCGGTGGAAGGAGGGAGGTGGCGATGGTGGATAGCTCGGGGTTGAAAAGGCGGACAGGGATTTAAGATTGGGACATTAGGGTTAATTTGGGAGATTGTGAAAAGGGGTTTGAATTTTGGAAGGAAAGGGTCTATTGCTATAATTTTTTTCGTCAAAATGATCTCCTAGTTGTTCAAATTCAAATCAAATATGAGTATATGACTATAAAAAATGGAAAAAGGACTCAGTTGCGGTTAAATGCTGGCCGAGAATATTGAGCAATATTGCGAGCATCTTTTGGGCTCAATGAGATTCCGCGTCAAGTAAGAAGGAATTCTGCCTCCAGATGTAATAATAATCATTAAGCTAGAAAATTTTTTTATTTATGATATAATTATATTTATATATAAAGATTTGATTCTCCATTTTCTAAAAGAATTTAAGTTTTCTGCTCATATACTTTCTATTGAATTTTAATATTGTCATATTTGTAAATTCGATCATATATTAGTTGATGTATATTATGAGACACATATAAAAGAAAACAGATGAATTTTTTTGCAAAATAAATTATTATTATATCAATAATTATGCCCATTAATTATTAAACTCTAAACTTCCATTAATTTAGTCCGAATCCGGAGGCAAAAGTTGCGGGGCCGGCCTCAACCAGGTGTGAGCAAGCCCAGTGAAACAAAGTAGTGGGCTTCCATACCGTCGGTGTCCAAAGAAGCGACACATTTTGGGTTGAGGTGGCAACCGGGGAGGCTCTTCGGCTTCTAATCGCTGAAACAAACACTAATTCAATTTTGGACTTCTTCCTCCTTCCAGCTGTTACCAACTCCGGCGAGAAAGTCCAATATTGCTTCCCACTCCAAATTAATTTCCTCCCGCTTCCATTATCCCACCTCCACCAGGCGTTACCCCTTCTGGGTAGTTCCACTATTTAGAGTCGAGAATCTTCGGACGACCCTATATAATAGGCTTCATTGTACCACTCAGCTCCAAGTAGAGAGAAAGAAAGGGCAACATCGATTTCTAATAAATGGGTTCATCCTCCTTCTTCCTGGTTGCATGCAATTTGGTGGTTTTGGTGGGGTTGGCGTCTGCCGGGGATTTTTACCGGAGCTTCGAGCTAACGTGGGGCGGAGACCGTGGGAAGATCCTGAACAGCGGCGAGCTTCTTACGTTGACGCTGGACAGGTTTTCGGGGTCGGGATTCCGGTCGAAGAACGAGTATCTGTTTGCTAAGATTGATATGCAGGTGAAGCTTGTCCCCGGGAATTCTGCCGGCACCGTTACTTCCTTCTTCGTGAGTATACTCGTTCCATATTTGTTACGCTGTAACATTTTTGGTCGGGTCTATTTATCTATCGGGTCTATTTAGGAGACGGCTTTCTTTTTAAAACAAATTTTTAACACAGCAATAACTTGACTACAAGATATAAACGAGCTGATAATGATCTCCAAATTGAAATTTGATGTATTCTATATTAAGCATGAGCTCACGAATTTTAAATCTTAAATTACAATTTCTAAACTGAATTAGATTTCGTTTGTATGAAATTGCCAATTGTCAAGTTTCTCGTAAGCTACTTATAATTTAGTTTTGAACATATATTTAATAGGTAAGTTCATAATAATATGGACATGACGAATCATAATTTCAATGGTTCTCTTTAATAAGAATTTATCATCACATAATCTAACCTTTTTATGTGAATTTTAATTTTTGCGGAAGATGAAATCTTCGAATTCGGATTGGGATGAGATTGACTTCGAGTTCTTGGGAAATTTGAGTGGTGACCCTTACACGGTTCATACTAACGTCTACTCCGCCGGGAAAGGTGACAGAGAGCAGCAGTTTCGCCTGTGGTTTGACCCAACTTCTGATTTCCACACTTATTCCATTCTCTGGAATCCTCTGCACATTCTGTAAGTCACATTTCGGAATTTCCAATTCCAAGAACGATTGCTTTCCAATTTCACTACAAGTCACTTGTAAGAAGTATATTGCTGTTATTGTTTTAGTCCACGTGTATGAAAAGTTGCGCATGCAACTGCATATATATAACTGTTTTTGGTCGAGGTGGCAATGTGGCATTCATAACATGGATATATCAAATACCAACAAATACTTACATCAAACTCGTCCGGGGATTAAGTTGCCCGTATGAAGTTTAAAAATAGTTATATTTCTTTACCGAAGTAAATATCTTTGTAACAAAAAAAATTATATTAACTCATGTTCGTTTTTTTAATTCAACCAAAAGGTTGAGAACATAAATAATTGTTGAAAGAGATTTATCACCTTCAAAGATTACACCAGGTTCGAAATCGACACACCCTAATTGAAATTTGTTCAGTGAGTGTTCATACTATATTTGTTTTGAATATTTTTTTTATAAGTAAAGTATTATTACGCACCAAAAGACTACGTCATGCTGCGAGTATAATGTTCATCAACAATAACCAATGTGATATTTGGTATTTATTGGTGCTTCCACTTTCGGTGACATTTACTCTCTTCCATTCCCATAAATCGTGGAAATCTAATTAAATGCAACCTGGTTTTCTTGCTTTTTCAGCTTCTCAGTTGACGGGATCCCGATCAGGGAGTTCAAGAACCTGGAATCAATTGGGGTTCCCTACCCAAAGAGCCAGCCGATGAAGATCCACTCGAGCCTCTGGAATGCCGATCAATGGGCCACGAGGGGCGGCCTCGTCAAGACCGACTGGTCGAAAGCCCCATTCACGGCCGCTTACCGGAACTTCAACGTCGATGCTTGCATTTGGGCCTCCGGAAAGGCGTCCTGCTCGGCGCGAAGTGGTTGGTTCAGGCAGCAGCTTGATTCGGCCAGCCGCGAGAGGCTCCAATGGGTCAAAACAAATCACATGATCTACAACTACTGCACTGATTATAAGCGATTCCCTCGGGACTTTGCTCCTGAATGCTCTATTAATTAGCCCAGAATAATCATGTCACTTTTACATGTGATGTTATAATAGGAACATGTGGCCTGACCAAAAAAAAAATATTATAGTTAATGCACCTAAATAGGTTTGTGTATATATATGTATATATTATAAATAGATGTTTCCATCAAATGACTCCGCATGCACAAAGATAATTTTGTAAAGAGCCCGCTGGCGGTTCCATCATCATGATTCTATCCTTATGTGTAAAATCAAGATTAACTTACCATGAGATGAACTTTCCATATATTATTTCAAAATGTTAAGGACTTGTCAATATTTTTTCCAACAAGGTAAGCCTACTAGAGGTCTTGTAAAATTCAAGAAGATCCAAGATTCAAATTATGTCATGTGAATTTACTTTTCAAAAAAACTAGTTAAGTGAATTAGAAAGATTTGAAATTTGATTAGGAAAGATAAACAATAGGAACGAGAGATTCTTATAATTAAGAAGACACTAAATAGTAAATAGCAAAAATATTTAACATTGGAAGCTCTACTTCCCATTCCGCCGAGGGGAAGAAAAAAGGAAACACCGAAAGTTTAGACTTCCGAATTCATCATACTCCAATTTCGAAGAGCAAATAATTCAAGAATCTCCAACATTAAATGCATTCACCTCCTCTGGCTTTCCTTGTTATAACTTCTCATTGACAACTAAGGTATCTTATACAAATCGGAAAAGCTTTGCTTGGTCCTGTCCGACTCGAACTTAGTTTAATTGTCCGGACATCATCTATATTATCAACCAAAAAAAATTTTATACATCGATCGAAGATCTAATATATTTTTCATGAAAAAATCGTAGGTTCTACCTATATTGCGATCTAATATGGCCGATCAAAATATTGAAGAACCAGGTCAATCTTCGGGCAGCCAACATGGCCTTGGTCATATGCTCAACGACTTCAACCCGGCTGACATTAAAGTTCTAGCCATTGATGCTAACGTTGTATCTTTGGAAATTCTCGTTGCCCTTCTAAAAAAATGCCAATACAAAGGTAACTACTACTGTTCATATGTACCTTTGACCAAAATTCATCCTGATTTGCTAACACAATAAACATTGCGTAGACTAATGGATGTCCGACTACCTAGTGGTCTTAAATTTCGAATATTTGTAGCATGTATTGCGGGATTTATATGTTGTCGTCAACTTGGACTAGTGGATGTCCGAATACCTAGTAGCGACTTCGTGAATTGGCGAGCGATTTTAGATTCGCGTCCCACGATGGATTAGACTTCGAATTGACATTCTTTTTTCTGCAGTTACATGGACAACAATGGCAAGCGAAGCCCTGAAGATTCTGAGGGAAAACAAGCAAACTTTTGACCTTGTAATTACTGATGTAGTGAGACCTGACATGGATGGCTTCAAGCTATTGGAGATCATAGGCCTTGACATGGACATACCTGTTATAAGTAAGTTGCATCTATCGAAAATATTGGATACTCTCGGTCCTGTCTATGGTTCGAATTTCGTTATCCGATTTGGTTAGTGAATTTTCTCGAATTCGCAGTGGTCTCGGCTGCTGAGGACAAAGGGAGCATATTGAAAGCTATAAAGCATGGAGCTAGAGACTACCTCATAAAACCAGTGAGGTTGCAGGAGATCAGGAACATATGGCAGCATGTCGTTAGGAAGAGGCAGCTGAAGTGTTTTGACCGATCCAGTGTTACCAGAGATGTTGCAGACCAGACTACAGAGCCTCCCCTGGAGCTCGTTGCGAAACACAAGGAGGGCGACGACGTAAATCCCGGCCAGAGAAACGATGGTTTGCCACGACGCAGGATGCAATGGACGAGGGAGATGCATTCCAAATTTGTCAATGCGATTCAGAAGCTAGAGGCACAGAATGAAAGTAAGACGGTACTTCACGTGCAGACTTATCTGAATAAGTTACCGACTTCGATTTTTTTAAGGATATGACCTAGAGGCCTAACGACTTCGATTTGGTATCTACAGAGATTCATCCGAAAAGAATCCTCGAGCTTATGAACCTCGAGGGATTAACCCGCGAGAATGTTGCTAGTCATCTTCAGGTCAGTGTCCTTCATTCTACTAGTACTAAAAACGGATCCACATTGATGTTTTTGCCATCCCAATCAACTTATTGAGAGGTATTTTTCTTTCCCTCTTTGAACTTATATGTACGTAAAAGAAGTACCGGAACATGCTGAAGAAGCGGGATAAAGAAATAAATGAACAAACAAGCACGTCGAAATATATTGCACAAGACTCGCATCCAAGTGTAAATCAGACGACGCCCACCGGACCGAAGCAATTCTCTGATGACCGGCAAAAATGTGTGTCAGCATCTGAATCGAGCCGGTATGGCCAATACCAACCAACGGTACCCCCTCGGAGTGTGCACGACATCGATTGGCCGAGACCGTCCAACAACGGACCGTCAAGCTCGAGTTCGTTTCCATCAGCAATTAGGAGTCTGGTCCAGGATAGTGGCTTGTCTCCCTGTATGCATCCTTTTCCAGCAACTTTTGTGCCACATTATAATGTACATGGATCGGGGTCAAGCGACCACCGGCCGGCTAACTATTATTCGCTTCCCGACGTCCCTGGACCTGGCCAAGTTCCCTTTTCCGGTGAGCATCGCTTATCCATTGGTGGGTTCTTTTTATATCATCTTGGAGTAACATATGGCCAGATTCTAGGATTGAAATGATTCTACATACTAAACTTTAGTCTAAAGAAATGTTTAAAGTAAGCTGGGCCACATTGTGCAGGTCAAGATTTGAGTGCACGGTCAATGCCAGGTTATCCACCGCTAGCGCTGGATCAAGATGATCACACGAAGCCTTTACCGGACGAAGATATCATGCAGATCCTCAACCAGGTGCCTTGTTCTACTCCTTCTCGAATTCGGTCCATTATATAGAACAACGGGCCGAATTCGAGTACTTATGAATACAACATTATATGTGTGTTCATTCTTTATCTACCAACAAAAGAAATAGGTCATCAACCTTAACTTTCATTTCTTCCTCTTCTTGCCCATATCTAGACTACAAATGCAAATATAATGCGATCAGTTTAATTTTTTCACTTCAAGAAACCTTATACACTACTTAGCTTCTGTGCAAGTTAATATCAAACGGTCATGAACTTATAATTAATTTTGAATTTTTTTTGTTGGAAATTCATGGTTCATATGCCTTCTTTCATTTTTTTTTTTTGCAGTTTCATAGTGATGGGCCTCCCCGTCTATGAAATGGAAGTTTCTTGCTCACGGCGCAAATTTATTGAATTCCAATTGCAAATGGAACACGAAAGCTTCCAGGGATTGTGATCAATTTATGTTTCCTGATTGATCTTTTAATTATAAATTAATATCTATAAGAGAATTTTTTTTCCCGTCTCAATATCTCTAAACCCTCGCAAATTATATTGATTAATTAATTAATTTTTAATTTAATAAAACTTATAGTCCCAACTATTAATTTATAGAAGCTTTACTGTATAGATTGAGAATTTATGGGTGAAAGTCTGTGCTTGATCATTAATATTTGAGTTTCTACTAGTCAAATTTTTTATAGGTAAAATTTTTATTACTCATTACAACGTAGCCATAGATCTCAAATATACTCTAGTATTATTTACTATGAAATTTCGTAAACAACCTCATCGGTCCCTAACCTATTTAAAGTGCTAAAATACCCCTAATTCACCTAGAAATTACAAAATTATCCAAGCACAGCAAAATTTCATCTTCCAGCCAACCTATCTCCCACTTTCAACCGTTTAAAATTTGTAAGTCAATATAAACATAACTCATTCAATTCTCGTACTTAGTACGATATGTGGCACGGGTGATTGATGGGGCAGAAGATGAAATTAATTTTTTTTGTCCTTGCATAATTTTGTAATTTTTAGATTAACTAGGAGTATTTTTAGAATTTAAAATGAGTTAATGAAAATTCAGAAACTAAACAACACTACGGTGTAATTCCGCCTAAGAAGACTCCCAACTTTCCACCACTATAACTTTGAGCTACTGCCCTGCCATAGTATAGAAAACATAATGGAAGATTAACCTTATTAGGAAATTGTAGAATTACTTCTTCTTAGAATGCCACTGGAAAAGTTTGCCTTTCCTTGAAGTCCCTAATCAGCTCAATGTCCGGATACTAAATGTTATGATAAAAATATACTATTAGTTTGCTAGCAAATCTTTGACATTTAGAAAATGGACAACTCAATCACGACAATTGGTCTACTAAGGGGCTTACAAGTTGACTAAAATTAATCACACGACCGTCTCGGTTTATATTCCCTTCAAGTCTCTTTCGCTCCGGAACCGCTAATGGAATCACAGATACCATAAGTTCTATACATCTATTCCTAAACAAATACACCTAAACCCATCAACATATGCGATGAGACTCCTATGACAAATAACCAGGGACTACCGATTAATCGAGTTCAAACACACCACAGAAACAAAATCAGATACGAAAACAGCACTAAATTGCAAAAAATATAATCCGGATTACCATAAAAACAAAACCACAGAGAACAGCAGTGAATCAAAAGGCAGCAGCGACTAAATTGTCCGCATCGAAAATGTAACTGCTTAAACACTACCTATACCAACAGAATAAGCATAATGTTCTGATAAGTAGGCGCCGGAAAAGTAAACAACAAACCAAGCTCGATCATCATTCAGGCACGGTCTCCTCCTTGATATAAGCCTTGGCCGCTGGAGCCGCCAGCAAATCAGTGAACTCCTGATAGGGGGACTTAGTAAAGTGGGTGTCGGTCCAGAAGTCCGGGGTGAGGAAGCCATAGGTCTTCAAGAGACAGTCGAAGGTCGCCTGCAAGCAAAAACCACAAAATCATCATTAACAATTTTGCATCAGCCGTCAATGTTTTGGACAAATGGATTCTGCAACAGCACCCATCTGATTTCATAAAGAGAGCTATTACCAAGCAATCAAATAGTCTCAAATCAACCATAAAACACGACATAAATGGAATTTCGCAGCAGCACAAATTAAATTCCAAACTTGGGCTATTACCAAGCAATCAAAAGTCTCAATCAACCACTAAACACGAGACAAATGGAATTTTAAAACAGCACATATCACATTCCAAACTTGAGCTATTACCGAGCAATCAAATAGTCTCACAATCAACCATAAAACACGAAACAAATGGAATTTTTGAACAGCACAAATTATGTTCCAAACTTGAGCTATTACCAAGCAATCAAATAGTCTTAATCAACCATAAAAAAAGACAAAACAGCACACATCCCATTCCAAACTTGAGCTATAACCAAGCAAGCAATCAAACAGTCTCAATCAATCAACCCTAAAAATCACGAGCATTTATACTTGGTAACGCTAATAAGCAAGAGGAGTCATCAGTAAACCTTGACAAAGTTGCCGAGGGTCTTGGTGGAGCCACGGGACGAGGTAAACACGTCATCGATCCCAGCAAACTGCAGCACCTTCTTGGGGACGCGGGCAGCGACAATCCCAGCACCACGGGGGGCAGGGACCATACGGACAGTGACGGAGCCACACTTGCCAGTGACCTTGCAGGGGACGGTGTGGGGCTTACCGATCTTGTTACCCCAGTACCCGCGACGGACGGGAATAACCGACAGCTTGGCGAGGATGATGGCGCCACGGATGGCGGTCGCCACCTCCTTGGAGCACTTCACACCGAGGCCGACGTGGCCGTTGCTATCCCCGACAACAACGAAGGCCTTGAAGCGGGTTCGCTGACCGGCACGTGTCTGCTTCTGGACGGGCATGATCTTCATGACCTCGTCCTTGAGCGAGGGCCCCACCAGCTGGTCAATGATCTGGTACTCCTTGATGGGGAGCGAGTGGAGGTAGATCTGCTCCAGGGAGGCTATCTTGCCATCCCGGACCAGACGCCCCAGCTTCGTCACTGGGACCCACTTCTCCTCCTCGTCGCGCCGACCTGCGCGGCGGCGCCCTCCTCCACGAGGGCCCCCGCGGTCGCCCCTCCCTCCTCCGCGGCCGAACCCTCTCCCGAATCCTCCACGGTCCCCGCCTCGCTCTCCGCCACGCTCCGCCATGGTTCCTTCGCTTTCTCTTAAGAGTGAACTAGGGTTTTCTAAGGGAACCGGGATTAGCTAGGGTTTTGGGCGGCTGTGAAGAAACGAAATGGAGAGTGGGTGCCTTATATATGGGAGGGAAAGTGGGGAGAGGGTAGTAGGGCTTTGTTTTGTATCTCTGTTTGGGTTCACAAATTGGGCCTTCAATTAACGGGCCTGCATTTAAGGCCTGGTATGTATGATTTATTTCTTTGCGAAAGCTCCAACTGGTGCTGTTTTAGGATGTGGCTCGAACTAATGATGTAGTTACGTTCGTGTGATACCTCGTTATCTTATATTAACAATATGTACTTTATTTTTTGATACTTGAATGAACTCTAAGATTAAGCATGTTAAATTTTGGATAATTTTAAGATAGACGATCTCATATAAAATTTTCTAGAATGCATGTGAGTGATGGTATTGATCTGGAGACAGTTGGTTGAATCACAGAACATTACCAGATTTTTCTTGGGTGAATTAAATCCCTTCGCACTTGACTAACTCCCATTGATTATGTATGATTTATTTGTGCTCGTTGAGTTTTCAACTTCTTTTACATACACTTGCGAATATAAAATTTTCTATAAAAACATAAAATTTTGACATATTTCAAAGGTCGATGTTGATATTTATAATTAAATGGGGACCATACATGCCGGTTGATCCAATTATTTAGGTTGTTGAGTGTTCAAATCTTACTATATTAATTCCTCTGGAAAAAACTCTTAACATATATATCACAAAGCATTTTACCAATATATTTTGGTAACGTTCCTCTCTGTTTTGATAGATTCAATCATTGAAAATTGTTGTGCAATAGTTCATAGTGACGGCTACGGCTCCTCGTCCTGCTAATAACTTTTTGGTCGAAATCGCAAAGCATAAGAGGTTGCATGTCTTTGTCTTACTCTTCTATGGCATCTTGAAAATTCGAAATTGGAGATAAAATGAAACAGAAATGCGCAAATTACCAAACCCTGTTAGAGTTGTCCAAATCCACTTTGACTAGCCTAGTGTTGCTTAAATCAATTGGTTAAAATAGATGAGTTAGTCTAGGAGTTTCATTATTTGTTCAAATATAATGCAACCATATTTTTTTAACACCCAATATTCAAACACTTAATGGGTGATTAATCCATATTTTAACTGGGTAAAATTTTTGAAACGTGTCAAAACTCTCTTAATAAATATTTAACACTGAAGCATTCACAAAGATTCAAACTCGAGACCTATTAAATTAGAACAACTCTTTTACTTCATCTAAATGTCTTTTGGCTTATAGTGCAACCATGTCAAGATGAACTTTCCCGATCTTTGACCTAAATTAGTGAGCTCAACAAAACAAATTCTAAAATAACATAGCAATCAGATAAATTATAAATTAGATGTTACACAATTGCTCCAAAAATTGGATATCTCTTATCTAAAACATCAAGCGAAAAGAAAAACCCAACATGAGATCAATGCAAATCTTGAGATTTTGAACTCTTAGGTCACTTGTCCTCCTCTTTCTGGGACTGATCATGATCTTCCTCCCTGAAGATCTTAACAATAATTTGCTTCTCCTCACAGCCTCAGAGACAAATCAAGGTTAATATCCATCTCCTCATGAACACTTCTCTCCCCCATGGACCAAGAACCAGTATAGCCATAGCTGTTGAGCTCGCAACCAGCCATAGCTTGATCTTTCCTTCCGTGGCCTACCCGAGCTTTCGCAACTGAGCTCTTCTTGGCCAGGGTCCTCTCGAGCCTATGAGCGTTCTGGTGCCCACCAAGAGCTTGGGAGCTATAGAACTTCCTCTGGCAATAGTTGCATGAGAAAACCCGAGTCTGGTCGCCTGGACTACGACGAGGTGGCGACGAGGAAGACGATGAAGATGGCTCGAGGACTAGGTCTAAGTTTAGGTCGAAGTTTCGTCGGCTTAGGTGGAGAGAAGTAGTATTAGTATGGAAATCCATATATTAGCTAGTTGTGGTCTAGGGTTTCGTTATTTGGTGAGGACCAGTGATTACTAGTTGCTAGGCTTATTTGTAAGGAAATTTGATTAGAATGGTTGTGTAAGAAGTGTGATGCATGGAAAAGATGGGTAATGGAGATTTATAACTGTGATGAAGAGCAGCTAGGACTACATAAAATGAAAGACAGGGGGACAAGATTATCCCTTTCTTTATTTGGGACCTGGGCAAATACTTTTGCTAACTAACTCAAAGAATTCCATGCACACATTTACTTGATAAATTGGTTCAGTTGAGAAAATATATATACATGTAATAATTATTTAAATTAATTAGTGAGAGAATTATTTTAATTTAATCAAAATGTCTCGAGATCGAGTATGTAATACTTATTAGAAGAGCTTGTTACTTTTCAAAGGTCTTATACCCACTTTAAAATTAGATTAGGTGACCGAATTATTGTCCAGATACCAGGTTGTACAACCATGAAAACTATTTGGCTTCATCAAGTGTATGAGAGAGATATAGAGAGGGAGAAGAGTCAAGTGAAGTGAAGTAATGGAAGATATCATGCCAATTATAAAATTAGTGAAGGAATGGAGGAGGGAACATGTGGTTTCAAGTATCAGAAGGGAATCAAAAGCTTTGTCGCCACCATTAATGGCAGAGTTGTAATCCCTTGTCGGTCCTTAATTCTGAAAAATATTCTTTGGAAATTAATTACTATATTGTACTTGCAAATTGTGTTCCCTACAGTGCTTCTTTGACCTATTAGCGTGTTGGCTTGAGTGATTTAGGTACGGGTACCATGTGAACCGACGCAAAGAAATACCAGTCGGTCCAGTCTCATCGCTCTCCAATCAAGTTACCTATATAAGAAACATCGAATTAGGTAGATAAGCCCATCTTGATTACACTAATTATGCTGCTGGATGAAGACGGATTTACACGAGGCCAATGATTTAGGAAGGTGGTCAGTTTCAGAAAAACAGGAGGGGCTCCTTTTTTGTCGTTAGTATACAAAATCATATTTACGAAAAATGATAGTTGGGCATTTAGCCCAAATTATGTTAATAGGTCTTGAGTTGAGTTGGGCTCAATAGTATCCTATATATATATACCTATTAATAGTTCTAAGTGTAGAATTGAGAGAGGTGAATTGTGAGGTTAGAAAAATTCATACCGATTTTGACTCAAGTAGTACTCTCTTTTGTTAATAATATTTTCTTCATCTTGAATTTTTCCAAGTAAATCTCATCTGCATGAGTTTGTTTCGATTTAATTTCCTAACAATGATTAATGCAAAATAGAGTACAGTGCCTTTTCATGGGTAAAAAAATATACTTTTTTACAGATCAACTTACTGATATTGGCAGAATGATATAAAAGTACATTTGTTTCAAAAATTTTAGGATGTGAAACTATTTTACAATATTACATATGCAAGTGTGAGTTATAAGATATAGTAAATTGTAAAAAAAACGCTATATCTCACAGTTCCCAATAACCAGGTATGTAATTATCCTTTCGCAGCGATTAGTGGTCAAGAACCTTATTTAAATGGGAAAGGCACATGCTCACGGTCTCGTAGCATTTAATATCTACTAAATGGGGACCATTCTGATCTCAAACTGAAACTAAAAATATATATTATATTATTTTTGGTTGCAACCATATACTATTTTAAATGTCACTGAATAGACTAATCATGGTTTAAGTCGAGTAAATTTTTTGAATATTAACAGAGAACTCTGAAACATGTATTCAACGTGTTCCTAATAACTAGCTCTAGAATGTTTATTTAAGTTAGAACAATTTTGCATTCATAAATTTGGGTCATGAACTTTTTTGATGGAAAATTTGGATCATTAACTTCTTGTGCAACACATATAAATTGCAGGAGCGGCGATGCTAGGGAATGGGATGAGAGGAACGTGTCGGCTATAATTGTGCCGATGGCTGTCTGGTAATCGCGGACACGACAAAGACAAAGGAACAACATTTTCTGTTCCTTGCGATTCGCAAACTGATCATGGGATTCCATGCAACTTTCAATCTAGGATCATTAGCCCTTACATTATATACACTTACTAGCTTCTTCAATAGACCACATATACGATGTTTGGATACATGTACCGACGGACTGCTTGTTTTAATTATTAGGAAGTTGTCATAATCAAGTCGTGATTGTCGTTTGAGTAATGAGCTCATCATTAGTATTAGTATGCGCTAGTAAATTATATCGTAATGAGAAAACATAGCACACCAAGTTAACTTGAAAAACTTCAAGACCGAGAAAAAAACATTACGGAAAAAAGAAAGTCAAGTATGTGAGTCCATAAGTACAATGACCCACTTCAAGTTCCTTGATTAATCTTAGCAAGCCCGATCCAGTTAGTCTGGAAGATTTTTTTTGAGAAAATTAGTCTGGAAGATTGACAAGTGTTGATTAGTAAAAAAAATGTTTTCCAGTGTCAAATTTACTTAATTTATGTAGAATTTTTTTTGGGGGAAGTTTTATGTAGAATTTGAAGTGTTATAAAGTGGGCATGCATGCGTAAGGAGCAAAATGGACTACATTGCAAAAGATGATATTGTTGAATAATGTGGACCAAGAAACCTTTCAAAGCACCATTTGGCATTTTGTGACATTTTCTACTTGCAAACCATTTAGGTTAAACATGTTATATATTTATCATGTTTGAAAATCGTTGTAAAAAAATTCAGCTCCTCCAGCAAATATAGTTACTCTTTTCCTTTACTAGTGTCACACTTTTTTATGTATTGGATTTCCGTTGGTCCTTTCTAGAATCATTCCAGGGATTTGTATTTCCGAATTATCACCCTTTTACCTATTTTTAAATAAGGATGAAGACAACTAGCAAAAAATAAGAAGACACGTCACCATTTTGAATGTTAGGCGCTCTTTGTGTTAGGAATTTAGCAACCAAGAGAATAAAACGTGCAATGAACACGAACGCAAGATATTATGTGGTTCGGCTTAATGCCTACGTTCACGGAGAAAAAGAAGAACTTTTATTGATGGATCTGAGTCAGAAAGCCATACAAAACCCTTGGGTAACACGTCCTTATATAATGGACGAACCCTTGGTGTACAAGAAACCTATCTAGATCGTCCTAGGAGTCCAAAACAAGAGTCCGAGCAAAACAGAATAATTCTCGTAGTGCACCCTAGCAGGCGCTGACCTCCTAGCAGGCGCTGACCTCCTAGCGGCCGCTATCCAACATTATGTAACACCTCCTAGTGAGTGCTAGGGGTCTAGCGGCCACTAGGCCCAATTGATTTTCACCATTTACATCTTTTCTCAACACTTCCCAACAATCTCCACATTGGCGAGAAAACATCTCTTGGAAAAAACCACGAAGCTCAAGCCGAACTTCAACAAACTCCACCTTGATGAAACACCGCCCCATGAAGAACTATGAGAACTTGAGAAACCAAACCGACTCTACCTCAAACCATAGATAACCACCACCATCAATAAGACTATCTCAACTTTCTCACCTCCTTTTCTGTTCAATCACTTGGAGCCAGCCCCCTAGCTCAAGCAACTTTCGAGCTTGCTTGGCTTATTTCCTCTAACCTCTATTAAATTCCAACTAGCAAGTCCACCTGCTGAAGCAACCTTGCAACCAATAAATGCAACCTCTATTTTTTGGTCAGCCCCATACTTCGCAACCTCAAACTGCTTCTCTGCTGGAACTTATTGCCTCAAACCAATGCTGCGTGGCATAGCATACAAAGGGCAACCTTTTGTTCTATCAAGTAGAACCATCGATATGCCTTGAACTCTACTATTCAGCCTTGAGTAAGATACCCGATCTGTCTGTGGTGTCACCAACGACTTCACATGCCCAATGCCAAACCTATCCAACACCTTTGATGTGCACGTCCCTTTAGACAATCATAGCGGGGCCCAGCTAACAATGCTTTTTCGAGACAACCATGACTCCTTGCCAATCATGCCTCCACGAAACAACCATAGCTTGCTATCCATATCTTAACAAATTCCAACTACACTCAAACCATTCATGTCAAGCCTTTGCTCTCTCATACGAACCAACCTCATATGATCTGAGCTTTTTCTCTCTCCATTGGAACCCAAAGATGTGACTCCACCTACAACAGTACCCCCTACTAACCTATAGGTATTCCGTGCAACTCTTTCACCTTTCATCACCACCAAGGCATCCTTCTCCACTTTAATTAGCCCGCCTATAACCTTATAGACATACTCGCTACAATCTAAGGTTCCTAATGAGATCAAATTTCTCTCCAACTTTAGAACATACTTAACCCCACACAACTTCACCATGACACCATCCCACATCTTGATCTGGATATTACTTATGCCTGCAATTTTACAAGCGAGACCATCACCCATAGTCACCATACCTGAATTAACGAACTTGTAGATGTCGAACTACCCTCTCTTGGGCATCATGTAAAAGGAACAAGCGCTATCCAAAATCTAGGAATCAGAATACTTTGGACCTGACAAAACAGAAAGACAGTCACCATCCAACCCGTCCGAATAAGAGGCCACATTCACGAAACTCGATCCTTTTCCCTCGCGATCCCGATTTCTTTTCGAAAAATCCTTCCTTGACCCCGACTTGGATCCTCTTCTATTTTTTGCTCCACTATGATCACCATGGCTACCCCTCATAACTAGCTCTTCCATTCGTTCATCACCAGTTTCTCTCCTTTGATGAAACTCTAGCTGTGATACCCCGAAAATGATATGTTCTGTCTGAAATGCTTAAGTGATTTGATTGGTACTATCTATATCAACAAGGTGCACCTTCTTTTCTGGCACACATCTTGAGAGAACTCCAAGGTTAAACGCGTTTGGCCAGATCAGGATGGGTGACCTCCTGGGAAGTTTCCCAGGGTGCGTGCGAGTGAGGACAAAACACTCTAAAAAAGACCTGTGTTGGTCTGTGGAGCCAGTCGGTCAAATCACGGGGCATCACATTTGGTATCAGAGCGACCTCGGCTTGTATAGTGTGGTTCGAGGATCGAACGCATCTGCAACCGAGGAATTCTGGGACTGTCTGTATCTGTCGCGACGAGGACGTCGCGTATTTAAGGAGGGGTGTATGTGATACCCCGAAAATGATATGTTCTGTCTGAAATGCTTAAGTGATTTGATTGGTACTATTCATATCAACAAGGTGCACCTTCTTTTCTGGCACACATCTTGAGAGAACTCCAAGGTTAAACGCGTTTGACCGGGAGTAGGATCAGGATGGGTGACCTCCTGGGAAGTTTCACAGGGTGCGTACGAGTGAGGACAAAACACGCTGGAAAAGACCCGTGAGTTGACTGAAACCATTAATGTGTTGGCTCAAATCCGAGTCCTCCTTCATCTTAAGCCCGTACAATCTTTGCTTAAGATAAAATTTGTTAGACAAAGACTTAGACATATATATTACCTCTAATTTCTTCCATATCTCAGCTGGTGACTCCGCATCCATGACATGATACATCACATCATCTGTCAAGCACAAACGAATTATCACCACCTCCTTGGCCCCCATCTCCTTCCACTCTTGCTCCTTCATCTTCTCGGACTTCTTCTCCGAGAGCGCGATTACCATTCCTTGTTGCACGAGGAGATCCTTGACAAGCCTTTGCCATAACCCGAAATTCGATGATCTATCAAACTTCACAAGAGCAAACTTTGCACCGTCCGACATCCTCCAACCTTAGCTCTCATACTACTTGTTAGAAATTCAGCAACCAAGAGAATAAAATGCGCAATAAATATGAACGCAAGAGATTACGTGGTTCGGCCTAATGCCTACGTCCATGGGGAGAAAAAAAAACTTTTATTAATGAATCCGAGTCACAAAGCCATACAAAACCCTTGGATAACACGTCCTTATATAATGGACAAGAAATCTATCTAGGTCTTCTTAGAAGTCCAAAACAAGAGTCCGAGCAAAATAGGAAAATTCTCGCATTGCACCCTATCAGGCACTGGCCTCCTAGCGGCCACTGTCCAACATTCTGTAACACCCCACAGTGAGCGCTAGGGGTCTAGTGGCCGCTAGGCCCAATTGATTTCTACCATTTGCTTCTTTTCTCGACACTTCCCAACACTTTCTCTATTGATATTTTTTCACTAAGTTTTATTTTAGTAGAATTTTATTGAGATACCAGTTACAACCTCATAACACGAAGAATTTAACAACTAAGGGTCGTAAATGTGTATATATTACTACATTAAATAAAATTTACTTACCAAGTTAGCATTTTGAAGTTCTAGATCGATTTTCTCTCTTTCATTATGTATTATTTAACATGCAATTTTAGTGGGTTTTTTTGTTTGAAAGAAAGTTTTGTTATTTCTTGTACTTATTTTTTTATCAATAAACTTTTGTATCAATCACCAAGATAATTACATATATACAAAGCCGCCTAAAAAATTGGCCAGAATAATCGTAATACATAAAGCCTTCGCGACTCAAAAATTAAGATTAGATCCTGATTACATAAAGCCTTCAAAGAGTCCAACCAAATGAGTCATTCACGTGCGTGAAGGAGAATCTTGTTGATTGCCCGATCTACCAAAGGAGTCTCTTGTTCAAAAATATCTCAATTTTGTGTATGCCAAATCTCCCATATGATTGCTCCCATAAAAGCCTGCCTAATTTCAGTCATCATTCTTCCACCATCAAGACCACACCAACTTTCTAATGTGTCAGCCAACATAAGAGGGATGCACCAGCTGGTTCCCATCGTATTGGAGAAATAATTTCAGATTTTCTTGGCAAATCCGCAGTGAAGAAGAAGGTGATGGACCGATTCATCTTCATCTCTACACAAAGGACAGAGACAATCCCACGCATCAAGTCCTCAGCTCCTAATAAGATTATCCCTCTTTTGAAGCTTCCCATGGAGAGCTAACAATAGAAAACATTGAACCTTAAGGGGAATTTTGAATTTCCAAATCCTTTTCAGCATGATAGAACCAGGGCCGATGGAGGCCACCCCTCTGTTGGCGATTCTCCTCATGGACTATACCGTGTGTCCCTCTTCAGAGACTACTTCCCATATTATTTTGTCTTTTGAGTTGAGGTCGCAGTCGCTTGAATGAACTAGGTTCAGCATGGATGTCACTTGATCTTCCTCCCAGACCCTCGAAGATCTTTTCCAAGTTAGATTCCAATCTCTTGATTCTCCATTTCTGTTATAGCAATCAGCAATCCGAGCATTCCTCTAGTGGAGATCATATACAATCTTGGAAATAAAGGGGACTCTCCGCACCAAGATCGGACCAGAAGCTGAAGCTTTCGCCATCGCCTGCCCTTAATTCTAAACTTGCAAAAAATTTGTCCTCCAGAGGTGAAACAACCGAACTATAGATGTCACCCCAGAGGCTATTATTAGTTGGATTGAGAGAAAGAGGTGGAATCTGATGGACTGTAACCGCGTATCCTAGTAATGGTAGTAGCCCATAAAATATTTTTATTGTTGAGAAAGAGTCAAATCCACTTAAGTAAGAGAACATGATTCATGGTATGAATTTTTTCAATCCCAAACCACCAAGTTCTCGAGGGAGGGTAACAGTATCCCACTTAATCAGTGACCTTTTGATCTGCTCCAAATTTTCCAACCAGAGGAAACATCTCATTTTTCTTTCAATCACCCGGGCAACACCTTTTGGCACTCTAAAGATGGACAAGACAAGAAATAGATTGGGAGGCTTGCAAGAACTGATTTAACTAGGGTGAGCCTGCCACCAAATAAGAGAAGGTTGCCCTTCTGTGGAAAAGCCTAGAGCTCTAAGATTGAGCTAGGTAGAAGATGAGTCGAGCTTAATTAAGCTGAGGGAAGAGAAGTAGGCGGTTACTTTTGTTTGGAGATAAAAGATATTTTTGGAGGGTGAAACTAATTCCCAATTTTCATGTTTTAATATGTACAGTACTTGTTTGTATTTATACTACCACTACTTATCCACGTGTCACTTGACTTTATCTTATTTACAATTATGCCACCTTGCTTTATTTACTAATATCTCGCTGGGCCTAATATTAACTTATCTGCGGGCCTTTCTATCAATGCGGCCCATCTCCAACTCAAGTTCTTCTTCCCGTTCTTCAAACTCAGAGATGATCAACTCTTCTTCACTTTCTACGAGCTTGACTTCCGCTGCCTCTTGTCCATGTTCGTATGGTTCATGTGTACTCAACACCCGCCCATAAGTTGGACTGTGGATGTCCCAACTTAGAACGTAGAAACTCAACGCGTTGAACCGAGAGTCCCTTTGTAAAGATATCAGCTAGTTGAAAATGTGTTGGCACATGAAACAGCTTAATCAAGCCCCTTCCTACCCGTTCTCTCACGAAATGACAGTCAATTTCTATGTGTTTTGTTCTTTCATGAAAGACGGGATTTTCGGCGATGTGTAGAGCTGATTTACTGTCGCAGTAGACTAAAGCAGGTCCATCTGGTGTACCACCCAAATCTGCAAGAAGATAACTTATCCATTGAACTTCACTGCTAACCGCAGCTAATGCTCGATACTCTGCTTCAGACGAGGACCGTGAGGCTGTATCTTGCTTTTTTGCCTTCCAAGAAACCATAGAATTACCAAGATACATACAGAAGCCTGTCATAGATCGTCGAGTATCCCAGCACTTTGTCCAATCACTATCCGAATATGCCTTGAGCTTCCTATCAGATTTAGCAGGATAGAATAAACCTAGCCCTGGTGCTCCTTTTATGTACTTAAAGACATTATACGCAGCTTGGAGATGCACATTCGTCTGTTTGGTTAAGTACTGACTTAACTGCTGCACAATGAAACTGATATCTGGCCTGGTTATAACCAGATAAAGTAACTTGCCAACAAGCCTTCGATAGAGACATGAATCTTCTATAATCAGCTTGCCATCCATTGTCTCCTTGTATACTAGCTTTCCATCCTTGTAGGCTAGTATATCTAGTAGTGTACCTTCTTTGGTATTTAACTGAAGACTAACATCCATAGGTACTTTTCTTGGCTTACAACCAAGGTATCCCACATCTTGTAGAATCTCTAACGCATACTTTTTCTGAGACAGATGTATGCCATCAGAATTTCTGGCCATTTCAAGTCCTAGAAAATACTGCAGTTTACCAAGATCTTTTAACTTAAGAGTCTTCTCAAGATGAGTCTTGGTTGCTGCAATGGCTGATTCTGATGACCCTGCAAGTATTATGTCATCCACATACACCAATAGAACTGTGAAAGTAGTTGTGTCCTTCTTGGTAAAGAGAGAATAGTCATGTGTGGACTGCACATATCCAAATTGAAGCAAAATAGAAGTCAGTTTGGCAAACCATTGCCTGCTTGCTTGCTTTAACCCATATAGTGACCTTTTAAGACGACAAACCTAGTTGCTATCCCCCTCGGCAAGGGACAAGCCACAAGGAACTTGCATATAAACCTCTGCATCAAGCTCGCCGTAAAGAAAAGCATTATTGACATCAAGCTGATGCAAATACCAGCCGCGACTAACAGCAAGAGCAACCAAAACACGAACAGTGGTGAGCTTGGCCACAGGACTAAAAGTCTCAAAATAATTGATGCCAAGTGATTGAGTGAACCCCTGAGCAACTAAGCGAGCCTTGAATCTCTCCACACTCCCATCGGCTTTGTGTTTAACCTTGTAAACCCATTTGTTGCCAATGAGTTTCTTACCAGGAGGCAGCAGAATAAGGTCCCAGGTATTGTTCTGAGCAAGAGCTGATAACTCCAACCGCATTGCATCAACCCAACACTCTTCCCTAATAGCTTCATCATAGGTGCCAGGCTCTATAATGGATGCTACAGAACATGTGAAAGCTCTATAGGGTGATGTTAAGTGACTGTAAGTAAAGAAATCATGAATAGGATAAAGAATAGCTGCAGCACAGGTACGTGAAGAAGAAGATACCTGAGCTGGAGAGTGATCATATGAGTGCGATGGAATCACATCAAGGTCATAGTCGTGAAGGTAGGAGGGTAAAGTTTTAGACCGAGCAGACCGGCAAGGAAGGTTATTCGCCAATGGAAGTGGAGAAGAGGAAGACAGCGGAGGAGGGAATGTGGTAGAAGGCAATGAATGTGAAAGAATAACTGGAGGAGCAGGGGAAATAGGTAAAGGAGGAGGAGGAGCGGTAGGTGGGATAACTAGGGTAGGTACAGGGTCATCCAAGTGGACAGGTGATGACTACATCACTAATAGGGTGATACTCAACAAAATATTGTGTCGAGCAGGCTATATGATCCGATGCTCCTGAATCAAGTATCCAAGAGCTAGCACAACTATTACTAAGGTAGATTCTATGTAGAGGCAAAGATGGAGAATGAAATTTGTTACCAGAGATAGGAGTGGTAGCAACGGAATTGATAAGTGTGTTAGAAGACAAGGGAGTAGTCTCCTGCAGAATTATTGGATTGGTTCTAAAGCTAGATGAAGAGTGTTGAATCAATTCAACTAGGCCAGTGTATTGCTCTCCAGTCAAGGCCAATTTAGCCAACCCTGCATTAACTTCATCCAATTCTTCTGTAGCAACCTGATTTGCAGAATGTGTAGTTGGCAACCCCCCTCTGAATCCTGATTGTTGATTCCCAGAGAAGGTACCTCCACCACCACCAGTTACATACCTGCTTCCACTAGATGGACCACTATTAGTGAACTTAAAATTTGGAGGAAAACCATGCTTTCTATAGTATTTGTCCACGGTGTGACCATCCTTTCCACAATAGGTACAAGTTACTGCTCTCTTGTTGTTGTTCCATACCCTTTTACCACCACCAGATGAACTCACAGCATTTGTTGTCACTGAATAAGATGTATAACCTGGTACTATGTTCACTGAAGCTGCACTTAACATTTGCTGCTCATGTTGTAAAGCTAGAAAAAGAGCTCTATTCACATCTGGCACAGTATCCATCAACATAATCTGTGAAGTAAAAGTACTAAAGTTCTCATTCAGTCCAGTTAAAAACTTAATCACTTGATCATTCCCCTGATATAACCTCGAGGACTGAACTGATTCCCAATGAGCAGATCCTTTCTCTTTATCTACGCACTTGCAAAGCAGAATTGGCCGAAATTTACAAAAATCATCCCAAAGAGTCCTAAAAGAGGTGAAGTAATCTGTTACCGTAAGTGCTCCTTGCTTAAGAGAGCATAGTGCCAGTTGAAGACGCGCGATCTTCATGGAATCACCTCTTCCAAACCGTCCGCGCAAATCCGCCCAAACCTCCGCTGCAGTTTCTAAGCAGCTCACACTTCTCGCGATTCCCGGATCCATGGATCCTTCTAACCAGCTCAAGACCATACTGTTGCAACCCTCCCAATCATCATACGAGCGATCATCGGGACCAGGAGGAACAACAGAACCGTCAACCGTCAACCATCGGCCATTTCTTCTTCGATCGCAAGGCTCTCTTCATAGATCGGCTCCAACTAAGGTAGTTATTTGCATTAAGAGGAGGAGAAACGAGCACCAGACCTGGATTCTCACTCGGATGAAGATAATACAACATATTCTCTGGCGCGAGAGCTCCAATTGCTGGATTTGTGATAAGTCTGCCATGGCTAGAAGCTTCGCGTCCAACTCCAGCCATTAGAAGTCTTCCGTACACTTTTTTGTTGAAAGAAAATGAAATCGGTTTTAGACGAACTGCGTCTAAAGCTCTGATACCATGTGGAAAAGCCTAGAGCTCTAAGATTGAGCTAGGTAGAAGATGAGTCGAGCTTAATTGAGCTCGAGGGAAGAGAAGAAGGCGGTTACTTTTGTCTGGAGATAAAAGATATTTTTGGATGGTGAAACTAATTCCCAATTTTCATGTTTTAATTTGTATAGTACTTGTTTGTATTTATACTACCACTACTTATCCACGTGTCACTTGACTTTATCTTATTTACAATTATGCCACCTTGATTTATCTACTAATATCTCGCTGGGCCTAATATTAACTTATCTGCGGGCCTTTCTATCAATGCGGCCCATCTCCAACTCAAGTTCTTCTTCCCGTTCTTCAAACTCAGAGATGATCAACTCTTCTTCACTTTCTACGAGCTTGACTTTCGCTGCCTCTTGTCCATGTTCGTATGGTTCATGTGTACTCAACACCTTTCAAGTAGCAAGTCTTCGGTCCAGAGCTTCAATGACTGCATTCCAAGAGGAGGTTCTGTACATCTTTGTACACAAAGGAAGATCAAGATACTTCACACGAAGAGTTTCCATTTTGCAGCCAATTTTTAAAGCCATGTTCTCAATCCATCTATCTCTAATGTTGACCCTAATTAAAGAAGACTTAGAGAAGTTTATTGAGAGGCCGGAGATGAGCCCAAAAACAGTGAGGATGTGCCTGATAAACAAGACGCTCTCCCTGCACTTTTCAAAAATAATGCTGATTTCTTGCTGGCTGGAAGGTAGCTTCACACCCTTGATAATTTGTTTTAGTTTCTCTTTGAGGGTCCTGTTAGGCTTAATGAATTATACAATCTCAAGCGCAAAAAAATTTATACAAATCCGTCCATAAGCTACGAAAATTGATCATGATATTGATTTACTATGTAAAATTATTTGGGCAAATTACCCTCACATCCCTCTACTTTGGTCAGCCTCCCCCTAGAGTCCCTGGATTTTGGAAAATGATTGTCCCGTCCCTAAGTTTTGATGATAATAGACTCTCGGGTCCCTGGCTGACGTCATCGGCTCTTTTTTTCATTTTTGGTCATGGAAATGACCAAAATACCCTTAAACAAAAATCAATCAAAAATCAAACCAAAAATCAAAATTCACCATCCTCTCCGTCTCTCCTTCTTCCACAATTAGACAAAGCCCATGAAGATGAATTCAACAGACCAATTAGACAATTGTCTACTACCAATCGTCTACTCCATTGGCGTTGCCCGTCGCTGTGGTGGAATCGTGAAGGAGAAGGTCAGGGAATCGTGAGGTCTCTTCTTTTCTCCTTAAAGCGGCTTCCGTCGCCGACGAGAACATTGGTGAGATCCCGGCGTCGCTTTATGCCAGCAGGCTTCCAGGAGATAGGGCTTCCACGGAGGACATGCGAGAGAGAGAGAGAGAGAGACGCCGACGCCGATGAGGAGCGGTTGCCGGAGGTTGCCGCTTGTCGTCGTCGACTTGTGAACCTGCTTATTCCTGGTGTTTTCTCAATGGGGGAGCCGGCCAATGGGGGAGCGGGAGGGGAGGGGAGCGGGCGGGAGCGGGAGGGGGGGAGCGGGAGGGAGCGGGCGGGAGGAAGGGGGGAGGAGGAGGGGAGCGGGCGGGAGGGGGTGGGCGGGAGGAGGGGGGAGGAGGAGGGGAGCGGGTGGGAGCGGGCGGGAGGAGGGGGGGAGGAGGAGGGGAGCGGGCGGGAGGGAGTGGGCGGGAGGAGGGGGGGAGGAGGAGGGGAGCGGGCGGGAGGGAGCGGGCGGGAGCAGGGGGGGAGCAGGGGGGGGAGCGGGAGGGAGGAGGGGGGGAGGAGGAGGGAAGCGGGCGGGAGCGGGCGGGAGGGAGCGGGCGGGAGGAGGGGGGGAGGAGAGGGAGAGGGGGGAGCGGGAGAGGAGGGGGGGAGGAGGGGGGGAGCGGGAGGAAGGAGGGGGGGAGGAGGGGGAGCGGGAGAGGAGGGGGGGAGTGGGAGCGGGAGCGGGGAGCGGGAGCGGGGTGAAAGGTTGAAGAAGGTATAAAAAATTATTTTTTGTTTAAGGGTATTTTGGTCATTTCCATGACCAAAAATGAAAACAAGAGCCGATGACGTCAGCCAGGGACCCGAGAGTCTATTATCATCAAAACTTAGGGACGGGACAATCATTTTCCAAAATCCAGGGACCCTAGGGGGAGGCTGACCAAGTAGAGGGATGTGAGGGTAATTTGCCCAAATTATTTTGTTCAAAAATGATTAAAAACTGTATGCAATATAAACAGAATATCTTGAATTATTTGCTTAAGATAATTAGAAAAAAATTATTTTGAAGCTGGTTAAGAGTCTTGTAACTAATGTCAGAAATTTAATTGGAGAGAATCAGTTATCAACATCCCCCATCAACATAATCAAACAACCAATAAACAACAACAAACATATATGTGGTACAAATCCAATGCACCTCTAGTTGGTCGAAGATATTCCAATTATGTTTTTTTAATTAGAAGATGTTCCGATTAAGCTCCGTACATGTTGGTGAAGGTACTTAATTATAACCGGACATGCACTCCATTCCTCACTTTCGTGAAATGCTTGAGTCATGAGAACGTAGATGTGCCAAGTTTAGTATGAAAAATTGTCATTTTTTATAATTTAATCTGATTTATACTTAAATTAGTTAGATTAATAAATATTCGAATATAGAACAACTTGATCCAAAATGTGGTCTGTGGCAGACAAAAGAGCAAACACAAGTTGACCTGAACAAGGGACAGTCGTAACTGGAAAGCTGATCTGTAACAACTTTGAAAGTTCTGGTGGATTGAATTACTTTCTCCATGGTGCAACGTGTATCCTTCTGTTTCCTATCAGTACATGAAAATTGTATAATCCAAACATTAATTTGGAGGACGACACATGTGTTAAGGTCATTTTGTGACTTTGAATTGACATTTCATGGAGAACTCCAAAGTTCCAATTAAATGTCATTATCCGATTCATTTACAAAAAAGAAGAAGATAAAACTGATTAGACGGAAGGCATGTTAGGTGCATTGTCAAGCACTTCCTCCATGGTCCCCACATGCTAAAACTGCTACACCTTAGTCTATCCACGGATTATGGATTCTCAGAAATTGAGTAATTTTTCAAGACAATACATGTAATTAAGAGACTTTGATCTACATCGTCCTATTCAATCACACAAACGATTCAGATGATCGGATTTTATAAAGGAGCTCGTGAATATCTCACATTGTATATGAACTCTTTTAGGACTTGGACCAAATCTAGTTACATCTCTTTAAGGACTTATTTACTTGGAGTATTATATAATACATATATATATCCATTTACCAAAAAAAATACACCTTAGTCCTCCTGTAATTGGATATCCTCATAAAAATGTTATGAGTTTTGAAAAATATATAATGTTTTCTTGTCAAAAAAATTTTCAATCGGATGATCAATCAGGTCAACAAAATTGATCCGTAGTCAAATTATTTTGACTATTGATCCAATCGTTCTCGAATTTTAAAATTTTAGCTAGTTCACTTGGATCTAGGTAGCGCACCTTATTTTTTTAACAATGCAAACATGAATGTTTATAACAATCCAAAAAGAAAAGGCCCGACCCTGAAGACATATCATGTATAACCATAGTGTAATAAAAATTTGATTTTTACTCTTGTAATTATAATCACAAAAAAAGTCTTAATAATTGTGTGGTTAGAAAGAGAAATATTTGTCGGATTGCAACAACGTATTGGACCGGAGTATACGAGGTTTTTGAGAGTTCTTCAAACTCTAACGAACGGGACAAAATTACTTTTCAAAGAGAATATTTTGCTATCTAGAGGAAATGATGACCCTTCGAAAAAATCCATTCAGAACCTCAAGAATCATTCCTTTTTCTGTTCATATATGATATGTCGAATTTGACTAAACTTATTCTTAAGAAAGTAAGTCATATTATGTATAACCATAGTATAATAAAAAGTATTTCGAGTTTTGAATTCATCAATATTGAATACACGAAACGAAATCATATACATAGAGGAGACATCCAAAAAAGAAAATGATACAGATCCGTTCATAAGCTACGAACAATAGGAAGCTGTAACATTTTTCTTCATAGTATTTCAATTTTCCAAAGTGCATGCACCAATATTGTTACAACACCGAATTTATGTTTTCATAGTTTTCTTCTCTTTTGTTTTTTTGGGCCACTAGCCATCTAGCTAGTTGACGATACCAGCTGCTAGCCTCGCTCTGAGATCCTTCCGCAATATTTTTCCAGATGGGGCTTTGGGGATCGAGTCAGTGAAGAAGACCTTGCTTATCCTTTTGTAGAAAATCACCTGTATAACAGTAGAGTAAATTTCAACTACTCGGGCCCATTGTCTAATCCACGTTCAGGCCTAGGCCCAATTAATTTACATTTAAGTTAAATTGATCTAAATATGATAAATTTTTTCATATTCAAATTTTCAATGACGTAAATTTTGATTAAATTAGAATTTGAAAATGGGTACCTGCTTTGAGATATATTGTTTGACGTCATCTTCTGTAATCTCGGACCCATTGGATAGAACCACGAAAGCAACCGGGACCTCTCCGGCTGCCTCATCTTTCATTCTAACACAATCAACAAAAAACAACATTTAGTCTATAATTCAACAAAAACCAACCGAATTGACTCTAATATTTGTTAGAGCGAAAAATTAATACTCGAACAATTAGAAAAGGAGAGCTTACGGGACAACGGCAGCATCGGAGATGTTGGGATGGGCAATCAACATGGCCTCGAGCTCAGCCGGTGCCACTTGGAAACCTTTGTATTTGATCAACTCCTTCAACCTATCGACAATGAAGAGCTCATCGTCGTCATCTATGTACCCAATATCCCCCGTGTGCAACCATCCTTCTTTATCTATTGTCCTCTCCGTCGCCTCCGGGTCATTCAAATATCCTGACAAAAATTAATCATAAGGTAATCTCAATTAAAATCGAATTATCAATAAATTTTAAACGCGACGGTGTCAATTGGGCTCCACAATGGTTAATTACGCAACTGAGACACCTCAACCAATTTTTGGGGACAAATAGCTAGTAATCAGAAAGTGTGAAAATTAAGCAAACAAAAAGTCATGTAATTAAGTGCTAATTAATTAAAGGATGGTAAAATGTACCTTTCATGATTTGGTTGCCCCTGATGCAAATCTCCCCTGGCTGGTTGCGTGGGAGCGACGCGCCGGTATCCGGGTCGACGATCTTCATCTCGGCGTTCCGGACGACTGTGCCACACGCGCCGGATTTGATCTCGAAGGGCTCCTTAGCAAACGCCAGGCACATCGCTAGCACCGGCCCTGCCTCCGTCATCCCATATCCCTGTATATATTATTATTAGCGAAATTAATTTTCCTTCGGAAGATGTGCACTAATATATTTTTATCAGTGACTAATTGTTCTATTATTCATGATAATAAAATATTATATTTTTAACACTCAAAGATTTAGAGTTATTAAAAGATGACATCTATCTGAGTCTACAATAACCACGCAAAACTGAAACGGGACATGTATTATAAGCTATATATGCAGATATTATAATTAGAACGGTAGAAAATTCCCTCATACAAGTTATAACTGTATACCTTGTTAAATATAAAGAAAATTTGATGTGAAGGCTGCTTGATGGGGTATCATAGGGTCAAGACATTTTAATGTACCACGTTGAACTACTCCTAATAGTAACCAAAACAAGATTTTGTCCACACCAAATAAACCCACTACGGCTAATATAGTAAGTACTACCCAGTCGGAATTAAGTGAATTCTCAGCACATGAGAATCCTCAAATTTTGTACTCAACTCTTAAATACACGATTCGTAAAAAAAATTCTAACCAAGTGAATGTATCAAGCAATCTAGCAAACGTAACGCCTTCTCGTATAATTCCAAATTTGCATGCGAGCAACTAAATAAAATAACGACACGCACTTATCTAAGAATACCAACAAATTAAAAGCACGTACAACAAGAAATAGACGAAATGTTTGCTAGTCAATTTTACCTGCCCAAGTTTGGCGTTAGGCAGCATAGCTCTGACAGTGTCCTCGAGCTCCTTCCCCATCGGCGCCGCCCCGGACATGAGCGTCCTGATCGACGACAGGTCGTACCTGTTGACGTCCGGGCTCTTCGCAATGGCCAGGACGATGGGCGGAACGAACGGGGCAATCGTCACCTTGTACTTCTCCACGAGCTCCATTAGATTGATGATGTCGAACTTTTGCATCATCAGGATGGTGGCCCCCACACGTAACGCGCATAGGAGCACGGAATTCAGGGAATAGATGTGGAACAAGGGAAGTACACAAAGGATCACGTCTTCCTCGTGGAGGTACAGGTTAGGGTTGTCCCCGTCCACCTGCTGGGCCACGCTCGTCACGAGGCCCTTGTGGGTGAGCATGACGCCCTTCGGGAGACCGGTCGTTCCGGATGAATAGGGCAAAGCCACTGCGTCATCCGGGGCGATGGTCACTCCCGACAGGGCGTCATCCTCGTCCGAATTTGTCAGCTCAGTGAAGTGCAAGCAACCGTCCTGCACGGAGTCCGTCGTCATGATTTTGACCCCGGATTCTGTCCCCATTCCCTTGACCTTTTCCACGTAAGCCGTCTGCATCAAATTTTTTTATAAGTAAAATTATATTATTAAAAGTTGCACCAAGTATGCTCAAATAAGAACCTGTGTTATGATGAGCTTAGCGCGGGAGGCGGCGGCCTGCTTGGCGATCTCGGCCGGAGTGTAGAACGGGTTGGCCGTCGTGCTCATTGCGCCGCAGATGGACGCTCCGAGGAAGGCGAAAACGAACTCCGGCGTGTTCTGAAGCAGCAGCATCACGACGTCGCCCTTCTGGATGCCAAGCTTCCTCATCCCGGAGGCGACCCTCCGGGACGTGAGCTCCACCTGGGAGTAAGTGTAGGTTTCCCCGGTGGCGCCGTCGATGACGCAGGGGCGGTCCCGGAACCCGGAAACCTTCTCGAAGCAGTAGTCGTGGAGGGGGAGGTGGGTCGGGATGTAGATGTCCGGGAGCTTGGATCGGAAAATGAACTCCTCCTTCGCCTCCCTTAGACGGTTAAGCTTTTGGGTTTCCATTGTTGGGAAGGAAAAAAAGAGAGCAGAAAATGTAGAAGGTGGGAATTGGGTTCTATTTGCTTCTTCTTCTTCTTCCCTGAGTTGGGTTGGGATTTGGTTGTCCTAATATAACAAGTTGGTGAACGGACATGGAAATTGTTTTCCATTTTTTTATCCGGAGGAAATTGTTTCTTAATGTTTATGTACACGTGACGCGTGCAATGGGAGCTGGTGAGGAGGGTATGTTGGGGATTTCACGTTAATTGAGTGCACTACTGGTACTGATCAATTGTGGTTATTTGGCAAAAATAATTATTAATTGTGGTTCTTAATATTTCAGATCACATTTATGTAAGACTCGGGAGTGCATTTCCGCCCGCTAAATCAATTGATAAAAGTGGCTTTAATTTAGTTAGGACTTTTTAATTCAAGTTTAGGAGAAAATTGAAAATATTTTCCAGCTGGTTATTTTTCAAAATTTTTTATTTTTATCTGTCATTACTAAGTTGACTAATTCAAATTTAGATGACATAAAAATTTATTAGGTGACAAATATGTTTTTTCTACTTTACTTATTAAAAATATATATTTTATATAAGTGTGACAAATATATTTCTACCTAATTATAATGTAGACATATTTTTATGGTTCACATTTGAGACTTTTAATTAAATTACTTCGATTTGTTGTAGGTAGCTATAACTGAACCAAGTATTGTCCAATTCTTGATTAAACGTTGTTTTTTAGGTTCCTGTCATTTATTGTTGTCATTGGATTTGAGTAGTTGTTCTTTTCATTTTTTTATAGGTCAGTTGTTCTTTTCATTAAAAAGAATTTTAGTAGCTGTTAAATACTCGCATTTCATTAATGCTATTCTATTTTTTGGGTAAATATTAATGCTATTCTATTATTGTTCTTAATTAGTATCTTTTTATATTTTACATTTACTCCATTTATAATAAAGCGCTCCTTCCAATTGTACCCTTTATTTGACAAAAAGGGCAAGAGATATTATCTCCTGGGTGGTCAATACAATAGTAGGTGAAGCTGATCCGGCCAATTTCTGTTGGTTGCTAGCTCTTTTCCTCACCTAATTTAGTCTCCTTTTTAAGATACGGATACTTTTTAATCTCTAACAGGTCTAATCCAATATTATTGGATCATATTTTAAAATAATTTTTTAATTTTATTTGTAATATTTGAACTCAATTTTTTCTAACATGGCCTAAATTTCTTACGAGTTGAATCAACTCTGTAAAGTAATGGAGTTGGTAAAGGGTATTTAACTAATTTTTGTTGGTGATGTGGGTGGCGTATATATCCTATTTTTAATTTGATTTCACATATTTTCCCAGCGACGTGGATTACAAATGTTGTAATGGAAGCCACCAATAAATGCCACGTAGGATTTTACCTACCACCATCCTTGGCATCTGCAATTTGGCTTGGTGGGGAAATGGGCCCTTTTCGGAAAACGACATGATTTCACCTACTTCCGCCTTCCAAAAGTTTGCGAGTGCAATGATCGAACTCGTTTCGGGCCTAATCCTTAACGTGAAGAAGCTGAACCACTTAAATTGATCCAAAAGGTCAAAAGGGAAGCCCACTGTTTTTGTAAGTCCTAATTTAACATTAGATAACATGTCGATAAAATTGATAATGTTATATGATATTTGAGATAATTCAGGTAACTCAACGAATATTATGTGGCTATCAGTCAAATAAAATTAATATCATTTGGTAATCTAATCTAAAATAATCGAAAGATAGTAGTGGAAAATACAAAGAGATAATTGTCCTAAAGTTTTTGGTGTTTGAGCAAACTCTTCTTTTAGTCATTACTATTTTTAAAAGTCTTTCTTGGTCCTTACACTTTGAAATAATAGCTTTTTTGATCCCTGGCTCCGGCGACGGAGAATAACTTCAGCGAAAAGGCACGTGAAAGGACCAAATTGACTCTGAGTAAAAAAAATAAAAACTTACTTTCTTCAACCTCCAAAACATCAAGAAGACCAAGAACACACTAAAAAATACCTAATTTACTAAACACTAACAACATCCGGACAACGAAGAACCCTAATTTCTCAAGATCTAGAAATCTCGATTTTCTCTTCCCCCACCTCAAAAATCTCCAAACCCAAATCTACCAAAACCGAAATCCCTTCCATTTCTCAAACCTCCTCCCTCTTTAACAACATAAAAACTAACAGAGCTGGTACTGGTGTCTTCATACCTCACCGAGCTGGTACCCCAGCCGCTGATACCCGCAAGAAGTCCGGTAAGATACCGAGCCTCTCTATTTTCTTTTATTCGTTGTTGGTTTAGCGGTCTTCATCTGTATTATTTATTTTTTGATGTATTATTATTAACAGGAGGCTCGGTTCCGTTGCCGGCAAGAGTAGTTTAGTTAGCAGTTAGATGGAAGAAGCAATTACTTCCGGGGGTGGTGTTTGTTTAGCTGGTTTGTCTTTTAGTGTTCTGGGATTATGAAGATTTGAAGGTTTAGTTAGCAGTTAGATGGAAGAAGCAATTCCTGGCAGGAAAAAAGGTTTTGGTTTTTAGTAGGGGGTAGTGATTTTGGATGTCCATAGGAAGAAGAAGAAGAAGAACAAAAGAAGGTTCTTTGGACAGGAGTAGCAGAAAAATAAATAGGCAGGATATGATTTTTCTTGCAGCTGGTTTTTTGTTGGGTTGGTCTCTGGCTAATTAGGTTTGGATTTCAACCCAAAGGAGAAGGGAAACTATAGTAAAAGAGGCTAATTCTCTGCTTCTGCAGATTCGCAATTTATGAAGAAATCTCAGATGCACGCAAATGTAGCCTTATTTTGTTTCAAATCGCTCATGTAACCCTCCTCCCCTTTTTCAAATATGTTGCTTACCGTTCGATTCTTCATGTTATTTGGTGTTTAATTTGATGTTATTAGTGTTTAGTTAATTAGGTATTCTTAATTATGTTCTCGATATTCTTGAGTGTATTCTTGAGGTTGAAGAAGGTAGGTTTTTTTTTACTGAGAGAAAATTTGGTCCTTTCACATGCCTTTTCACCGGATATATTCTCTGTCGTCGGAACCAGGAACTAAAAATGGCTATTATTTCAAATTAGAAGGATCAAAATTTTTTTTTGAAAATAGTAAAGACTAAAAGAGAGGTTTGTTCAAACACCAAAGATCATAGGGTAATTATCCCAAATGCAAAACAACAAGCTGGTAAATTAGACATTATTTTTATGGATGATTATTGTCAGGTTCTTGGTATTTGGCATATTCGTCTCTCACCCTCCTGTCATTTGAAAATCGATTAAAAATTTTCCTTAGTTTAGCAAAATTATACTCTCAGATTCCTCGCTGACGTCAGTAGATATTTTTTCAAATTTTTGCCATAAAAATGACAAAAATATCTTTGAAAAAATGAAAAAATGAAAAAATAATAAATTATCTAAGCCCATCGACCGCTCCACCCTCCATCCCGTCCCGACGGTCGCCGGAGCTCATCTTCAAACCCAGTCCACCCTCCAGGTCCGACCCATCTCCGTCTCCATCGAACCCCGCCGTCCCTATCAAACAAGAAAAAGAAAACCCTAACTCGCAATGGTAACAATTTCCATCTCCCTATCGGACCCGCCCGTCCCTATCGGACCCCTCCATCTCCATCTCTCCTGCAAAACCCAGGTCTCCCTGCAACGGTAGCAATTTCCCCTCTCTTCGTCTCTAAAAACAGTAGAAATTTGGGTTTTTGCCCAAAATGGTGTTACTGTAGATGTATAATACCCAAAATGGTGTTACTGTTGAAAAAATTCCAGAAATGGTGTTCCTTTTCAAAATCGAAAAAAAATTTCGATCTAGGAACCTCAGGTCGAAATTTTTTTTCGACTTGGGACCAAAATCAAAAAAAAATTTCAACTTCCGAGGTCGAAAATTTTTTTTGATTTGGACCCAGGTCGAAAAATTTATTCGACTTGGGGACCCAGATCGAAAAAAAATTTCGACCTGGGTTCCTCCGCTTTCTTCGGATCTAAATGACCCGGGTTGACCCAGATCGAAGGAAAATTTCGATCTGGGGTCATCCGGGTCGACCCAGATCGAAGAAAAATTTCGATCTGGGGTCATCCCCGGATATCCCGCGATTTTTGACCGGAAAAGGCCCAGATCGAAAAATTATTTCGACCTGGGTCGACCCAGATCGAACCAAAATTTCGATCTGGGATCATCCCCGGAAATCCCGCGATTTCTGTCCGGAAAAGGCCCAGATCGAAAAATTATTTCGACCTGGGTCGACCCAGATCGAACAAAAATTTCGATCTGGGTCCTATATATACCTCTCCGAGCCCAGAAATCCTCAACTGCGAATATTTGAAGCAACCGTCCCTTCCTTCCTCAGGTACGTATTTTGCACTAATACTTGTTATAAATTCAATTCAGTGTATATTATTTTGCTATTTAATTAGTGAACTTATGACGATGGATTATGTCATCATGAAATATTATTATTAGTTCATAAGAAAAAAATCCTAGGAAATTTTTTTAGTAATAAAAAATTCAGTAGATACTATAAAATTTTGTGGTTTCATTTGAAAAGAACATGTGTCTTGTTTGGATGTCTATTGAATTCATTCGCCAATATGTCAATAAAATTTTATGGACTATGCCACTTGTAATTAAAATAATTTATATTTGCCAAAAATTTTGTTTTAGTAGATCAATTTATGTAACTTTATTTTGTGAACTTATGAATGAAGCCACTCTAATTATGTGTCAACTTCTTTTGTTATAGTGTTAAAAATGGCTTTACGGAATGTACGAATAACTTTCAAATATGGTGGAGAAATGTACTACAACAGTGAAATCGGTTTTTATTACATGGGTGGGTTAGAAAAAAAGTTCAAGTGTTATGAAGATTTCTCCTATGATTTGTTATTGACAAAAGTATATGAAAAGACTGTTGGTCCTGGTGAAGAAGTTCGTAGGCTGCTATTTAGATATCCTATTGACAGAGAAAATTTTTATCAAATGCCTATTGACAATGATGGAGATGTTAGGAATATGGTTCACACAATGATCAGCTTTGTAGGACCGTATAAGAGTGTGATTTATTTGGAAATAATTGTGGAGAAGACGGTGTCGAGTAATTACCAAATGTTGGATGTTCATGAAAGCCAGTTACTTAGTAGTGATGGGGCTGGTCCGTCAAGAGTGACGCCACTTGTAGTTCCTTCCACAAGGGATGGCCGTCAAGAGTGATGCCACTAGTAGTTCCTTCCATAAGGGATGGTCATGGAGCTGGGCCGTCAAGGGTGACGCCCTATGGTCATGGAGCTGGGCCGTCAAGGGTGACGCCCTTTGTTGTTCCTTTCATAAGGGATCCTGATGTTGATGATTATGAAGTCCTACGAGATTGGTTTGAATATGATCCTACAGAAGTACATCCGTATGCAACTACAAATTTCCATACCGAAGAAGAAGAAGAAGAACAACATAGAGAAGAAGAAGAAGAAGAAGAAGAAGAAGAAGAACTATACGGAGAAGGAGAAGAAGAACAAGAACAAGAAGAAGAACAATACGGAGATCCACAGTTTGGAGGTCACTATGAAGTTCCTGCAACTGAGCATGGTGAACAAGCATCGATGAGCATTTATGATGAAGATTGGGGACCTCAGACCGAAATGGATGGAAGTTATGACGGTGAATTGAAGGAGGGTACGATTTGGAATACCAAAGAAGATGCAAAGAGGGAGATCGAGAGATTCTCAATGAAAGTGCGGCGTGAGTTGAAGCTTAAGGAAACAAGACCCCGCACTTACGCTGTGAAGTGTAAAAAATGGGAAGAAGGATGTAAATGGAAGATCCGTGTCTCAACAAAAGGACTAATACTTCCTACGTGGCGAATAGTGAAATACACCTACCCGCATACCTGTAGCGCAGAACGACCTTCAAAAGATCATCGACAACTCTGTTCTGCTCACATTGCAGAAGTTATTATGAATATAGTTGCTGAACAACCAGACATTCCAATCGGGTTTATAATTACTGAGATACAAGACCGAATTGGATTCCAACCCTCTTACAAGAAAGCTTGGTGGGGAAGAGAGAGGGCATTACAGCATTTATGGGGGGATTGGGATGAATCATACGACGCTATTAAGAATGTGATGATGATTGCAGGTAACATTAATAACTTGTCAAGTCAAAAAATTAATATACAACCAGTTTATATTTGTATGACTTTTTTGTTGTAGGCATGCAAGCACAACCGAAGAAATTACATGCTAATCTGCATAAAATGAGGAGTGCCAAGCAAGAGATATATGATTGGATTTTAGCTACAGATGTGACTTTATCGAAGTTGACCTTAGCTTACGATGGTGGGCGGCGCTATGGTCATATGACGACGAATGTTGCAGAGTGCGTTAATAAGGTCTTCAAGAAAGTTTGTCGTTTGCCGGTAGCTGCCATTGTGGCCGAGACATTTGAAAAGCTAGCCACCTACTTTAACGAGAGGTCAAGTAAGTGCATTCAAGAGAGTGGTGGTGGCCAAATTATTTTAGCAAAGAAGCTGGAAAAGCAGTTAGATAAGTGGGCGAAGAAGGCCGGACGACATAAAGTAAAAATGTATGCTGATGAAGTTGGGGTTGGCAAAGTAGAAACCGGATACATTGATGAAAGAAGAAAAGGGCGTCAAAAACACGTAGTCAATTTGTGGGGGGGAACATGCACCTGCGGCAAATTCCAAGCTTTCCACTTCCCTTGTTCACATGCAATTGCAGTTTGTACTGAACTTGGGGGCCTCGAATACAAGATGTTTGTTGATGAGCATTATCACCTGAAAACTACGCTACGTTGCTACGAACATAAATTTGTTCCGCTTGGCAGTGCATCATATTGGCCACCTCCAGAAGACCCTTGAGGACAAGAGGACGCCCACAACATCGCATACGGAACGAAATGGATGAGGCTACTAGCATCTCTCCACCAGGGCGGTAACCAGTGCAGTATCGACAACGACATTGACAATGCGCCATACATCCCAAAATCCAGCATCCTTCATGTACTCAATGAATTTCTGGTTTCTCACGCCTCCTGTTCTCAGGGTGCGACGACGAAAGCTCAACGGCGCATTGTTTGGACTTTGGTTCTCAACCTACACAAAATAATCAATAATAAAAACATATTTATATATTTTTGTAAAAATATTTACTACCTCACATTTACGTACCTCACAATTCCAAATTTCCTGAGAACGGTGCACATTCTGGTAACGTAACAGAGTGTCATCTATGGGTCCTCCATTCCCCAAATATTGAGATAAGTCTGATTGTGAAGCCATATCTAAAATCGTAACGTAACAAAATTAAATAAAAATTTCAAATCAATAAATTAATTAAATATTTACCAAATAGTACTGTAAAAATATGAATGGTGAAGCCATCATTATAATTGTAGAATCATTAGGATGGGGTAGGTCGGTCACTTTTTCTGGCTCGGTTCGGGTGGTCAGATCGGATTTTGCCCAACCCAAACAAAAAAAATTAAAAAATCCCATTTTAAATCAAAAATATATAATGATTTGGGTCTGACCCAGGTGGTCAGACCGGTCGATCGGACCGGTCTGTCAGATGATCTAGGTTCGACCGGATGGTCAGACCGGATGGTCAGACCTGATGGATTAATTAACGGTCCAATTCATTAAATCAAAATTTTAACCGTTCAATTAACGGTTCAATTAAATCAAACTATTAATTGACGATGATGACGAGCCAACAATCCAATCAATTAACGCTTCAATTAAATCAAATAATTAACTAACGGCAAGGACGAGCCAATGATCCAATTAATTAAATCAAAAATAATCACGTTCCAATTAAATTCACGTTCCAATTTAATTCAAATACATACCGTACGGCGACGGGGCGAGGACGCGACGGAGACGGCGAGTCGGGAACGGCGAGGAAGCGAGACGGTGATGACAGCGAGGAAGCGGGGGACGGCGAGGAAGCGGGGAAGAACAAGAAGGCGGGGGTCAAAAAATTTGTGGTGTTCGGTGGTACTTATAGTGAGGACCCAGGTCGAAAAATTGGTTCAATCTGGGACCAATAAGATCTTCCGCGATCTATCCAACTAGATTGCGTTTGGATAGGGAATCCCAGATCGAAATGGGTCCCCAAATCGAAAAAAAATTTCGACCTCGGAAGTCGAAATTTTTTTTCGATCTGGGTCCCCAAGTCGAATAAATTTTTCGACCTGGGTCCAAATCGAAAATATTTTTCGACCTCGGAAGTCAAAATTTTTTTTCGATTTTGGTCCCAAGTCGAAAAAAAATTTCGACCTGAGGTTCCTAGGTCGAAAATTTTTTTCGATTTTGAAAAGGAACACCATTTCCATAATTTTTTCAACAGTAACACCATTTTGGGTATTATACATCTACAGTAACACCATTTTGGGCAAAAACCCTAGAAATTTCTCCTCTCTTCTAGGGCTCTGGTACAAACCCCTAGAACTTTCCCCTAGACCGGTTTTGGGAGAAAGGAAGGTCGCTTCTTTGATTGATTTTGGTTTGGGTTCTCTCCGTTGATTTTTGTTTGGATTTTCCGGTAACGTGAATCCACCGCAAGTCAGAGAAGACCATGGCCGGAGAAGATGATGTAAGGGGCATAATGGTCATTTAATAGTAAAATAATAATAAATTTATTGATGACATCAGCGAAGGACCTTATAGTATAATTTTGTTAAACTAGGAAAAAATTTTAATCGATTTCCAAACGACAGGAGATGAAAGGCGAATATGCCAAACACCAGAGACCTGACAGTAATTATCCCTTATTTTTTTAACTTGGCGGGAAATTGATGAAAGCACTTTAGAAGTGACTTAAGAGATGGGCTAGGTGACGTGAAACTGCAGATAGATGACGTTCTTATTGCATCATGAATTTTTTTTTTTAGAATTTCATCATGAATCTTTTTGGGGCTAAACTTGAAAAACTGAACCACTTTTTTAAATAAGCAAAAGAAACTAAAGCCCTTTAATTAATCAAAAAGTTAGAAAGGAGAGCACACTTTTAAGAGATGGGCTAACATGAACTTTCAAGTAGATGAGGTTACGGTTGCATGTGGGTGGTATTGAGGAAGTATTTCAGAAATTATTTTGCAATTTTTTCTGACTTTTTAGAAATGGTAGCAAAGATTAGACATACATAATACACTCACACATATGCTTCAGTGAGGTCTTGTTAAAATTTACATTTAGTATCATGTGTTTAAATGTACATCAGTACTTTCTCATTCAAAAATCGTTGACTTGCTGACATATATTTTGTCGAATTAATAACGATTTGAAATTTGGACATCCGTCGAGTTCTCAGAAAAAAATATCCCTAACAGATATAAAACTAAATTATTCAAATTTCAAAATAGCAAAATAATGGAAAAAAATTAGTTAACAATTTTCTTCTAACCATACGAAAGGCCTATTAATCGATCATTACAAACCGGTCGGGCCTATTTATTTGCCAATAATTCATAGCCCATGGTAGTCGTGTTGGAACATGAACACGGAAAGCCTTTCTGTGTTGTGGGCTTTTTCAGTTTCTTGGGCCTCATACCCAGATGGGTAGTAGTGATTTCTTAGGGGTATGGATAGAAGTGTTGGAATTTCCCAGCAAAAAAAAAGAGAGGATAGAAGTGTTGGAACATGAACACGGAAAACAAATAACCAGCTAGAGTGGATTCAAATGATAAGAAATTAAAAAAATTACCATTAGAGTCATGTGGTTTATACCGATTTTGCGATATGATTCTGAGGTTTAGAAATGACTTTTTTGATAGTTGTGGTTTCACCTTTTTTGTGTCAGAAGCTCGGGAAGGATCGGGAATAATTGAATCCGTACTTCATGCTCCGGACCTGGTACTCTAGCTCGACCACATACGGGTTCTCGAATCTAACCCGTTTTGAAATCATATCAACCACGTCGAGCCCCAACTCCTCGAGATCCCGGACCAACCCACGAAAAGAAAGACAAAGGCAGATCCGGGACGTCGAATATGAACGACCAGTCGGGGAAGGAGGGGTTGTGTTGGAAGAGGCCGAGTGAGTCAGACGAGGCCGAGTGGGCGAGTTAGGAGGGAGTTGGTAGTCGACGAGTTGGAAGAAGGCGTGTTGGTGGTGGGTGGGGATGGGAGAGGATGAGAGAGGGTACGCGAGGGAAAGAGAGGCGGGGGCGGGGGGCGAGGGAGAGGGTGGGGGGAGAGAGCTGGTGGTTGAGGAGGCGGGTGGTCAGGAGGGGATGATGAAGGGGTTAGGGGTAAAATTGGATATGGATATGGAATTTGGTTTTGGTTTAGCATATGGATACTATGGCCACCGTGCTGGAGGAGTCCACGAGCCCCGTGGAGGAACCGCCAATAGCCTCGAGGCCGACGCCCTCGCCCGCTTTGCCATCGACGAGAACAACAAGAAGCAGGTTCATCTCTTGTTGATTCCGTCATCACTCCGTCCTTCAATTGTTCTCTAGATTTAAGTCACCAAACTGGATGGTGTGTTAATTCGGGAAAAAATATGATGGATTTTGGCTATGGATATGTGAGACTTTTTTATTTTTTGATTATGTTCGTTGATTTTGGCCATGGTTGTTTTTAGAAGGGAGAGGGGGAGAGAGAGGGAGAGGAAGAAGATGAAGGGGTGAGAGAGAAGGGAGGATAAGGAAAAGAGGGGAGTGGTGTTCGAAAAAAATAAAAATAAAATTAAGTGACTGAAATTAATATTTATTTCATGACACGTCAGCATTCCAAACGGAACAAATTTTTCAACGTGGCGCGACACATCAGCATCGGACGACGTCACTTCAAGGTAGGCTCCCGAGCCTCTGACGCAAAAAAGGTGAAACCACAACTACCAAAAAAGTCATTTCTAAACCTCAGGATCATATCGCAAAATCGGTGTAAACCAAATGACTCAAATGATACTTTTTCCTTAGAAATTTAAATTTATTTATTAAAAATTTGAGTTCAAATCTTATGAATATAAAAAAAAAATTAGAGTCGTTTTTAAATAGAATGTCATAATGCTCGACCCACCTTATCAAATCTTGTTCTGACTTTTTAATTTTCTAAGTTTTGTGATTTATTTATTTCGATTTTTTAACTCTAAAAAACATAAAAGATTCTCGAAAATAGTCAAATTAAAGATATCATGACCAATAAATTAACTAGAGAAATCTGAATTATCTCGATCATGCATTTTAGACAATACAATATTATAGTAAAAACGTGATAAACCACGCGTAATACCAGAATAATCTATTAATACAAACAAGAATGGGCGACTAACAGGCCCGTAAAGACGCCAAGCGGTTCCCCTTTGTGGCTATCGTTCTATTGCTTTCGGGCTGAAGCTCACGGGCCCGGCAAGGGGAAAGGCCGAGTTTTGTCCAACTACTCAAGTTTTTAGGAATGCATAAGCGTTAAATATTTGTTGGAAATTTTATTTTTCAAAAATTTTATCCAACTTAAATTTAGATTAATCGATACACTGATATCCGGGTCTAAATAAAAAAATAGACTTAATGTTAGGGTATTAGGTAACACAACTAGAATCTTACCTGAGGGTCTACCCGGATCCATAATCGAAGGATCCAAGATTCATTGACTTTGACCAGGTCTAGACCCTGATCTTTATATTTTAAAAGAAAAAGGACGTGGATATGGATCTATATGATCCTGCCTCGATCCTACCTGAATTTTTAAAATTATATTAAAATTATATATGTATATTAACTCCTAAACATAATACCAAATCTTCAATCTCATTTTACACAATTTCAATTTTTTTGAATTTTCTTGTTTAGTTTCTTTGTATTGATTTATTTTAATAAACAAATCAATTGTATTCATATTTTTTAGTGCCCCTGATTTTAAAATAACACGGAACGGCGGATCGCCCTAATCCTGTCAGTTCTTTCACACTCGAATCCTTCCCAAATTATTAATTTTAAAGAAGATAAAGATTAGGATTTGGATTCACCCTTAAAAAAAAGGGTAACGATTGGGTCTTCTGAATCCTAACTGATCCTAAATTTTTTTCTGAAATACGTAAAAAGATACATATTTTCTCTAAATAGGCAAAATATATAATATTTCTAAAATAGGTTAAAATATTATTTCATATTAAAAAAACTAAAGAAGGCGCCATGACATCATGGCATCTCCAATGGAAACACCTCCACTTATCTTTGCATGTCGGGAGAATCAGAAAATTTTGTGAAAAAAATTAAATATAGAGGAGGCGCCCTTATATAAATATCAATAAGTGGCACACGCTTGTGCCACACTTATATAAACTTATATTTATCGATGAATTTAATCGTGTCATTATACTAATATAATATATATCAATAAATTTGATCATTTAATATTAGAATAAATTTATGATACAATGATTAAATTTATCAATAAATATTATTTTAAACTAATGAGAGTGGAGATAAGTATTTATCCATGAATTTAATCTTTCTCATTATAATAATATATAATATATATCCATAAATTCAAATCAATTAGTATTGAGATAAAGTTACCATACAGTGATTATATTCTATATCAATATATTTTATTTTTATTTTTATTTTTAAACCTATTTTGGAAATACATATATATGTTTTTACTTATTTTGGGAAAATATCTAAATTTTTTTCCTATTTTAGATAAAATCCCTCCTATTGCCATTTGAGTATTGTTATATTATTAATGATATGATTGGAAAGAATAAGACACAACTCCTCTCCTCTGCTTATATATACTTGGTCGGAGTAGTTAGCTCATGTGTAACACGAGAAACTTGCAAGAGAGAGACAGAGAGAGAGATGTTGCAGTGGATTTCTTGTTGGCTTATATTATTGATCGCAGGAATTACCATAGAAGCTGCACAAGTGACGTACGAGGCAAGGTCTTTGGTCATCGATGGGGAGAAGAAGCTCCTCTTCTCTGGCTCAATTCACTATCCTCGTAGCACGCCCAAGGTAACCCATTACCTTTTTTCTTCTTATTAGTAGATACAGATGTTTTAATCTAATCCTAGTTTATAAAGTTCGAGTTTAGATGAAAAAAACTATTCTCAAACATGGTAGAGAACGGAATAGAAAAGAAGTTCACGATAACTTTTTAATCTAGTACATACTTCTTTCTTTAATGAGTGAGATTTTATTACACTAGGAAAAGAAGAAAAATAAAATTCATTGTTAAAATTCCTCAAGGTCAGACTCTAGTGTTGGGCCTCAGGCCTCAGTAAAAATAAAACATTTTAATCGAGTATATACTTGTTCCCAGTTAGGATCACGAGTTGGTATCGTGGTGACAGATTTCGTTGGGGAAAAGCTTGAGGGAGGGAGGGAGAGAGAGAGTTGCCCGTGACAAGAAAATCCTCCCAACACAGTTTTAGAGATGGCATCTTTCACAAAAAAAATTAGCTAATTATAAGTATTAATCAACAGGAATTGTATTTTTATTTTTGAAAATGAACGGGAAGTGTTTTTGAACAAAAAACAACCATATGCCTAAGATCACAATATTTTGGTCAATTTTTGAACCTATTATTAAAATAGATGTGAACAGAACCAGATATTTCAATATAATTTTGTGTTTATTAGCTGTGCAATCCTGTTGTATATAGCCGGTAACAAGATATTTCCAAAATATATTGAGGCTTTTTGCTGTACAACCCTGTTGTATAGCCATAGCCTAATCAAATAAATGTGAAAAAAATTAATCACATTTCCTACACTAGGTTAGTAAGGTCCCACTTTATTGTCTTAATAGACCTTATCAAAAGGATGTTGAAGTCCTAGGAAGATTACTAACTTTTTAATGTAAATTTTAACACTAAATTACTTCTACTAAAATTTGAATTTTGTATCTTCGTCAATTTTTCTCAATGCCTTGTTAGGCAAAACGTCATTTCACCTTAATTCAGTATTGACTTCGGCGTCACTTTTCCTGTGATAAATCCCCATCCAGCTTCTCGACGTAATACAGCTAATAATACTCTTCACACAATTTTTAAGAATAGTTAGTTTTGTGTTTACTATCTAGATTATTCTAATTTAATCAAAATTTTGAGAGAGAGATATAGAGTACAATTCCTCATATTATAAATTTTGCAAGAAGTTCAAGAAGTAGTCTATTATAAAAGGAAATGTTGGTCCTTGGACATGTCGGTCTTTTGAGATCAACTAATTTATATTAATTTATATTAAGTTGATTTAATTATTTGGTGATAGTTAGATTTTTATATATTAATTAATTTTTTGTTCACTATGCCGATTAATTTATATTCAAGTGGGTAGAACATTAAAAATTGACAAAATTCGTCTAACAAATATTTAATACTGGTGTATTCTAAAGTATTCGAACTCTAGATCCGGTAAAGCGGTAAAAGTTACATTTTTTTTAAGGTGGTGATAGTTGGATTGACACTCATAATAATGCATGTCTTTCTCTCTTTTAAATGGAAGAAAATATTGCATATCTTTCTCTCTTTAACGAACGATATGAAAGCAAAATAGTACTTTTCTGTAACTGTTCAGTTGCGAGACCCGTGAAGAATGTACCACACTGGAATTTTTTTAATACCATTTGTTGTAAAGTTTATTGTAAATATTAATCTAAGTTCGAGACTGATAAAATCTTTGAAAAGTGTCATAAATTTTTTAAAAATATTTAATATTGTTGTGTTTTCAAGAACTCAAACTTGAGACATGATTAAACTAGAATGCTAGCCAATCTAAATATTTATTGGTACACACTATATAACAAAACTCCAAATTGGTCAAGGGTATCGAGCGAAACAGACCATAGAGTAAAAACAGTCTAATGCGTTAATTGCTTGCACGCTATCGAACAGAGAAATTTTGTCGGAATTTTCTCCTATTTTGCAAGTTTAAAGAGAGCCGCAAACTTAGGCCCAAGTTCTGCTTAATTCCAGAATTTTGTTTTAGCTGAGAGGAGGCAACAGATTATTTTCCGAGTGCTTTTGGCCCCAACCCACGTTTCTTTCCTTGGACTCCAACTTAAAAAGATGGTGATCAGTTGTTACCGTTACTTCGAAGGGGAATCAATCTTGGTCCAATCACTAAGCCATCTCTAATGGTGGGAATGGAGTAGGTACTGTTAGTATTCCGTGAGCCGTCTTCACAATGTTATATTCTAAATTAGCCGTTGTCCATAAAATTTTTCGTCTTGATAATATTCTATTCTAAATTAGTTGTTATCATAAAATTTCTCGTCTTGATAATGTTCTATTCTAAATTAGTCGTTCTCCGTAAAATTTTTCATACATGAGTTAACTATAATATTTGACAGATGTGGCCATCTCTAATAAGCAAAGCCAAAGAAGGAGGACTTGATGTAATTCAGACATATGTATTCTGGAACCTCCACGAGCCCCAGCCCGGCGAGGCTAGTACATAACTCTTTGACATAATATTCATTGTTTCATTAATTAACACAAAATAAGTAAATTACTTTACTTTAAAATAGGTACACTATATAAAATCGTTTCTAAATAAATTTTTTTGAATAATTACATGAGTATGTAAAAAAAATCGGAAATTTTGTGTTCCTCTTACCAATTAACAAACTTGTGTATATGGAAAAATTGACCAGTATGACTTTAGTGGAAGATACAACTTGGTGAAGTTCATCAAGGAAATTCAAGCACAAGGTCTCTATGCTTGTCTTAGGATTGGCCCCTTCATTGAGAGTGAATGGAATTACGGGTACACCAACTCTGTTCCATCTATATTGATTTTTGTAATGAGAAAGTTGATTATTGAAAAATATTTTTGATAGCTAAATTCTTTTTTACAATAATTAATTTTTCATAAGTGGAGATATTTTTCTTGTAAAATATTTGTCAACATTTTTAAATTTGGAAAAAACATTCCGGTGAAATAAACGGATTTTATCGTATTGTAATTTACCAATTCTGATCATAATTGTGTGGTGGGTGGTAGGGGATTTCCTTTTTGGTTGCATGATGTTCCCGGCATTGTTTATCGATCGGACAATGAGCCCTTCAAGGTAAGAAACAATTTTCTTATGTTTTAAATATTTACGTTCTTATGATTTCTCTGTTAATTAAATTTCATGCCTAATTATATTTGTGTGTGACTAGCTGCCATGGATATCATGAAATTTAATATTCATTTGATGTAATGTTTTTCATATAAAAATATAAAAATAGATACGGATAGAGCTGGTTTACATGTGCTTGAAAGTTGACCTAATCAAGTCCATCCGCATTACTTACTAAAAAATTATTAATCGATCCACATTTTCCGACCAAACCCGGTTAAAAGAATATTTTTTGACCACTTAAAAAAAAAATTGGACCATACCCACGTAACGCCAACCCATATCCGCCGTACATTTGACTATGGGCTGGACATGGAATAATGTGATAGCCCTATTTGTCAAATAATGGTTTATATATATTTATATATTTACTTATCAAATATATATATATATATATATATATATATATATATATATATATACACACTTATCAAAAAATATATATATATATATATGTGTGTGTGTATAAAGAGCAAAATGGGTTATAAATATTAATAACAGAAGTTTGACCTATTAGGCCTACGGTGAGAGCGTAGTAATTTTATTTATAATTGTAAGAAAATCATATATTTATTAATCTTAATATTTTGAATCACAAATTAGTGCACAGTTGATAAATTATTTGTTGTAGCTCACAAATTAGTTTCTCTGGTTGTATATTTTTGCAGTATTACATGCAAAATTTCACAACAAAAATTGTGGATTTGATGAAGTCAGAGGGTTTATATGCTTCACAAGGAGGTCCGATTATACTATCGCAGGTATAAAGTATAAACACGTACATAACACTGACATCTATGTAGCTAATTATTTTTAATTAAAAAAAATAGGAAATGAGATATTAAAATAAATATCGTAGTTCTAAAAAAAATATCGTATGCTCAATTATGTATTAGAAATCTTGTTTTAGTACAGATTGAAAATGAGTATCAAAACGTAGAGGCTGCTTTCCACGAGAAAGGACCTCCCTATGTTATCTGGGCTGCAAAAATGGCCGTTGACCTCCAAACCGGCGTCCCATGGATTATGTGCAAACAGAGTGATGCCCCTGATCCGGTGGTGAGTTACTCTATTTAAGAACTATATTGTATTCTGATATTCACTTTTAAATTTAGCGAAGATTTGAACTCAAAATTTTATTTAAAATAAAAAATTATTATTTAATTGATCAATGTGCTTTGTGGTAGGTAGGTCAAATAATGTAATGTTGGAATAGATTATGTAACTTGTTTGTCAGATTGGCTACACGATTTTATGACTATTATTACTACTACTACTATTATTATTAGTAGTAGGAAAAAGTAAATTTTACCTACTTGTGGTTTGTCCGATTTCGCGTTTAGGCCGTGTGGTTTTAATTTGGTAATTTAGTCCCCGTGCTTTGCAATCTTTTAGAGCATACGGTCCAATCCGAATGACCGGGCTAAAAGTGCCACCTGGCTTGCCACGTGGCATGGACAAATTATAAATCAGTCCTAATTATTATTTATATTATTACAAAAATCCCCCACTTTCGTCCAAAAACCCAATTCGATCAAAACCCAATCCGATCAAGCTCGGACACCCCCGGTGGTCTTTGGAGGAGGAGGAGAACGTCGATGGGTTCTCTTCGATAAGGCAGAATGTCGATGGGTTCTCTCTGACGAGGTCGCCATCGGTATCTGTTTCGACGCCGTCGTCGCCTCCAGATATGCCTTTCTCTCTCTTTCACCCGTCGTTGCCTTCAGGTACGCCTCTCACTCCACTTCCTGTTCCTCTCTCCTTCTCCAGAACTCCAGCCCACATGTGTTCCAGAACCTCCAACAGAATTTGGACGAAGGTAGAAATTTTTGAAATAATATAAATAATAATTGGGACTGATTTATAATTTTTCCATGCCACGTGGCAAGCCAGGTGGCACTTTTAGCGCGGTCATCCGGAGTGGACCGTATGCTCTAAAAGATTGCAAAGCACAGGGACTGAATTACCAAATTGAAACCACACGGCCTAAACGCGAAATCGAGCAAACCACAAGTAGGTAAAATGTACTTATCCCTTATTAGTATAACGTTTGTTGCAGATAAACACATGCAACGGAATGCGATGTGGAGAAACTTTTGGGGGCCCAAACGCTCCAAATAAACCAGCCTTATGGACGGAGAACTGGACTTCCTTGTACGTTCCTTTAAACTATCTATTTTTTTTTCAAAAAAAAATATAATTGCTAGTTGTGTTAATGCAAGTGTGTTGTGGGGTAGCTAATCTACCTCAAATTTAAAAGTCAGGCTTCGCCGATGTCTATTTTTAATCAAAAACTTTAAGTGAATCGCTAAATGAACTTTTATTCAAAGTATTGAGCCAAAATTTGCACATTTTGCATCGCATACCAGCATAAACTTGAATACCATGCTCATATACCATGAAATGGGAGGTCGTTGGATCGTGTGTGGCTAGTAGATTGAATTGTTATTATAACATTGAAAAAAACTAATTATTGCAAAGTCCGTGAATTGGTTAGCTTGAATAATAAACAATTCATCTTGTAAATGCAGCATTCAAGTGTACGGAACGGAACCATACATACGGTCAGCGGAAGACATTGCTTATCATGTCACCCTTTTTATTGCAAAAATGAACGGCAGTTACATTAATTACTACATGGTATGGTTTGGCTACTGAATTACAAAATTCAATAGTTCTCTTTCTTGTATGTGAACTTTGTAATAAACGTTATGTCAAACTCGAATCTCGCTTGCATCGACAGGAAGATTGCATTTCAATTTTCTCGTACTCTAGAAAATATTTCAATAATTTGACTTGTTTGCGTGTCTCTCATAGTACCATGGTGGGACAAATTTCGGGCGAACAGGATCATCGTACACCATAACAAGTTATTATGATGAAGCTCCACTAGATGAATATGGTAATATCTATGCCTTAACTCATAAGTTCATTTTTTTAATCACAAACCATAAAATTTTACTATGGTCGCAACTTATAAATAATTAATTATATCCCATGATTGAAATTTCATCAATTTTTAGATTCTACGATATTTCGTGATCACCCTAAAATTATAGGTTTGAAGAAGCAACCGAAATGGGCCCATCTTAGGGACTTGCATGCAGCGATCAAAAATTGTTCTGCGACTCTATTGCACGGATTGCAGAGTAACGTCTCTTTAGGTGGAAACCAAACAGTGAGATTTCTAACTTGACTAAGAATTTGGTGTTAATTTTCATTTTTGTTGTTGGTGTGATGAATAGTTGAATTAATTTGTAGGGCTACGTATTTGAAGACGAAAATGGAGGTTGTGTCGGCTTTCTAGTTAACAATCAGAGCACGAGTGCTGTTGTTGAGTTCCGAAATGCTACATTTGAGTTGCTTCCAAAGTCAATAAGCATACTACAAGACTGCAATACCACCATCTTTAACACCGCAAAGGTTCTCATGCTATCTCTAAACTATTTATATTTATATGTGCGTATAAATGCAAGTATATAAATGATACAGTATGGACTTGGCGTACGCCAATCGAACCTTCAGTGTCTTTTCTTCAACCTTTGGAAATTTCGACCGTATGCCACTTGGACTAGCGTTCGCCTGTTCCTTGTCTTCGAACTTCCTGGCGTGCGCTAAGTCCATACTGCACCAATACATACACACGAGTAAGCTCAGATAACCGAATATAGGATAAAAAATAATCGGTATTCCTCACTTTAACCATAATTTCCTTATAGAGGAGAGTCATTACCACTGTTCTAATGAGAGGAATGGTGATGAGATTGCAATTAGGGAGCTCTCAACCTGTGTATTAATGTTGATGTAGGTAAATGCAGAGTACAACGAACGCATAATAACATCAAGTAAACTGCTCAATGGTAGGTGGAAAATGTTTGAGGATGCAGTGCCCACCATTTCAGAGACGTCTTTTCGATCAAATACCATGTTGGAACATACCAATGTCACCAAAGACACTTCAGATTATCTTTGGTATTGCACCAGGTATACATCTGCTACTCGTTAATACGTATACGAACATAAATACGCACATGCAGGCGCATACGCATACGCATACACACATACATTTATATACATGTATGTTAAGTAATTATGTATTATGCATTTGTTCTTGTACATTTACAACAGTAACATGTTCATTTCTTCATTAGATATGTGTTAAATTTCTCTTAACAGCTTTGAATCCAATTCTTCTTGCACCGAGCCGATGCTTCACGTGAAATCCCATGCACATGTTGCCAACATATTCGTCAACGGAAATTATGCAGGTACAATTGTTTTTACAATAGAAGTAAAATGAGGTAAAATCATAATTCATCCCCAATTGGAGGTCATTTTATTATAGTGTCTTATTGTGTAAAGAAATTTTCAGGTTCGGCACATGGAAGTAAGAATTCAGGTCCTTTTGAAGTGGAGGTACCCATCACGCTTGAAGATGGAGCAAACAATATTTCTGTATTGAGCGTAATGGTTGGATTGTAGGTAATGCTTTTACTTACTCTTTTTTCGGATACCTACAGAGACTAATCCAAGTTAAAGTTTTAACAGTCCTATTGCGTGCTCAAAATTTGAAATAATAAAAAAATAGTTAACTAGAACAATTCATTACAAGTTGATTTTACGGGTATTTATAAGTTGATTTGTCTTCGTTCAATAACAAACCATTTATTCATATGCATTCTAGGACTCGGGAGCATTTCTTGAGAGGCGATATGCTGGGCCAGTTCTTGTGGAAATTCGATGTTCTGAACAGATTTCTTATAATCTGACAAATTACGAATGGGAATACCAGGTGAACCGATCTGATTAATTAGAAAGATTATTTATCTATCGGGTTGATGCCTAGAAATTCTACTTCTTCGTTATTCAAGTTTTTTTTAACGAGAAAAATCCAATTTAGTATGTGTAGTTTTACGTCTTTTATCAAATATATTGTAGTTTCATTTTATCTTTTTTAATGATATATGTTTCTTAAATTCAAACTTTAAGTATATTTTCTGACGTTGAAAATGTATATTCGAAAAACCAGTCACAAAACAAAATAAAACTGTGTTGAGTTTGGCGAGGATAAAAGTAAAAGAGAAATTATTTTTCTATTTTGTTTCGGACTTCTAATTTGACCTAAATAAATTACTTGATGTACAAGGGTTTGCCTCTATATAAAAGCATATTACCCAAGGGTTTTGTATAGCTTTGTGACTCGTATACGTCAATAAAAGTTCTCATTTCTCCCCGTGGACGTAGGCACTAGGTCGAACCACGTTATCTATTGTGCCCTTGTTCTTTGCGCGTATTGTTCTCTAAGTTAAGGTTGGAGGATGTCGGATCACGGCGTGAAGTTTGTTCTTGTGAAGTTCGATGGTTCATCGAATTTTGGGTTATGACAAAGGCGTGTCAAGGATCTCTTCGTGCAACAAGAGATGGTCATCACGCTCTCGGAGAAGAAGCCCGAGAAGATGGAGGAGCAAGAGTGGAAGGAGATGAAGGCCAAAGCGGTGGCAACAATTCGCTTGTGCTTGGCGGACGTGTGATGTATCATATCATGGATGAGGAGTAACCAGCTAAGGTATGGAAGAAATTGGAGGCAAGGTATATGTCTAAGTCTTTGTCGAACAAGTTTTATCTTAAGCAAAGATTGTACGGGCTCAAGATGGAGGAGGGCTCAAATTTGAGCCAACACATTAATATTTTCAGTCAACTTGTGAGCGACTTGAGAAAGGTTGATGTGAAGTTCGAGGAAGAAGATAAGGTATTGTTGCTCCTGAATTCCTTACCAAGCTCCTACAAAAATTTGGTTACAACTCTAACTTGGGGGAAGGAGTCCCTGGTATTGGAAGATATCACAAGTGCTCTGCTAGAGTTTTATCAAATAAGGAAAACTAGCGATGAACAAGCAGAAGGGCTGGTTGTGAGGGGTAGCTATGGTGGTCGTAGTGAAGATGGAAAAGGATCCTTGTCGAGGTCAAGGAGGTTCAAAGGAAATTGCTTCGAGTGCGGAGAAAAAGGGCACGTAAAGAAGGATTGTCCGAGAAGAACTCAGAATCGCGAGGGAAAAGGATCGGGTTCCGTGAATGTGGCCTCATATTCGGACGGATCGGATGGTGATTTTCTTTCTGTTTTATCAAGTCCAAAGCATTCTGATTTTTAGATTTTGAATAGCGCTTATTCCTTTCACATGACGCCCAAGAAAGGGTGGTTCGACACCTACAAGTTCGTTGATTCAGGTATGGTGACTATGGGTGATGGTTCTACTTGTAGAATTGTTGGCATAGGAGATTTGAGAATCAAGACGTGGGATGGTGTTGAAAAGAAATTGTGTGAGGTTAGGCATGTTCCAAATTTGGAGAGAAATTTGATCTCATTAGAAGCCTTAGATTATAGCAGGTACAACCATGAGGTTGTAGGCGGGCTAATTGAGGTGGAGAAGGATGCTGAGGTGGTGATGAAGGGTGAAAGGGATGCTAGAAATACCTACAGGTTAGTGGGAAACACAGTTGTAGGTGGAGTCACCTCGTTGGGTTTCGATGGAGGGGAGAAAAGCTCTTCTATGATGGAGCGAAGGCTTGACATGAATAGTTTGAGTGGAGTTGGGATTCGTAGAGACAAAGTTAGCAAGTTATCGCTATGGTTGTCTAAAGGGACGTGCACGTCAAAGGTGTTGGGTAAGTTTTACGGACGAATCGGGTATCTCACTCAAGGTCAAACGGTGGAGTTCGGGACATGTCGAGAGTTCTACTTGGTAGAACAAAAGGTTGCATGTTGTATGCTATAGCAAGTAGCATTGGTTTGAGGCAAGAAGGTCCAGCGAAAAAGTAATTCGAGGTTGCGGAGCATGGGGTTGACCGGAAAATAGAGAGCGCATCCATTGGTCACAAGTTTGCTTCAGCAGGTGGACTTGCTAGTTAGGGTTCGATGGAGATTGGAGGGAAGACGCCAAGCAAGCTCGGAAGCTCGAGCTTGGGGGCTGGCTCTAAGTAATTGAACTAAGGTGGTGAGAAAGTTGAGATGGTCTTATTGATGGCGGTGTATCTATGGTCCGAGGTAGAATCGATGGAGTCAAATTGGTCTTGCAAAATCTCATCTCTTCATGGGGCAGTGTTTCGTCAATGTGGAGTTTTGTTGAAGTTCGGATGGAGCTTCCTGGTTTGTCCACGGGATGATTTCTCTCCAAGGTGGAGATTGTTGAGTTTGGCGAGGACAAAAGTAAAAGAGAAATTATTTTTCTATTTTGTTTCGGACTCCTAATTTGACCTAAATAGATTACTTGATGTACACGGGTTTGCCTCCATATAAAAGCATGTTACCCAAGGATTTTGTATAGCTTTGTGACTCGTATCCATCAATAAAAGTTCTCATTTTTTTTTCGTGGACGTAGGCACTAGGCCGAACCACGTTATCTATTGTGTCCGTGTTCTTTGCGCTTATTGTTCTCTAAGTTGCTGAATTCCTAACAAACTGCATGATAGTTGGTCCAAAAATCGTCAAACTATCAGGTACGGAAAGGAGTTTTCCCTTGTTTTAATGCATGATTTCTCAGGACTCTACAAATTCAGTCCACATTAGAGTTCATCGATACTTAATTTTGTTATTGCATTGTAATTTATCTTCCATTAATTATTAAGGTGTAAGCCGTATGTGATCGACAATATTCTCAATTGGTTATAGGTAGGACTATTGGGAGAGAAGTTAAAGGTATATAAAGGAAAACATGCACACAAATTCAGCTGGAAGAAAGTCGTTGACTCGAGGAACAAGCCACTTACATGGTTCAAGGTAAACGTTTCTTTTCTCCTTTAACAAGTCAAGATGATTTTGTAATATACTTTGGTATATCCGGGTCACATAATTTAGGTTCAAACCGGAGATTCACTAATTATCATCGCACTTAATCTTGATTAAGCAGGGTGAATTTGATATGCCCATGGGAGATGATCCGGTGGCTTTAAATTTTACTACAATGGGGAAAGGTGAAGCATGGATAAATGGTCAAAGCATTGGCCGTTATTGGATCTCGTTTCTGACTAAAAACAATCAACCTTCACAAACATTGTGAGTATACATCCACTAGTCTCGTCGAGCGCTAATTGATCTAAATAATTGTTGGTTCTCGAGAATATAAGTTGCATATTTGTTTTACTAATCACCTAATTGTTATTAACAATGTTTTTTCCTCTAGGTATCATGTGCCTAGAAGTTTTCTGAAACCTTTCCGGAACATGATCGTCATACTTGAGGAGTCCACCGGAGATCCATTCAGTATATCACTTGTTACAGTCTCGAGAAAAACAGCCGGCGACAATAAGTTTTCCAATTCAATTACTTATTACACAGCATGATTCACATTATTTTTTTCAAGATTCATATGTAAATCGACTACAATATTATAAATCCCAAATATGTGTTACGTCGAAATATATTTTTTGGTGTCAATGAAAAATGGAAAAAATAAACAAATCTGAGATTATTTTATATATTTTATACTTGTCCACCTCAGCACAACCGGGAACCTAAATTGTCCAATTGGTGGGCCACGTGTAACTTTTTCGACTACGTAGTAGTCGGTCAAACTTGTCCAAATTCGGGAGAGGTCGTTGGCAATCACACATCCTGTTTGATGTGTTTAAACTACAGACTTAAAAATATCATCTGGTCAAAACACTAAAGTATACTTTTCCCTATTATAAAGCCCAAATATGTATTACGTCGAAATATACTTTTTGGCGTCAAAGAAAAATGGAAAATATATTTCCGGAAAATTTTTGTTATTGAAAAGATTTTCCAGAAATCAAATGGTAGTATGTGATAATGATGTTTATTATAGTCGAGCACTATTGGTTGTCTCTACCTGCATCATGTTCTTGTTGAAAAAAAGGTAAAGGAACATCAAATTTCAGTAATATGATCTCAAAACAAAAATGGCAAGCATCAAGATAACCCAAACTAATTAAAGACATTAATGCCAAACTGCCTTGCATCACAAGAAATAAGGATGCAGTTCATGAGACGGATCGAAAAGCTCAGGAAATGTGTAGCAAAAGGTGACATTACATCGCCATTGAAAGAGCCAGAACAAGGTTGAAACACAGGGAGGAGGGTAACTTCCTGTAGCTGTTGTTGTTGGTACACAAGAAAAAGGGAAAGAAAGCCGATCAGGAGAGGACTTTTTTATGCATAGACATTTTGCTCCTGGTCTTGAAAAGTCTTGGACTCAACTAATAATTTGCCTGTTTCTCGACTCGAAAAACCCGCGACCCGCTTCGTTAAACTGTGTAGTGCTGCTGGATTGTGTCGATGTCCAGTCCCTTTAGCTTCACGACCGACTCGACGTGGCCCTTCAGCGTGTGAAGCTCTCTTAGCCTGTTAAATGGAGAGATAAAGAGTAAGCATGTTGTCGGCCGAAAGAATGTATTTGGAACCAACAAGAGGAAAGATAAGTTGTCGACGTACCGAGCAACTTCAGCTCGTCTCTTGGCCTGCTCTGCTATCTCAGACAGCTCCCGGTAGCTGCTCTTCTCGTTGAAGATACCAGACGACTCTGGTGGTTGCAGCCCATGCAAGGTCCTTTGCGCGTGTGCCCATTGAGCCTCCCTCTCCTCTTTACCATAATCTTTCTTGTTTGTGAAGGCGGTCTATACAACAAGGATAGAGAGAATGTTAGTTCCATGGCAAATATAGAACGACATGGAGGCTCCGACGTTGGTTGTTTTCGGAATCAGGAGTACCTTGTTATTAAGCATGTTGTCCCAGGCCTTTCCGCTGAGGATGTAACGGATCGCGAACTTGAGAATGTCGAGAGGTACATAGAAAACTATGCTGTAAAGCCAGATAACTCCAGCCCATCCCCAGCCAATGCCTTCGACCTTTGCGAAACCCCAATTGGCATAGACAGCAATCAAAGTTGCAACCTGAGAAAGAAAACTCTTAGACGACGAACATACATCGAAAGTATCGTCTATTGGTGGCAATTGTATGCTAAACAGGTACTTACCAGTTGAGCAACAAAGAAAGCAGACACTAGCAGCAGACCGGGGCGTTCAACAAACGACCAGCCTCGTGATCGTGTCACAAAAATGAGAGCCTGGCTCACAATACTGACTTGAAGGTAGAGGGCACTCATCATTTCTTTCTTTTTTTTGTCACTCAACATTTCAGGGTCTGTATCCCTCGATCTCAATGATCTAACACCAAATTTGTCCTGCATTTTCCAACCGAGTTTCCCGTAAGATCAGAACTAAATAACGCTGCGAAAAAATCGCAACGTGCAACTTAAAGTAAAAAAGATAGGAACTCACAGAGAAGAAATCGGTTTCGTGCATAGCCCAGAAGAAAATAACAGTCATCAATGCCAAGTAACTGCCAAGAACAACCCCAGTGGCAAAGATTTCTTTCAACTTCCAGCTATCTGGCAAGGGCGAGGGCTTCACTCTGTCCTTGGAGATTGTCATAATTGTACCTGAGGAAAATAATAAATCGCAGGTCAGGATCAACCATAGAAAACAGGACTATCAAATTATATGTGAGGAATGGTGCTTTAATTTGAAGTTGAACTAACCGTCATTTAGGATGGCGATGATCAAAACCATGAACGGTGAGAAGTCGAACTTCCAGATCAGAGCGATAAACAAGAAACCAAACTGCAGAATATCATTTCAGCATGAGTCTCCCCTATACAGAGTTCAGGTGCAAATAGAAAATTATAAACTGTTATTGTTGAAAGCAATAATATCTACTTACGACAATACGGATTGTGATGGAAACTGCATATATCTGCAAATCAGAACAGAAATTGGGTCACTGTTTCTTATCGACGCATGAAGTAATAAGAAGTGGACAAGAGGAATGGATCTTCAACTGACAGTATAGTTCTTCATCCTTTGGAAAATGGCTCTGCTGGTGAGCACAGCACTGATGATGACACTCAAACCGGGTTCGGTCAAAACAATATCTGATGCACCCCTGGCAGCATCCGTAGCATCGGCAACAGCGATACCGATATCTGCCTTCTTCAAAGCAGGAGCATCATTAACACCATCACCCGTCATACCGACAATGTGCTTGCTCTCTTGCAGTTTCTTCACAATTTCGTACTTGTGCTCTGTCACAAAAAAGGAACATCGTGTTAAAAGGAAAAGCTTTGAGGCCTATGCTGAGATCTGGCAACAAGGCGGAACAAGGAATTACCCACCTGGAAAGACTCCGGCAAATCCATCAGCCTTCTCGATCAGCTCTTCAACGGGAAGAGCAGCGATGCTAGCATCCTTGTGTTGACCAAGTAGGGAAGCAGACGGATACATATTGGTACCCATTCCGAGTCTACGGCCAGTCTCCTTTGCGATGGCAAGTTGATCACCTATTGAAATAGTGGCATATAAGTCAGCAATCTTCCGAGCTGATTACATAAGTATGGAAGCAAGAAGTATTGTGTTGGCTAAAAAGATAACAAAGAATCACCTGTAATCATCTTGACATTGACACCAAGGTTGAGCGCCCTGCGAATTGTTTCAGCACTGTCATGCCTCGGAGGGTCAAAGAGATTCAGCAGGCAAACAAATTCCCATGGACTTCCCGCACTCTCCTTTGATTTCTCGGGGACAACCTGCAACCAATCACACAAGAAACCTTAGAGTTTTGTTACATAATGGAGTGTTTTACTTAACACTTGTGGCTGATTATAAAGACCTGTCTAGCAACAGCCAATGAACGAAGCCCGCGCTCGGCAAACTTTTCAATAACAGAATGAACTTTTTTCCTAACGTCCTCTCTGCAATTGCACAAATCCAAGATCTGTCCACAGAAGCAACACCAGTTTAGACAAGGCGAATTGGCAAGTTTTCTGGTGTTCATATTTGAATCATCACAAACTTACCTGCTCCGGTGCACCCTTGCTCACTCGGTGCCAGTTTCCGTCATCATCAATGTAGGTCAGAGCGGTTCTCTTGTCCACGGGATTGAATGGCAAGAAGTGCACCTCTCTGATGCCAGCTCTTGCCTGCAGATAGTCGGAAGCATAGTTAAAGAACAATAAGAAAAATTAATTTAAATTTTAAGAATAATGCAGATTTCTCGGACTTCTACCTCTTTGGGGTCAGCAAGCATTCCAACCATTGCAGCATCAATGGCATCTTGGTTCTCAACTCTTGATGCCCTTGCAGCACACAGAACTGCATATTCTTTGTCCACGCCCTTGCAGAATATCTCAATCAAGGCTTTGTCAATACTCAACTTGTTCAGAGTCAGAGTACCGGTTTTGTCACTGCAAAGGACATCCATACCGGCCATCTCTTCAATGGCGGTCATACGCTTTGTGATAGCACCTTGTTGTGAAAGCTTGTGGGACCCAATAGCCATTGTCACAGACAAGACCGTGGGCATGGCAATCGGAATACCACCAATCAATAGAACTAAAAGATTGTCAATTCCATCCCTGTATTTGCGGTGTTGGATCGGGTACATGACAATAATCTCCACAAGAATTCCAAGTGCTATGGAGCAAATACAGAAGTTTCCAATAGCAGTAAGAACCATTTGGAAGTGTCCCACTTGGTTAGTGCTGTCCACAAGATGTGCAGCCTTGCCGAAGAAGGTGTGGACACCAGTGGCGATAACTATAGCTTCGAGCTCTCCTTGTTTACAGGTAGAACCAGAGAAGACTTCATCACCAGGACCTCTGGTCACCGGGAGGGACTCTCCTGTGAGGGCCGATTGATCAATCTTCAAAGCGTCTCCCTCAAGAAGACGAGCGTCAGCTGGGACGATGTCACCTAGTTTGATACTGATGACATCTCCTGGAACCAAAATCGCAGCTTCCTGCTCACTCCATTTTCCATCCCGAAGAACCTGTATATGCCACAATATGACATGTCAGCAAGCATATTCAACGACTAGTCCATTATAACGCACTAGAACTCGAGCATAGGCACATTACTTCTTTCGAGGGGCTATAAGCTTATGCCATACGAAAAGTTCAATAGCATGTTACCTTGGTCTTAGGGGCCAAACCAGCCATGAGGGCAGCAGCAGCATTGCCAGCATTGTTTTCTTCAATGAAACTGATGGTGGAGTTGATCACCAGCAAGCAAACAATGCCAACAAAATCTTGCCAATCCGGAGGCTTGCCATCGCCATTAGCCAAAGCAATTGCCATAATAGCAGCCATTTCCATGACCCATGACAACGGATTCCACATAAACCCCAAGAACTTGAGGAGTTTGCTTTCCTAAACACACATCAGAGCACAAAAACACCAATAAGCAAAAAAACCAAACCACAACAATACACACAATTGTCAACTCGAACAATACCTTCTTCTCTTCTAGCTTGTTGGGGCCGAAGATCTCGAGCCTTTGGGCTCCTTCTTCAGAGGACAAACCTTCCTTGGTGCATTTCAATTGCTCAAACACCTCATCAATGGGAATCCGTTCCTGCGACGAAACAATACTTATCAGCACATTTTGTTGCAAACAGACAACTTTTCACTGTAACACAATGATGAAACAAGACATCAGTTCAGTTCCATGAACATCAAACCAGACACACTTCAAGTGGCCCTGAAATGGCAACTAACTCTTTACTGTTCCATTTTTCATATCACAAAGACACAGTGTCTCCAACTATTGCTCAATTTCCTTTAAATCCTAAAATTATTATTTTTAATATAAGGGATGATCATAAATCAATTGGGATTAAATGTTTTCTGTCCTAATGAGCTGCCTGAATTACAAACTAAAAAAATGAGCTGCCGGAATAAAGTTACTGCAGTCAAATCATAAGTGGCTCATTTATTAGAAACAGATCCCAAAATAATTATTATTAGTAATTGCTTAATTGATTTACAGAAGTTAGAGATTTGCCCCTGCAGCAAAGAAATTAAGCACTTTCCAAAATTATCCAGATCATATATGTAAATAATTACTACAGGTGGCCCAAGCGGAATCACCGCTCATTATTCATTAATAAGGGGAGTCACCATGGGTGTAAATATTGAGATATATTATTAATAAAGATAATTTACCAACCGAAAAAACAGGTGGCCCAAGCATTTTCAATAAAAGAATACCCAAAAACTGGTATTTTTCTGGGAAATGAATTGGATTATTCTGCCTTTAAAAGGAAATTATTTTTTTCCTAAATTATACAATATCGTAATAAATTTCACTCCATTTCAGGAACCCAAAATCTTGACCACCCAGTACTAAAGAAGAAAAAAAGAATCCCGATTGCTTTTTTTTTTTACTGTTCCTATTTAAAAGATAACCCACAACGAGTCAACCCAGTTCGGACCATCGCCTCAGTGAGCCGACTCGGGGAAGCGTTGACCCACAAAAGACAGCGACTCTGTAACCAGAAAGGCGCTGGCCGTGTCTCGTGTGGTGGAGACAGCCCACTTTCACGCCAGCTGATAGGTGCGTGAAACCCACGCGCCTAACCCTTTACCGAAAATATCCCGGAAGTGTACCCCACCCAACCATAAATTTAAGGTGTGAAGGCGGTGCGGTTCCCGAGAGAATCCAAGGGCGAAAATGGTCAAATCAGATCTCAGAGCCCGAAATTCAGCAATCCCAGGAAAGGAAAACCACAAGTACCGTTGGATGTGAGGGTTTTACTAATAAAAAGAAGAAATACCCGAAAAGCAATTCCCGGAAAAGGGAATTACACTTATTATCAAGTACCACGGAACTGGTACCGTAAATTCCTCGCCTCGGCTAAGACATCTTTTTGGTTTACACCGATGTCACGTCAGATTCGAGTCGGGTAATAACCAGAAATTCAAACTTCCGCAACAAAAACATATCCGAATTATACTCTAATCTCGAATCTTTATATTACATAGAAAAATTATTCTGAGTTGCGACCAAACTGAACTCCCATCATTTTTCTCATCGCTCACACAATACAAACTCAGAACGAATTCAAAGTTGGATTTTGATTTCTTTTTATTTTGGTTATATATGTCTAAATAAGTCAGTTAGGATTTTAAGGTCGACGGAGATTATTAAAGAAAAATTGGAAAGTTGGAAATAGATCATTGACTTTTCTACACATGGGAAGGTATTTCGAAATAGTGGACAACACAACAAAAGACGTACCCAACTCAAACTCTTCCTCGCTGTCAAAGGAATAAATCAGAAAAACGCTCTCGCTCTCTCGTTCACATGTTATCACAGGTTAGGAAGTAAAAAAAAAGGATATTTTGCTATGACTTCCCCCTTTTTTTGTTTTTTTATTACGCTACGACCAAAAAAATTGAAGATCCCACAAGAGAAACGAGAAAGACTACCGGGCTAAGAGCAGATCCAATTTTTTTCATTTTGGAAAAAGAAAAGGGATTTTTGGGCCTTAAAATTTTAAATTCAGAACTTGCGAATGAAAAAACAGAGTCACTACTCGAGTTCACCGAATCTTTTTTTACTTTGGGTTGTATTTTGGGTTTGTCCTTCCGACTTCTTTCTTCTAATAAAGAAAAAAGGTGAGAGGCAGTGGGAATCAGCTTCGAACCAAAAAAGGTGGAAGCAACTCTCACAAAGAAGCCAACCCTAACTTTTTTTAGTTTACACAAAAATGGTAAATTAAAGCATAAAAATTAACTATAAGAGACAATACCAAATTAAAAAATAAATAGACAAAAAAAAAACCAAGCATAACATCGCAAGAAAGATCCCACCCAATACTAGCAGAACAAGACATGCAACAGAAAGTAAACCAAAAACCCAATTAACCACAGGAAAAAAGTATTCTTTTTCCCAATCAGAAAAATTAATATAATTAAGAAATGAAATGACGACAGAGAGTAGAGAAAAGGGTATCAAGTGTTTTTTTTTTACCAGATCGACGGTCTCGTTCTTGATCTCCTCCAAAGAGATGGACTTGGCCATCTTTCTTCAAGTAAACCCACAAAAAAGCAACCACCTTGATGTTTATTTGGCGAGGAAATTAAGTTTTTTTGTGAGTTTATAAAGGAGTGTTAGTGGAGGGTGGGGTGGACAGAACCAAGGGAGGGATAATGGAAGCTAAGGACCATTGAATGTGGGTTTTTGGGCTATCCCTATAAAAGGGAAAGGGAAAGAGATATAAAAAAAAGGTGGGGAGGTTTGGGATTCTTTCCAAGGTCTCTATTAGGTATCCTTTTATACTAATTAGTGTTTGTTTGTTTTCCTTTAGTAATCTTCGATTTTCGGGTCCCAATTCGAGACTTACTTATTTTATTTATATATTTGCTGTGTACCGGATCGGACTTCAAAAAAATACCAGAGGCATCGCATGGATAGGTTAAATTCAGTGGAGATAAGATTTATCCTTACTAAAATAGATCAAATAATTATATCTATAGACACAGTTTTTTATGATTGTCATATCTCTAGATACGATTTTTAATAAAATCTGATAGTTCAAATAAAATTTCTTCCGTAAAGACGACTTTTATGTTGTACCCGCTCAATCCAAAACCATCAGGCATCGCCATTATGTGAGCCCCAGACTTGTCCCGCCGTTTAGTTCCTCTTACTCTTGTGGGGTCCTCTTGTTAATTTTTTAATAGGAAAAGTCTACTTAAGTACCCTGTAGTATCGCGAAAAACCAAGTCAGTACCTTGTAGTTTAAAACGTATCAATTGAGTCAAACTTATTTCAATTAAAATCAATTAGAGGCCCGGGCAGCTGCCCGGACCCTACCCATCTTGCCCGAACCCTGACCGGCTACGTGAACCAGCCACGTCAGATTTATCTGATGATGTGGCACCACTTGTACACCCACTCTCTCTCTCTCCTCTTCCCCTCTCTTCTTCTTCCCCTTCTCTCTCTCTCTCTTCACTCTCTCTCCAACAACTTCACCATCTCCTCCCTCTTCCCCTCCAACTCAAACCCTCCCCCTTCCTTGCACACTGTCACGTCCGCCTTCAGGCTCCCCACCGGAGTCCCCCTCCTGTCTGGGCTCGGACTCGTTGCCCCGTGCCCGATCCACCCCAAGAACCCATCGCGCTCCGTCCTTAGAGGGGCTCATACGACCATGTCATTCCCGAAGGCGTCAAGTGCAAGCGCCATCGAGGGCGTTGCTGGTGAGCTCCATGAGGGAGAGGGAGGAGTCTTTAGAAGTGGCCTCGGACCGGCGCCAGGAGTCAGCGAGAACCTCAAGGCAGTTCCGGGCGGCATTGGAGCAGTGAATATTCCCGGCGGGGGAGGCCATGGACTGGGCGGTGGCGAGGCCAGTCTCTCTCTTCCCTTGGGGCCCACCTCACGTCTTCTCTCCGCCTGTTGTACCCCTTCCATCTCCCCAACCACGACCTCCGAACCATCTTCCTAGAGCAAAAATGGCCACAGAAGCAAAGAATAATCCACGAACACCACCATTCGGAAATTCTTGCTGTTAACCGTCGCAAATCATCACTATAACTTCGTCGAGCCTTGTTCGGTGTCCTGCATTGACCTCCTGTTGTTGTCTGTGTCAAGGAAATGATTCATGGCCGAGAGAGGAGGACGCCGCTGTTCTTATTTCTGTGTTTAGGGAGCTCGGGGCGGGTGAGGGGTGGTTCTACAGCGTCGTTTGGGTTGGGAGAGACTGAGGATAGAGAAGAGGGGGGAAGGAGAGAGAGGGGGGGAAGGAGGAGAGATGACAGCCACGTCATCAGATTAAGCTGGGGTGGGAGTCCAGTTGGCCAGGCAGGGTCCGGGCAAGGTCCAGGAGGGTCGGGGCAGCTGCCCGAACCTCTAATTGATTTTAATTAGAATAAATTTGACTCAATTGATACGTTTTAAACCACAGAGTACTAACTTAATTTTTTGCGATACCACAAAGTACTTAAGTGGACTTTTCTCTTTTTTAATTTCTTTTTCCCTTGTAGTGTTTCTTTAAGGGTATGTTTGGCCTGATATAAATCTGCATGTACTTTGCTCATATGTACAGGAGGTGCAGACCTACTTGAAATTTACAATGTTTAGTGCTGCTATACTACATGCCTTTTGACATGTGCAAGTGCAATATATTTTCAACTTTTATTTTTTGCTTTCCATTTTTGCATTCTATTTGCTTCCATAATTTATCACTAATAACTAATCACGATATCTTTGAAACTTCAGAACGATTATCTAAATGGTGCTTGTTTCGGAACGTATTCGAATTGGGTCAAACTACAAATAACAACAACAAAATTTCTATTAATTTCTTTTAGAAAAATAAATTCAAAGTACCTGATGAATATAGAATAACAGCCTATCAGCATTTTATCTACACATTAGGCTTGGGTTTTTTTATTTATGTTTATCTGTTGTCTGCCATGTTCCAATCCAAATAAAATAATGTCTGCCATGTGCTTATTATCCGCCGAAACAAACGCGCCGTTGTGTTCGCTCGCTTCGTCGGTTGCCCAAGTGTGACCTGCCTTGGGATTGCACAGGCGGGGAAAAGAAAATGCCCTTTTCCCATTCGCGAAAGAGCATTTAGCCATTTACCATATACGGCCTTCTCGGCTTTATTAAGGTCGAGTATAGTCAACTGGACGAAATTGTTGCAATTGATAAAAGATTTTTCATTCCGTTAAGAGTTTTAATTTTTTAATATAAAAACTATTATTAGGCGTGGATAATCAGTATTCAGATATTAATCACGACAAAAATTTATGCCTTTCTAAAAGTTGATTGGGGCAAGATAATTGAAGAATATAACAGTGAGACCGATGCTTAGGAGATTTGTGCCAATGATTTTTCTATCTAGTAACTTATGTTATCTAGATAAGTAAAAATCTTTTGCCTTGTTAGAAAAACTGTCGTGCTTAACGGCACGTTAGGTATAGTGCACTTGTGTATATTAGCGTAGCCTTTTGATAGATAAAAAATATTTTACGTATAAAAAAAATTTACTTATCAAATTAAAATATTATTAGGAGAATTGCCGTCGTGCTCACTCTCACTGCAAGATTTTTTTCAAAAAGGTCGAGTCTAGTGAAATACAACTAGACAACAATTGGTTTCGGCCGGGGAATTTTCGGATCCATTTGTTTTGGTTGGTCGGTGGTCTTGGGGGATACATTTTTTAATTCAAACAAATATCAGAATGCTTTTTGGCAAATATTTCTCATCATGAAATAAGTTTAATTAGTGTCGAAAATAATGTTATGAAAAAAATTACGAAAGACATTTTTTGGCGAAAAAAATTCGTGCCGAGAATTATTTTAAGAAAAATTATTCTCAAGTCTCCTATATTTGTTTAAATATAAACTAAAGTCCTACATGTTTGAAAAATGATTATGTTGTCCATTTTGTTTACTTTTATTATACGTTCGGGTCCCTGGCTGACGTCAGTAAATTTTTTTTTTTCATGGAAACGATAAAAATACTCCTAAAAATAAAAAAAAAAGTGCATCTTCTTCCTCCCGATTCTCGCCGACAGTGACCCAACAACCCACCCTCGCCAAAATAAAAAATCTTTATCCACCGGAAAACTAAAATACATGCTAGAAACCAGCTCGGCCTCCAACTTGGCGGACTCCTCGGCGAGCTTGAGCATGATCTCAGCCTCGGTCTCCTTAACCATCTTGGCGGTGGCGCCGGAAAACTAAAATACATGCTCCTCCAGCTTCTTCACCTCCCTTCACGCTGTTCAGCTTCTCACGGATCGCGGCGTCCCTGTCATCCATGAACTTCCCCAGCGGGGAGAAGTAGATCTTGTCGAGGGCCACTATGAGGAGGAGGAACTCCGCCATGATGATTGGGAGCATTAGGTTGAAGTCGAACAAAGCCGCCTTCTCCATCTCCATAGCGAGGGCGAGCTGGGAAAACAAAAGAGGTAGCCGCGGAGCCGGTGAGGGAGATGGAGTTTAGGGATTTCTTGAGGAACGTAGGGAGGTGGAAGGGTTTGGGTCTTTGTGAGGTAGCGATGGTGGTTTGGGGCAGGAAGACGAGGGGCTTCGAGGAGGCGATGATCATCGTTGCCATAACAGAGTTAGGGTTCGAAGGCGTGGGATTGGGAGAGAGATTGGGGAAGAACCTTTTAATTAGGGTTCTTACGGGATTGAAAATTTTGTTTGTGTTTAATTAGGTTTCGCTTTTCGATTTCGGTGGTCCTCAAGGAGTTGATTTGAGTGTTGAATCTGATACCGGTATTGGTCTTCAATTTAAATCTGTCACCGTTGCCGGAGGTAAGAGTCGAGATGATATCACTGGCTAGGAGGTAGAATAAGAGATGATGTCAGCGGTTTTTTTATTCTAAGGATAATTTTGTTATTTCAATGACAAAAAAAATCATGATGCCAACGAGGGACTCGAAAGTATAATAAAAGTAAATCACAGGGACAACAGGATCGTTTTTCAAACACGGAGAACTTTTGAGTATATTTAAACAAATACGGGAGACTTCAGAGTAATTCCCCCATTATTTTGTTGATGATATAGGAAGAAAATGTCTCTCGCCGAAATAAAGATGACGGAAACCAAAATCTTGTTTTTTTAACGGTTGAGCTTTATTGATAGTAGTATTTACATGTTATATATCATCAGTGTAACGAGGTAGCGGTTGTAACCTCAGTAAAATTCTATAAGCATAAAGTTCACTAAAAAATTGTCATATAAAAAGAGTGTCAAGCGTTGATACCACTAGAATAATATTTCTACACGTATAACCCCAAAGTCTACATTTAATCTACATTTTAAACCAAAATCTAGTTTTTTTACCTGAATCTATCAAGGATTGTTAACCAAAGATTTTGAGATTGTCATTATCTACTTAACATAATACGGGTGATCTGTTTCCTATTATATGTTATATATAAAGTATTTATGCTTTTAATAAAGTATTCTGTTATATTTACCTATAGCAATAACTTTTTCTACAAAAAATAAGGATAAATTATCCCTAAATTTTTTGTATTTGGTGAAATAGACTATGGGGTCTCTATAGTTTTGCTAATGGTTTTGTTGTCCCGTAGTTTGGTTTCATTATACTTTGGGGTCCCTGAAGCGAGAATCAGAGTTTTTCTCCGGCGAACAGCCACCTAAAATGACACTAATGCTCCCTTCTTCAACCCCTGTAATACCAAGAACACCAACCTTCAAACAATATCAAACTAACAAAAATTCAAGAACACAAACTCAAGAACAAGATCAAACTAACAAAAACTAACAAGAATATTAGGCTCTATTGACAATATTAAATGTCAAAATTCTCATATTATTTCGAATCGAATCTCTGTGTTTCTTGGAACCGGTAATATTAGTGTTGCTTGATGATTTTGTTATTCCAATAAGCCAAAGAAGTCAATATTTTTGACCTCTACCAGTCAAAAGTTTCCCGGATGCCCCTCGCTTTACTTTATTCAATCAGATTTTTTAGTTCTACTAACTGATATTAAAATACTCTCCGTGCCAACTAAACGAAGTTCAAGTTTATTAGGATATTTGAAATGTGGCGAAATTCTTTTAAAAATTATTTGACATTGATATATTTTCTATGACTCGAACTCGATGATTAAACTATAACAACTCTCTTTTGAACTAATCTAAGTACGTCTTTATCCGGTTAGATTAAGCCAAAAAGTCTCTGATAATGTAATTGCCCAGTAGTTGTACCTTTCTGAATGCTTGAAGCTAAAAACATAGACCAAGAACTTTCTTCTGTGGAACGTGGACTGATTAGCTTAACATAAAAAATTATGGGTCGCTACTTGCTCCTTAAAACCAACCATATATACCAACAACTTGCAACGAGAAATAATATTTTCTCCATATACTGTTAAGATCCTGACATGGCAGTCAGATATTTAACGCTAGTTATGTTCTATTATGATGATGTTAAAACTATTTTTTTTTGAAGATCCTGTTATAATTTGTGACGAGTTGGGATGCAAATTTTGCACTCTAACAAATAATTAATTTAATAGACTACTTTCTACATATTGGTGTTAGAGGTTTCTATACATTATTTTTTACTACACTTGCATTGAAACATTGTTTTAAAATTGCATCCAACCGGCGGTACAATTAGTCAGACTAAGATCCGATCATGAGAGTGGATCGTTTTTCTACCAAAACCTAGAGGTTGAACCTTCTGGTCTAAAAAAATGTCTAAAAAATATCTTTTTTTTTCAAAAAAAATATATTTCAGTTTTGGAATATTGATAGTGATTAATAAAGAATGTTGATACAATAAATTTTGAAATAAAATTAGAGAGTTTTAAAATTATTTAATATTTTAATGTTAAATATAAGTAATAACATAGTATTTTAAAAAATTATGATTCGACTGACAGTCTAACCGATCGGGCCATGCCAACTGAAAATGAAGAAAATATGGATCACATCGGGGTCCTTCTTTAAAAATATTGCATTGAAGATGAGTTAGTGAAAATAAATAAGAAAGAATTTAGGGAAGCTTTTAATCGGCAGACTCTCACTAGAATTTTGTCGATCAGCTTAAAATTTCCATTTGTTATGTAATCAGAAATTCTTGAGATTAAAATTGTAATTTATAAAAAGTTATTCAAATATTTAAAATTCGAGTTTATGATTACAATGATACTAAATTCGCTCCCGATTACAATAGCATCAAAAAAATATCAGAATGTAGTTGCCAATTACGATGTAACTTCTAATACAAAAAAGTAGCACATTTTATTTTTTCTTTCTCCTCTCAGTCAAAGATGAAAATTCTAGAACTTTTACCGCTAATTAGTAATTATAAGTCAATGTCTGAAAAAACGCAAAAAAAGATAGCAACGAAGCAAACAACAAATTGATATACTCAATTAACATTGAGTCATTCTAAAAGAATGCATTATTTAAATTAGTTTTTATTTTCAATATCACCTTCACACAAGAATATTTCTTATGCTGCGGGGTGAGCAAATAGTTCATATCGAAACAAACCATGAGACCAAACCTAAAATATGGGGAAATACGAGAACGAGACCAATCAATTTACTTTTTGGGTTATCAACGCAAGGTGGGTATGATGGTAACGGATCCTACCTCGTTTCCCAGAGGTCTGTGGGTCAATTCCTACCCCTTGCAAAAATGGTAAAACTTTGCTTGGGAGTAGAACAAAACCCAAAACGCTTAAGTGATTTGATTGGTACTATCCATATCATCAAGGTGCACCTTCTTTTCTGGTACACATCATAACTGAGCGAACTTTCAGATTATAACTGAGCGACCTATTGTATCTGGAGAATTTTTATTGAAGGACACGCGGGGACTTTTTTGAAAAAATGCATAAATGGGGGCGGTGGTAAGGGGGTGCAAAATGAAAAAAGCCCACAACTATTGAATCATAACTGGATAAACTATTGAATCGTAACCGAGTAAACCATTGAATCGTAACTGAATAAACTATTGAATCGTAACTGGGACGGTCCCGATTTATTAGGGACGGGATAAAAATGGACTATTGAATCATAACTAGGTAGACCATTAAATCATAACTGGGTAGACTATTGAATCATAACTAAGTAAACTATTGGATCGTCCAGGACAGTCCTGGTTGGATTTGGCCTTCCAGGACTAAATCTGCTCCCTCTTTTCTGGCACACATCTTGAGAGAACTCCAAGGTTAAACGTGTTTGACCGGAAGTATGATCAGGATGGGTGACCTCCTGGAAAATTTTTGGGATGCCTGCGAGTGAGAACAAAGCACGCTAGAAAAGATCCTTGTTGGTCTGTGGAGACAGTCGGTCGGATCACGGGACTGTATCCATATCTTAGAGTTTTTCCAATATGTGTGCCAGAAAAGAAGGTGTACCTTGATGATATGGATAGTACCAATCAAATCACTTAAGCGCTTTGGATTTTGTTTCACTCCCAAGCAAAGTTTTGCAATTTCTGCAAGGGGTGGGAATTGACCCACAGACTTTTGGGAAACGAGGTAGGACCCGTTCCCATTATACCCACCTTGTATTGATAACCCAAAAAGTAAATTGATTGGTCTCGTTCTCGTATTTCCCCATATTTTAGGTTTGGTCTCATGGTTTGCTACGATATGAACTATTTGCTCACCCCGCATCATAAGAAATATTCTTGTGTGAAGACGATATTGAAAATAAAAACTAATTTAAATAATGCATTCTTTTAGAATGACTCACTGTTAATTGAATATATCAATTTGTTGTTTGCTTCGCTGCTATCTTTTTTGCATTTTTTCAGACATTTGACTTATAATTACTAATTAGCGGTAAAAGTTCTAGAATTTTCACCTTTGACTGCGAGGAGAAAGAAAAAATAAAATGTGCTACTTTTTTGTATCAGAAGTTACATCGTAATTGGCAACTACATTCTGATATTTTTTGATGCTATTGTAATTGGGAGCGAATTTGGTCCTGGGATGCCAAATCCAATCAGGACCATCCTGGACGATTCAATGATTTACTTAGTTATGATTCAATGGTCTACCTAGTTATGATTTAATGGTCTACCTAGTTATGATTCAATGGTATATTTTTAACCCGTCCTAGATAAATCAGGACCGTCTCAGTTATCCAGTTACGATTCAATAGTTTACTCAATTACGATTCAATAGTTTACCTAGTTACGATTCAATGGTTGTGAGCTTTTTTCATTTTGCCCCTCCGTATTTTTGTATTTTTGCAAAAAAGTTCATGCGTGTCCTTTATTAAAAATCCTCCAGCACCGTGCTGGAGTGGGCCTCCAGGACCAAATCTGGTCTCCAGAAATGAAGGTGCACCTTGTTGGTATGGATAGTACCGATCAAATTACTTAAGGCTTTCAGATATAACATATCATTTTCGGGATATCACATTAAGATTCAAGTTTATGATAAAACACACCACAAACAAGGACCGGATTTGGTCCTGGAATACTGTTTCTAGGACCGTCCTGGACCCAACCCATTTTATCATAACTGGCCAATCCATTGTATCATAACTGAGCAAACTATTGTATCATAACTGGGCAAACTATTGTATCATAACTGGGCGAACCATTGTATCATAACTGAGCGAACCAGCGCGTGTTCCAAAAAAATTGGGACCACTTTGGGCAAACTATTCCATCATAACTGGTCGAACCATTGCATCGTAACTGTGCAAACCATTACATCATAACTAAGCAAACCCGTGCGTGTTCCAAAAAAATTGAGACAGCTTCTGAGCGAACCATCGGATCATAACTGAGCGAACCAATATATTATAACTAACCAATCCAGTACGTGTGCCAGAACAGTCCTAGACAAAAATACATTTCCAGGAGCAAATCTGACCCCCACAAACACGGGAGTGGATTGAGCACGGAGTGAAGGAATCGATTCCGTACGGTTAGGAGTGAAGGGGGATCGCAGTGGCAAGCGTAGTTATGTGATAATGGCAAGTGCAGTTATGTGATAATGGCAAGCGCAGTTATGTGATAATGGCATGTGTATTTTTGACAGTGGCAAGTCCCCGTTGATGATAATGGCGCGCGTGGTTTTTTTCATTTTGGTCCCCCATATTTTAGCATTTTTGCAAAAAGGTCACACTGGCATGCGCAGTTATGTGATAGTGGCATGCACAGTTATGTGATATTGGCATGCGCAGTTGTGTGATAATGGCATTTGTATCCGGCCTGCGTTTGTGCATAGTTTTTTTCATTTTGGTCCCCGTATTTTAGCGCATTTGCAAAAAAGTCCCCGCGTGTCTCCATTCCGAACGGTTCGGAATCTGAGCATTCCGTGCCCAATCCATACCCGGATTGAGCACGGAGTGAAGGAATCGATTCCGTACGGTTTGGAGTGAAAGGGGACCGCAGTGGCAAGCGTAGTTATGTGATAATGGCAAGCGCAGTTATGAGATAATGGCAAGCGCAGTTATGTGATAATGGCATGTGTATTTTTGACAGTGGCAAGTCCCCGTTGATGATAATGGCGCGCGTAGTTTTTTTCATTTTGGTCCCCCATATTTTAGCATTTTTGCAAAAAGGTCACACCGGCATGCGCAGTTATGTGATAGTGGCATGTACAGTTATGTGATAATGGCATTTGTATCCGGCCTGCGTTTGTGCGTGGTTTTTTTCATTTTGGTCTCCGTATTTTAGCGCGTTTGCAAAAAAATCCCCGCGTGTCTTCATTCCGAACGGTTCGGAATCTGAGCATTCCGTGCCCAATCCAGACCCCCACAAACACAAGATTTCAAATAGCTTCGAGAAACAAGAATATTCTAAGAGGAATACCGGTGGAATGAATCGATCTTTATCTTGTAGAGAGGAAAGAAATGCAACTTTGCCCATATAAAATCTATAGCTAGTTAAATGCTAAACAAAAATAAGAAAAATGTAATTAGAGACAGGAAAAACAAAGAAGAATGAATGATGAAGAGAAAAGGTGAAACCTCGAAGAAGGAAGAAAAATATTATTCTATGTACGTGAGCCTAACACAAAATGAAAAATTATTAATTTGATATAGTTCTTTATAGTTTCATACAAACAAAACCGGACCAGAACCAAAAATCAATTGCTACGAGGAGGTACTCTTTTCGGTATCCAAGCGGCTGGTGGAATGGCTCTCTTGGTTCGGTCTTGCGAAGGTTTTGGGCGAACTCTTTCTTATTCTGGAATCCTTGGGTGTTGGTGGTCGCGGGAGGGATTCTGTTGTGTATTTGGAGGCCATATGTTTCTTTATTTGTATTTTTTTTATATTTGGGGAGGATGTCGCAGTCATCGATGACACTCTTTTTTTTCGAGGAGAATTTTTTCTAACGAATTTTTTTTCTTCGAATTTTTATTGAGGCCAACGACCTGATCCCTATTGACGTGGGGGAATGGGTAAAACATCTCCAAGGACCCATCTCCAAGTGCCGGGTTCCATTGGGGTTCTGGGTGGATCATCTATAGGTGTATTGGTTGCGGTCCTGTGCAACTTCTTGTGTATATGTATGTATCCTGCAGCCTCTTTCTCTTGGTGAAATGAATTATACTTTAAAAAAAAACCAAAATTCAGTCTTTTCATCTTTGAGGAACTAAAGCGGGACAAGTTTTTTTGGATCCGATTCTAAACTAAATTTTTGGTCCGAGTTAGTCTGGTTTCATAATTTTTGATTTTTTCTCACCCCTAATTATGCCTGTGACCAGGTGATGGAGATGAAGCTGCATTATTTTATCTGGATAAATATGATCGTAACTTGCGGTGGAAGGCAGCTATTTAATTGCAGTTGATAAGCTTTGTTTTTTTTGTTTATTTGCTTATTAGAACTTTTTCGATTGTTTAGATAAGTTTGGTCAGTTCGTATTTCAATTTCATTAGGTCTCTATGTACTCCTTATAAGGAGAAGTCGTCTGTGACGTTTTGGGGGAGATTTTGATGAATAAAAGTTTCTGTGTGAGTTTGTTTAAACTCTGATCGTAATTCCGAGTATTCTAAGAATCAACGGAGTTTTGAAGTTATCGTTGGTGTTCTTGCACCTTCCGCCTGCATCAGTTGGTATCTAGAGACCAGCGTATGCTCCAAGCCATGCCGCCACGGCGTGATAATCAACGAGAGGTACCGGATCTGTCCAACTTTGAGCACCGTCTGGATACGATGACTCAACAGATGGCTGCTCTTCAGCATTAGCAGGGCGAGATTCTGGGTTTGCTCCAAGCCCAACTCGCATCTGGTCCGAAAGAGCCTCCTCGTGCTGTCCCCACGGCACCCACGGTGGAAGGTGATCTTTCTTCGTCTGATGATGAGGCAACGATCGATAATCCTTTCGCTCCTTTAGCCACACAAGAGGACAATCGGCGACCCCATCACCGTTGGGATTCCGGTTTCAAGCTTGACATACCAGACTTTACAGGCAGTTTAGAGCCAGATGAATTGTTGGATTGGCTCGTGTCTGTCGAGGAGATACTCGATTTTAAGGTTGTACCTGTTGCCCGCCGTGTCTCACTGGTGGTGACACGTTTTCGCGGACGTGCTGCGGCTTGGTGGCACCAACTTAAAGCGACCCGCGCACGCCAGCAAAAGCCTAAGATAACATCCTGGGAGAAGTTCACCAAGCACTTGCGGGCAGCTTTCTTACCATACAATTACACCCGTATATTATATCAGAAGTTGCAAAACTTGAGGCAAGAAACACGCACAGTTGATCAGTACACGGAGGAGATCTTTCAATTGCTTGCACGAAATGACCTAACTGAGTCGGACGATCAACTGGTCTCTCATTATATTGGAGGTCTTCGACTCCAACTTCAAGACGTCCTCAATCTTTTCCTACCTACGACGGTCTCTGAAGCACATCAACGTGCAATTTTGGTGGAACGCCAATTGTCTCGACGATCAACTCGTCCTTTTTTTGGTGGGCCGCCACTATCCAATCCTATGGTGTCTTCGGATTCAAATCCAAACGCGACCAGCGGTCCTTCCCCACAGTCATTGACTCGTTCTTCAATAGATACCAAGAGTCTCCCTTTTAATCGGCCTGGCCAATGCTTTTCTTGTGGTGAGTACGGTCATCGTCAAGCTCACTGTCCTAAGCTTTCGAATACTCGCGGTTTGTTGGTGGAGAGTTCTGATCTAAATGAGTCATCCAATGCTTCACCTTATGATGATCCGGGCAACAATATGGGAGCCGTGGAATATTTGGCAGGCGATGTTGGCCGGGCACTGGTCCTTCGGCGAGCATATATATCCCCTCATCAGCCGGAGGACGTTGTTCAATGACACGCTCTTTTCGAGTCAACATGTACCATTGGAGGTAAGGTGTGTAAGTTTATAATTGATTCGGGGTCGTGTGAAAATGTTATTGCTACTGACGCTGTGTCTAAGCTTGCCCTTCCTTCTGAGGCTCATCCGCACCCATATACTTTGGCCTGGCTACAAATGGGAAACACCGTGGCCGTTGACCGCCGCGTGTTGGTCCGATTCTCTATTAGCGACAAGTACGTCGACAACGTGTGGTGCGACATAGTGTCCGTGGATGCCTGCCACCTCTTATTGGGCCGTCCTTGGCAATTTGATTGGGGAGTGATACACGATGGGCGGCAAAACACTTACTCCTTCACCTTTTCAGGACAGAACCTCGTGTTAGTGCCGACTTCTCCTTCGACACCAGCTCTCCCGCCAGATGACAATGTCTTACTTCTCAAGAGGGCTGCATTCCTCACTAGGAGCTGTATTCCTCCTACTGTTTATTCGGACAATAAACATGCGGCTGACTTGATGACCAACTCTCGTCGCCAGGATTGTCTAGCGATCGATAATGCCCTGTATCCGCGAGCTACTACCGTTGAGCGTCAAAATGTTCAGTTCGAGATAGGAGATTTTGTTTGGGTGGTCTTGACGAACGATCGATTTCAAGCCCATGAGTACACCAAGTTATCTTCACGAAAGATAGGCCCTGTCGAGATCATTGACAAGATCAACCCCACTGTTGTTCGCTTGCGTCTTCCGAGTCATATTCGTACTTCAGATTTGTTCAACGTTAAACATCTGGTTCCTTTCACCGGTGATGAATCGTCTGGGGATGAAGCTGCATCCGATTCGAGGGCGAATCATTTCGAAGAGGGAGGGAATGATGGAGATGAAGCTGCATTACTTTATCTAGATAAACATGACCGTAACTTGCGGTGGAAGGCAGCTATTTAATTGCAGTTGATAAGCTTTATTTTTTTTGTTTATTTGCTTATTAGAACTTTTTCGATTGTTTAGATAAGTTTGGTCAGTTCGTATTTCAATTCCATTAGGTCTCTATGTACTCCTTATAAGGAGAAGTCGTCTGTGACGTTTTGGGGGGGATTTTGATGAATAAAAGTTTCTGTGTGAGTTTGTTTAAACTCTGGACGTAATTCTGGGTATTCTAAGAATCAACGGAGTTTTGACGTTATCGTTGGTATTCTTGCACCTTCCGCCTGCATCACTAGGCCACAACAATTTAGAGGAAAGTCGATGTATTTTTTTTTTCAAAGAGAGGGAAAAGTCGACGCTGACAAGTAGGAGATATAGCCCTATGTGACGCCGAAGTTGATATTCCCAGCGACTAGCTGCCAAAACTTTTTTTTATAAGTAAAATTGAATTTTACAACTCAAAGGAGAATACCAAGGTTATTTACACCAAAGGTACCAAAGATACGGTACCAAAGATACAAGATATCATCATATCAGAGTGAGACACCGATAAACGCTATCTATTACATATCCTAAAAAATTCACAATTGCATAATCGAAGATTTTGGCCCCAAAAATACCAAAAGTCAGAAACAAGCCTCCACCAAACTGCAGAAACAAGCCTGCACCAAAAGTCATGGCACTTGCATTGACCTTCACACCACGAAGCTTCATCCTCCCACGTGCATCCCATCTAGCAAACTCACCATGATTAGTGAGGATCAAATGGGCTTAAGGGGACAGGCCCTCAAGCAGCAGCCTTAATTTCCATGAGGATGGAGGAGGCATCTTCTTCTCAAGAAAAGTCCACCAGGATTGTCAAACGCCAAGCCTCGGATATTAGCTCCTCCCGTAGAGCATTGTCATCCATTTTCTCCATGTTAGACATAAGCGAGCATAGGCTTTGCACAGGAAGAGGCACCATTGGAAGAGGCTCCATCGGGGGACAATGGTTCCTCGAAGGGAACATCTCGAGGGCGGCCGCTTTGGCTGTGGATTTTCGAACCCAGCAACTAGATCTTATCGGGTCATGAGCAAATTCTTCCCCTTATTCCTCTTGGGAACCGGAGGGGGCCGATTCAAAGCAGGTGAAAGTCTTGCGTCCAAGATCGAATCACTAGCCACGTCCGCCAAGCCATAATGCTGAAAATTAGTCACTCCAATTGAGGCTAAAAACTCCAGATCATCCTCCAAACGAGAAGCAGAACCAACATCAACCACCATCCCACCAATGGCCTGCTCAACCACTTTCGCATCTTTAGCATCAGCAACGGAATGCTGCAATAAACACAACTGTTACGAATCTAGTTCATCCTCAACATCGACTATAGAGGCATCAGCACAACTCCCTTCACAGCTGCTGCACATGGAGCTGACACAGCAGTAACAATTGAATCGGGACGAGCAAAATTAGCAGCAACTGAGGAAATAGGCTGCTGCAAACCAACCATAAGTTGCATAATTGCTACCAAAACATGCTTTATCTATCAATTTAGTCCAATCAACAAACAATGAGTAAAATCTTACTAAATGAATACTCTAAAAATTTTAAAAGATCTATACTTGTTAAGTATTAGAGTTGCTGAGGTGTAACAATCTTTTGGAAGTAATATACCATTCATTTAAAAAATAATTAGAATTCAATATCCTTTTCTTTTTCTGACTAAACTCGATTTTATTTCCAATTAAGTATTTAAGCTCAAAATTTTAGATCCAAACACTCATGATTCGTGAATTCCATTGTAATTGGAACCCTAATTTTGACTATTCAAAGTTCAATTATGAACTAAACTAGTGGAATTTTTTTGACCAAAATTTGAATCCTGATTTTTTTTAATTCATCTATACTATTAGAACAAGTGCTCTTTAATAAAAAGTGGGAATTTATTCCATGATAAATTCCATCTCGAAGCTTTTTTTCCAAAGGACAAAAAAACTTATATTCCTTCCTGTCTATTTTTTTTTTCTTTTGGGGCCTTGCTGTAATGTTCCTGGAGTGTACCTTTGTATTGGGGTTTGATGATTAATAAAATTTTATCTACTTCTCAAAAAAAGAAAGAAAAATATTTTTTCGTGCGAGTAAAAGTAAAGCCGAAATTGTTTACTTGTTATTGGTGGGACTCGCCTACAGGTCTGTGAGCAATGAAGTTTACGACTACTGTATCCATTTGTGGCGTGGGGACGCCGTTTATTCGGGTATACGCCTCGTGGCTCGACGGTTTTTGATTTATATCATTTGATGTTTATTGAGTT